>CM016615.1:94470544-95070544 GCA_005393395.2 Gossypium australe
TATGCCACACTTTTCCAAATAAATTTCTTAAGCCCTCCAAAGCCAAGCTCCTTTTTTTTTTTTTTTAAAGTTCCAAATTAAAATTTTCTACTAAACCGTGCATACTCAAAGCCTTAAATTAACCACTATTATTCCATGAATAATATCGCATCAGTTCTTACATAAGAAAAATAATTTAATTCCAAATAGCCCCGTTTTTGGGATGTTACAGTTCTACCCCCTTAAAATAATTTCGTCCCGAAATTACCTAGCTAAAACAGATGAGGGTATTGCTGCCGTATCACATCCTCAGGTTCCCACGTAGCTTCTTCCACCCCATGGTTCCGCCATAGCACCTTCACCAAGGGCACTGACTTCCTACGTAAAACCTTCACATCTCGATCTAAGATCTGAACTGGTTCTTCTTCAAAGGATAATCCGCATTCACCTCGATTTCTGCCACTGGCACCACATGCGATGGGTCTGACCGATACCGTCTCAGCATTGATACGTGAAAGACGTCATGTATCTGACTCAATTCTGCCGGCAACTCTAGCTGATAAGCTACCGGTCCCACTCGCTTTACAACTGTATATGGCCCGATGAACCTTGGGCTCAGCTTCCCTTTTCGACCAAATCTCAGCACCTTTTTCCAAGGTGACACCTTCAGAAAAACCCTGTCTCCTACCTCATACTCCCATTTCCTTGCGCTTCAAGTCAGCATAAGACTTCTGTCTATCCGATGCTTCCTTAAGACGATCCTGAATCGTCCTAACTTTGTCCTCAGTTTCTGCAACCAATTCCGGACCTAAGACTTGTCTTTCACCTAACTCCGTCCAACATGTAGGAGTACGGCATTTCCGTCCATACAATGCTTAGTATGGTGCCATCTGGATACTCGCTTGATAGCTATTGTTGTAGGCAAATTCTGCTAATGGTAGAAATTCTTCCCAACTACCTCGGAATTCCAAGATACAACCCCTCAGCATATCCTCTAAAATCTGTATCACTCTCTCCGATTG
The DNA here is from genome assembly GCA_005393395.2 of Gossypium australe. NCBI lineage: Eukaryota > Viridiplantae > Streptophyta > Magnoliopsida > Malvales > Malvaceae > Gossypium > Gossypium australe. Next base: position 94,471,546 of record CM016615.1, read on the forward strand.
TCCATCAGACTGTGGATGGAAGGCTGTACTGAAATCCAACCGTGTACCCAAAGCTTGATGCAACGCTTTCCAAAACCTCGACGTGAACCTCGGATCCCTATCCGAGATAATCGACATTGGCACACCATGCAATCTGACTATCTCAGCCACATATAACCTTGCTAGCTTCTGGAGTGAATAATCCATTCTTACAGGTACGAAGTGAGCTGACTTGGTTAACCGGTCCACAATCACCCAAACTGCGTCCTTCTTGCTGGGCGTAAGGGGTAGCCCACTGACGAAATCCATAGTGATCCGCTCCCACTTCCATTGAGGGATCTTTACCGGTTGAAGTAGCCCTGATGGCAACTGGTGTTCAGCCTTAACCTGCTGACATGTCAGACATCTTCCTACAAATTCCGTTACTTCACGCTTCAACCCCGGCCACCAAAACTGTTTCCGTAGATCTCCATACATCTTGCTTCCTCCCGGGTGCATAGCGTATCGGCTGCTATGTGCATCGTGGAGAATTTCTTCCTTAGCTCCACATCCTTTGGCATACAAGCTCGCCCTTGAAAACAAAGCACTCCATCATTGGACAGACTGTACCCTTCCAAACCACCATCCTGAACTTGTATCCTCTTAGCGTTCAAGCCTTCATCCACCAATTGCTTTTCCTTAATCTCCTCGATCCATGTTGGCTTAACTTGAAGTTCTGCCAAGAGACTCCCATCATCATATAGACTCAACCGAGCAAACATCGCTCTTAAGTCCGTCACAACTTTCCGGCTCAACGCGTCAGCCACCACGTTGGCCTTGCCTGGATGGTACTCGATTGAACAATCGTAATCCTTTAATAGTTCAATCCACCGACGTTGTCTCAAGTTGAGATCCTTCTGTGTCAAGAGATACCTCAAACTCTTATGATCCGTGTAGACTATTGACTTCTCCCCATAAAGGTAGTGTCTCCATATTTTCAGAGCGAAAACGACTGCGGCTAACTCCAAGTCGTGCGTTGGATAGTTCAATTCGTGTGGTCTTAACTGTCGAGATGCATAGGCTACTACCTTCCCTTCTTGCATCAACACATCCCAAACCAGTGTGAGATGCATCACAATAAACTGTGAATAACTTCCCCGCCTCAGGCTGTACCAACACCGGAGCTTCCGTCAGAATTTTCCTCAGCTTATCAAAGCTTTCTTGCTGCTTCTCCGTCCATACAAATGGAACACCTTTCCTTAGTAACTTAGTTAATGGCGCTGCTATTAGAGAGAATCCTTCCACGAATCTCCGATAGTATCCCGCTAAACCCAGAAAACTTCGTATTTCAGCCACCGACCTAGGTGGTTTCCAATCCAATACTGCTTCTATCTTGCGAGGGTCTACTCTAATTCCTTCCGCCGACACTACGTGCCCTAAGAAAGCCACTTCCCTCAACCAAAATTCGCACTTACTGAATTTGGCATATAACTGCTTCTCCCTCAATACTTGTAGAACTATACGTAAGTGCTTATCATGCTCCTCTCCGTCCTTGAGTAAACCAAGATGTCGTCTATAAATACCACGACAAATTGGTCCAAGTACTGCTGAAATACCCTATTCATTAAGTCCATAAATGCCGCCGGTGCATTGGTCAACCCGAATGGCATCACTAAAAACTCGTAGTGTCCATACCGAGTTCTGAACGCCGTCTTGTGAACATCAACTTCCTTCACCTTAAGTTGATGATAGCCCGACCTAAGGTCTATCTTCGAGAACACCGAAGCACCCTTCAGTTGATCGAACAAGTCGTCAATCCGAGGCAACGGATACTTGTTTTTGATCGTTAGCTTGTTCAGTTGGCGGTAATCTATACACATCCGCATTGAACCGTCCTTCTTCTTGACGAACAACACAGGTGCTCCCCACGGAGATATGCTTGGTCGGATGAACCCTCTATCCAAGAGCTCCTGAATTTGAGCCTTCAGCTCCACCAATTCCTTTGGTGCCATTCGATACGGTGGTATAGACACAGGTGCCGTTCCGGGTAGCAAGTCTATACCGAATTCGACTTCCCGATCTGGAGGCAGACCCGGAAGCTCTTCTGGGAACACATCAGCAAATTCCCCAACCGTTCGGACCCTTCCAACTACTGACTCCTTAGCTTCCAAAGCACAGATTCGAACCAAATATGCCTTACAACCCTTCTTGACCATCTTTTCCGCCTTCAAGGCAGACACCACATTGGATAGGTAATTCCTTCGATCACCTATCATAACCACTTCACCACCTTCAGCCGTCTTAAGAACCATGCGCTTCGCCGCGCAATCCAAATTCGCCCGATACTTAACTAGCCAGTCCATTCCAAGGATCAAATCGAACTCCCCAAATGGTAGTTCCATCAGATCAGCAATGAAAACTACCCCTTGGAGTTCTAGGGGTACGTCTCTATAAAGTTTGTCTACCAGAACAGGGACCTAAAGGACTAACCACAGTCATCTTCCTAGAAGTAGTCTCAGAGTCTAGGTCCATAGTTACTACCACACTACTAGCAATGTACGAGTGCGTCGAACCCACATCAATCAATGCAACATAAGGAAAACCAGAGATTAAAAACATACCGGTTATGACATCCGGTGCGTCACCTCCTCGCGACGCCTAGCTGCATAGACTAAGCCAGGCTGCCTAGCCTCTGTGTTGCCTGAACCTCTGCCCTGAGTTCCACGACCTCGGTTAGGACCGTTGTTTACTCTGCCATTACCACGACCCCTCTGTGGTCCCATATTTCTATCCTGCGTACGATTCTGCCCCTCTGGCTGATTTTTGGCTAGTTTTCGGGGACAATCTCTAACACGATGCTCCAACGACCCACACTCAAAACATCCTCTATCGCCGGTCGAACAACTTCCCCAATGGGTCTTTCCACAGCGGTTACACTGAGTCGGCCTCTGATTAGTAGTCATGGGCCTTGCTGCCTGATTTGGCCCACTTGGCCTAGCCTTTTTCTGGACATTACCACCTGACCCAGCTGGCCCAAATCCTCTCTTCTGATTATTCCTACTATAACTTTGCCTCACAGCCTCCTTGATCCCTTCGGCTACCTTAGCCTTTTCTACTAGAGATGAAAACTCACGAACTTGCTGCGAGGCAATCAGTAACCTCAAATCATCTCGGAGTCCGTCCTCAAAGCGGACGCAGCGCTCATGTTCAGTGGCTACGATTCCTCTGGCATACCTACTCAGCCTTAAAAACTCTGCCTCATACTCGGCCACGGACTTAGTTCCTTGTACTAGACCTAGAAAAAGTTTCCTTTGAGCATCCGTGTAGCTAGTACCCACATACTTCTTCTGAAAGGCATTTTTAAAGTAATCCCACGTGAGATCATCAGCTGTGGCTCCATCCCGGACTGTCAGCCACCACTGATACGCTTCATCCTTTAGAAGCGACACCGCCCCTTTCAGCTTCTCCTCATTGGGCAGGTCAAGGTCGTCCATAATCCGCTCGGACGATTCCAACCAATACTCTGCTGCACTGGGTGCCACTCCCGACACACCCCGGAATACCTCAGCTCCGTTAGACCGAATTCGCTCCGGAACAGATTTTCGAGCTCCTAGGTTTCCACCAGCCCCAGCCACAATCTCCAGAACTCGCAATACCGCTTGCGATACTGCCTCACCACCGGTCTGATCCTGCTCCTCAGCTCTAAAAGTAGGAGGGTGGTGGCGGCGGTGGTACTTCATTTTCAGAACCCTGTCCCGACCCAACAGGTTCTGACACGGTCATCCTACCCCTACCGCGTCCACGGCGTCCTCGTCCTCTAGAACTCATTCTATCTACTTGCGCTTTTAATCTGATTAAGAAAATATTTATGCGTTAGCATTTGTTCCCCTTTTCTTATTCGCGAAGAAATTTTATGGATAGAGTTTTAATCAGAGATTCTTTCGAGCAAACAAGGTTTCAGTCTTCTATCCTAGTTCACACAAAAGGAGTTCATGCATCCATTCCTTAATACTTTCCATACCTATTCGCTCTTCGAACATTTCTGCCCATTTCTAACCTAGGGGTATTTTCGTCATTTTCCTACAGGGGTATTTTCATAATCAAATTCGAGAAATTTCTAAAACTTTAATAAACAGGTCACTTTGAAACTCTTAAAATTGAAGAGTATTTCTGAAAATTTGCAAAACCTGAAGTTATGGCATCATTTCGGAAACCAGGGGTATTTTGGTAATTTTGTCATTTAGGGCAATTTCGTAATTTTAATAAGTCAGGGGTATTTTTTTAACAGTTGTAAAACTCTGAGGGTCCTTTTTGAGAGTTTTCCTTCTTAAAACATTGCTGTTTGCAAAAGTTCAAAAGTCAAGGTCATTTTGGTAATTTTGCAATTTGAGGGCATTTTCATAATTTTCCAAAACCAAAATATTTTGCTGATGATTTTCAAAACTAAGTTGATGAATATTTGAAAAATAATTGAAATTTTTGAGCAAAAACATTGAACTGATATTTTATGAACTGAGGGCATTTTAGTAATTTTACCCCTAAGGGCATTTTTGTAATTTTCCACAAATCAAATTTTTCGAGGAAAAAGTTGTAAAAAAATGATGTTCTCCAATTTGAAATAGTTATTGCAAAAGTTTTGAAAACATTAGGGTTCTTGTTGTTTCGTTCCTTTCAAAACATGGCTAATTCCCTTTCGGGTTTTAGTCGTTAGGTTTAGCCTATGACCGAGCCTTCTTGGTCAGGGTGAACCAAAGCTACGCACCAGGCATGATTCGAGTGAAGAGGAGGTGGGTCACGCGGACCGCTTAAATACCAAGCTCCCACTGAACCTTTCTAGACATGCGCACAGAGGTTGCCACACCACTGAGCCCTCCGAGTTAGGGTGAACCGAAGCTACGCACCAGGTAGGATACCTGCGAAGAGGAGGTGAGTCACGAGGACTGCTTAAATACCAAGCTCTTCCGGATCCAATCCTAGACATGCGTACAGGGATTACCACACCCTAGCTCAATGGCTTAGCCATAGGTTGGTTTAGTTCCTTAAGTCTTATGTTCCGTTTGTGTAGAGTAATCTAACCTTAGGGTCCAAGTCCTATAAGTCTATCTACGTTCCATGCTTCCTACCCTTCTACAGAGTATAATTCACCAAGAGGTTTAAAAGTACTTACCTGGGCGGATCGGTGCCGGAGACTCGGGCCATGCTGCTTAAAACCCAAAAACAATTCAAAAGGCCTACCAAAACATTTTTGGGCCTTGGGCCCCCACAGCCGAGCTTTGAACTGGGCTCTGATACCAATTTTGTAACAACCCAAACCCGGCCCAAACACTATGGTCGAATCTGGATCGTTACGGGGAAAACCTTTTTGAAAACCATTTTGAAACCCAATATGCTTTGTTGAAAACTTTTCGGATTTGATTATCTTGATAAAATCATACTTAGTGTTTATTAAAAAAAAATATTTAAATTAAGTTATAAAACAAATTTCAACCGTGCCCGATGGCATTTAAAACATTTTTCGTGTTTAATTGGGAAAATGTGATTTAAATTCAACATTAATAATAACATAGTTCAAAACAATATCCAATAGGTAAAAATAACGGAAATAAAGTTTCAGGAGGCCTCATTACAACCAAATAAAATAAATCCAAAGTAAAATTATCAAACTGAAATTTAAGTTCATTTAAATTAAATCCACTGCATGGCCACCTCGAGTCAACCCGGATCCACATCCGCGATCTAAGTGTCACCTGAAAAATATAAAGGAGAAGGTGAGTCACCAAGACTCAGTATGTAACCCTTCCCTCGTGTTAAAAACATTTTCCATACACAACATATAACAATTAATATGCAGAATGTTAAATACCCAACCTAGCCATCCAAACGCCACTGTCTACCCCGTTGTGGTACCAAACCACTGGTGGTGCCAAACCACTGGTGACATATAGTCACGATGTGTTACCAAAACACTGGTGTCCGTAGACACGAATCGGGTGATGGGGCCAACCCATCGTGTGATACCAAATCACTGGCAGACGATCCCATATCTCAAGTGGGGCCAACCCACGGTGGTATTAACCACAGGGACAAGTCGCTTTGAGGTACCAAACCTCTGGAGGTACCAAACCTCTGGTGACCGTAGTCACAGTGTGTTACCAAAACACTGGTGCCCGTCGGCACAATAATACTGCCCCCTCCACTCATCAACCCATGTCAAGCAGTTAATAACAGAACATACATATATCACATGTATCAAATAATCCATGCTTCCCAAAAGCATTATTATCCATCTCATACAAATAGAGACTTACCGGGATCCTCGCTTGTACCATTAAGGCACTAATTCCACATCTACATAAAGCAGATTTACACACAACACACATTTAATATACTTTATTAATTATTATAAGTGTGTATGTACACACCTGACACCCTTGGATGTTCTAAATCCCGAAAAGAAACGTTGGTCACCACAGATCCACTTGTTCCTATATTTGGCCAACTGTTAATGTTAGTATCCAAAGGCCTATTCGGCCAAATCCAAAATTTAAGAGGGTTCTCTTATGAGCCCCAAAACCATACCCGAATGTCTTGAGTATCAGCCTTTTGTTTCACCACCCTAAAATCGGCACTCAGTAAGTTAGTAGCCTTCGGCTAAATCGAATATCAACTTACTAACTAAAGTAGATCTTACCATTACTTACCAGAAATCGAATACTAAAGATCGGGGCCTGAGTCGACTTCTTTGTTTCCTTGCGTACCTTCACAATTGATTGAAGACTAGCAAAATCCCGAAGTCTACACCACTATACTATTCGGCCAAAGTGAGTAAATAGGAGGGAAAGAAATCGGCACTTTCAATGGGTATGTTCGGCTTGGCAATAATGGAGAAGAAAAGTAAATGAGAATTTCGACAAAAAGGGATTTGATAAAATAAAAGAAAAATAAGGTGGAGAAGGATTAGAATTTTCGGCTAAGCAAAATGGAAAAACAAAACAAAGTGGTCAATGGGTGCTTTTATAGGCATTCGACACCCCCCCATTTAGCTTGCCGGCCATAGTGTTCAAATTCTAGCCAACTTCTTGATTTACTCCAAGCCACTCATTGAAGCAATTCAAATTGAATTTGAATACTTAAAATAATAATCACATAATAATTCCATAATTATCCAAGATAAAAATAAACTAATATCTTTATTATCCTATCTTTTATCTTGTTATCTAAATAATAATAATATTATCCTTGATTATCCCTTATTATCTAATAATAATGAATAAATAAAAGCAAAACAAAAACATGTGCCATCAACTAACCGAACAAGGAACCCCATGTGCAGGCCAGCTCCCTTTCACGCCAGCCTTGAAAAAATAAAAACCATCGCTGCTGCATGCTGGGTTCGAACGCAGGACCTCACGCATCAGCCCCTCTTCCAGCGCCCTTGCCAACTCTTCCAACCCGCCTTTTATGCCATAAAGCCCCACCATTTAAATTTAACCCCTTCCTACTTCAGCCATCCCATACAAAAATAAAAACGCCCAAAACTGCTGCTGCCCCCACTCGAACCAGCGCCCTATCTCTCCCTTCAGCGCCTAAGTAGCACACGCCAGCCACTTTAACCAACCCACTTTCATGTCAATAAGCCCTCCTAATTTAATTAAAAGGCCTTTCTAGGCCTAACGCCTAACCCAAAAGGAAAAATATTTCCCCCTTGCTTCTTCCACGAATCGAACCCAAGGCCCCTAGCAAACTCTTAGGCGCCCCACGCCACTTGTACCTAAGTCTTTCTTATGCCACACTTTTCCAAATAAATTTCTTAAGCCCTCCAAAGCCAAGCTCCTTTTTTTTTTTTTTTAAAGTTCCAAATTAAAATTTTCTACTAAACCGTGCATACTCAAAGCCTTAAATTAACCACTATTATTCCATGAATAATATCGCATCAATTCTTACATAAGAAAAATAATTTAATTCCAAATAGCCCCGTTTTTGGGATGTTACATAGCTTTTCCAAAAATAATATTTTTTCTCTCATCTTTTCCTCTTGGCCGAATGTGCTTGTGTTAGGAGGAAAGAAATCTTTGCTTTGTTCCTTTTGGGTCATTCTTTTTGACCATTTGGTCTTTTTTTGCAAAACTCCTCAAGTAATTCATCTTGTAATTCTCTCCTAGTACCGAATTTATCAACACCAAAGAGCCATTTTGGTCACTTTCTTTTGCCGATTTCCAACCTCATTCTCTCCTAAACTTTCACCTTTTTCTTTGTAACCAAACCACACCAAAATCTATTCTTTTTCTTCTATTGTTAGACTTTGACCGAATCATCCATAGACCATAAGGGTCATTTATTTCTTTTCTTTTCTTTCTTATTTGTTTAAGGGTAAGCCGAATCTACCATTTTTCTTCTTTTCTCTTCTCTTCTCTTCTTTTCTTTTTATTGTGTTTAGGCCGAACCTCTCTCTCTCAAAGTTCACCATTGCCACAACCTCTTCAACCCAAAACACCATCATTGTCGAATCTCCCTAAACTCCATTTCTTTTCTTCTTATTTGTTAAGGTCGAATCTCTCTTTGGATACCAAAGCTTAATCGCATCAAATCTCAACCTTTTCTCTTCATAATCTTCGTGACTCGTTAGAAAATTGAATAGAAGTGTTAAGGTTTTGGGGCAAACAAAATAGGTTCGAAAAGAGCGGTAAATAGTGTTTGGAAGAGGGGTGGTTCTGCTATACCCTCAAATTTCAAACGAAGGGCTGTGTCGAGAATCCGAGACTTTCCATCGGGTTGTGGACCCTCTGCCAGCGAAAATCGATTATTTGAAGTCGTGCGTACCCCTGAGCCATTGTTTGTTCGTGGTTCTTCATCGGGTTATGAACCATCAACCGGAGTGAAATCGCATATAGTTGTTGTTCGAGATTCCGAGAGTAAGGATTTAGATTACTTATCATTTATATAGTTTTATGAGTATTAGTGTTCTAATCAAGCGTGATAAATATTTAGGTATCGACGAGCGGGAAAGTATAGTTCTCACTGTTATCAAGTGTGTAGCCCTACACTAAATTTCTGATAGATTAATAGTATTATTGATAAACATGTGTTAATAAGTAATATGAATGATTATGGCTTCGGGTACCATTCAGTGGTACATGATATTCAGGTACGTTAAACCTTTAATACTTCGTTATTAATGCTATAAGCATGAATATGAAATGTGTATGATTCCGTTATGATTTTGGGGGTATATGGCATGATATCGAAATAATATGTTTATTGCATGGGCATATGGGTGATATTGATAAAGGGGAAGTGTTCCGGTGGTTTTTACCACATTATCCGGTGACTTCGGTCACATATTATGAATCCGGTGACTTCGGTCACATATTATGAATCCGGTGACTCTGTCACAATTATCTGGTGGCCATGCCACAATTTATAAGGGCGATGTGCAGTTGACTGCAGCGACTGCCTTCGATGGTGTGTAGCGGATGAAGGGTCGATTTAGTAATCCCCACGGTGTGATTGGCAGGTACGGGTGGTGTGTAGCGGATGGATATCTAGGTGGGCTCGGGATTGCATTTCATTTTATATGTACATGTGATTATCTGATTTGCTATATTATGGGCTTATGGCTAAATGTGATTTAAATGGGCTTTATTGCTATGATCGATTGGGTTTTTAGTGTACTGTTGCACATTGAGTCTGTTGACTCACCCCTCGTGGGATATCTTTTTCAGGTGACACTTAGCGTGATGGACCAGGTCAGTGAGAACTACGTGGTGGCCATTGCTCAACTCAGTATATGGGTTTTCTTTTAATTAAACTTACTATGTTTTCTTTTATTATTCCGGGATTTATTTTGGGTTATGTTTTTGTAATAAGGCCGCCATAAACTGTTTTATTTATACGTTTTAAATTTTTATTCTGCTACGCTTAATTTCAACTAAATAATTAAATATTCTCGATAACCGAATTAAATCATTTTGACACCTAAATACCTATGGTTTTCAACTTAATAATAAGTTTTAAATCCGGTTCTTCTTTTGATTTATAAAATCATAAAGATAATGTTTTAATAAGATACAAACTTAAATCACAACCCGATTTTCAACAAGATCGTACTTCAAATCTATTCTCTTACCACAAAATCACATGTTTTCCAAAACGACAAAATGAGTTTTTCTTAAGAAGCATACCAGATCCGGTCGGGACTTGTGGGCCGGGTTTGGGGTGTTTCATTTGACCTTCTCGGCTTGGCTCCTTGGCCTAGCTTTCGATCCTCCCTCAAAGGTGGTACTTGGGGGATATATATAGGCTCTTGGAATGCGATTCTTTCTCCCTAAGTATCCTTTTCCAACTGAAATTGCTCTTTCCAGCGACAAAGGCACGGCCATGGCACACGCTCGTGTAGATCGAGACCAGACCGTGTTCGAACTTCTTTAATGAGGCACGGCCGTGTAAATCGGGAGAAGGCCGTGTTTTAGATGATTGGCGTGGCACGGTCGTGTGGGACGGAGTTGAGGCCGTGCTCTAGGAATTCGTCGAGGCACGACCGTGTAGACTTTGGGCCAAGCCGTGTCAATTTCATGTTAAGGCCCATTGACTCCGTTTTAGGCCCGTTTTGTGTTCTTTTCATCCTCGGGTGCTTTCCTGGGTATAAGACATGAAAAGAAAGGATTAAAAGCACCTTTTTATATAAATCGAGGGATAAATCATCCAAAAGCATACTAAATGTGGGATTAAAATATGTTACTTTTACGGTTTATCAAATACCCCCACACTTAAGCTTTTGCTTGTCCTCAAGCAAAATTCTCAACTTACAATTAAACGAGCTGTCCATGATCTATAATTCTTATCAACAATGTCTTATCCTAATTCACAGAGAATTCATACATGGATAATTTGATTCAAAGCGTCCTAAAGATTCAAACGAGATAAGTCATAATTTTGTACCTCGAAACATAGGTGTCGTCCTTCTTTTTAAATAAATACCTTTTCAATTCAGAATCGACAAGGATTGACATCCTCACAAAAGATTCACTCAAATCACTCAAAAAGTGTTTAAGGGTCAAAATTAACATGAAAAGTTAATCCCATAGGCTTGCCTGAAAATCAAATCTCCACCACTGTAAAATGAGATGATAAACAAATCAAAAGGTCTTTGACAGGGTTGTAACGGGGCTTAGGTTAGGGGTATGGCTAAAGGCTGAATTAGAAGGTTAGAATCGAGATTGACCTGATAAATTTCCTAACTAGAAAAAAATGAACTTAATCTTACATCAATTAAAAACTAATAATACGAGCTTTTTCCTTGAGAATTGGAATTTGAACATGCAAGCTCACTTAATCATAGAACTAATAACGAATATACTTCGTTTTTTTTAAACAAACTATCATAACAATAAGGAAGAATTTTTACAAGTGAAATATATAACATAGTTAGGAAACTTGTTCAAAATCAAATCTCGACAAAAAGGGTAAATAAAAAAATGGTGATAATAAATACAAAGGGTTTTTGGTTACAATTAGTAGGTGAGTCAATAAAAAGGGTTGTTAGGCTCAACGGGGTTCACTAGGGGTTAATTATGAAGGTAGGCTTTTAAGTGGAGTAAGTGGGTTAAAACCTAAGTGCCTTTATCATCTCGGTATATCAAATCATAACTGTGGTCTTGAAATGTAAAAACGTGGCAAGTTCTAGAATAACAGTTCATAGTTGACACACTCATAATCAAAAAATGAGCACGAAAAAGGATGTATGCTCTATAAGGTTCAAATACTCACAAAAATTATGGGTGTTTCGACATCATCCTTATAAAATTCGAATTTCAAGGTGATATTCAAAATTGGATCAACAACCTAGCAAAAATTTTAATTCCTGAAAAATAGACTTATCATGCTTGATTCTATAGTATTCTTTAAATTTAATCATCAATGTACAATTAACTATGACTTATTCTAAAACATGTTAATAATCTTCACAAATCATCAAAAATTTCATCCTAATTAGTAATATGAGAACTTTGCATAAAAACAAGACTAAATCAGGGATTTGAGAATAATGAAAAAAGTTAGGTTCTTTTACCCCCCACACTTAAGATGTACATTGTCCTCAATGTACAAACATTGATAATAACAAATAATGGATAAATCAAAAGAGAAGGGGAAAAAATAACTCCCTAAATTGTGGATGTTTTCCCGGATGAGTGTCTTTGGTGGCAGTGATGGTTAGTTGAGATAACGAACCTGCGCTAGATGAAGAAATTGGGTAGTGCCTTGAGAAGTAGCCAGGCTTTATTAAGACCTAATAAAAATGAATTTAATATAAAATAATAGAATAACAAACTAAAGGGAAGGAAACTAATAGGAAAACTAAAATGAAAAAAAAATATTAATGGAATGTGAAGTCCTTATTGAAGGATGGTTCGCAAGGTGGGTGTGACTTCTAAGGCTGGGGCGGTGCTGGCGGTGGTGGAAGTGAAGAGGTTATCGTGGTGGTCGACGTGATTCTCTAGCAGCCTGGCGAACCTGATACTACGACACTAAATTAAGTTAAACTAAATTGAACATAAGATTATTAAAGAAAATGAGAGTAAAAGGAAAGAGAAATGAAAAATAAAAACTAATTGGTCTCAAAGATCCTTGGCTTGGTGTCGAGACAAAGCTGCCGGCATGAACTCATGTTGATCATTTTAAGGAGTCTATGCGTAGCTTCTTCTGCTTCTTTGGCATGGTGTTGATTTGCTGAAGGATCTAGAGCCTTAGTAAGTGGAGAATTTGAGATGGAAGAGAGTGAGAAAATAAGGATGAAAATCAGATGGAGGGGAGGGGAAGAGTTGAGGGGTTTAAATAGAGTTTCAAATCTTGTGCTTCCCCACGGCCGTGGTCCTAGGGTGTGTTGATTTACACGGCCACCTCGCACGGCCGTGTGTATGGGTGTGTTGTTACCCTACGCTCGTGTCTTGGATTCCTACGCCCGTGTTTGACAAGTCAGTAGCTTCACACGGTTTGTAGGCACGGGCGTGGTGTGCCCGTGGTGTGAAGTCCGTAGCTTCACAGGGTTTAGGGGCACGGCCGTGCCTTTTTGTCGGTACCCGTGGGGATGTTGGTTGGATCCGTGACGTTGGGGGTGGTTAGACTGGCTTGCACGGCCTCCGCTCTATCAGTGTGGCGGTTCCGGTGGTCCACATGGCCACGGACACGGCCGTGTGTAAGGCCGTGTGACCTGGAAAGCTTGCGTTTTTGGTTAGTTTAAAAAGAAGAAAAGGAAAAATTAAATTAAATGCAAATAAATGTAAAAAGAAATAGGGTTAGTGCTTGGGTTGCCTCCCGAGAAGCGCTTGTTTATAGTCTTAAGCTAGACTTTCCTCCTATTTGAAAATTTTAAGTTGGTTTAAAAGTTTGAATATCTTCCCTTATGTCTACAGTTTTAGTTTTATGACAAAGTTGAAGTCGAGAAGCGTTTACCTTGAAAGTGCTGAATATTGGATTGCTTACTTCGACTATTCCCTGTGGGAAGATATCATGTACCTTAAGGAGAAGTTCTCTGTTTTCCTTCAGGTCTGCTGTGGGGATGTGAGGCTCGGCTTTATCTAATATTACTTGGTCTCCTATTTTGAAGTGATTTGATGTCCCCATGAGCTCTTCTTGTGGTTCCTCGGGTTTTATTTCTAGCTCTACCCTGATCTCTGTCTTCTGCTTCTCGAAGTTGTTGACCCTAAGGTTTTGTTCCTTGTGTAATTCTACTTTGTCTATATGAGCCGGCTCAGGGTTTAGGCTTTGTGCTGTTTCCTGTGATAAAGATTGGATAATATGATTATCAACTGAAATGGCTTTCTGACCTTCATCGACTGTTGTTCTGGCCGAGTCGAGAGCTTGGAGATTGATCGATTCATCTCCTGCACGAAGTATGAGCTCACCTGTAGCAACATGAATTTTAGTCCTGGCAGTTGCTAGGAATGGTCTTCCTAAAATTAAGGGGATTGAGTTATCCTCATCCATGTCTAAGAAAACAAAGTCTACTGGGAAAACAAATTTATCAATTTTTACGAGAACATCTTCAATAATGCCCCTAGGAATTCTAACAGTTTTATCTGTTAATTGAATACTCATCCTAGTTTGTTTGGGCTTCCCTAGACCTAGTCGTTTAAACAATGTATAAGGCATGACATTTATGCTTGCCCCTAAATCAGCTAACGCATTATCAATATTTAAACTACCAATTAAACATGGAATTGTAAAACTCCCTGGATCTTTTAGTTTCTGTGGTAGTCTATTTTGTAACATTGTTGAGCACGTTGCGTTCAGTTCCACGTGATGCTCTTCATCTAGTTTGTGTTTGTTGGTCAAGAGCTGTCTTAAAAATTTTCTCGAGTCTGGCATCCGAAAAAGAGCTTCAAGAAGAGGTAAGCTAATATGTAATTTCTTTAAAAGTTTAAGGAACTTACCGAACTGTTCTTTTGAATCGTCTCTTTTTAACGCGAGGTTTGTACTCCTTAATTACCGGTTTCAATTTTTCTTGTGCTACCTCTGTTGTACCTTCATCTAGCTTACTTTCTGGAATTGGTTTGGGTTTATCTAACTCCTCGCTATCCTGAGCTGTGGTGGCTTGAATTTGCTCATTAGGGTTAATCTCTGTATTACTTGGTAGACGTCTTTGCGGTCATTCTAACATTAGCTTTGTGAGTTGTTCAACTGCATTACTAACTTCCTTGACTGATTTAGCAATTTCATCGAGTCGTCTCTCATTGCTTTTGACTGCTCTATCAGTTTCTTGGAGATGTTCCTCGAGGGTTGGTTTCTTTTCTTGTGGGTAGGGTTGATTTCGTAAGTTTTGAGGGGGTTGTTGCCTTTGATTTCCTTGGTTTCCTTGTCCTCCCCAAGAAAAATTTGGGTGGTTCCTCCAACCTGGATTGTAAGTATTACTATAAGGATTATTATTAGATCGAAAATTATTACCTATATAGTTCATCTGTTCATTTTCTGCTTCCGGTTGGTAGGGTGGGTACTCAGGATTCGCCACAGTTCCACTTACGTCGCACTGTATGACTGGATGTATTTATGAAGAACACAAATTATCAAGCTTTTTATTCATCATCTCGAGCTGTGTTGATAGCATGGTCATGGCATCGATGTTGAAAACTCCTGCCGATTTTGTCAGTTTGGTCCTTGAAGCTTGCCACTGGTAATTGTTTAATGACATCTCCTCAATGAACTCGTAGGCTGCTTCTGGAGTTTTGTTGTTCAGATTTCCACCGACGGCTGAATTAATTAGTTGCCTTGTTGAGGGGTTTACACCGCTGTAGAATGTTTGGACTTGTAGCCACAAGGGTAAGCCATGGTGTGGACACCTCCTCAAGAGATCTTTGAATCTCTCCCATGCATCATATAGTGTTTCTAAATCCCTCTGCACAAAAGAAGAGATATCATTCCTCAATTTGGCCGTTTTGGCCGGTGGAAAATATTTCATTAAAAACATTTCGGTCATCTGATCCCATGTAGTGATTAACCCTCGTTGTAACGAGTTTAACCACTGTTTGGCTTTATTCCTTAATGAAAAAGGGAATAACCAAGTCGTATGGCATCATCAGAAACGCCATTTATTTTGAAGGTATCACAGAACTCTAAAAAGTTAGCTATGTGTGTTTGGATCTTCGTCCTGCAAACCATCAAATTGAACAAACTGTTGAATCATTTATATTGTGTTAGGCTTTAATTCAAAGTTGTTAGCAGATATAGTAGGCCTAACAATACTAGATTCTACTCCTGTTAAATGCCGTTTCGCATAATCGAACATTGTGCGTGGAGCATTATTTTCCCCCACATCACGTGGTGGTGGGTTGTTTTCGTCCATCCCTTCAGTAGGATTGGATCTGCCTTCTTCCTCCCTTTCTGTGTAATCTAGGGCTCACCTGGTTTCCCGATGATTCCTACGAACGGTAGCTTTGATTTCACTGTCGAATATCAAAGGTCCTCTTGGGTTCCTTCTAGTCATAAACTAGAGGTACCTACTAGGAAAAAGAAAGAAAGAAAATTTCAACTAAAAGTAAAAATCGAAATAAAAACAAAAATAAATTACAAAAAATAAAAATTAGGGCTAAAGTAATAAAAATAGAGTTTTCTTAATATTTTAGTTCCCCAGCAACGGCACCAAAAACTTGATCGCTCCAAATCAGAGCTTTAAATATTTATAAAAGAATGATCAAACCTGGAGACTAACTCTGACAACGATATTAAGGCAAGTGTACCTATCGAACAGTAGTATAGCTTAGGCAAGACCGGTTATCGAACCCAAAGGAGCTAAAAGTATTAATACTCAGTTTCTTTTTGTTATTTAGCGTTAAAGTTAGAGTGAAGATTACTTTTGACGAAGACTAAACTAAGGACACAAAGACAAAAAGGACGAATAGGAAAATAACTTTGAAGGAAACCTCAGTTGATTACGACGATACCCTCAGGAAGAATCCACCTAGACTTCACTTATTAATTAACCCTAAATTATATGATTTCTTTTACTTAGCTTGATCCGTAAGACTCCCTAACCTATATTAAACCCTCTCTCGAGGCGAATAACGTCTAACCCTAGGTTAATTAGTGGAACTCTCGTTCGCTTATAATAACGCCCTAGGATAGCAGTAAATCGATCAATGGACTCCCATATTAGATTTCACCCTAATCCGGCAAAATCTCGTAACCCTATCTCTAGGCGTTCAATCAAGTCCGCTTAATTATGTTAGATCTACTCTTAAGCAGGGTCTATTCCTCCTCCACGTAAGCACA
Organism: Gossypium australe; assembly: GCA_005393395.2. NCBI lineage: Eukaryota > Viridiplantae > Streptophyta > Magnoliopsida > Malvales > Malvaceae > Gossypium > Gossypium australe. The sequence continues at coordinate 94,488,265 of CM016615.1, forward strand.
TCAAATTTGGATTAAGCAACATAATTAAGAACAAACTAAGTAATTTATCATATAACTTAAAAATCAAATAATAAAATCCATCTAGGTTTCATCCCCTTCAGGTATCTGAGGGGTTTAGTTCATAATGGATAAACAAAACATCGCAAGAGAAAAGATAAAACAAAACATAAGAAAATCCTAAAACCCCCTGAAGGAATTGAAGGGGAATTTCACCGTCTTGAGTATAATTCCGGCTTCTTGGGATGGATCAACTGGCTACCCTCGCGTTTTTCCCTAACTTTGACCTTCTCGGCTTGGCTCCTTGGCCTAGCTTTCAATCCTCCCTCAAAGGTGGTACTTGGGGGATATATATAGGCTCTTGGAACGCGATTCTTTCTCCCTAAGTATCCTTTTCCGACTGAAATTGCTCTTTCCAGCAACAGAGGCACGGCCATGGCACACCCCCGTGTGGATCGAGACCAAACCCTGTTCGAACTTCTTTAATGAGGCACGACTATGTAAATCGGGAGAAGGCCGTGTTCTAGATGATTGGCGTGGCACGGCCGTGTGGGACGGAGTTGAGGCTGTACTCTAGGTATTCGTCGAGGCACGACCGTGTAGACTTTGGGCCAGGCCGTGTCAATTTCATGTTAAGGCCCATTGACTCCGTTTGAGGCCCATTTTGTGTTCTTTTCATCCTCGGGTGCTTTCCTGGGTATAAGACATGAAAAGAAAGGATTAAAATAACCTTTCTCTATAAATCGAGTGATAAATCATCCAAAAGCATACTAAATGTGGGATTAAAATATGTTACTTTTATGGTTTATCAACGGGCCCAAAACGGAGTAAATGGACCATATCACGAAATCCACACGGCCTGGACTTAAGCCCACATGGCCGTGTCACATTGATCATCTAGAACACGGCCTTACCTTCGATGCACACGACCGAGCCTCATCAAAGAAGTCCGAACATGGCTTGAAGACTAGTCGCACGGGCGTGCGACATGGCCGAGTCCCTATCGTGGCAAAGAGCAATTTCATTCGGATTTGGATACTTTGGGGCAAAGAAACACATTCCAAAAGCCTATATAAACCCCCCTAAGTGTTAACTGAAAGGAAGGCGGTGAGCTAGGCCAAGGAGCCAAGCCGAAAAGGCCAGAATTGTGGGAATCACTCGAAGATAGCCAGTTGATCCATCTCTAGAAGCCAGAATTCTACTCAAGACGGCAGATCTCTCCTTCAATTCCTTCAGGAGTTTTAGGGATTTCTTATGTTTTGTTTTATCTTTTCTTCTGAGATGTTTTCTTTATTTGTTAGGAACTAAACCCCCCAGATACCTGAAAAGGATGAAACCTAGATGAATCTTGTTATTATTTTCTGAACTATAAGATAAATACTTGATTTGTTCTTAATTATGTGTGCTTAATTCTTGTGTTAATGTTTCCGGGATATTGAATCAAGTCAGATGTTCTTAGGTGGAGGAGCAAAAGTCCCTGCTTAAGAATAGATCTAGCATAATTAAAGCGGAGTCGTTCGCGCGCCTAGAGATAGGGTGACGAGATTTTGCCAGATTAGGGTGAAACCTAATATGGGAATCCATAGATCGTTTTACTGCTATTCTAGGGGGTTATTAAGTGAGAAAGAGATTTCTATTAATTAATCTAGGGTTAGACGTTATTCACCTCGAGAGAGGGTTTAATATACATTAGGGAGTCCTACGGATCAAGTCAAGTGAATAAATCGTATGGTTCAGTGTTAGATAACAAGTGAAGTCTAGGTGGATTCTTCCTGAGGGTATCGTCTTTAATCAACTGAGTCTTCCCTCAAGTTATTTCCCAATTCATTCTTTTTGTCTTTGCGTCTTTAGCTTAGTAGTAGTTAAGTCTAAACAACTTCATTTATTTTAAGCTAAATAATAAAAAGAAGGTTAGTATTAGTACTTTTAGTTCCTTTGGGTTCGACAATCCGGTCTTGCCTAAGCTATACTACTGTTCGATAGGTACACTTGCCTTTAATCATTGTCAGAGTTAGTTTGCAGGTTCGATCATTCTCTGTATAAATTTTAAGACTCTGATTCCAGCGATCAGCACCCCAAGGAGAGAAACTCGGTCTAGCGTACCCTCTTTCAGTCAACTCTTGCAACTGTGACTTTAACTCTTTCAACTCTGTTGGTGCCATTCTATACGGAGCTATCGAAATAAGTGTCGTACCAGGCAACAGATCAATACCAAATTCAACTTCACGAATCGGAGGCAAACCCGACAATTTTTCAGGGAACACATCAGAATACTCACATACAACAGGCATTGATTCAATTTTCTTTTCAGATACTTTCGAATCAATCACATAAGCAAAATAAGCTTCGTAACCATTTTTCATATAACTTTGAGCTTTCAATACAGATATCACTGCAGGTAATCCGTTCAATTCACTAGACTCAATCCGAACTATTTCATCGTTTTGACCTTTCAAATAAATGATCTTTCTTTTGCAATTCATAATCGCATCATGCAATGTCAACCAGTCTATACCCAGAATTATATCAAATTCATCAAAAGGTAACAACATCAAATCAGCAGGGAAACAGTTATTTCGAAACATTAATGGGCAGTTCTTGCATACTTTGTCAACAAGGACACTTTTACCTAAGGGGTTCAATACTTTTATAACAACCTTGGTAGACTCTACAGGCAAAGTCTTATTGAATACTAAATTCATGCATATATACGAATGTGTAGAACCAGGGTCTATCAATGCAATCACAGAAGTATCATAGAGTGTAAATGTACCTGTTATAACATCTAGACATGAAGCTTCCTCATGAGCTCGGATAGCATATACTCTGGCAGGCGCTTTAGCTTCAGATCTCACAACAGTATTTCTTATAGTTCTCTGACTACCACTATCATTTCTTGCATTTTTTGAAAGTCTACCTCTCATCGGAGCATTATCAGATCTCAGATTCTGAATAGTCTCTGGCTCAACTGACTCTGGGCAATCTCAAATGAAATGATCTAATGATCCACATCTAAAGCAAGCCCAGTCATTCAATCTACAACTTCCTGGATGCCTTTTTCCGCAATGCTTACACTCGGGTCTTTCAGAACGGATATTTCCAACAGTTGCTATTGAAGTTGCTGGGGTTTTGGAGCTCATCTGTGATCTAGCTCGATCTCTATTCAATTGTCCCACATTAGCCTTTTAACGGCTATGCTCATCTCGAAATTTCTTTGCAATAGGCTGAAGTGATCTACTCTGAAATCTCTTTCTCACATCTCTAGCTTCAGACTCAGCTTTCTTTTATCTTTCCCAAGTGCTTCAGCTTTGCACGCTCGATCAACAAGTACAACAAATTCTTTTATTTCTAAGATCCTGACTAACCAACGGATATCTTCAGTAAGGCCATATTCAAATCTTTTACACATTATTGCCTCAGAAGATACACATTCACGAGCATACTGACTCAGTCTCACGAACTCTCGTTCGTATTCATTAACAGACATTAGGCACTGTTTCAATTCTAGAAATTCCTTTCCTTTCTGTTCGATGAATCTTTCGCTGATACATTTCTTCCAAAACTCAATCTGAAAGAAGTCCCGTGTGACTCGTTCTTTTGGAACGACAGAAATTTGTGTTTTCCACCACTGATAAGCTGCATCTCGGAGTAAGGACACAACACATTTTATACTTTCATCTGTAGTTAAAGACATTTCTTCGAATACCCGAATAGTGTTTTCTAACCAAAATTCAGCTTTCTCAGCATCGTCATCATTGGTAGCCCTGAACTCTTCAGCCTCATACTTTCAGATTTTTTCAACTGGAAGCTTATTCAACCAATTCATATTCGTAGTCGGAGGAATAGCAGATGTCTGAGGGTGATTATGCGGGGGCGGAGGTTGCGAAACAGCCGGATTATTTCTAACAAATTGAGTGAACCACTCACTCATTATCTGGAATAAAGCTTGTTTAGCTTCTCCCTCTTGACCGCTCGTAGCCGGTCTCGAGTCAGAAGGCATTGTCCCTTGCGCGGGAGCAGACGCATTACTTTCTACATCGTCAGCTACGGCTCTTTCAGGATCCATTACTATACGGAAATCACATTTTACACATCAGGATTCATCACACTATCACAGTTTAGATATATGGCATGTATACATAGACTCTGACATGCTACGTTAGTCCGAGAATCGACTAAACCGTAGCTCTGATACCAACCAAATGTAACACCCTTAACCTGTGACCATCGCCGGACTAGGGTTAAAGGTATTACCGGACAGATCAAAAACTTTTACTGACAGTACATACTCTCGTTCATCAAACACACTCATAATGTCCTTTAAATAGGTCAACGAGAGCTTAGTCGTACTTTAAACCGAGTCGGGACTAAACGGGAACATATACAGAAATTCTTGGAAAATTTTAAAATTTCTAAGTTTCAGGGGTCACACGCCCGTGAGGGCAGGCCGTGTGCCTCCCATGGCTGCTAAACATGCCAATATGTCTCCCCCGTGGTCGAATCTGACTTCAATCCACGGCCACCAAGCACGCCTGTGTACCTTGGCCGTGGTCAAATCTGACTTGGCTCCACAGCCACCAAGCACGCCTTTGCACTTTGGCCGTGGTCGATCCTGACTACACCACACGGCACCAGGCACGTCCGTGTGCCAAGGCCGTGTACTCTTAACTAGCTACTGACTTAGTCCCACGGTCACTAGGCACGCCCGTGTGCCACAACCATGTGGCAAAATAGGCCATTTGCAAGGCCAATATGCCACCCACATTAGGTTCAAACCTACAAGAAATTACCAATACATCTCATGCACATTTGTAAACCAAGAACATATCAAAATAAATATCCAATCACTACATATAAAATCCAATTTCAACCAAGCCAATTTATAAGACTAAAACTCATGTAAACACAAGCATAATTCATTCAAATACTTACCTTGAACTTAACCACTTCATATACTATCAAAACTATACCAAAATATACATCACATATCATATTCATTAATGCATATTGCCAACACATAACTAGCCAAATCACATGGCTAAGTTCACTTCATATTCATAAACAAATAACTAGCCTATACATGTCATATCTAGCTATATACATTTCCAAAATGTACCAAAACAAGTTGAGTAGTGTGATGACGATCCTCGATGGTCCCCGAGCCTTCAATAGCTTTGACGATTTATAAACAGAGAAAACATACACACAGAATAAGCTTTCCAAAAGCTTAGTAAGCCATATACAAATAAACTTAATACACAATGCATATAACCAAATTGTATCATTGGTACTTATAAATCTCATAGCCATTTCTTTCCATAGACTTTGGCACTTTTACTCACACAAAGCTTACCACATATTTCATTATATCACATATATACTTAGCTTATTCATATCCATTCTTGTATCTCATTCAAATTCTCATGTTCAATCATACATTCCTTCAAAACAAATGCATATAGGTACCTACCTTTTATACACACTTAGTGTATATACCAAACGTACCTGAAACGAATATACATTCACGTAATTTTTCATAGCTCGAAATTTGCCCGTTGAACCGTTCGAATTCTAATAGGATATACAGAATACTCAGAATAGTCACACATTGCCAACGTCCCAGACGTGGTCTTACATGTAATCAGATGTCGATGCCACTGTCCCCGAAAGGGTCTTACACAAATTAATACGATGCCTATGTCCCAGACATGGTCTTACACGTATAGATCATATTGATGCCAACGTACCAGATGTGGTCTTACACGTAGAGATCATATCAGTGACAACGTCCCAGACGTGGTCTTACACGTAGAGATCATATCGATGCCAACGTCCCAGACGTGGTCTTACACGAAATCTCGAATCAATGCCAACACCCCAGATGTGGTCTTACATGTAGAGATCATATCGATGCCAACGTCCCAGACGTGGTCTTACACGAAATCTCGAATCAATGCCAACACCCCAGACGTGGTCTTACATGATAAAACAGAACAAATACCTATGTCATGACATAGCTAATCCTATCCATTCCTAGGTTCGTTTGGGACTTATCAGACGTTGCTATTATGTCGTTCTTATCTCAGAAATCATGTACACATCATTGCATAGTCATTCATCATATTCAATAGTTATAAGGACCTACACAATTCAATACAAATATGTTTATTTGCACAATGACTTACCTCAGATTCGATTTAACTGAACGGAAACAGCTATACGGTTACTTTCGCTTTCCCGCGATCTAAGTCCGATTTCTTCGGCTCTTGATCTATACATATTCAAATTTAACCATTTTATTCAATAATTTATTCAATTCGATCCAAATACACACTTTTAGGGCAATTTACAAATTAGCCCTCACATTTGCACATTTATCAATTTAGTCCATTTTTTCTCAAAACATCAAATACACAAAATCATCAAATACTCATGCTTAGCCGAATGCTTATGTATATCATACAAGCCCATATTTTCCATCAAATTCACAATTTAGTCCCTCAAATTAACATTTTCTCAATTTAGCCCAATTTAGCTAAATTCATCAAAATTTCAAGAATAAAATATGTACATCTTACACATTTCTTTCATTTAACAACTAAATCCATCATAAAGCTCACCAATTCATCCATGGCACAACTCACAAATATCATCAATTCTTTAAATTACAATATGGGCTTGATAGTAGACTAAGCAACAATCTCAAAAACATAAAAATCATCAAAATCTAAAGCCAAAACATACCTTAATTTAAGCTTGAAATGGCCGAAACCCTTGACGCTTTTGTTCTTTCTTTCTTTTTTTTTTTTTGGCAAACATATGATAATAATGACCTTCCTATCTTTTATTATAATGTTTTCATTATAATAATATAACTTATAATATATAATATAAATTTTAACTTAATAACTAAACATATAAATATACATAGCCACACTTAATGCCATCCACTATAATAGTTTTGGCTTAATTGCCACATAAGTCCTCACACTTATAAAGACATAACAAATAGGCATCTTTTCATAAAGCATGCTAGTTTTGCCTTCAATGCAATTTAATCATTTGCTCAAATTAAACACACGAACAGACAAATTAGCTTACGGAAATTTAACACATGCTTAATCATATATCATAGGCACAGAAAATAATTTTAAAAATACTATAAGGACTCGAATTTGTGGTCCCGAAACCACTGTTCTGATAATGGTACAAACCGGACTGTTACAATTCTCCCCACTTAGGGATTTTCGTCCCTGAAAATCTTACTGTTAAATAGATTTAGATATTGCTGTCTCATTGAATCGTCAGGCTCCCACGTAGCCTCTTCTACTCCGTGTCGATTCCACAATACTTTCACTAACATAATTTTCTTGTTTCTCAACTCTTTCACTTCACAAGCTAAGATACGAATTGGTTTCTCTTCGTATGTCATATCAGATCAGATTTCAATTTTAGATGGGGCAATTATATGTGACGGATCGGATCGATATCTATGGAGCATCGAAACATGGAATACATTATGAATAGTTTCTAACTTAGAGGGCAAAAGCAATCTATACGTAACTGGCCCAATTCATTCAATAATCTCATAAGGACTGATGAACCTCAGACTTAACTTGCCTTTATGTCTGAAATGGAGCACTTTCTTCCACGGAGACACTTTTAGAAATACTTTGTCACTGATCTCGAATTCTATGTCTTTTAGTTTCAAGTCTGCGTAGGACTTCTGATGATCAGATGCTATTTTCAGACTATCTCGGATTACTTTTACTTTATGTTTAGTGCCTTTTATCAAATCGGCCCCGTGTGTCTTGTTTTCACTGAGTTCGGTCCAATGCAGAGGTGTCCGACATTTACTTCCGTACAAAGCTTCATATGGTGCCATTTTGATGCTCGACTGAAAACTGTTATTATATGCAAATTCAATCAATGGCAGATACTGTTCCCACATACTGTTAAATTTGAGAATGCAACATCTCAACATGTCCTCAAGAATCTAAATAATTCTGTAACACCCCAAACCCGGTCAATACGCCATGACCGAATCCGGCATGCCACGAAGGAAAACGTTCTGAAGAAAAACGTGTTAACGATTAAATTTTTGTTAAAAACTCTTTGTTGAACTTTGTTTGTAGAAAACAACTGTATAATAAATTGAAAGCTGATAATTTACTTTTGAAAACCTCAAAATAAGTCTTAAAAACTTAGTTGCAAATCCATAGATTAGAAAACCTTTTTAATATTTTAAAGAAACCAAAGTGATTAGGTTGAAAACTGTATCTAAAAGGAATTTGGAAAGGTTGAGTTTTATAAAAATAGTATGAGTTATCGAAAATACTTAAGATGATAAAATTATCAAATGATTTATGTTACCCGATGGTAACGTTTTAAAAACCATCGCATTGTGTAGTTTAGAAAACTTGGTGCTCAATTTATTATCAAACATGTAATTTGTAAGCCCAATTTAAAACAAATCCAAAACATATAAATAATCCAAAACATAAATAAACAGGCCTTATTACAAATCCATAAAAATATGAAAACCAAATTTAAATAAAGTACCCAAATGGAAGTTCATGTAAAACCAAATTTTATTGCATGGCCTCCTCGAGTTCATCCGGCTCCTTATCCGCGATCTCACGAATCACCTGAAATGATAAGGGAGAAGGTGAGTCACCAAGACTCAGTGCATATTCCCTCTCCCGGGTAAATGCCACATGCTTACACAATTTATAACAAAGCAACATATATGTATAATGCACCCAACCTAGCCATCCATAACTCCTTTTCTACCCTGTGTGGTACCAAACCACTGGTGGTGCCAAACCACTGGTGTCCAAAGACACAATTGTGTTACCAAAACACTGGTGACCGAGGTCACAAATAATCCATCTGTGGGGCCAACCCACGTGTGATACCAAATCACTGGCAGGCGATCCCATATCTCAAAGTGGGGCCAACCCACGGTGATGCTAGATCACAGGGACAAGTCGCTATGAGGTGCCAAACCTCTGGTGTCCGAAGACACGAATGTGATACCAAATCACTGGTGGTTCCAAACCACTGGTGTTCGAAGACACGAATCATCAAGTTGTGGGGCCAACCCACGTGTGATACCAAATCACTGGCGTCGATCCCATATCTCAAAAGTGGGGCCAACCCATGGTGGTATTAACCACAGGGACGAGACGCTATGAGGTGCCAAACCTCTAGTGTCCGAAGACACGAATGTGATACCAAATCACTGGAGATACCAAATCTCTGGTGTCCGAAGACACAATGTGATACCAAATCACTGGTGACCGAAGTCACAGTCTTCCCCCTTTCTCATATTGCCCATACCAATGCAATAGATAAACAAATCATGTCAATATACTATGATATGAATCATATAATAAATATATCACAAATCGTAGATCATGATTTCAATCCACATGTATTAACAATATATCGAAACAGACTTACCCGAATCCTCATTCATACCATCATGGTATCAAATCCAAATCTCATCGTTTTTCCCACTTTCATAATATGTTAGTAATAACACACATAAACATACAAATATAAACCAAGTTATAAAGTGTGTAAGATACACACCTTTCACCAACGCAAAAACTATCTTCCGAAGATCCGATCTAACGCACTAGATCACTTTGTCCTACAATCGGCCATATCACAATATTCAATCAATCTTAGGCTTCCTCAACCAACTTTAAAAGTATAGAATCCTTACCACTTGACTTACCAACTCCGATTCGCTAAAGGAATGACTTAAATCGATTGCTTCCGAAATCCCAAAGAGCCTAAGAGAATAATCGAATCCTAAATGGTTAGAACCTTGCAAAACAATGCCCAAAGGTTCAGCCTTCGTCCATAAGAAAACATCATAGAAACGAGAAAGAAAAGAAAGGAAAACGTCCATGAACACTTACCCCTTTTTATCCAAAATCGATAGAAGAAAACCAAGGAGAGTCTACCCTTGAATATTCGGCCAAAATGATACTAAAAGGAAGTAGAAGATTCGGCTATGGTGAAGTGAAAAAGAAAAGAAGAAATAGAATGGAAGTAGATGTTTTATCTTTGAACAAATGAAAAAGAAATGGTATTTGAGATGGAGAGATATTCGGCCAAGAGAGTGAAAAAGAAAATGTTTATGAACCAATGTCAAAAGAAAAGAAAAGAGAGATGAGGGAGAGAGAGGTTCGGCCAAACACTTAATTTGCCAAAGAAGAAAAGTGCTCAAAATTGCACCAAAAGATCAAAGTGCATTCGGCTAAAGAGAATAACTTTGAAGATGAAAGAAATAAAATACCAAATGGTGCACAAAAGAGAAGAATTGGTAAAGTTCAAAGGAGTTTCAGTTTTGACACAAAACAAAAGTTGAATGTCTACCTAGCTAGCCGAAAATGCCTACTAACCAAAGAGAAAATTGGCACTAACTAGCTACCAACCAACCAAAAATTCGGCCACCCCCTAGCCATACATACCGTCCACATACATGCACTAAAGCCTTGACAAAGTTTCCAAAACATTCTCCACCCTTCATGCCTTTTGTCCCCTCTTCATACCAAAAGCTTAAGAATCTTATCCCAAATTTCTTGCTTTCCTTAATCACATATTCAACTTACCAAAAGAAATAGTCCAACCTATCATAAATAAGTTTGACCATCCATTAATGCAAGGATTCAAAAATAAACCTTCAAAATGCTAAACATGCTACTCGAACCTCTAACCTCAAGCCACCTTCCAAACTCCTTAACCAACTTGCCACTTACTCCTCTTATGCTTTAAATGAACACTTAAATTAACTTAAGTTCTAAGCTCACTTAATCCACTTCATTAAATAAGCCAAACTAAAATTTATTCTAGCTTCCTAATATTTCCAAGCCTTCACACAAATATACTAAACACACAAACAATACTACCCGAGCTAACACAAGTAACTAGATGACACACAAATTTTTCCTAAAGCCCATGGCCCAATCGGCCCAATCCTACTAGGCCCAAATTCGGGATGTTACAATTCTACCCTCCTTAAAGAAAATTTCATCCTCGAAATTTCCAACTAACTAACAGTCGTACATCCTATCTCACCACACTACGCTCTTGCTGCGCACTCTGATATTAATAAAACTACTATACTACTAACAACATTTGAATATGTCGAACCCACATCAATCAAAGCGATATATGGAAATCCAATGATCAAGAACATACTGGTTATGACGTCCGGTGCGTCGCCCTCCTCTCGTCGTCTCGCTGCATACACCAACCCAGGCTGTCTTGCCTCAGTGTTGCTTGCACCTCTGCCAAATGCTCCGTGGCCTCGACCAGAACCATTACCTCCTCTACCGTTATCACGACCTCTCTGCGGTGCTGGGCCCTCTTTTCTGAACTGAGCACGACCTTGACCCTCAGACTGATTCCTGGCTAGCTTACGTGGACAGTCCCTCACACGATGATCCAGCGAGCCACACTCAAAACATCCTTTCCCTCCGGTCCAACATTCGCCCCAATGAAACTTCCCACATCGGTTACACCTGCTGGTCCCTGATTAGCAGTAACAGGCCTTCCAGACTGATTCGGCCCATTCTGCCTAACCCTTTTTTGAGAATCTTCGTCCGACCCAGATGATCCATATCCTCTCTTATGCTTATTCCGATCGTAACTCTGCCTTCCAGATTCCTTTATCCCTTCGGCTATCTTAGCCTTTTCAACCAAAGCAACAAACTCTCGCTCCTGATGTGGAGCAATCAGCAACCTCAGCTCATCTCTCAAACCATCCTCGAATCGAACACATCGCTCGTGCTCCGAAGCCACAATACCTCCAGCATACCGACTTAGTCTTAAGAACTCAGCCTCATATTCTAATACGGATTTACTTCCTTGGACCAAACTCAGAAATGCCTTACGTTGCGCATCAACGTAACTAGACCCAATATATTTCTTCTGATACGCTGCCTTAAAGAAGTCCCAAGTGAGATCCTCCGCTGCAGCACCATTCCGAATCGTGAGCCACCACTGATATGACTCATCACAAAGAAGCGATACAATCCCTTTCAGCTTTTCCTCGGCATTCAAATCCAAATCCTCCATGATTCGCTCCGTCGCCTCTAGCCAATATTCAGCCGAACTAGGAGTTACACCCGAAACACCTCGAAATACCTCGGCTCCGTTGGCTCGGAGTCGCTCAGGAATAGATTTCCGAGCTCTCGCGCCTCCACTTACTCCAACTACCCTCTCAAGAACTCGCAGCATCGCCTGAGACACTGCGTCATCCCCCGTTTGGTCCTGATGCTCAACTCCAACCGCTGGTGGTGGGACTGGTGGTACCTCGTTCTCGGATCCTTGACCCGACCTCACTGGCTCAGACACAGCCATCCTACCTCGACCACGTCCACGCATAACACGACCTCGTCCTCGAGTACTCATTTCTAAGATCTCGACTTATCTGATTTAAAAGTTTTATGAATTAATCAATATTCCACTTTCTTTAAAGCACAGTTTTATGAAAAGTTTTAATAAGAGATTTCGCGAGTACACCAAACCTATAGTTTTGGGTCTCTAAAGTAGTCCCTACTACTATATAGTCATATCAACATCACTATAATCATATCATCAAAATCAACAGTTTTGATGTACTTACCAGGGCGGATTGATGCCGGAGACTCGGGGCCATGCCTTTCCAAACATTAAATTTTCAATAATGACATTTTAAAACCATACTTTAAAACATTTTGGGCCTCGGACCCACAGCCGAGCTTTTGAACTTAGCTCTGATACCAATTTGTAACACCCCAAACCGGTCAATACGCCATGACCGAATCCGGCATGCCACGAAGGAAAACGTTTTGAAGAAAAACGTGTTAACGATTAAATTTTTGTTAAAAACTCTTTGTTGAACTTTGTTTGTAGAAAACAAGTGTATAATAAATTGAAAGCTGATAATTTACTTTTGAAAACCTCATAATAAGTCTTAAAAACTTAGTTGCAAATCCATAGATTAGAAAACCTTTTTAATATTTTAAAGAAACCAAAGTGATTAGGTTGAAAACTGTATCTAAAAGGAATTTGGAAAGGTTGAGTTTTATAAAAATAGTATGAGTTATCGAAAATACTTAAGATGATAAAATTATCAAATGGTTTATGTTACCCGATGGTAACGTTTTAAAAACCATCGCGTTGTGTAGTTTAGAAAACTTGGTGCTCAATTTATTATCAAACATGTAATTTGTAAGCCCAATTTAAAACAAATCCAAAACATATAAATAATCCAAAACATAAATAAACAGGCCTTATTACAAATCCATAAAAATATGAAAACCAAATTTAAATAAAGTACCCAAATGGAAGTTCATGTAAAACCAAATTTTATTGCATGGCCTCCTCGAGTTCATCCGGCTCCTTATCCGCGATCTCACGAATCACCTGAAATGATAAGGGAGAAGGTGAGTCACCAAGACTCAGTGCATATTCCCTCTCCCGGGTAAATGCCACATGCTTACACAATTTATAACAAAGCAACATATATGTATAATGCACCCAACCTGTGCGGATGAAAAACTGTACTAAAATGCAGTTTCGTGCCTAATGCTTCTTGCAGTTTTTTCTGAAAACGTAATGTGAATATGGAATCTTTATCAGATACAATGGATAGTGGAACCCCGTGCAATCTCACAATCTCAGAAATATAAAGCTCAGCTAACTTATCAAGTGGATAGTCAGATCGTACCGGAATAAAATGGGCAGATTTCGTCAATCGATCAACGACGACCCAAATCGTATCTTTCTTTCTCGGAGTCTGAGGCAAACCAGAAACAAAATCCATTGTTACTCTATCCCATTCCACTCGGGAATCAGAATCGGTTGTAACAAACCAGACGGAACCTGATGTTCAGCTTTGACTTGCTGACAGACTAAACACTTCGAAACAAAATATGGAATGTCTTGTTTCATACCAGACCACCAATAATGTTGCTTCATATCCTGATACATTTTAGTGCTTCACGGATGAACAGATAGTCGACTATTATGAGCATCATTCAGAATTAACTGTAATAACTCAAAGTTTCTCGGAACACAGATACGATCTCAAAATCTCAAGCAATCATCAACGACTTCAAATTCAGAATCAGAGTTCAAATGACATTGAGCTTGTTTCGCTAACAATTCATTATCAAATTTCTGAACATCACATATTTGTTGTAAAAACAATGGTTTCGCTTTCAATTGAACTATCGTTGAACTATCATAAGACAGATCTAATTGAGCATTCATGGCACAAAATGCAAACAATGATTTCCTACCCAGTGCATCAGCAACAACATTTGCTTTACCCATATGATAATCTATTACAAGTTCGTATTCTTTCAACAACTCAAGCCATCTTTTCTGACGTAGATTCAAATCTTTTTGAATCATCAGATACTTTAAACTTTTGTGATCCGAAAATACGTGACATTTCTCACCGAATAGATAATGTCACCAAATCTTTAATGCGAACACAATCGCAGCTAACTCTAGATCGTGTGTAGGATAGTTCTTCTCATGAGGCTTCAACTGTCTTGAGGCATAAGATATTACTTTGCCTTCCTGTATCAATACACATCCTAGACCATTCAACGAAGCATCACTGTATATTACAAATTCTTTGCCCGATTCTGGTTGTACTAACACTGGAGCTTCAATTAACAGAGTTTTCAATTGATCAAAGCTTTTCTGACACTTACCAGACCATTCAAATCTCACATCTTTTTGAAGTAATGTGGTTAATGGAGTAGCTATCACTGAAAATCCTTTTACAAACCGACGATAATAACCAGCTAGTCCTAGAAAACTACAAACTTCGGACACATTTGATAAACCGTAAAAATAACATATTTTAATCCCACATTTAGTATGCTTTTGGATGATTTAAGCCTCGATTGATATAAAAAGGTGCTCTTATTCCTTTCTTTTCATGTCTTATACCTAGGAAAGCACCTGAGGATGAAAAGAACATAAAACGGGCCCAAAACAGAGTAAATGGACCATATCACGAAATCCACACGGCCTGGACTTAAGCCCACACGACCGTGCCACATTGATCATCTAGAACACGGCCTTACCCTCGAGTCACACGGTCGTACCTCATTACAGAAGTTCGAACACGGCTTGAAGACTAGTCACACGGGCGTGTGACATGGCCGTGTCCTTATCGTGGCAAAGAGCAATGTCATTCAGATTTGGATACTTTGGGGCGAAGAAACACATTCCAAGAGCCTATATAAAACCCCTAAGTGTTAACTGAAAGGAGGGCGGTGAGCTAGGCCAAGGAGCCAAGCCGAAAAGGCCAGAATTGTGGGAATCACTCGAAGATAGCCAGTTGATCCATCTCTAGAAGCCAGAATTCTACTCAAGACGGTAGATCTCTCCTTCAATTCCTTCAGGAGTTTTAGGGATTTCTTATGTTTTGTTTTATCTTTTCTTCTGAGATGTTTTCTTTATTTGTTAGGAACTAAACCCCCTAGATACCTGAAAAGGATGAAACCTAGATGAATCTTGTTATTATTTTTGAACTATAAGATAAATACTTGATTTATTCTTAATTATGTGCGCTTAAGTCTTGTGTTAATGTTTCCAGGATATTGACTCAAGTCAGATGTTCTTAGGTGGAGGAGCAAAACTCCCTGCTTAAGAATAGATCTAGCATAATTAAAGCGGAGTTGTTAGTTAAGTCTAAACAACTTCACTTATTTTAGGCTAGATAATAAAAAGAACGTTAGTATTAGTACTTTTAGTTCCTTTGGGTTCGACAATCCGGTCTTGCCTAAGCTATACTACTGTTCGATAGGTACATTTGCCTTTAATCGTTGTCAGAGTTAGGTTGCAGGTTCGATCATTCTCTTTTTAAATTTTAAGACTCTGATTCCAGCGATCAACATTCCTTGGAGGCTTCCAATCCAGAATACTAGAAATATTGCTCGGATCAACTCGTATTCCAGAGGCTGATACAATATGTCCCAGAAAACTGACTTCACGCAACTAGAATTCACATTTGCTAAATTTCGTATACAATTTCTTTCCTCGTAGAGTTTGGAATACAATTCTCAAATGCTCGACATGTTTAACCTCATCACATGAATAAATTAAAATGTCATCTATGAACACCACCACAAATCGATCTAAGTATGGTCTGAAGATTCTGTTCATCCAATCCATAAAAACAGCAGGAGCATTGGTAAGTCCAAATGGCATAACTAAAAACTCATAATGCCCGTACCGCGTTCTGAAAGCTGTTTTCGGAATGTCTGAATCTTTCACTCTCAACTGATAATATCCCGATCTCAGATCTATCTTTGAAAATATAGTAGTTCCTTTTAACTGATCAAATAAATACGTAGAGATCATATCGATGCCAACGTCCCAAACGTGGTCTTACATGAAATCTTGAATCAATGCCAACGTCCCAGACGTGGTCATACATGATAAAACAGAACAAATACCTATGTCATGACATAGCTAATCCTATCCATTCCTAGGTTCGTACGGGACTTATTAGACATTGCTACTATGTCATTCTTATCTCAGAAATCATGTACACATCATTGCATAGTCATTCATCGTATTCAATAGTTATAAGGACCTACACAATTCAATACAAATATGTTTATTTGCATAATGACTTACCTTGGATTCGATTTAACTGAACAGAAACAACTATATGGTTACTTTCGCTTTCCCGCGATCTAAGTCCGATTTCTTTGGCTCTTGATCTATACATATTCAAATTTAACCCTTTTATTCAATAATTTATTCAATTCTATCCAAATACACACTTTTAGGGCAATTTACAAATTAGCCCTCACATTTGCACATTTATCAATTTAGTCCATTTTTCTCAAAACATCAAATACACAAAATCATCACATACTCATGCTTAGCCGAATGCTTATGTATATCATACAAGCCCATATTTTCCATCAAATTCACAATTTAGTCCCTCAAATTAACATTTTCTCAATTTAGCCCTATTTAGCTAAATTCATCAAAATTTCAAAAATAAAATATGTTCATCTTACACATATCTTTCATTTAACAACTAAATTCATCATAAAGCTCACTAATTCATCCATGGCACAACTCACAAATATAATCAATTCTTCAAATTACAACATGGGCTTGATAGTAGACTAAGCAACAATCTCAAAAACATAAAAATCATCAAAATTTAAAGCCAAAACATACCTTAATTTAAGCTTGAAGTGGCCGAAACCCCTGATGCTTTTGTTCTTTCTTTTTCTTTTTTTCGGCAAACATATGATAATAATGACCTTCCTATCACTTATTTTAATGTTTTCATTATAATAATATAACTTATAATATATAATATAAATTTTAACTTAATAACTAAACATATAAATATACATAGCCACACTTAATGCCGTCCACTATAATAGTTTTGGCTTAATTGCCACATAAGTCCTCACACTTATAAAGACATAACAAATAGGCATATTTTCATAAAGCATGCTAGTTTTGCCTTCAATGCAATTTAATCATTTGCTCAAATTAAACACACGAACAGACAAATTAGCTTACGGGAATTTAACACATGCTTAATCATATATCATAGGCACAGAAAATAATTTTAAAAATATTATACGGACTCGAATTTGTGGTCCCGAAACCACTGTTCCGACTAGGGTACAAACTGGACTGTTACAATATGAGTAAATTCTAGTAGTTTTGTAATAAGTATGACCAAAATAAGGTATTCATATGCTCTGGGATAAGAGTTTAATAAAGTCGTAAGGGTTCTATGAAAAAGAAATGTGTATTTGTATGTTGAGAAGGGTATCCACCATAATTAAATGTAAATATGGAAAGTAAGTGGTTTTGCATCTTCTTCTAAAATTATTCTAAATATGAGTTAATGTTATTTTGAATTATGAGATTTTGATATAGCATGATGTGGAGTTCATCTAGATGTTATATGCAGTGAATCATCATTATGGATATGTGTACAGAACTGAATCAGAGTATGTCTGAATGTGAGCCAATAGTACAAAATTTTGTGTAAGTCAATATATGTATTTATCCAAGATAATTCCAGTGAGAAATTGTTTGAAATAAGAGTATGGGTTAAGGTATGGATTGATTAAAGTGGTTTCTAAGGGTACGCTTTGTTAAGTAAGTATTATGGGATAAGCGATCTATCAAATGACTGGAAGGATTATCCAGTTAACAAGATATGGAAGATTAAGTATGATAAGGGCATGATAACTAGCGTATAAAGGAATGATAACACTGTATTGGTATCAACCGAAGTAAATGATTCAGAATATGGTTGACTCATAGCAATTCATACAAGATTGCAAAGTATCTATAAAGGTATGGTTATAATCAGTTTACTAAGTACTCTTTTACTTACAAGGTTTGTTATTGCTTTTCAGGTATGATGAGAAGAGGCTTCACCTGGAGGGACAACGCCAAGAGTACGCCAAGTTGGTGGCGGAGTAGGCTATCATGCATACAATGGATTTGTGGCGTAGTCTTGAACAAGCCTTTTAAGTCTATCTTAAAACAATTTCTAACCTGTAAATATTTGTATCAAATCTAATGTAATAATTTATTTATTATATACTTTACTTGAAATTTCCAAATGTTAAGGTTTTTTTTTTTTGGAACTTCAAATAACAGGTTTTAAATAAATGAGAAATTGCAAACTATTTTTGTTAAATTTTCTATATTGTTTGGCACCCGAGATACGAACATGGTGAATTGGTCAGGTTGAGGGCGTTACATTTTGGGTCCATTTCAATAGTCACAGCTCAAAAAAAATTCATATTTGTAGCTATGGACTATTCCGCTTAGTGGATAGAAGCTGAAGCTCTAGCTACATTCACAAAGAGACAAATGGAATCTTTACTTTGGAAATCCATTGTTTGTATGTTTGAAATTTCTCTTCTTATTATAACAGATAATAGAACCTAATCCCAAAGAAAATTCAAAAACTTCTGCAAAGACCCACATATTTTTCTCACTCAAAGCTCTGTAAAAACTCCCATAACAAATGGTCAAGTAGAAGAAATGAATAAGAATATTATAATAGCTCTAAAGAAAAAGGTTGATGAGGCAAAAAAGGCCAGGTTAGAAGAATTACCAGGAATTGTCGGTGAAGTAAAGCTTGTTGGAGTTCTTCCATTCCTCTACAAATTTATCCCAAGCAGCTCCAGAACGAAAGTACACATCAAATTCTAGCTGAATACCTTTGAGGTCAATGAAAGCATCAAAGTTCACCCTGGAAGCATCAAATGGACCACCAACTACTTAAGCGTGCTATAGTAGTAAATCTAGTAAGTAATCTTGAAAATTTTGCATGGTATCAGCTTTATACTTTTCCAAAGCCTCTTCATGATTCTTTGCCAGATTAGCCAAGGCAAGTTTTTGCCACTCCTCCATACCTTTCATGGTCGCTTCTAAAATGGTCTTATTAGCTTGCTCACTTGTGATCTCTCCATGAACCTTTTCTTATCTTTTTCAGTGATAGAGAGATGCTCTTGTAACCTCTTATTTTGTTCCACTAATTTCCTATTTTCCTCATCTAAATGCTTATGTAGTTGACAAGCCCTTTCCAATGCTCCCATGGTAAACTGATAAGTATTTTCACGTTCTACCTTCTTTATTTCTGTTCTACAATACCATCAACAAGCCCTATGCTGGCCATACTAGCTTCAGCCAATGTTATTTAAAGAGACAATATAAGATCCTTTAAGGAAGGTTTCTTTACACAGCTTGACGATGCAAATGGACAAATATGCTCTTTCGTTTCTTTAGGCATGGAATTTTTCCATAGTTTGCTCACCTCAGTAGGGCTATAAGGAAACTTTCGCATGATGAGGTTCTTGCGCCATGGAAATAATGTATGTATTTACCCCTAGAAGACATAAACTTCATTGAACCACCAAGAGGGCCATAATCAACAATTACCCCGAATGTATCTTCAGTGGATGTTCTTGGTGGTTGTAGAAGTTAAGCGGGAAAGCCAGAGGGAGAAGGAATCACAGCAGGGGTCGTAACAATGACTGTCACATCGCCATATGTTGTAGCATGATCTTTCACTTTCTTTTGATGAAGCTCTCTTACAGGGCTACCTTCGTTTTCGCTTCTCAGAATAATATTGACAGCTCTAGCAGTAGTTTTTTTTTCTATCTACTTCTTGCACTTCCTTCCCCAGCAGAAGTACTAGAGAGACCACTTCGTACATTTTTCATAAATGACCAAAACGTCCATGTATTCGTCGATCTCCCTCGATAAAATTGTAGATTCTCCTAAGCTCTCCTCAACACTGCAAACTATGCATGGATCACCAACAAGTGCATTATTAACACCAACAATTATCATAAGTGGGTTTGCACCACTTTTTAGATTCCTTGAAGGTTTAGAGGACCATGGACGAGGCTTTAGTTTAAAAAAGACAGTACCCTCACAGTGTTTGAACCATTATTATCATCAATGGGTTGGCATCCATATTATATAAATACACAATTTAACCCATCTGAAGAGGGTACATACTAAAAAACACTCAACAGTACTAAATAAAATAAATTTAGGAATTCTCAACAAAAATGGATCCTACTTCTTTCTGCATTTTTTATCATGCCTATTAGATCTTCTTATTGAACACTTGAGAGCTACTTTGTACCATCTCAGTCCTTCTGTGAAATACATGAAAGTCAAGAAAGAAGAAGCAAAGGTGGAGTCGGCACCTAGAGGTGTCGAATTCACATTGGCACTATAGATCTGGTATATTTCGCTAAATAATTTCAAAACCAAACTATTTCTATAATTTTTCTTATTTCATATATATATGGAAAAAACCTAAAAATGTAGTTTACAATTACATTTTACCATATTGTAATTAAAAATAGAAAAATTAATTAATTAGTTAGAAATTACATAGATAATGATAAATGTATGATTGTTATTTTATTCAAATTATGCTTAATAAATAGATCTGAATAGGACTTATCATATTTTCTTTAAACCTGAAAACATAAGTGAATATTCTAGAAACTATAGGAGATAAGTCTATTTTACATGAAACATGAGGAAGGTAAGTCTTTTTTTTTATTTTTTTTCTTTTTCCATTTGATTACTCTCCTTTTCAACAAAGACCTAAAAAGCTTTATCTTCTTTCCTTTGCCTTAACCTAGTTGTCACCTTCAACCTACCATTTCCTAACATCCATTTGGTCAAATTCCAGCATCAAATCGTCAACGAATCCTTCTTCTTTCCCTTCAATGGATTTTTTAAAACAATGAAAATCCAAAATCAAATTTTGAATCTTTTAGATAAGAAACTAGAAGAGGTAAATTCATTTGAGTTCAAGTCTAGAACATCAACCAGCTTGCAACACATTTTTGGATAGGATCCAAGTATTTCTAGGTTTAGTTGTCTTCTTATGGATTTAAGGTCTATCTTTGAGCTTCACAACACACTTTGGAACACGTTAATCCAAGTTTAGGATCTCAATTTATGGTTGTTTTAGTGAATATAGTGAAATTTAAAAGTTCAATACGAATTAATATGTGTATTTTTAGTTAAAGGCTTTGGAAATATCTTTAACTGCAAATTGTTATTATTTAGACCTAAGTTTTAGAAATATTGATACTTAGAATTTTATTAAGAGATTAAATATTTATTTATTATTCATTTAATTAGATTTCGATTATATAATACTTGTAAAACTGATTATTTAATTAGCTTTGAAAAGTTTATATTTCTTTTAAAGTTTATTATTGCATACATAAAAAAGGCTTGGCTATAGACAAATTTGACAAATTTGACAAATTTGAATTAAGTTAAAGTTGTCTTTTAACTTTGCATGAAACAATTTTAATTTGAGAATTGAGTGACTCTTCTATTGTTTATTTTTGGAGTTTGTTACTTTCAAGTCTTTCAAGGAGTTGCAAGTCTACAATCTTCAAGCTTGATTATCGACACTCCTCAAAATCCTTCTTCTAAGGGTTCCATAAAAAGTTCATCTAATTATTGGCATTTTTAACCACAAATTTATTAATGGTTTTATAGAAAAACTTTTTATCCATCTTTTGTCTTTTATTTTTTGAAATTATCCTAAAATCCTAGGTTTTCACAACACTTTCCTTACTTTAATTCATGATTTTGACCATCAAATCAATATGAGGTACTACAAAAAGCTTCTCCTTATCCTTCTATTCCTTCCCATCATTGGGATCTCCCAAAGTCTTCTCAACAACCCTAATTTCAAAATGAACCAAATGTGAGCCTCTCCCTTTCTAGCATATTCTTTTTTACTCTCTCTCTCTCTTTTCCAATTTCCTATGTGTTTTGCAGGCCCCATGATGGGCTCTCTAAAATTTATTTATTTATTTATTTTTGTGGCTAGTTATTGTAGATAGATTCAAAGTGAGGTATTGTTGGTGATGGGTGGTAGAAATGGAAGGTAATGGGTTATGTTGGAAGGTCTTGGTTGGGTTCAGTTATGGTGGAATTGGGTGTTGGGTTTTTGGTCTCAGGTTAGAGATGTGATCTGCTGCAAATTGAAGTGGAAAATGAAGGTTTTCCAACACACTTAAGGTGTAACGCCCCAAAAAAGTTATTTTTCGGTTTTTGTAAATTTTGACACAAATGTGTATCTGCTTCAGTGGTTAAGTGTTCTGGGTGTGTGTGAGAGGTCCTAAGTTCAAGCCAAGTCTTTCTTGGCTAAATTTTGGTATTTTTCTGAATAAAGCCTACATCCCGCTCAGTAGGCTTAAGTTTAATTATTTTTAAGTACATGTCAGAATGGGCCTGCTGGTCTAGTGGTTAAGTGGAGTATTAGTATGCTGGAGGTTTGGTGTTCGAATCCCGGTGTGGGCAAGGGGAATATTTTTGCTCAGTTTGATGGTTGGGAGTTTGAGTTGTACTGAAAATCTGAGCAGTGGGTGATTGAGATAGAATGGGTAGTCGGATTTGAGTTATCAATTTCCCAAAATTCTCTATGTAGAAAAAACTGATGATCTCCCCTTCACCCCTTTTTCCTTTTTCTTCTTTTCGTTTTCCTCATTTTGGTTATCAAAACTCTGCCTTTCTTTCACTCTCCATTCGCGCCAGATAGGTAAGTTTTAGTAGGTTCGATTTTTATTTGGTTGACGAATCATTTGTTAAGGGTCTCTTTTGTTGTATAGGAGGTATTCGAGGGGCTGAGTGTAACAGCCCAGTTCAGACCTTAGTCGAAAAAATGGTTTTGAGACCACAAATCTGAGGTCAGAATGTTAATTTAATGTTATTTTATGTGTGAATGGTATGTGACTTAGTCGGTGTGAAAATTTTGTGTGATAATTTGATCATTTGTGTGTGAAATTAAGAAAAGGGCTTATTCGCGTTAAGAGAAAAGCTGTGTGCTGATTTTTAAGTACCTAAGTGTTGTTGTTTTATTAATGTGGAGGCCTTATGAGGCAACTAGTCCATTAATAGAATTAGTGGATGATAGATGGACATAAATGGCCTAAAAATTGTAGGATAAAATGATTGATTCATTAAAGGCAAATTGGTAATCAAGAAATAAGTTAACATTAGAATAAAACAAAAGCTAAATAATGCTCATCTTTGTTTCAATCAACCGAAAAGAAGAAAAGAAAATGAGGGTTTGAGGCTTTGTGAATTTCGGCTAGCTTTATGCATAAATTTAGGTATGTTTTCACTTCAGTTTTTGATAATTTCTACATTTTCGTAATCGTTGCTTCATGCTCTAGCTAACCCATGTTGTAATTTTGTGAATTGATGGTGTTTTGTGATGAGCCATTGATGAACACTTGAGCTTTGTGATGTTAGTTGGTGAAATATGAAAGCTTGGTTTTGGGTTAACATAGTTTGTATTTGAGCTTTTAGTGAAATTGAGTATTTTGGGCTAAATTACGAAAAATATAAATTGAGGGACTAGAATGTGAAATAATTGAAATATCTGGGTTGGTATGGACATAAGTAAAATTCGGTTAAGCTTATGTTAGGAGAAATATCTGGGTTTGTTTATTATATACATTGGTTTGATTTGATAAGATAATTGTATTGTATGTCGAACTTACTAAGCTTTGGAAAGCTTACTGTGTGATTTGTTTCTCTACCTTGCAATGTCAGTAAAGCTAGCTCGGATCTGGGATCGTCAGCTTCTCAATCACACTATCGGCATTCTATTTTGGTACTTTTGGAAGGATGTATATAGTTGAAATATGGCATGTATAGGCTAGTTATTTGAATCATATGTGAGATTAGTAAGTAGCCATGAGATGTGGCTAGTTATGTGCTAGTTTTAGCATGAATGAATTTGGTATATGTGATGCATCCTTTGGTATGGAATGTGAGAGAGAAATTGACCTATGTATTGAAATATTTGTGATGGTAAATTGTTAGTTTGAACAAATGAAATTTGGAATGAATTATGCTTGTGATGAGATAAGCATTGGTATTGAATTTGGTATGAATGAAATTATTATTGAATGTATAGATTGAATGGTCAATTTGGTATGTTTTTGGTTGCCATATATGTATGATATGTGTCGGGTAGTTATTGCTTGTAGGTATGAACTATTTGGTTGGTAGTTTGGTCTTGAAAATGACCTATACTGTCACATGGCCATGGCACACGGGCGTTCCTAGTGACTGTGTGGTAAAGTCAGTATATGGCCTATTTTGCACACAACCTTAACACGGGAGTGCTTGGTAGCTTTGTAATCGTGTTGGTTTTGGCAGGATCGACTGCGGTCAGGGTACACGGGCGTGCTTTGTGACCGTGGGGGCCAAGTCAGGATCGACCACGGCCATGGCACATGGGCATGCTTGGTAGACGTGGAGCAAAGGTCAGTTTCAACCACGGGGAGGACACACGGGTATGTCTACCAGCCGTGGGAGGCACACGGCTTACCCCCACGGGCGTGTATCCCCTGAAACCTAGAAAAGTTTTAAATTTTGAGACATTTTTGTATATGTTTCGGTTTAGTCCCAACCCCTCCCTAGCATGTGTTTAAGGTCTTATATGCCTTAAAAAGGGACTATTTGTTTATGTTTGATATATTACAATGATGATTGACTTTGTGTCATATTTGGGCTGTAAATAATCCTGTTGTCTGGTAATGCCTCTTAACCCTATTCTGGCTACGGTTTCGGGTTAGGGGTGTTACATTTTATTGGTATCAGAGCTACGGTTTAGTCGATTCTCGGACTAACGTAGCGGGTGTGAGTCTAGCTATACATGCCATATTTGAAATTGCGATAGTGTGATGAATTCTGACAGTTGAAAATGTGTTTTCATATAGTAATGGATCCCGATCGAGCAGTTGCTGACGATGTAGAAAGCAATGCGCCTGCTCCCGCTCAAGGGACAGCGCCTGCCACATCTAGGCCGAATGATAGTGGTGAGGGAGGAGAGGCTAAGCAAGCCTTCTTCCGAATGATGAGTGAATGGTTTACGGAGTTCGTTCAAACGAATCAGACTACTCCACAACCTCCACCCCCACAAGTACCTGTTGTGCCACAAGTTGTAGATCCGATCAGATCAAATAAACCTCCTGTGAATAAGATTCGCAAGTACGGGGCTGAAGAGTTTAGGGCCACATCTGATGACGATGCTGAGTGAGCCGAGTTTTGGCTTGAGAATACAATTAGAGTATTCTAAGAGATGTCGTTGAACCCTGATGAGTGCATTAAGTGTGCAGTTTCCTTGTTGAGAGACACAGCGTATAACTGGTGGAAAACATTGATATCTGTGGTTCTGAGAGAGAGAATCACCTGGGACTTCTTTCAATCCGAGTTCAGAAAGAAATATATCAGTCAACGCTTCATTGATCAGAAACGTAAAGAGTTTCTAGAACTGAAATAAGGTCATTTGTCTGTTACTGAGTACGAGCGAGAATTCGTAAGATTGAGTCAAGACGCGAGGGAATGTGTTTCAAACGAAGCTACTATGTGCAAATGTTTCATAGAGGGATTGAATGAAGATATCAAATTGCTGGTTTGGGATACTTGATATAAATGAATTTGTTGTGTTAGTTGAAAGGGCATGCAAGGCTGAGGAGCTTAGTAAAGAAAAGAAGAAAGTTGATTCTGAGGCTCGTGATGAAAGAAAGAAATCGATGAATAAGTTCTCTCAACCTTCAGCGAAGAGATATAGAGATGCAAGCAATCGTCCGAATGTTTCATTGGGACATCCAAGTAGAGATCGTTCGAAAAAAAGTACTGGTTTACGAATTCAAGCTCCGAATGAATCAAGTGTTGGCAGTATAAAGAGTAGCGAGCCTGAGTGTAGACAATGTGGGAGACGACATATGGGAGAGTGCTGGGGCAAGTATAATAATAGAGTTTGTTATAAATGTGGATCCCGATATCATTTTATTCGAGATTTCCCAAAAATGATCGAAGAGGAAAATGTTCAAAATGAAAGACCTTGTAATGTGACGGCTAGAGGTAGACCACCCAGAAACACCAGAAATGTGAACGATAGCCAGACAGGGACAATTGATACAGCTATGAGATCGGAGGCGATAGCTCCTGCCTGAGCTTATGCTATACGTGCACGAGAGGAAACATCATCTCCAGACGTCATCACCGGTACTTTCACTTTATTTGATACTGATGTCATTGCATTGATAGATCCAGGATCAACTCATTCATATGTGTGTATGAATTTAGTATTGAATAAGACTCTACCTGTTGAGTCTACTGAATTCGTTATTAGAGTATCGAACCCCTTAGGCAAGTGTGTTTTGGTGAATAAGGTGTGCAAGAATTGCCCATTGATGTTTCGTGATATATGTTTTTCGGTCAACTTGATGTTGCTTCCCTTTGACGAATTTGACATAATTCTGGGTATGGATTGGCTTACTTTGCATAATGCCATTGTGAATTGTAAGAGAAAGAGTATTGAGTTGAAGAGTCAGAATGGTGAGTTAGTTCGAATTGAGTCCAGTGATATGAAAGGATCACCAGCTGTAGTATCTGCGATGAAAGCTATGCACTATGTGAGAAAGGGTTGTGAAGCTTATTTGGCATACGTGATTGATACAAAAGTGTCGGAAAAGAAAGTTGAATCTGTGCCTGTGGTATGTGAGTTTCAAGATGTGTTTCCCGAAGAGTTACCAGGATTACCTCCGATTCGAGAAGTGGAATTTGGAATTGAATTAGTACTGGGGACCACTCCCATTTCTATAGCTCCGTATAGAATGGCACCAACAGAATTGAAGGAGCTAATGTCATAGTTGCAAGAATTGACTGACAGAGGATTTGCGCGACCGAGTTTCTCACCTTAAGGAGCTCATGTATTATTTGTGAAAAAGAAAGACGGAACTATGAGAATGTGTATTGATTATCGACAGCTGAACAAAGTAACGATAAAGAACAAATATTCGTTGCTTCGTATTGATGATTTGTTTGATCAGCTAAGAGGAGCTACAATGTTTTTCAAGATAGATTTGAGATCAGGCTACTATCAGTTAAGAGTTAAAGAATCCGATGTACCGAAGACCGCTTTTAGAACGAGGTATGGACATTACGAATTCTTAGTGATGCCTTTCAGACTAACAAATGCACCTGTAGTGTTTATGGATTTGATGAATCAGATATTCAGACCGTATTTAGATCCCTTTGTGGTG
The DNA here is from genome assembly GCA_005393395.2 of Gossypium australe. Taxonomy (NCBI): domain Eukaryota; kingdom Viridiplantae; phylum Streptophyta; class Magnoliopsida; order Malvales; family Malvaceae; genus Gossypium; species Gossypium australe. The sequence continues at coordinate 94,515,909 of CM016615.1, forward strand.
GTATTCATTGATGATATTTTGATTTATTCGTGTGATGAGACGCAACATGCTGAACATTTGAGAATTGTGCTACAAACACTGTGTGAGAAACAGTTGTATGCAAAGTTTAGCAAATGTAAATTTTGGTTGCATGAGGTTAGTTTTCTGGGACATATTGTATCAGCTGCTGGGATACGAGTAGATCCGAGTAAAATCTCTGCTATTTTGGAATGGAAGCCTCCGAGAAATGTGTCTGAAGTTCGTAGTTTTCTGGGACTAGCGGGATATTATAGGCGGTTTGTGAAAGGTTTCTCTATGATTGCGACTCTGTTGACGAAGTTGTTACAGAAAGATGTTAGATTTGAGTGGTCAGAAAAGTGCCAACAGAGCTTTGAGCAGTTCAAAGTGTTGTTAACGGAAGCACCAGTTTTGATTCAACCCGAATCAGGCAAAGAGTTCATAGTTTACAGTGATGCCTCATTGAATGGTTTGGGCTGTGTGCTGATGCAATAAGGGAAAGTCATTGCGTATGCTTTGAGACAGTTAAAACCACATGAAAAGAATTATCCGACGCATGACCTTGAATTAGCTGCAATTGTGTTTGCGTTAAAGATTTGGCGTCACTACTTATTTGGTGAGAAATGTCATATTTATACAGATCATAAGAGTTTGAAGTATTTGATGACTCAGAAAGATTTAAACTTGCGACAGAGAAGATGGTTAGAATTGCTGAAAGACTATGAACTTGTGATAGATTACCACCCAGGTAAAACTAACGTTGTAGCTGATGCTTTAGTCATAAATCGTTATACGGTTTGAGATCTATGAGTAATCAGATAGATCTATGTGATGATAGTGCGGTTGTAGTTGAATTGAAAGTGAAGCCAATGTTCATACAGTAAATTTGTGATGCTCAGAAAAATGATGTTGAAATGAGGGCTAAACAAACTCAATGTGAATTAAATGCTGAACCAGAATTTCAAGTGGGTAGTGATGATTGTTTGAGATTTAGAAATTGGATTTGTGTTCCGAGAAATTCAGAGTTGATTCAAACGATTTTGAATGAAGCTCACAATAGTCATTTAACTGTGGATCCGGGGAGTTCAAAGATGTATAATGATTTGAAACAGTTCTATTGGCGGCATGGCATGAAAAGAGATATTTCTGACTTTGTGTCGAAATGTTTAGTTTGTCAGCAAGTCAAAGCTGAACAATAAGTTCCATCTAGTTTGTTACAACCGATTATGATTCCTGAGTGGAAATGGGAGAGAATTACAATGGACTTTGTGTCGGGTTTGCCCTTATCTCTGAGTAAGAAAGATGCAATCTGGGTGATAGTGGACAGATTGACGAATTCAGCTCATTTCGTTCCGGTGAAAATCGATTATTCTTTAGATAAGTTGGCTGAACTGTATATCGATGAGATTGTGAGATTGCACGGAGTACCGTTATCTATAGTGTCTGATAGAGATCCAAGATTTACCTCTCGATTTTGGAAGAAATTGCAAGATGCTTTAGGCACGAAATTGCATTTCAGTACTACTTTTCATCCGCAAATGGATGGTCAATCCGAGCGAATCATTCAAATTCTTGAAGATATGCTGAGGTGTTGCATACTTGATTTTAAAAGCACGTGGGGAAAAACATTTATCGTTGATTGAGTTTGCGTATAACAACAGTTTTCAATCTAGCATTAAAATGGCACCCTATGAAGCTCTTTACGGTCGAAAGTGTTGAACTCCATTGTATTGGACCGAGCTGAGTGACAACAAGATTCACGGGGTTGATCTTATAAAAGAGACTGAGCAGAAAGTGAAAGTAATTCGTGATAGTTTGAAAGCAGCCTCAGATCGTCAAAAGTCTTATGCAAATTTGAAACGAAAAGATATCGAATTTGAGGTTGGTGATAAAGTGTTTTTGAAAGTGTCTCCGTGGAAGAAAATACTTCGATTTGACCGAAAGGGCAAGCTGAGTCCGAAGTTCATCGGACCGTATGAAATTATGAAACGAGTTGGGCCGGTTGCTTATAGACTGAGATTACCCTCTGATTTAGAAAAGATTCATAACGTGTTTCATGTGTCAATGCTTCGACGGTACAGATCAGACCCGTCGCATGTGATTGCTCCTACTGAGGTCGAGATTCATTCAGACTTTTCGTATAGTGAGGAACCAATCCAAATTTTGGAGCGAGAGATTAAAGAGTTGAGAAATAAAAGAATTTCCTTAGTGAAAGTGTTATGGCACAAACACGGGGTTGAAGAGGCTACGTGGGAGCTTGAGAACATTATGAGAGAGCAGTATCCACAACTATTCACTGGTAAGATTTTTAGGGACGAAAATCCCTAAGTGGGGAGAGTTGTAACAGCCCGGTTCAGACCTTAGTCGGAACAGTGGTTTCGAGACCACAAATCCGAGGTCAGAATGTTAATTTAATGTTATTTTCTATGTGAATGGTATGTGACTTAGTACGTGTGAAAATTCTGTGTGATAATTTGATCGTTTGTGTGTTGAATTAAGAAAAAAGGACTTAACCGCGTTAAGAGTAAAGCTGTGTGCTGATTTTTAAGTACCTAAGTGTTGTTGTTTTATTAATGTGGAGGCCTTATGAGGCAATTAGTCCATTAATAGAATTAGTGGATGATAGATGGACATAAATGGCATAATAATTGTAGGATAAAATGGTTGATTCATGAAGGGCAAATTGTTAATCAAGAAATAAGTTAACATTAGAATAAAACAAAAGATAAATAATGCTCATCTTTGTTACTATCAACCGAAAAAAAGAAAAGAAAATGAGGGTTTGAGGCTTTGTGAATTTCGGCTAGCTTTAAGCATAAATTGAGATATGTTTTCACTTCAGTTTTTGATAATTTCTACATTTTCATAATCGTTGCTTCGTGCTCTAGCTAACCCATGTTGTAATTTTGTGAATTGATGGTGTTTTGTGATAAGCCATTGATGAACACTTGAGCTTTGTGATGTTAGTTGGTGAAATATGAAAGCTTGGTGTTGGGTTAACATAGTTTGTATTTGAGTTTTTAGTGAAATTGAGTATTTTGGGCTAAATTGTGAAAAATGTAAATTGAGGGACTAAAATGTGAAATAAATGAAATCTGTGGGTTGGTATGGATATAAGTAAAATTCAGTTAAGCTTATGTTAGGAGAAATTATGTGTATTTGGTGATTTGACGAATTAAGGACTAAAGTGTCAAAATGTGAAAATATGAGGGCTATTGTGTAAAATGCCCTAAATATGTGTGTTTGGACTAAAATGAATGATATGATGATTGAATGGATTGAATTTGAATGTGTATAGACCAAGAAAGGAGAGGTTCGAATCGAGATCGAGGTAAAGATAAAGTGCTCGATTAATCGACCGTATCGATAGTTCGACGTCCGAGGTAAGTTCGGATATAATACATGTTATTAAGATATGTTTTAGTATTATGAAATAAATATGTATATGTGTATGAGGGCTATTGTGTAAAATGCCCTAAATATGTGTGCTTGGACTAAAATGAATGATTTGATAATTGAATGGATTGAATTTGAACGTGTATAGACCAAGAAAGGAGAGGTTCGGATCGATATCGAGGTAAAGATAAAGTGCTCGATTAATCGACCGTATCAATAGTTCGATGTCCGAGGTAAGTTCGGATATAATACATGTTATTAAGATATGTTTTAGTATTATGAATTAAATATGTATATGTGTATGAATTTGAGATACTATGTGCAAGATTTAGTTGATGGCACTAAGTGTGCAAAAAATGTAAATCGAAACAGAAATGAATGGCACTGGGTGTGCGATGATATGAAAGCTACAGCTTATTCACTTGGCACTGTGTGTGCAACGCTGAGACAAGTCGGTTAAAAGAATAGGCACTAAGTGTGCGATGACAATTATGCTACGATTATGGATATAGCACTGAGTGTGCGATCAAATTGAATGAAAATTAAAGGATAATCGACAAGTAATATTGAGCATTGGATAGCTTGGAGGTTTAATAACTATGTGTAGCTAAGGTATGTATTGAACCTTTGTGGTTGATGAGTATAAACAAGCTATGATTGAGTGAATGAGTATTTTAGCTATGGATGAGAGGGCATGAATATGAGATAATAGATCTATGTGATTGTTTATTATATACATTGGTTTAATTTGATAAGATAATTGTATTGTATGTCGAACTTACTAAGCTTTGGAAAGCTTACTGTGTGATTTGTTTCTCTACCTTGCAGTGTCAGTAAAGCTAGCTTGGATCTGGGATCATCAGCTTCTCAATCACACTTTCGGCATTCTATTTTGGTACTTTTAGAAGCATGTATATGGCCTATTTTGCACAAGGCCTTAACACGGGAGTGCTTGGTAGCTTTGTAATCGTGTTGGTTTTGGCAAGATCGACCATGGTTAGGGTACACCGGCGTGCTTTGTGACCGTGGGGGCCAAGTCAGGATCGGCCACGGCCATGGCACACGGGGATGCTTGGTGGCCGTGGAGCAAAGGTCAGTTTCAACCACGGGGAGGACACACGGGTGTGTCTACCAGCCGTGGGAGGCACACGGCTTACCCCCACAGGCGTGTATCCCCTGAAACCTAGAAAAGTTTTAAATTTTGAGAAGTTTTTGTATATGTTTCGGTTTAGTCCCGACCCATCCCTAGCATGTGTTTAAGGTCTTATATGCCTTAAAAATGGACTATTTGTTTATGTTTGATATATTACGATGATGATTGACTTTGTGTCGTATTTGGGCTATAAATAATCCTGTCGTCCGGTAATGCCTCTTAACCCTATTCCTGCGACGGTTTCGGGTTAGGGGTGTTACACTGAGGATCTGGAATCGTCGCTGTAGGTGCGTGGAATTTCCATTGTTCGAGCGAAGGTAACATTTCCCATTGGTTTAAGAGTTGGTTTTCATCTTGTGTTTTCATTTAGGAATCTGTTTAAATGATTAATTGAGGAGTTACTAATCAATTTTAGGTTCCGGAGTGCTCGGGGAACGTTTTAGCATCAAATGATACCAAGTGTGTACTTGAATATACAAAAAATATGGTTTTGGCAAAATCCAAAAACCCCACTGTCGATGCCACACGGGCGTGTGGTAGGCCGTGTGCCGTAACACGAGTGTGTAATCGACGAGGCTAGGTCGTGCGCACAAGACACAGCCGTGTGATGGCTAGGTAGGCCGTGTGCAACACATGAGCTAGACTGATTTGGGCTGTGTGGGCCACACGGGTAGTCCACACGGACGAGTGGGAATTTGAGTCAAGCCGTGTAATCCTCACAGGCCAAGGCCAATCTGGGCGTGTGGGCCCGCACGGGCAAGGCACATGGGCGTGTGAGCCCATTTATCTGAAATGATGTCTTAGGGTTGCACGGGTCGCCCAAGTCGACTGTGAACCAACTGTAGGGTCGGTAAGCGTACTTAGACCTCCAAGATGTGTGATCTGACTGTATGTAATGCATGTATTGAGCATGATAATTTATGTATGGTCATTGATAATTATATATGAATAACTGATAGGTGAATAAAAGCATGATATACTGTATGTCGCATTGCATTGGGTTGGGATGTTGATATTTGGAGGAAGTGTGTTGAAAGGCTCTTAAGCCTATTATCTGGCAGCTCAGCTGCAATATACTGATTATGTGCTGTATCGCCCCAAAAATATAGGGTCTTTAATTTTTCATGTTTTTTGTAACAGCTTGATTTTGACCCTAATTGGAATAGTGGTTTCGGGACCACAAATCCGAGTTAGTAAAATATTTTAATATTATATTCGGTGCTTATGATATATGATTGAGCATGTACTAAAATTTCGTGAGTTAATTTGTCTATTTGTGTGTTCAATTTAAGGAAAAGGACTAAATTGTATAAGTAGTAAAATTAGCCTATTATTTGATTGAGTGATTACATTGATGTGTCTTTATTAAAAATGAGACCTTATGTGGTAAATTCTCCTTTTTGTAAGTATAGTGGACGATAATAGGCATATAATATGCTTTTAAATGTTTATTTTATTAAGTTAAAAATGATAAAATCATATTATAATATTATAATATAATAAAACATAAAAAAAAGTTTGCATGTTCATCTTTCTTCCATCGAAACACAAAAAAAGAAAAGAAAAGAAGAACATTTCAAAGGGTTCGGCCTTGATTTAGCTTGATTAAGGTGAGTGTTTAGCTCGATTTTTGATAATTTTTACGTTTTTGAGATCGTTGCTATGTGATTTAGTTAGCCCATGCTTGAATTTTTGATTTGGTTGTGTATTTCGTGTATTTCCATTGAAGAAAGCTTGTTGTTTTTGTGGTTTGATGATGGAATATTGATTTTATGTGATAGATTAACAAGTTTTGTTCTTGAATTTTTGATGAAATTGAGTGATTTGGATTAAATTGCAAAAATAAGTTTTTGATGGACTAAAATGCAAAATAAATGAAATTTATGGACTTGTATGAGCATGGGTAACATTCAGCCTAAGCATGGTGTGTGTAAATTTTGCATATTTTGTGTTTTATACTATAGGGACTAAATTGCAAAAAGTGTAAAATGTCAGGGGTAAAATTGTAATTTGTCTGTTTATGTATTTATGGACTAAATTGAATGAAAATATGTTGAATGAGCTTAATTTGAAATTATTTAGATCAAGAACAAAAAGGATCAGGATTGGATCGGGGAAAAACAAAGTTGATCGGATAGTCGGGAAACACAGTCCGTCAATACTCGAGATAAGTTTTTCAGCAATTGAGTTGAATTAGATTTTTCTATAATGATGAATATGTATCTAATGATGGTAAATTTGTACAAAATTGATATTGCCGAATGGAATATTAGTTGGGAAAAGATTAAAGTTGAATGTAATGTAAACATATATGTTAATGGCATAATTATATGTGATATTGAATTAAGAAATAGGTATAACCGAATGTGATGCATGGTTATATAAAAATGACTTAATCGAATGTAATGTGGTTTTGAAGATGAAATTAGATAAATTATATATATGTAATTGAGTAAGTTTTGGTATATGTAAATGAGGAGTATGTTCGGGAAAAGCAAGAAAGTGTGTGAACTTATATACCGAGCACTAAGTGTGCGATATCAGTCAATAGGCACTATGTGTGCGAGCTTAAATACCGAGCACTAAGTGTGCGAAATCGGTTGTATAGCACTAATTGTGCGAGAAATTAAGGTAATGGCACTAAGTGTGCGATACGTTACAAGAATTTTGGCATTAAACGTGCAAGGTATTAATATGACGACATTAAGCATGTGATACGTTAATATGTTTTTGCATGGAGTGTGCAGGTTTGTCGATATTTTAATTATAATAGTTATCGAATGTACTAAACGGAATATAATGATCAGGTATGTAAAGATAAATTATCTTTTTGATGGTAAGTAAGTTTAGTCGTTGAAATGATAATTCCGTATTATGTGTATTTATATGTAATCTATAAGGATTGAAAAGTGAATATGAACTTCGGTAATTTATATATATACGTATAATTGTTTGAAGTAAGGAGAGGATTATAGATATAGATGAATGCTAGTATTAAATGTTGAGATATTTGGTATTAAGGGTTATGAAATGTGTGAGTTGTCCATTATAATATTTAACACATTGTTTTGTAATTGCTTATAACTTACTAAGCTATGTTAGCTTACTGTGAGTTTATTTGATTGTTTTCTAGATTTTGAAGTCTAGATACGAGCTCGGGGATCATCGTCAAAGTCTATCACACTATCGACTAACATTGGTATTTTATAAGTTAAATTTTCGGAACTATGGCATGTATAGGCTGGCTTATAATCTGAAGGGATTGTTTTGGATTATGTGTATATATATTATGCCATGCAAAAATGGCTAAATTATGTTAATTAGGGACTTATTTGAATTTGACTATGATATTAACTTATTATGAAAGTATAGTTTTTGATGTATTTATGCTTGGTGTTAAAATATGTGGCATGAATGATTATTGAGTTATATCATAGTTAAGTAGTTTCAATCATGAAGTTTATATAATTTGGATGTGAAACGTTGGTCATGATATACATATGTGTACATAATGAGCTTTATTTTATATGTTTAGGATATGGTATATATATATATATATATATATATATATACATGTATGATATATTTGGGATATGCTTGATGTTATAATCTTGAAAGTTGATATGTTTTGCATTTATGGAATGCTTTAATTCAGTTTAGGTGATGAGCTTGATAATCGACTTAAGGTAGATCAAATGAAATTTTAGCATAGTTTAAAGCATATGGTGTTTGGTTATATGGCTAAATTTATAAGCTTGAGTTTGGTTATGTTTGATCATGATGCTTAAATTTGGTTATATTTGATTATGATATAATTTTGTTTGGTAATCATGTTTATGTCGTGGTATATTTTATATATATTAGATAAGTAATGTTATGCCATATGTATATGAATTTACTTAGATCATTTCGTGAAATAAAAATTTGGTTATACTATGCATGTTTACATTCGGCTAATCTTAAGGGAAGTAAATGTATATGCATAATATGCTAAAGATCAAATAGTAATATGATGTGGATTGTTTGGTTAAATATGCTCATGTATTAGTAATATATGTGGAAATTAGTTTTTGAATAATTTGATGGAATAAGTTGATATATTCGTGCACATGAAATGAGTTATATGAGTGTGCTGAATTACATTTTGATAGGTAATACCTCGTAACCCTAATCCCGCGACGGATACGGGTTAGAGGTGTTACATTTGATTGGTATTAGAGCTACGGTTTAGTCAGTTCTTGGACTAACGTAGCGCGTGTGAGTCTAGCTGTAACATCCTAAAAATTGAGTATCGATATGTTGCATGTCTTTGGTGCTTAGCTTGTGAATGATTTAATTTGTGTGTTTAATATAGTCTTGAGAAGGCTCGGGATTTCTTTGGAATTGGAATAAATTTTAGTAATGAGTACTTTATTGAAGTGGGTCAAGTAACCTTGATGTTTAAGGAAATTAAGTGTCAAAAACTAGCATAAGATGAGCTAGTAGTAAAGTGGAGTTGGCACCATAAGTGTTGCTTGAGGGAAGAGGTTCGAATCTTTAGGAATGCAATTTGTGACATTTATTTTTGCTCTTTCCTAGCAAGTGTCGGCCACGCATCAAATTTTTGGTAAGTTAGACTTTTATTTTTATAGTAAGGTGGCTAAGAGAAAAGAGAAGTGCAAACTTAAGGTAGGGAATCATGAGAATATGGCATGTAGGGGGAACACAAGGCATATCTTAAGGGTTATGTTTTGGAAACTTAGAATGGCCAACTTGTCCATGAACTTGGACGGCTTTGAGGACTAAGAGGGGAGCCGAATTTTTGTGGTAAGCTTTGGGTAAGGATGGTAGCTAGATAGAATCCCATTTGGTCATTTTTGCTCTCCCAAAACACCTTTTTCCTCTCATCTTTTTCTCTCTTAGCCGAATGTGCCATATGTTTGGAGAAAACAACTTTGTTTTGTTTCATTTGGTCATTTCTTTTTGGCCATTTGGTCATTTTTGCCTAACCTCTCAAGTTCTTCCTCTCTAGTGCCGAAATCACCAAAGCACAAAGGCCATTTTTCTTTTCTTTCTTTTCTACTCTTTGGCCGAATGCTCTCTTGTCCCAAATCCCTCCCTTTGTTTCTTTTTCATCCTTGAAAAACCGAAACACATTTTCTCTCTTCTATTTTTCTCCATGGCTGAATGTTGCTAGCATCTTTTCCATCAAAATTTTCTTCTTAGCCGAACCCTCCTCCTCACATATTTTTCTCTTGTTAATCATTCTTTCAACTTTCGTTTAAATCAAGTGGTAAGAACCCTTTTCATTTTTTTTATTTTCTTCTTTGTCTTTAGCCGAATATACATATTGTTTAGAGGGTCTTTTGACCGAAAATAGCATTCCTTATTCCTTTCTTTTAAACAATCCTATTCATGTTAATAGTGTTATAGAGAAGGTCGAACTCTGAGTATTCGTAATCATCGTGACTCGCTAGAAATCTATTCGAAGTGTTAAGGTAAGGGTTTCTATCATGGATTTCTATATTACTCGTCAATCCGAGATTTTCCACCGGGTTGTGGACCCTCTTCTGGTGAAAATCAATTATTTGAAGTCGTTCGTACTCCTGAGCCATTGACTGTTCGTGGTTCTTCAAAGGGTTATGAACCATCAATCGGGGAGAAACCACAAATAGTTGTTGTTCGAAATTCCGAGGGTAAAGATCTAGATCGCTTATCTTTAATATAGATTTATATTAAGTATTAGTGTTCTAATCAAGCGTGACACGTATTTAGGTATCAACGAGCGGGAAAGTATAGTTCTCACCGTAATCAGGTGTGTAACTTCACACTTATCTCATGGGTTAAATGGTTATACCGTTATAAAGCATTAGAATAGAAATCGTAAAGTGGGTAAAATCAAAAAATACGGTATATTAACAGTTTTTGTGTAAATGCATGAAATCGGTATTAAAGTCGTGGAAATTACAGAATCGCCCTCGATGGGCTAATTTGATAAAAAGTAATTTTTGAGCCTCATGTTGCTTAATGGGCCGAATTGCTAGATTGCTTAATGGGCCAAATTGCTAGATTGATTAATTGGCCAAATTGCTAGATTGCTTAATGGGCCGAATTGCTAGATTGCTTAAGGAGCCGATTTAATAAATTACCATATGGGCCAAAATGAGAAATGGGCCAACTTGTAGTGTGGGCCTTATGTTGAAATTATCATATGAATATTGTTATGCTTTGTATATGTATACATGATTTCATGGGTTGGGATAAAATTGAAGAGAAGTTCTGGTGGCTTTGCCACAATCTAGTTCGGGTGGCTCTGCCACAATCTAGTTCGGATGGCTCAGCCACAAACATATTAAATGGCTTTATGCCTGCGATTGGTGTGTTGGGGTGGGTTGACTTGATCCCCACAGGTGTGCTGGTTGGTACGGGTGGTGTGTAGCGGATTGAAATTTAGGCTTGGTTGGGAATTGCATTTCACATGCATTTTTTTTAATTTCTATATTGTTATATTCGTAAATGGGCTCAAGCCCAATTAAATGCTTATATGGTTTTGGCCCAGTGCACACGGTAAGTGGGTTACACACTGAGTTCTAAGTAACTCACCCCGTTTTCTTACCCTTCTCAGGTAATGATAATTGATGGGGGCTTGGGCCGGGGATGACTTCGCGTGGAGGCCATACTACGAATGATGGTTTATATAAACTTTGAACTTCTTTTAAGTATTTCTATTTAAGTACTATTTCAGTAGCGATGTAATAAGGCCTCTGGTATTATTATATGGATTTTTATTCGTGGATGGGTTTTAATTATGTTTTAGATACTTAAAGGGAACTATTTTAAATTTATAAATGATTTCTTAAATTTTCGTATAAAAAGGGGTTTTTCTTAAATATCACTAACTCGTAAAAATTTCTGTGAAAACTCTTTCATGAATTTTATTTTCAAACTCCTTTTGAATTCTTCAAACTTCTTTAAAAATTTAACTAATTATTTCTCTGAGATCAAAATACAATCTCTTATATTCTTAAATCATAAATTTCAAATAAATTCTAGTTTTTTGATAAACTCCATCTCCAAAATAGTTTTTGAAGACCTGTTTTCTTTAAATCATTAATGACTAGATGTATGTTCAATTGTGTGGCATACCAAGTCTGGTCTTAACGCATAGACCGAGTTTGGGGTGTTACATTTTATGGTATCAGAGCCAGTTTCAAAACTCGGCTGTGGTTTGGGTTCAACAATAATTTTTGTTTAAAACTGTTTCGAATTTATAAAATTTATGTTTTAAAGGTAGTATGGCACCACGGGCATCCGGCACCAAGTCAAGTAAGCATTCATATACTGAATAATTATTATTGCGATATGATCATAGGAACACTCTAGAACTTCTAGTATTAGGTGTTAAAACTATAGAGATTGAGACTATAGGATGTATTTGCGAAAACAACTCTATCTCTTATATCTCATAAAATATCATTAATAAACACTGAAATAGTATTCTGATTCATAAAACTTGTAATCAGATTAAACCGAATTAGTCATTATGAGCACTAGAGGACGTGGACGTGGACGCAGTAGACGTGGCCGTGGTAGAGGACGAGGTGCAAGGGTTGCGTCTGAAGCGCCGGGTCATATGCCGGAAATGGACGCACTTGCGTCACCTTGGAGTGAGACTGGATCACATGACCATATGAGAGGGGACAATGCTTTGACTCAAGCAATGTTGCGAGTCCTAGAAAGGGTTGCTGGGACTAGAACTGGGCCAGCAGCTCGTGGATCAATATCGGAATGACTTAAATCAAGTGGTGCCGAGGTTTTTAGAGGTGTCTCCGGTGTAGCTCCGAATGTTGCGAAATATTGGCTCGAGGCTGTAGAGCGGATTATGGATGATCTGGAGTGCATCATCGAGCAGAAACTGAGAGGGGCGGTGTCCTTACTAAGGGACGAGGCGTATCAATGGTGGCTTACTGTTCGAGAAGGCACTGAGGCTGCATTTGTTACTTGGGATTTCTTCAAAGCTGCTTTCCAAGGGAAGTATGTCAGGACAAGTTATGTGGATGCCCGGAGGAATGAATTCCTGAATTTGGTTCAAGGAAATAAGACGGTGGCAACTTACGAGGCAGAATTTCTTCGCTTGAGCCGATATGCTCGCACAATAGTGCCAACTGATCATGAGCATTGTGTACGCTTTGAAGATGGGATGAATGATGAGTTGCGGGTACTGATAGCCCCACAACAAGTAAGGACTTTTGCCACGCTTGTGGAGAAAGCCAAGATAGCCGAAGAGGCTAAGAACTCAGAACGCCAGAACTGGGAAAGAGTCAGAGGCAAGAGGGACTTTAAGTACTCGGGTTCTTCTAAAAGGTTCCAAAAGAGGCCTCGAAATGATGAGCCAGCTTAAGCTAGAGCACTTGTGGCTACCAATCAGAGTCGAGACTGTGCTGACTGTGGGAAACGACACCCCGGGGAATGCTGGAAGAAAACTGGTGGTTGTTATAAATGTGGTTCCAAGGATCACCAGTATAGGAATTGCCCTCGACGGACTGATCCGACTCAGGAAGCTTGTAACCCTGATGCTCAGCCAGCTAGAGGCACTCAGCAGCCACCGAGAGGTCGTGGATCAGGTCGTGTTGGTAATGGTACCGGACGTGGTCAAGGTGCACCGAGTTGAGGTAATGGTTTTAGAGGTAACGCGGAGGCAAGACAGCCGGGGTTGGTCTATGCGGTCAGGCGCCGGGAGGATGGCGATGCACCTGACGTGATAACCGGTACGTTCTTCATCTTTGATGTACCTGTTACTGCTTTGATAGATATCGGGTCTACCCACTCGTATGTTGCTAGTGCCATATCTGGAAATCTGAATATTAGATCTGAGATTACCGATAGAGAGATGATGGTAATTAGTCCTTTAGGACAGTCTGTAATCGTGAATAAATTGTTTAGAGACGTGCCCTTAGAAATCCAAAGAGAAATATTTTTAGTGGATTTGATGGAATTGCCTTTCGGAGAGTTCAGTCTTATTTTGGGCATGGATTGGTTGGTGAAGCACCGGGCGCAATTGGATTGTGCTGAAAAGCGGATGTCAATAAGGACTGTGGATGATAAGGAGGTAGTAATGATAGGCGAGCGAAGGAACTTTTTAGCAAATGTGGTATCTGCTTTGAAGCCAGAAAAGTTGGTGCGGAAAGGGTATGGAGCGTTCCTAGCCTTCATTAGTGCTTTGGATGCCAAGGAATTATCGGTGGAAGGTGTGAGAATAGTGAAAGAATTTCGAGATGTCTTTCTCGAAGAACTTCCTGGTCTACCTCCAGATCGGGAAGTAGATTTTGGCATTAAGCTGTTACCCGGAATGGCTCCAGTGTCTCTTGCTCCTTATAGAATGGTGCCGAAGGAGTTAGCAGAGCTTAAAGCTCAAATTCAAGAATTGTTGGATCGGGGATTTATCCGACCGAGTGTGTCTCCCTGGGGAGCACCGGTTTTGTTCGTCAAGAAGAAGGATGGGTCGATGCGTATGTGCATTGATTATCGGCAGTTGAATAAATTGACGATTAAGAATAGGTATCCATTGCCGAGAATCGATGACCTGTTTGATCAATTGAGAGGAGCTTCAGTTTTCTCCAAGATTGATTTGAGATCGGGTTATCATCAACTCAAGGTTAAAGAGGCAGATATTCATAAGACGGCATTCCGAACTTGTTATGGACATTATGAGTTTTTGGTGATGCCGTTTGGTTTGACCAATGCACCAGCTGCATTTATGGACATGATGAACCGAGTCTTTCAACCCTATCTAGACCGGTTCGCAATGGTGTTCATAGATGATATCTTGGTATATTCGAAGAATGAAGAAGAGCATGACTCACATTTGTGCATTGTGTTGCAAATATTGAGAGAAAAGCAACTTTATGCCAAATTCAGTAAGTGCGAATTTTGGTTGAAGGAAGTGACTTTCTTGGGTCATGTGGTGTCAGACGAAGGAATAAGAGTTGATCCTCGGAAGGTAAAGGCTGTGTTGGATTGGAAACCACCAAAGTCAGTGGCTGAGATTCGGAGTTTCCTGGGTTTGGCTGGTTATTATAGACGCTCTGTTGAGGGTTTTTCGTTAATTGATGCACCCCTAACTAAGCTATTTCGTAAGGGAGTACCGTATGTGTGGACCGATCAACAACAAAAGAGTTTTGAGAAACTGAAGAAGATTTTGACAGAAGCGCCAGTACTAATTCAACCTGAGGCTAGAAAAGAGTTTACCATTTACTGCGATGCGTCACACACGGGTTTAGGATGTGTGCTGATGCAAAGTGGAAAAATGGTGGCTTATGCTTCTCGTCAGTTAAGGCCGCACGAAGTTAACTATCCTACTCATGACTTGGAGTTGGCTGCTGTGGTGTTTTCTTTAGAGATTTGGAGGCACTATCTCTACTGTGAGAAGTCGATCATTTATACGGACCATAAGAGTCTTAAGTACCTCCTTACCCAAAAGGAGTTGAACTTGAGACAACGGAGATGGGTAGAGTTGTTAAAGGATTATGACTTCTCAATCGAGTACCATCCTGGAAAGGCTAACGTGGTGGCAGACGCGTTGAGTCGTAAGGTAGTATCAGAGTTAAGAGCAATATTTGCTCATCTCAGTTTGTATGAGGATGGCAGTCTGTTAGTGGAACTTCAGGTGAAGCCATTGTGGTTAGAACAGATCAAGGAAAAGCCGTTATCAAATGAAAAGTTGGATCCTTTAATGCAACAAGTTGAAAGTGGTATAATAGGGGATTTTGGATTGAACAAGGATGGCATGCTGTGTTTTCGTGGAAAAGCTTGTATGCCCATGGATTCGGATTTGAGGCAAATGATTCTACAAAAGGCGCATAGTAGCCCTATGCTATGCACCTCGGAGGAAGTAAGATGTATCGGGATCTCCGTGAGCAGTATTGGTGGCCAAGGTTGAGGCGAGAGGTTACTGATTTTGTGGGAAAGTGTTTGACTTATCAACAAATGAAGGCGGAACATCAATTACCATCGGGTTTATTGCAACTGGTAAAGATTCCTCTATGGAAATGGGAACGGATAACGATGGACTTTGTTAGTGGGTTACCCTTAACACCTACTAAGAAAGATTCCGTTTGGGTGGTAGTAGATCGATTGACGAAGACTGCTCATTTTCTACCAGTTCGTACGGATTACTCGCTGCAGAAGTTGGCTAAGCTGTATGTATCTGAGATTGTGAGGTTGCATAGGGTACTAGTGTCTATTATTTCAGACAGGGATCCTAGGTTTACATTACGGTTTTGGAAAGCTTTGCATGAGGCTTTAGGAACAAAGTTAAACTTCAGTACGGCTTTTCATCCTCAGTCAGATGGTCAGTCAGAAAGAGTAATTCAGATTTTGGAAGACATGTTAAGGGGTTGTGTAGTTGACTTCAGAGGTAGTTGGGAGGATTTTCTACCGTTGGCAGAGTTTGCGTATAACAATAGCTATCAGTCCAGCATTCAGAGGGCACCCTACGAGGCATTGTATGGCCGTAGGTGCCGTACTCCTACTTGTTGGACCGAATTGGGTGAACGACAATTATTGGGTCCTGAATTGGTATCTGAGACGGAAGAAAAGGTAAAGGTGATTCGAGCAAGGTTAAAGGAAGCTTCGGATAGACAAAAGTCATATACGGATCTGAAGCGTAAGGATATTGAGTTTACGGTGGGAGATCAGGTCTTTCTGAAAGTCTCACCTTGGAAGAAGATTTCCAGATTTGGAAGGAAGGGAAAGTTGAGCCCTAGGTTCATTGGACCGTACCGTGTGATGAAGCGTGTAGGACCAGTGGCCTATTAGCTTGAATTACCTCGGGAGTTGAGTCAGATTCATAGTGTCTTCCATGTTTCTATGCTGAGACGTTATAGATCGGATCCGTCTCACATAGTACCGATAGAAGAAGTGAAGTTAAGACCAGACTTGTCTTCTGAGGAGGAACCAGTGAAAATCTTAGACCGTGATGTTAAGGTGCTAAGAAAGAAGACTGTGCCATTGGTTAAGGTTCTATGGCATAATCACAGAACGGAGGAAGCTATGTGGGAGCCTGAGGACGCAGTTCGGCAACAATATCCTCACCTCTTTTAACCAGGTAAATTTCGAGGATGAAATTTTCTTTAAGGGGGTAGAACTGTAACATCCTAAAAATTGAGTATCGATATGTTGCATGTCTTTGGTGCTTAGCTTGTGAATGATTTAATTTGTGTGTTTATTATAGTCTTGAGAAGGCTCGGGATTTATTCGGAATTAGAATAAATTTTAGTAATGAGTACTTTATTGAAGTGGATCAAGTAACCTTGATGTTTAAGGAAATTAAGTGTCAAAAACTAGCATAAGATGAGCTAGTAGTAAAGTGGAGTTGGCGCCATAAGTGTTGCTTGAGGGAAGAGGTTCGAATCTTTAGAAATGCAATTTGTGACATTTATTTTTGCTCTTTCCTAGCAAGTGTTGGCCAAGCATCAAATTTTTAATAAGTTAGACTTTTATTTTTATGGTAAGGTGGCTCAGAGAAAAGGAAAGTGCAAACTTAAGGTAGGGAATCATGAGAATATGGCATGTAGGGGGAACACAAGGCATATCTTAAGGGTTATGTTTTGGAAACTTAGAATGGCCAACTTGTCCATGAACTTGGACGGCTTTGAAGACTAAGGGGGGAGCTGAATTTTGGTGGTAAGCTTTGGGTAAGGATGGTAGCTAGATAGAATCCCATTTGGTCATTTTTGCTCTCCCAAAACACCTTTTTCCTCTCATCTTTTTCTCTCTTAGCCGAATGTGCCATATGCTTGCAGAAAACAACTTTGTTTTGTTTCATTTGGTCATTTCTTTTAGACCATTTGGTCATTTTCGCCTAACCTCTCAAGTTCTTCCTCTCTAGTGCCGAAATCACCAAAGACAAAGGCCATTTTTCTTTTCTTTCTTTTCTACTCTTTGGCCGAATGCTCTCTTGTCCCAAATCCCTCCCTTTGTTTCTTTTTCATCCTTGAAAAACCGAAACACATTTTCTCTCTTCTATTTTTCTCCATGGCTGAATGTTGCTAGCATCTTTTCCATCAAAATTTTCTTCTTAGCCGAACCCTCCTCCTCACATATTTTTCTCTTGTTAATCATTCTTTCAACTTTCGTTTAAATCAAGTGGTAAGAACCCTTTTCATTTTTTTTTATTTTCTTCTTTGTCTTTAGCCGAATATACATATTGTTTAGATGGTCTTTTGACCGAAAATAGCATTCCTTATTCCTTTCGTTTAAACAATCCTATTCATCTTAATAGTGTTATAGAGAAGGCCGAACTCGGAGTATTTGTAATCATCGTGACTCGCTAGAAATCGATTCGAAGTGTTAAGGTAAGGGTTTCTATCAAGGATTTCTATGTTACTCGTCATATCGTTAAAAGATGGGCTACTAATCGATTTCATTTTAGGGGACATTATCGCTCGATTTTCATTCCCGTGAACGTAAGATTTTGTGGAAAACAAGATAGGTTCGAAAAGAGTGGTGAATAGTGTTCGAAAGAGGGGTGGATTCGCTATTCCCTCTAGATTCAAGCGAAGGGCTGTTTCAGCAATCCGAGATTTTCCACCGGGTTGTGGACCCTCTTCTGGTGAAAATCAATTATTTGAAGTCGTTCGTACTCCTGAGCCATTGACTGTTCGTGGTAAATTTGTACAAAATTGATATTGCCGAATGGAATATTAGTTGGGAAAAGGTTAAAGTTGAATGTAATGTAAACATAAATGTTAATGGCATAATTATATGTGATATTGAATTGAGAAATAGGTATAACTGAATGTGATGCATGGTTATATAAAAATGACTTAACCGAATGTAATGTGGTTTTGAAGATGAAATTAGATAATTTGTATATATGTAATTGAGATGTAAGTTTTGGTATATGTAAATGAACAGTATGTTCAGGAAAAGCAAGAAAGTGTGCAAACTTATATACCGAGCACTAAGTGTGCAATATCAGTCAATAAGCACTATGTGTGCGAGCTTAAATATCGAGCACCAAGTGTGCGAAATCGGTTGTATAGCACTAATTGTGTGAGAAGTTAAGGTAACGGCACTAAGTGTGCGATACGTTACAAGAATTTTGGCATTAAACGTGCAAGGTATTAATATGACGATATTAAGCATGTGATACGTTAATATGTTTTTGCATGGAGTGTGCAGGTTTGCCGATATTTTAATTGTAATAGTTATCGAATGTACTAAACGGAATATAATGATCATGTATGTAATGATCAATTATCTTTTGGATGGTAAGTAAGTTTAGTCGTTGAAATGATAATCCCATATTATGTGTATATATATGTAATCTATAAGGATTGAAAAATGAATATGAACTTATTTTATATATATACATATAATTGTTTGAGGTAAGGAGAGGATTATAGATTTAGATGAATGCTAGTATTAAATGTTTAGATATTCGGTATTAAGGGTTATGAAATGTGTGAGTTGTCCATTATAATATTTAACACATTGTTTTGTAATTACTTATAACTTACTAAGCTATTTTAGCTTACGATGTGTTTATTTGATTATTTTATAGATTTTGAAGTCTAGATACGAGCTCGGGGATCATCATCAAAGTCTATCACACTATCGACTAACATTGGTATTTTATAAGTTAAATTTTCGAAACTATGGCATGTATAGGCTGGCTTATAATATGAAGGGATTGTTTTGGATTATGTGTATATATATTATGCCATGCAAAAATGGCTAAATCATGTTAATTAGGGACTTATTTGAATTTGACTATGATATTAACTTATTATGAAAGTAAAGTTTTTGATGTATTTATGCTTGGTGTTAAAATATGTGGCAAGAATGATTATTGAGTTATATCATAGTTAAGTAGTTTCAATCACGAAGTTTGTATAATTTGGGTGTGAAACGTTGGTCATTATACATATGTGTACATAGTGAGCTTTATTTTATATGTTTAGGATATGGTGTGTATATATATATACACACATGTATGTATGATATATTTGGGATATGCTTGATGTTATAATCTTGAAAGTTGATTGTTTTACATTTATGGAATGCTTTAATTCAGTTTTGGTAATGGGTTCTAGAGGTTTTCATTTTTGTAGGGTTTTGGTAATGGCACAGTGATGAAGCAAGCAAAGGTAGCAACAGAGGTAAGGTGGTGGTAACATAGTGAATAAAGAGGTGAGGTGATGGGCAGTAGCCTGTGGCATTTAAGGGAGTTTTTAGTGGTAGGGTAGGGTGGTTGGTTAAATACAGTATAATGTGGTTGATGAGAGTTGGTGACAATGTAGGGCTTATAGTTATAAGGGCAATGGTGATAAGGCATGTGATATGAGTGATGAATAGGCTACTGGAAAATTTTGGTTAAAAAAACAATTTCCAAATACAATGGAAGTTTAAAAATTTTGAAAACTGAGTCGGTTTATGATATTTGTAGCAAAAAACATTTTCTAAAAAGGTAAAATCATTCTTAAGTTTCAACTGAATGACATTCTCTACTATTCTTGTACCACGAATTGCGTCGAGTGTGGGCTCAATCAACACGAACCAAACACAGAATATAAAATAATTTAATTACTTTTAGTAGGAAAGTAACTCTGTCAAATAGAAACCAGTCGAATTATAATTCTCAGAAAATAGAATTTGATCTTAAAAAATAAATTTCCACTATTTTTTGGCAAAATAACAACATATGAAACTTGTGTATAAATAACTATACAAATGTCATCTATTTATAGAAAGAGATAGGAATCCTGGTTGAAGAAGAACAATACAAATAATATTTAATTAATAGAAAATACTCATCTAGTCTAACTAGGAGAGTGATGGGCAACACGCCCTAGTAGCTAAGGTTGTTCCCCATCTCTCTTATGATGAGGGGTTTTTTGTCTCTTCTGTATTAGGTCTAATTATATATGCTTCCTAGACTTTTAACCTTACACTTTATAATTCAATCCAACCCAATACTTATTTTCTATTTTCCAAAATAAATATTAATTCATTAATTAATGTATTTAATGACATTACTTTCCCAATCAAATAACTTTTCAACGCAATTCTAATTCTGTTAAAATAATAACAAGTTTACCATAAAAGAATCTATTAGAAAATATATTTAATTTACTTAATTGAATTCATAATGATTAATTAATTTAATTCCATTTTTGAACTTCAATTATTTAATTATAATTAATTAAATAATAATTTGAAAACCATAAATTAATTCTTAAGTTATTTTTATACTCAGTAAGAAAACACATTCGTTTGTGAATACGATCCATTTCTCTAACTTCATCATTTTCATTCATTTCTATTAATTTGACTCTACATGCAATTCATTCTCGTTTCAATGAGCTAGCGGAGGGATCAATTGGACATATATAATTCGGACTCAAATAATTTATAATTAAGTTTCATCTTTTTGCCTATTAATTATAAACTTATTTAGTCACAAAATCATTCCACTATAATATTGTGATTGATCTCTCCCTAATTACATATCATTATGAAAACTACTCAATAAGTGCTCGTCCAATGACCTTGTCATAAGTGTGTTACTGTCATAAGATATCCTTAATCTCTTTGGGATAAATCTTTCTCTCAATATGATCCTATTTTATCTCATAGTAATCATCACATCTTCCTTCATGAAAAGTGAATTAATATCAAATGGTAATCAAGTCATTTATCATAAGGAAAAACGACCTATGGCCATGTTTACTTTTCATCTATCATGTAATATCGACGAGAGGATATCATTTACCCATAGTTGGGCTATGAATTTTACTATTTTGAATGATGTTACATACTGCAGAATTCGTAGACCCAATGCACCAGCTTTTGGTTCCTTATCTGTTTGAACTCAGACTTTTACTTAAATCAAAGTATACGAGTCATGCATGCATAACTCATCATCCACTTAGGATTAATGTAACATCCGGGATTTGGGGGTCTCAAATTTTACTTCGTATCTATGTGTTGGTATGTTTTGCATGATTGTTTGAGTGTGTTTGGGGCTTCGGGAAACCTTGATGTTAGGGCTGGGCTTTAGTGAAAATTTTTGGGTCTGAGCTGTTAGGGGAGATTTAGTGGAGCCAGGCTTTAAGGGATTAAATTTCGTGGTTGTTGACACAAGAGAAAGGGGTGGTGTAGTGGTAGGGAGGCGTCACTTTGGGGAGCTTAGAGGTTGCGTCAGAGGGGAGTTACAAGGGGGAAGGAGTTCGAGCTGCAAGGATGACATTTTGGGGTTTTATTTTCCACTTGGAGAGGTAAGTGGTGGATTCGGCAAGGGCACTTAAGGGGAGGAGTGTTGAACAGGTCAAACGGTTCGAATGGATGGTGGAGAGTGATCTAGGGAGGTTGAAACATTCAAACTTTTTTGAATGGGAGGGTGTGAGTGAATTGAGGAGGGAATTAAGGGATTTGGAGTGGGGATGGAGTGGCTGGCCGAATGTGGGGTTCTAGAAGGGGAATTTTCGGTCATGTAGGGGGTGTTTCGGTTTGGGGGTATTGGTGCCGAAAGTGTGTGTGTGTTGTAGTCACTTATAGGTTTGGTAGATGTTTTTCGGCATTTGTGAGTAGTACATAAGAAGCAAATTGGTCTATTTTCCCTATAGGTAAAGCCGAACCCTCTCTCATTCTTCTCTCATTCTTTTTCATTTCTTCTCTCATTTTTTTCACCTTTACTTAGTTGCTTCATAAACTGAACCTCATTCCTCTCTTCTTCTCTTTTACACTTTGGTAGCCTAAAGCATTTATTTCACTCTCAAAAGCCGAACAACCCTTTTTCTCCTTGTGGCCGAATGTACCTCCCATTTGTTGAACCATAGCCAAACCTTCTAACCATCTCCATTTCTTCTTTTTTCTTCTTTTATTCGTTTGTTGCAAGCCCATCTCTTGGTCGAATTCTCCTTACCCTTTTCTTTCGATCCTCACCTCTTTTAACCTAGTCATAATCTACTTTGATTTCATCTCTTAAGTGTTCTTTCGGTTCTTATTGTTTTTCAAAGCCGAATATCTCTCTCTCGTGGTGACTCTTTTCGTTTGTTAATCGCTAGAGGAAGTGCTGTCACTCATCTCCTGCCAATTCTCTCAATCGGTTCTCAGTGGTAGTGGTGAGGGTTCTCTTCTCTCTAAATCTTTCTCTTTTTCTCTTTGGTTGCCGAAACCAAAAAATTAACTTTGTCTCTTATGTGTTGGCCAAACATATGAAGGGCGTGACTTCGTGTCTCTTTGCTTATAGCCAGCGTGAGGGGTTTTAAGGATCATTCGGTTTTCGATTCAACCAAGGTAAGTGGGTTACAGCATTCGTTTGGACGAAGGCCACTTCTTGTGTCCACAAGGTTGTAAGGCCGAATCTAATATGGGTTATGTAGGGACTTCGACGATCTTTTAGTTCAAGTGTAGGTCCTCTAGGTTCTGTCAATTTCGGTAAAGGGTATTCGATTAAAGTATTTATTTAGTTTCGGTAATATCTGATTCAATGTTTTAACCGGGTCTTCTAACCAAGATTGTATTTTATGGATTCGAGTACCAGTAAAGTTGAGGAAGGGGTTGGACACGTAGTCCCTACCCCTAAATTCAAGAAGCAAGCAGTTTCAGCGGTTCGGGATTGGCCACCGGGTTGTGGGCCAGCATCTGAAAAAGACAAGCAGATCGCTGTGATCTCTTCGAGTGAGGACGTTAGGGAGATCGATAGTTTAGTTCTCCAAGTTTACAGATGTGTGATTATCACACTATTCCCTTAACTTTTCATATGTATGTGTTATGCTTGAAACCCAAAAATAGCGGCGGTGGTAAGTGAGTTGCCTATGTTGGGTAACCGAAAAACCAGGTTAGTATGCTATTTCTATTAATACTCGTGAATAATCTGTTGCGAATTCATGTTGAGTATGATATATATATGTATGTCATATCATGTTGCCTATCTTTCATATGATGATGCATGTGCATGGGATATTGGGTTATAGATGACTTAAAAGGGGAAATGTATACATATTTGTGACTCTGTCACGGGTTAATGATGGCCTCGAGCCTCATTGTGGATATGGTGATTTAATCACGTGTGGAAACAGTGGCTGGACCTGTAACACCCCCAAACCCGGCCCACGAGCCCTGACCGGATCTGGTTATGTCACTGCGGAAAGACGGTTGAAAATCTTTTTGACTTTTGAATAAAACATGAAAATTGTTAACTTTTGAAAACCATGTCCATTTAAATTTATAAATAAAACTTTGTTATTATACAATGCCCATATTAAAACTTTATTAAACATATATATATAATTTGAATGAATAAGTTGCAAAAAAATAAAGTCATCTTCACCTAGTAATTTAATTTGAACAAGCCATAAATAATGATAATAAAATAATACCATAAATAATAAAAATAAGGCCCTTATTACAACCCAATATTTAAACCCAATACTTAACATTAAAAACATAAAATAATCAAAATAATCTCCTTCTGCATGGCCACCTTTGTATCCCCTCCAACCCGGTCCATTAATCACGAATCACCTGAAATGGTCGAGAAAATAGGGTGAGTCCACTGACTCAGTGCATAATCATTTCACAGGATCCCTCACGTACGGGCTTGGCCCATATCCGCACAGATCATACAGGTAAATATGCAATTACGAAACCCAACCCAACCTAGGTCCACCCGTTACACCAACCTTAGCAGACTCCCTGCTCAAGGCCGTGGCTATTCCACCGATCACAACCGAGTGATCCCACAAATCCTACCTTGGCAGACCTGCTGCACAAGGCCATGGCTGAGCCACCGATCACATCGTGATCCTCACAATAATCTATCTACGGCGATGCACTCAGCTATCAACCGCCGAGATGGGCACCTAGCCAACATCTCCCTTGATGAAGCACACAGCTAACCATCAATCGCTAATGTAGCACGAGGCTAACATTAGTCCACGTACACAAATATGTACACCCATCCTTCCTTGATCAAATCCAATCCCCGTGCATATATGTTAATAAATCATGCCAAATCAGCGTATAAAATAAATATAATCACATGCTCATTACTATATCACGCAGGCACCATAAATAATGTAATCTCACATATTATTGACCTGTTAACCACTTACCCCAGACGTGGGTATCCACCATTTTAGCCTTTATAGTCGGCTATCACACATCATACACCATATATACATATATATATATATATATATATCAATACACAAACATAGGGGAAACAGTGCGATAATTACGCACCTGTTTGATACAGTCGGCTAAATCCCAAAATCACACGTGGCACCTAAAAGTCTGTCGAAATCCCTAACATAATACCACATTAATTCGACCTTAGCACACTTAGAGAAAACTTAGGGCCATTCGACCAAGACAAGAATATCAGAATAACTCTTACCACCACTTACCACCCGATTAACAGAGAAAAAAGGCTACGCTTGATTGTTTCCAAATCCCGGGGACCCTATAATAAAACGATTCCAAAACAATCGATTAACACACTTCCAATCAAATGCCGAAATCAACTCTTACCTTTGTAAAAGTCAACAGAGAACAGAGAGGGAAAAGAAATGGCATTCAGCTACCCACACTTACCTTCTCCAACGATTTGAAATAGACAACCCAAGGAGATCAACACTACTCTAAAGTTCGGCCAAAGTGACACTAATAGGAGAAGGGGAAGTTTCGACAACAAGGTTTGAGAAAAGAGAGAAAATAAAAGATGAATGAGGTTCACAAATGAAAATTCGGCCAACAAGCCCAAGGGAGAAATCGGCAAGGTCTATGATGTTAATGGCTTTTGATTTCAAAGAAGGAAAAGAGGTAAGCTTTACTTGAAGGTTCGGCCAAATGACAAAAGGGAAAAGAAGAAAGCAAAAAGGAGTAAGGCTTTAGAAGAATTAAAATTCGGCAAAGGGAAGCTCACCACCCTTTAAATAGCATTCGACCCCTCTCCCCCCTTGAAGACTCCAACATTCGGCCATTTCTCAACTCCCTTTCAAATCCCATTATTTTACTCCTAATTTCTCTCAACACCAACCTTTCAAACCAATTCAAAATTAAACTAAAATAAAACCCACCATTATCCTTTATCACCTCTTCAATTTAAAATACAAAATAAAAATAAAGCTCATCCTTATCTTCCAAATGCCCATGTGCCGTCCAATCCATCCCACCTCTTCACACCAGCTTGAAATAAAAAATAAAACCCCAACTGCAGCTTCCATGGTTCGAACCTGGAACTCACTGCCCCAGCCCTCTCTTCCAACGCCCAAGCCACTCGACCAAAGCGTTATTTTGTGACATAAACGCGCCATATTTTCTTTTAAGCCCTCCTTCCTTAGTTCCCTTCTCTTGAACGCCAAAACAAAAATAAAATCCCCACTTGCTGCTCACGCCACTCGAACCTAGGACCAACTGGAACCTCCTCACGCTGCCAGCCGCCTTGCCAAGGCGCCGTTTGCGTCATAGACTCGCCCCAACTTCTTTTAAGCCCTCTCTATCTTTAACGCCAGCTTGCAAAATAAACATCCAAAATTCTGCTTCCCTTGCGCCTTGAACTCACGACCTGCACCAAGCCCCCCTTACAACGCCCCAAGCCACTGTACCAGCCCATCTTTCTTGTCCACCAATGCCCACAACATCCTTTAACCCTCTTTAACTCAGCCCCCCCATTTAACGCCAACACCCAAAAATAAAAACACCTTGCTGCCACATTGATTCGAACCCAAGCCCTTGATGGCGCTATAATCAGCCCCTTAAGTGGCGCATGGAAGCCACTTTACCAAGGCGTTTCTTGTGTCCAAAAAGGCCAAAAATTATTCTTAAGGCCTCCTTAGCCAAATTACCCTTTTTACACTTAAAATCCAAAAGTTTCCTAAGGCATCCCTTACCTTCTAAGATTCTCCAAACCCCTTAAAACTCATCCAACCTTACCATAAGCCTACCATCACTTGAGTTATGCACTAAATGCATAACCCCTAGAGCCCGGATGTTACAATTCTACCCTCTTTAAAAATAATTTCGTCCTCGAAATTACTTACTAACGATCATCCGTACATCCTAACTTACCACACCTACTTCACTGCTGCGCACTCTGATCTTAGAGAGCTATCCACCTTTTCTAGGCATAGTTTCTAAGCCCATACTCAAGGTTCCAAATACTTTACTAACAACAGAAAACAACCTGACTTAACCACAAGCAAGGCAATGAAGGGTATTCTAGGAATAAAGAACGTACCTGTGGTCAAATCTGGCACATCTTCTTCCTCGCGACGTCTGGCTGCGTAAACCAACCTTGGCTGCCTTGCGTCTGCACCTTCAGCCTCTCTGTTTGGTGCTCCACGACCTCGTCCTGAACCATTTCCTCCATGGTTCGGTCCACGACCCCTTGTCGCTTGTTGACCATTCCTACCTGGCTGTGCATAACCTTGGCCTAAGGTCCGAGTCCTGTTCGGATCCTGAGGACAATCCTTAATCAAATGAGTCTTAGACTTACACCTGAAACATTCTCGATCCCGATTCCAGCACTCCCCAACATGGTACCTTCCACACCGAGCACATGGACAATCTGGCTTCCCAGCAACTGGCTAAGAAATACGAACAGGAGTCTCAACTCTCGGTCTTTTTTGAGATCTCTCAAACGATTCTGGCGAACCAAAACTCCTCTTATCTCAGTTTCTTTCTCTATCTCTATTCTGCCTCTCAGTCCTCTTGACCTCCTCAGCTATCCGAGCTTTCTCCACTAAAATGGCGAAGTCTCTTTCTCGTTGCGGAGCAATCAAAACCCGCAGCTCATTCTGTAGCCCATCTTCAAATCTGACGCATCTCTCATAATCCGTAGCCATGATGCCCCGAGCATACCAGCTCAACCGCAGAAACTCAGCCTCGTACTCCGCTATCGATTTGCTTCCTTGCACCAAATTGAGGAACGCCTTCCTCTGAGCGTCCACATAGCTCGCCCCGACATACTTCCCCTCGAACTTGATCTTAAAGTAACCCCAGTCCACTCGATCGACAGGAGTACTTTCCTTAACCGTGAGCCACCACTGGTAGGCCTCATCCCGTAGCAGCGAAATAGCACCCTTGAGCTTCTCCTCTGAAGTTAAATCCAAGTCATCCATAATCCTTTCCACTGCCTCTAGCCAGTATTCTGCCACATTCGGAGCTACCCCAGACACTCCTCTGAAAACCTCGGCTCCATTCGACCTAAGCCTTTCGGGCACCGATTTCCGAGTCCCATTGCCCCCATTGGCTCCTGCCACTCGCTCAAGCACCCGCAGCATAGCCTGCGATACTGCGTCAGTTCCTCCTGTCTGATCTTGATGTTCAACCTCAACAGCTGGTGGCGGCGGCACATTACTCTCTGACCCATGGCCAGACCCAACCGGTTCCGATACTGATATCCTGCCTCTACCACGTCCACGAGTATTGCGACCACGCCCCCTAGAACTCATATCTAGCGCCTCGGTTTAGTCTGATTTAAGAAATTTTATGCATTAGAAAATTTGGTTTCACTATTTATCCACGAGCAAATTTTATGAAAGAAGTTCTAGAAGTAGTTCTTTCGATCAATCAAAGTTTAAAGTCCACTATCCTAATTCACACAGACAAGCACATCCATTCTCTAATACCTTTCATATCTATGCACTCTTTGGGCATTTCTGTCCGTTTCTATCCCAGGGGTATTTCCGAAAAATTCTCAATTTGAAGGTATGGCAGAATTTTGAAAACCAGGGGTATTTTGGTAATTTTGTCAATCAGGGGTAATTTTGTAAATTTCCAAAGTCAGGGTATTATTTTGAAATGCAGGATGTTGGATACTTTCGTAAAGTAAGAAAATTTTATTACAATTGGGGTAATACGGAAATTTTGGAAACCAAGGGTATTTTCGTAATTTTGCCAGTAGGGGCATATTGGTAATTTTGTAAATCGAGAAAACGTCTTTCAAAATCAGATTTAGGGTTTACAAACCAAAGGGGTAAGTTTTGGAAATTTTAAAACTAAGGGTCTTAAAACAGTAAGGCTGGTCCCTTTCGGGTTTTAGTAATCGGTTTAGCCTATGAACAAGTCCTCTTGGTTAAGGTGAACCATAGCTACGCACCAGGTAGGATTTGAGTAAAGAGGAGGTGAGTCGCTAGGACTGCTTAAATACCAAGCTCTTACTGAATACCAATCCTCGACATGCGTACTCCGGTTGCCACACCTTAACTCGGCGACAAACTTCACAGGTTTGTTTAGTAATCTTAAGTCTTATGCATATATTCGAGTAGACTAGTCCTAAGGTCCAATAGCCTTAATATTCTAATCTACGAGCCCATAACAATTCATATAAACAAATCACTTCAAGAGTCTGAAGTACTTACCTGGTGGACTTCGAGCCGGAGGTACAGGTGCCATGCCAGAATAACCTGAAAACTTTTTATTAAAGCCCATTTTTCAAAAAGCACATTTTTGAAAACTGTTTCAGGCCCAAAACCCTCAAAGCTGAGTTTTGAACCGGGCTCTGATACCAAATTTGTAACACCCCCAAACCTAGCCCACGAGCCCTGACCGGATCTGGTTATGTCACTGCGGAAAGACGATTGAAAATCTTTTTGACTTTTGAATAAAACATGAAAATTGTTAACTTTTGAAAACCATGTCCATTTAAATTTATAAATAAAACTTTGTTATTATACAATGCCCATATTAAAACTTTATTAAACATATATATATATATACAATTTGAATGAATAAGTTGCAAAAAAATAAAGTCATCTTCACCTAGTAATTTAATTTGAACAAGCCATAAATAATGATAATAAAATAATACCATAAATAATAAAAATAAGGCCCTTATTACAACCCAATATTTAAACCCAATACTTAACATTAAAAACATAAAATAATCAAAATAATCTCCTTCTGCATGGCCACCTTTGTATCCCCTCCAACCCGGTCCATTAATCACGAATCACCTGAAATGGTTGAGAAAATAGGGTGAGTCCACTGACTCAGTGCATAATCATTTCACAGGATCCCTCACGTACGGGCTTGGCCCATATCCGCACAGATCATACAGGTAAATATGCAATTACGAAACCCAACCCAACCTAGGTCCACCCGTTACACCAACCTTAGCAGACTCCCTGCTCAAGGCCGTGGCTATTCCACCGATCACAACCGAGTGATCCCACAAATCCTACCTTGGCAGACCTGCTGCACAAGGCCATGGCTGAGCCACCGATCACATCGTGATCCTCACAATAATCTATCTACGGCGATGCACTCAGCTATCAACCGCCGAGATGGGCACCTAGCCAACATCTCCCTTGATGAAGCACACAGCTAACCATCAATCGCTAATGTAGCACGAGGCTAACATTAGTCCACGTACACAAATATGTACACCCATCCTTCCTTGATCAAATCCAATCCCCGTGCATATATGTTAATAAATCATGCCAAATCAGCGTATAAAATAAATATAATCACATGCTCATTACTATATCACGCAGGCACCATAAATAATGTAATCTCACATATTATTGACCTGTTAACCACTTACCCCAGACGTGGGTATCCACCATTTTAGCCTTTATAGTCGGCTATCACACATCATACACCATATATACATATATATATATATATATATCAATACACAAACATAGGGGAAACAGTGCGATAATTACGTACCTGTTTGATACAGTCGGCTAAATCCCAAAATCACACGTGGCACCTAAAAGTCTGTCGAAATCCCTGACATAATACCACATTAATTCGACCTTAGCACACTTAGAGAAAACTTAGGGCCATTCGACCAAGACAAGAATATCAGAATAACTCTTACCACCACTTACCACCCGATTAACAGAGAAAAAAGGCTACGCTTGATTGTTTCCAAATCTCGAGGACCCTATAATAAAACGAATCCAAAACAATCGATTAACACACTTCCAATCAAATGCCGAAATCAACTCTTACCTTTGTAAAAGTCGACAGAGAACAGAGAGGGAAAAGAAATGGCATTCAGCTACCCACACTTACCTTCTCCAACGATTTGAAATAGACAACCCAAGGAGATCAACACTACTCTAAAGTTCGGCCAAAGTGACACTAATAGGAGAAGGGGAAGTTTCGACAACAAGGTTTGAGAAAAGAGAGAAAATAAAAGATGAATGAGGTTCACAAATGAAAATTCGGCCAACAAGCCCAAGGGAGAAATCGGCAAGGTCTATGATGTTAATGGCTTTTGATTTCAAAGAAGGAAAAGAGGTAAGCTTTACTTGAAGGTTCGGCCAAATGACAAAAGGAAAAAGAAGAAAGCAAAAAGGAGTAAGGCTTTAGAAGAATTAAAATTCGGCAAAGGGAAGCTCACCACCCTTTAAATAGCATTCGACCCCTCTCCCCCCTTGAAGACTCCAACATTCGGCCATTTCTCAACTCCCTTTCAAATCCCATTATTTTACTCCTAATTTCTCTCAACACCAACCTTTCAAACCAATTCAAAATTAAACTAAAATAAAACCCACCTTTATCCTTTATCACCTCTTCAATTTAAAATACAAAATAAAAATAAACTAATATTAACCCATTATCCCACCGAATTTAAAAAAAACTAAGCTCATCCTTATCTTCCAAATACCCATGTGCCGTCCAATCCATCCCACCTCTTCACACCAGCTTGAAATAAAAAATAAAACCCCAACTGCAGCTTCCATGGTTCGAACCTGGAACCTCACTGCCCCAGCCCTCTCTTCCAACGCCCAAGCCACTCAACCAAAGCGCTATTTTATGACATAAACGCGCCATATTTTCTTTTAAGCCCTCCTTCCTTAGTTCCCTTCTCTTTAACGCCAAAACAAAAATAAAATCCCCATTTGCTGCTCACGCCACTTGAACCTAGGACCAGCTGGAACCTCCTCACGCTGCCAGCCACCTTGCCAAGGCGCCGTTTGCGTCATAGACTCGCCCCAACTTCTTTTAAGCCCTCTCTATCTTTAACGCAGCTTGCAAAATAAACATCCAAAATTCTGCTTCCCTTGCGCCTTGAACTCACGACCGGCACCAAGCCCCCCTTACAACGCCCCAAGCCACTGTACCAGCCCATCTTTCTTGTCCACCAATGCCCACAACATCCTTTAACCCTCTTTAACTCAGCCCCCCCATTTAACGCCAACACCCAAATATAAAAACGCCTTGCTGCCACATTGATTCGAACCCAAGCCCTTGATGGCGCTATAATCAGCCCCTTAAGTGGCGCATGGAAGCCACTTTACCAAGGCGTTTCTTGTGTCCAAAAATGCCGAAAATTATTCTTAAGGCCTCCTTAGCCCAATTCCCCTTTTTACACTTAAAATCCAAAATTTTCCTAAGGCATCCCTTACCTTCTAGGGTTCTTCAAACCCCTTAAAACTCATCCAACCTTACCATAAGCTTACCAATACTTGAGTTATGCACTAAATGCATAACCCCTAGAACCCGGATGTTACAGGACCACTTATGTGGACTTTGGGCAGTGTGTCTGTCAGCATGACTGCCAAAAAGGTGTGTAGCGGATGGAGGGTTGATTGTAGAAATCCCCTGGTGTGTATGAGGATGGATGTACAGAGTGGTGTGTAGAGGATGGATAATAGGTTGGGTTGGGCTATCATTTGTATATTTGTGCATGGTATGTTGATTTGGGGGCCAAGCCCACTTGTGGAATGGGGGTAGTATAATTGCACACTGAGTCTGGTGACTTACCCTGTTTTCTTAACACATCACAGGTAGCTCGTGACTCTTTGGGCTGGGTTGGAACGGACTCGAGGTGGCCATGCAGTAGTTAATCTAATAAACATTATTTTGAACTGTTAATTGCTATTTTCTTTTGGAATATTTGGAGTATGTAATAAGGTCACAATAAATTTGGTAAACTTTGGGATTTTAAAGTTGGATTTATTATTAAATTTTTATTTAAGATATGACATCATTATACTTTAACATGGAAGAAATAAATGAATGAAATGTTCAAAACGTGGGTACATAAAACAACCGATTTTTCTCAAGTATCAACAAGGATAATAAATAGAATTTAATTAAATTCAGAAATTTTCCTTCAACTACAAACCACTGATTTCAAAACATCACTAAAGTGAAAGGTTGTTCAAGCTTACGATATTTTCCCTACAATCAAAATTAAATTTGTTTTTACACCTTTTCCTAGTAGCATGCCAGATCCGGTCGTGGTGTTTGGGTCGGGTTTGGGGTGTTACAATTAATGTATGCCATACTATGAATGTCACAACTGAACAAATCCATAAACAAATCTAGGATCTATTATACTTGGGTCATGTCCGATGTACTGCCAATCCTTTCAGTCACATCTATATCTCTATCTTTTGGGAGTCATCTGCTCAGATGCTCAAGAAAAAATATTTCCCCAATTAGATTTGAGAGGTGACATTAATTTTTTAATCGGTTTGTTCATTTTCAATTAGACTAAGGACATGTTTAGGTTCATCTATTAATACAAGTTGCCTTTTCGTATCACGGTCCAACCACGTAATACCGCCTAGCATTAGTTAAACATTAGATAATCAGTGAGCTTATATTTGCTTCCATTTTGCTTTGTATGGAAAATATTGAGGACAATATATAAAGGGTACTAATGTAATTAATGGATATTTTTATTAAACTAATTTGTTCAAAAATACAAGTATACTTAGACGAAAATACTACACTTAGAACACTAGATCCAATAGTTGCAACAATGACAATATTGGGCGAGAGTTTATGTATAGCTCAAGTTTAGAAATTCAAAGTTTCTAGTTTGTGTTTGGACTCAAGTCATTCAAGAAAAAAAGCGAAAAAAAAATCAAAATCAAAATAAAATTCAACCAAATCAAAAACAATAAAAATCGAATCATAAAATTGAAATAAAAACAAAATGATAAATTTATAATATAGTCAAACTTGAATCCTCAAAATTCAACTTAAAATGATAACCTAAATTAACTTGAATCTAAAAATTGAGTTGGTTCGAATAAAATTAAGTTACAACAATAGTATGTCACTTAGATTTGTAGGAAGATAAATATAACTAATCTTTTATAATAAATAAAAAAGTAGTTAAACAATCACATAAAGGTTATGAGTTAATGTTAAGGCAATATGAGCTAAATGTTGCTAAGTGGTACTTGACAGTGTCAACTACTGACTTCCATTAAGGTGGTTTAAGTACTTGCCTTATTTGGTTTGATAATTTAATGAAGAAAATATTTAAACCTATTTATGTTTCGTGTTAGTGAAGATACTATAGTCCATCTATAGAAACCAATCATTGGCATTTGAAGATTGAATTGGATTCAAGTGAATCAAATCTTTAAACCTATTTATGTTTCGTGTTAGTAAAGATACTATAGTCCATCTATGGAAACCAATCATTGGCATTTGAAGATTAAATTGGATTCAAGTGAATCAAATCAACCCTTGGAACATAGAGGATTTATCAAGGTCATGTGTTGTTTTGAAAATCATATCTTTAATTGATCGTGCTTGGAAAGTTGTAATCGTAATAGTTATTTTCAAGGATTTATTTTGTATTCACTTAGTTTCTATGTTAGCAGGTTGAAATTGATATATGCTTTAAGGCTTCTTTAGGTTTTGTATGAGAGCTTCTTGAGTGCATTCTAATATATTCATTTGAAGAACTGTTTTGTGAGAGAGTGCAAACCTTTATTGTAAATATTGTTGAGTGTTTACTACCCAAGTTCTTAGAGGGAGGATTTGGAGCTGAGAGTTCCAGTCTTTAGGTACAAATGTGAGATCTCTATACTTGGGGAGTGATAGAGTGTAAATCACTAGTAAATGTTGATGACGTCACGAACTAACAAAAATACGACAAAGGCAAGCACACCTATCAAATGGTAGTATAGCTATGGTGAGTCCGAAATATCGTATCCACAAGGACTAAAAGTACTAGTAATAACTATCTTTCTATTATTTAGCCTAATAATTAAGGGGATTATTTTAATCTAAAATTAAACTAAATAATTAACTATGAATGTGACAAAGAGTGAATTGGGAAAATACTTTAAGAAAACCAATGAGAGAGACAATACCCAGGAAAGAATCCACCTAGATTTCACTTATTATTCCGATTCTGAATTAAACGATTTATTCACTTGTCTTGATCCGTTGAAATCCCTAAATTATGTTAATATCTCTTTCGAGACTAAGAACAACTGACTCTAGGTTGATTAATTGAAATCTCTTTCTAATTAAAACCCTTATCATCGCATTAACTCGATCTATGGATTTCCCTATTAGATTTGACTCTAATCCAATAGATTTATGTCGTCCTATTTCTAGGATTGCAATTTAACTCCGCTTAATTATGCTCGATCTACGCTTAAGCAGGGACTTTTGCTCCACTGATTAAGCACATCAAACTTGGATCAATATCTTGAAAATATTAAGGCAAGGATTAAGAACACATAATTAAGAATAATAACAAGTAGTTATCATGTAATTCAGATAATTAAATAATAAGATTCATCATAGGTTTCATCCTCCCTAGGTATTTTAGGAGTTTAGTTCATAATGTAAAAGGAAAATATCTCAAAATTAGGAAAACAACAAGACATAAAGAACCTAAAAACTTCTAAGGAAATTTGATGGAGATCTTCAATCTTGAATGAGATCCTGCTTCTAAATTGATTCCGATGTCTTCCTTCGAGTAATTTCTTTGTTCCACTCTACGTCTCTCCGTCCCCCCCTTAGGTCCTCTTCTAATGTGTATTTATAGACTTTAGAATGCTCAGAAACCCTAAAAATTGGGTTTTTCCACGTAACAGGGAAGCAGGGTGTGAAATCGACACGGGCTGGCACATGGGCGTGTGGCCAACCCGTGTGGAATTGCCCAGGCCGTGTGGATCCTGGAAACAACTCTTTTTGCCCGATTTTTGTAATATCCCGAGATAGGGGCTATTGTGTTATGGCATTGTTTGCATGTGTATGGCTTGCTATGTTGTTGTTTGTGTGGTTTCGGGGCCTAGTTGTAGGCAAGGAGTATGCCTGAGTAGGTGGGAAAATTTCAGTTTTTGGGCTTAGGTGAGAGAAGCTGAGGAAGCTGGGACTTATAGATATTATTTGGTGTTTCTGAGCACAAGAGATGAGCTAGCAAAGTGGCAAAGCATGCGTCACTTGGGGCTTGTGTTTGGCGTCATTGGCAGAAGGGGGAGGTCTTGAGTTCAAGCTGCAGAGTGCTCCTATTTTGCTCCCATTTTGACGGCATGGAGGGGAGGAGTTGTAGGCAGTTCAAACTCTGCCTTGGACTAAGTCTTCCCATTTGAATGGTGGGTGGAGAGCAAATTGTGGAGGTGGCTTGGTCAAGCTAGTTTGAATGGATAGTTGTGAGTAGTGGGAGGTGGTTGGCCGAATTTTAGGAGTGTATGGGGGGGGAGTGGACGGTTTGGTAGTGTGGTGTTGGGGTAGTGCCGAAATTCATTTGGAATTTTTGGCATTTTTCGGTCACTTTGTTTCAAGCCTTTTTTCTCTTTTTGTCAATAGTAGCCGAATTTTCAAGTAAGTATTCTCTCGTGTTCTCTTCTTGAAACCGAAAGATCAAATCCCTAAGGCTTGCCGAATTTGCTTGGTTTTGCTCTCAATTCTTTTAGGTAGCCGAATGTTCTCTTCTCTCATTTCTTTTTCTTTTTGGTTCATTTGTGTAAGTCGAAATCCTCTCTTCTCAAACTTTCTTTTTCTTCTTGAAACCTTGTAGGCCGAAACCCCATTCTCCAAAACATTTCTCCATTTCTTCTTCCTTTCAAAACCGAAAGTACTTTTCTTGTTCTTCTTTTTCCCATTTCTGTTATTGGCCGAATATCAACCCCTTTCTTTCTATCTTTCTCTTGTGTTTTCTTTCTTTGTGTAAGGCCGAATCTTCTTCTTCCTTTTTGTTTAAGCCTTTGCCGAATATTGGTGAGGTGTGAGCTCTCTTGTGTGGTGTTCAATTCGGGTTTAGAACAAGGTAAGTGTTTGGCCGAATGGCCATTTTCCCTCACCCTTGTTTCTTGTTGTTTTTGGGTTGGTTAGGAGCCGATTATGGCAACTGGTGAAAGGTGTTAATCTTGTGTTTCGGAATCGATTTCATTATAGGGCATCTAGGATTTCGAAGCAGTCGTTTGGAGAGGTCGAGTGGTAAGTGGTGGTAAGAGGTTATCTTGTTAGTCTATTCTTTTAGATTTCTATAAGCCAAAGTTTCAATGGATTAACTGTTTTTTTAATAGGGTGTGCTGATTGTTAAGAGAGGAACCATTGTTGGTTCGGGATTGGGTAAGAAACCAAATCAGGTGTAAGGTAGGGATTAATCGATATACCCTTTGGTTAAATGGTTATGGCCGAATGGTTTAAGTGATTAACCCATGGTTGGCCGATTGTTTTAGGAGCAAGAGGATCGAGGGACTTAGACCGGTTCTTAGGATTAAAACCTTCGTTATTCCAGGTGTGTAAACTAACACACTGATTTCTTAGTAATATATTAATAACCTGTGTTGTAATAAGTGAAACAGTGATGATTGTTATGATACCCGATAGGGTATGTTCACGGATTCGGGTAAGTCTGTAGCTTTACGAGTTCTATTGTTGATGCATTTAATATTATGATCTATGCTATGTATACCATGAGATGCAATGTTGGGCATGTTGGCATGAATCACATGATTTGCATATTGTACATGAGTCAGTATGACATGTATGGGTAATATGAGAGGAGGGGGAGTATGATATCCGTGTCTTTGGGACACTGTGTCTTTGGGACACCAGAGGTTTGGCACCTCCAGTGGTTTGGTACCACAGTTGATATTCTGTGTCTTTGGGACACTAGAGGTTTGGCACCTCAGCGTCTCGTCCCAGTGGCTTAGCACCTTGATTATACGGGATTGACGCCAGTGATTTGGTATCACACGATGGGTTGGCCCCATCATCGGATTTGTGACTGCGGTCACCAGTGATTTGGTATCACACTCGTGTCTTTGGGACACTAGAGGTTTGGCACCTCATTGCGACTCGTCCCTGTGGTTTGACACCACCGTGGGTTGACCCCACTTATGAGATACGGGATTGTCGCTAGTGATTTGGTATCACATGATGGGTTGGCCCCATCATTGGATTATTCGTGACTTCAGGTCACCAGTGGTTTGGCACCACATTATGGATATTGTGACTTTGGGTCACCAGTGGTTTGGCACCACCAGTGGTTTGGTACCACACGGGGTAGAAAAGGGTGTTATGGATGGTTAGGAACGGGTGCATTAATTGTATTGCTTTGTTATGATGTGTGTTAGCATGTTGTATTACCGGGAGGGGAATTTATACACTGAGTCTTGCGACTCACCCTCTCCTTTGACATTGCAGGTGACACTTAGATGCGGACATGGAGCCGGGATGGACTCGAGGTGCTCATGCCATGCCTAATAAGGATTTGCTCAGACTTTTATAAAATTGGTACTCTAGTTTATTTATTACTATTTGGTTTTATTTTGGATTGTAAATGGCCTTTAAAATTATGTTTTTTCTATGTTTATGCTTAAAGTAGATTTTTAATATGCCTTAACAAATTGATTGGGTTAAATTTGCTAAAACTTGGAAAGACAACGATTTCAAAAACTACAAAGCGATATGTTTTAAACTATACCATCAGGTATAACACTATGATTTAAGATAAAGAGAACTCAAATGTTTTTCTAACTTAAACTCGATTTTCTACTAAGTCAGAATGTTTTAGTAACAATAAGAAACAACTTGAGTGTTTAAATGAGATAATCTTGTTTTAACTTCATAACCGACTAAGTTTTCGAAATTTCTGAGTTTTCAAACAAAACATCAGTTTTCAAACAATCATGCCCAAGATTTCTGCAAGTACAAAATTTATCAAAGGGTTTTTATCAAACTTTTAAACGGAAACCTATTTTAGCCAAAAATCGATTCTCCCTGTAACATATCGGATTCGGTCGTGGTGTATTGACCGGGTTTGGGGTGTTACAATTTTGGCTTGTTTTTCTCTACTTTCCTCCCCTATGCTCACCTAAGTATAGAAACATGAATTTAAAGGATTAGGAGCATCAAATTCACTAATTCACATAATAATTCATCCAAAAACGCATCAAGAATGGGATAAAAATATGTTACTTTTATGGCTTATCATATGTAAACAAAGATAATGGAATTACACACTGAGCTAGACTCCGCACACGTAAGGAAACTGAATTGCGTAAACAAATCATTGTTGTTATTTGTTATTTTGTTTGCACATGTAACACCCCTAACTCCTCTTTGTCGCTGAATTGGGGTTACAGAGCATTACAGTACAGATAAGGACAATTATCATCAAATGGAAACAAAAATATAAAATAAATTATAATAATCAATTGCTTATAAAAATCAGGGTAAAATACACTTACAAGCTTTAAACCGAGCTTACGAGTCCTTAAAAATGGTTTGGGAACAACCAGGGACTAATTTGAGTCAAAACAGAAAAATATGCAAAAATTTGAAAATTTTGGAAACAGAGGCCACACAACCGTATGGCCAAGCCGTGTGGAATAGCCCAGGTTGTGTGGCTTCCCCACACACTCGTGTGGCCAGATCATGTGAAAAGTTCCTGAACCTAAAAATTAATAAGACACATAGTCATGTGGTCAGCCGTGTGCACCCTGAAAACCTTGTAAAACAAGGCAAAACTTTCATCCAACACTTAGGTTCCAAGCCAAATCAAAATCAACCATTTCCATACTTCAAAAACATATTTAAATAAGCATAAAACATGTCAAAATAATCAACCTAAGTGTCTAACCAATGTGTCATCATTGACACCACAATTCAATTATCAACCTCAATTCACATGACACATCAACTAATTTGCATTCAAATTCACAAGTTCATATATAAAACTTATGCCAAACTTATCATATCTTCTTAGTCATTCACATCCATTCACACCATGATTCAAACATTAAATAAGGTTTATATCACATAACCAAAATAACTTTATATGTACATGATTTAGGAAATCTTCTTTTACTAAATCTTGAGTTTTTCTATCTTTCAACTTCTTGTGGATATAAACTTCTTCCATCTTTTGAGCACGATCGAATAAAACAAAAAATTCTCGAATCTCAGTTCTTTTGATCAAAATTATAATTTCATCATTGAGTCAATCTTCAAAACGGATGCACATTTCTTCTTCATTCGGCACAATTTCACGGGCATACTTACTGAGATACATAAACTCTCTCTCGTATTCAATTACTGACTTATTTTCTTGCTTAAATTCAAGAAATTCTTTCTTTTTCTTATCTAAATATATTTTGCTGACATATTCTTTCTAAACTCTGATTGGAAGAAATCCCGAGTAATTCTATCTTTCAGTACTACTATTGCCAACGTGGTCCACCAACTTTAGTTGGATCATAAAGGGAACAAGGAAGTTCATCAAAAACTCGTTGAATATTTTCGAGCCAATACTCAGCTTTAGTTGGATCATCATCTCTTCTACCTCTAAATTCTTTAGCCCCACTCTTTCTGATTTTATCAACAGGAATATGTTTACTTGTTTCAGTTGTTTGAGGAGATGGAGGTACCATAGGAGGTACAACAGAGGGTGGAGGTTGTTGAGCCACAAGGTTGGTTCACAAGAATTTTGTGAACCACTAACCCATTAAATCGAAGAAAACATTTTTAACTTTATTTTCTAACATTGGTGGAATCAGAAAACCACGACTCGTTTCTTGTTCATTAGTTGGAACACTACTGTTAACTTCATCAGTGTCAGTACGATTAGATTCTGTCGACATCTTTATAATCTATACAAACAACAAGGGTTAGATCAGATCAATAATATCACACTATAACAAGTTTATATGGCATGTAATTTCTAGACTTCAAACACGCTATGTTCAATTCGAGTATCGACTAAACCATAGCTCTGATACCACTAAATGTAACACCCTAACCAGTCTCCATTGCCAGATTTGAGTTACGAAGCATCACAGTATTGATCAGGACATTTATCATCAAATAGAAAAAAAATAAAAATAAATGATAACAATCAATAGCTTATAAAAATCAGGGTAATATACACTTACGGGCTTTAAATCGAGCTTAAGAGGTCCTAAAAATGGTTTGGGAGCAATCAGGGATTAATTTGAATCAAAATAGAAAAACATGCAAAAATTTAAAAATTTTAGATGTGGCCAGGCCATGTGGAATAGCCCAGGCCGTGTGACTTCACACATGCCCGTGTGGCTTCCCCACACGCCCTGTGGCCAGACCGTGTGAAAAGTCATGAACATAAAAATTAATAAGACGCATGGCCATATGGCATAGCCCGAGTCATGTGCACCTTAAAAAGCTTCCAAAACAAGGCAAAACTTTCATCCAACACTTAGGTTCCAAGCCAAATAAAAATCAACCATTTCCATACTTCAAAAACACATTTAAACAAGCCTAAAACATACCAAAACAATCAATCTAAGTGCGTAACCAATATGTCCTCACTGACACCATAATTCAATTATCAACCTCAATTCACATGACACATCAACTAATTTGCATTTAAATTCATAAGTTCATATATAAAACTCATGTCAAACTAATCATTTCTTCTAAATCATTCACATTCATTCATACCATGATTCAAACACTTAAATAAGGTTTATATCACATGACCAAAACAACTTTATATGACCATATTCACACCAAGATTAAAGACACATGTACAAGTAAGCTTATACCAAGCTTAAAACATAACGTTCTTAATAAGTATCTAAACATATACAAAAACACCTATTACATGTCATATAACCCAAAATAAACATATCAAAATCTACCAAAAAATATATGGATAGTGTGATCTTCAAGTTGATCCGATCGCCTGACTCCACAGAACATTATCTACAAGGAACAGAAAAGAACACGAGTAAGCTTCACTAGAGCTTAGTAAGTTCAATGGTTAAAATGATAAAGCTTACCGAATTAAATATAACAATTTTAATAACAAGATTAAAAGTCAGAGTCTCCTGTTAACCACAATCCACAAAAAGTGAGTTTATACATAAACAAGTATGAGATCATTCACTATCAAGCCACAATGCTATTAGGAGATTCAATAACAAGACATTTAACACAAGAAACATTGCTGATGAATGACATACGGATAAGAGTACATAGTTATCCATCCAAAACACGCCAAACGCTCCAAAGAGCCAATCCAACCGATAACACGCCTCGGCACCAAGTGCCTAGCCCGTAGGCTAACATCTCTCCTATAACAGGCCTCGACACCAAGTGCCAAGCCCGAAGGCTTTACATCCGCCCCTAATAACACACCAGAAACATTGTAAATATAACACGATAGTCTACAAGAAATGCTAGACTTTGGTATAGTCATTGAATAGAAAATAAACAGGAATAATCATCTTATCTCAAACCAATCCCGAACAACATGTACTATAACCTATTGGCATGTCAATCGTACTCTATCCTATGTTCATCTGCTCAGGAGATATTACCGCTAAACCAAGTCTAATAATTTAGTATTCTCATTCATACTAATTTAACATTGAAATATTTAATTTAACAATCAACAACTAAATTCTCATTTAATTCATATTGTAAAATATATCAAAATAAATCAAACGAACTTATCAGGGATAAACTGTACTAACGGTAAAGATTCACGGACTATTCAGCTACTTTTCCCTTTTTCCTCAATTATCTACTTGTTCTTGATCTATGATATGATTTATTTCAATTATTAGCATCAATTTCATATCCTATTCAATTTAATATATATAAATTCCTATTTACAATTTTGCACATTAGACCCCAAACATTTACATTTTATTCAATTTGGCATTTAAGACCAAAATAAGCTTATTTCACATAATTAAACTTTATACCCATTATAAAAAAAATTATGAATAACCCAAATCGGCTGTCACATGCTAAAATTTCATAAGAAAGTCCTGTCCAATTTAATTCATTTTCAATTAAACCCTTAAACTTGAAAATTATATAAAATCACTTAACAAAATATTTCTATTAACCACCCAAACATCATATTCTACCAATTAACATCCAAACCATTTAAACTCACCAATGGTATATTTTCTATACTTTGCTAATTTCACAAATTAGTCCTTGTACTAGCTATATTAAGTTACAACGATCTCAAAAACATAAAAATTATCAAAATCGGGCAAGAATTTACATACCATGCAATTAGATTTTAGTCAAGCCAAGACCAAACACCTTCAATGGTGTTTCTATTCTGATTTTTAAGTGGAGAATTCCATTAAGGAAGATGATACTATTCTTACATATATTAAATTTAAGTTTTATTTAATAAATTACTTATTTGCCCTTTTAATAAAACATGCAAATTTAACAAACATCTAATGTCCACTACAATTAGAATAGGTATAATTATCATTTAAAAGACACAATTTTAAAGTTTAATAGCTATTTAACACTTTTAACTAATAAATATTAACTTTCGCAACCCTTACGATTTAGTTCTTTTTTCTTTAATTAACTAACTAAACGTCAAAATTACCTAACCAAATTTTAATACACATATATAATCACTCCGTAAATATTTAATAAAAACATTTACCGGTTCAGTTTATAGAAACGAGGTCCGGATACCTCATTTTTTAAAACCACTTAACTTAACTAATCATTCAATTAACTAAAATTATCAACTCAAAATTTACTATAATACTATGTTTAACTCCTAAATATTAAATAATAATATTTATGGATTCTCTCATCGAATTTGTAGTCTCTAAACTACTGTTTTCAACACCACTGAAAAACGGGTTATTACAACACAATTTCCGCAGTGATGAAAAATAGTGACCACCGCAATTTAGCACTTCCAGTACAATTTACATTTAAAATAAACAAGCAGCAATAGTTATCACAGGAAAAAAAAAAAAAGAGAAAAATGTTAAGATTTTTTATTTTCTGTTGCCTCCTTGTAATAAAAATAAATAAATAAATAAAGTATGAGTAGGCTTAAAATAGTTAAAAAATGGCCCATTGCGATATCAGGTAACATGAACAACCATATTATGGGTAGTTTGTGGAATAGGCACCACAAAAAATAAAGCATTTGCATATTAGATGGATTGACTTAGCATTTTCCTTATCCTCAAGAATCTATGCAAGGAGAGCATATCATATTATTTTAAACAATAAATCAATTAGAATTTTGTTAGTAGTAGAAGAAATTCTTCTCTGCTGAGGCAGTGAAACAAAATCAACCCCCTCAAAGAAAGGAGCCCAACGTAGTGAATAGAGAGAAATGTTACAGAATCTTAAATTCTTACAATCCACCACACAGCTACTTCAACCTCCAACTTCAGCTGCCCCTCTCCCACAACTCCATTCCACTTGTTTTCCCATTCTGAAACAGTTCAAAATTTCCCGACGAGAGCTTACAATTTGTAGCAACTCCTCACTGCTTCTTCTCTTAGGTTCTCAAGCCCTTGAGTCTAAGGCAAAGGCTGAAGAAAGTTCACCCAAGGACAATCAACAGGAGGAAGAGAATGTTGCTACCCCTAATCCTAACTGCAGCAACAAAGTTCCTACCAAACGAGCTTTTCTTGATATAGCAATTGATGGAGAGCCCGTTGGTCGCATTGTTATTGGGCTATATGGAGATGATGCTCCGGTAGGGGCAGCCAGGTTTGGTAGTATAGTTAGTGGAGCTGCTGGAATTAGCTACAGACGAAAAGAGTTCGTTAAGATTATGCCAAACTACGTGCAACATGGTGGGTTGAGATCATATGGTGTTGATGCTGAGCTTGCCAAGAGAAGTGGAAGCAATCTGGCCGTTGAAAATTTGCGGG
This sequence comes from Gossypium australe, assembly GCA_005393395.2. Lineage (NCBI taxonomy): Eukaryota > Viridiplantae > Streptophyta > Magnoliopsida > Malvales > Malvaceae > Gossypium > Gossypium australe. The sequence goes on from CM016615.1 coordinate 94,560,321, forward strand.
AGGAGTGGGAGAGAGAGTATGAAAAGTGTCCAGGAGTTAAGAACTTGGCTGGAACAGTGAGCATACTGGTGAGGGATCCCTCCAAGCCGCCTCCCAAGCTAAAGTTGGTTGCACGAAAGGGGAAGCTGGAGATTGATGAAGAGGAGATTGGAACCGACCCTAATGGCACAGAGTTTGTGATTTCTATCATGGATTCACCAGAACTGGATGCTTCAGCTCTTGTAATTGGACAAGTGTTGGATGGAATGGAGGTTGTAAAGAGAATTGGACAAGTCAAGACTGTTCAAGAGAACACTGCTTCTCCTTATTTCAGGTATGCTTTCCAACTCATGGCAATTTGATTTTATTAATTGAATGTGATCTGCCTCAGAGAGATTGATACAACATTTCTTTGGGAGTTGGGACCATTTAGACTAAAAATAGATGCTTTGTGTTTGGTGAGCAGAGTGGCCAAGTTAATAGGCGATAAAAGAGCTGTTGTGGCAGAAAGAGGCTTCAATCGCCCCTACGCAAAGGTGGTAATCAACAACTGTGGCTTGATGGACTGAATCAAATCTCCTTTGCATGCTTGCTTTCTCATATTGTTTCAATTTTTGAATGAAGGGTGACCAGTTCTATGGTTATGAGATAAATACTAGTATTTCTACAATTGTATTTCTAATAAACCCCCATGAAATTCTATCAATGTCAATGGCCCAAATTTTGTTAAACTCATAAGCTCTAGTGTGGTAATTGCCAAATCAAACTCCGGCTTTGATCTCAGCAAGAATTTAGCTAACAATGTGTACAATATATTGGTATGTTAGCAAATGGGTAGAATTAGAGACAGAGATACCTCGTCAAGTTTAGGCAGAGTCACGCTCTTTGCTTGGGTGTTTGGTTATCTACAATATTTTCTGGTAATCTCTTAATTCACATGTTTACTTTATAAAATCCAATTTGTATTAAATCCAAATATTACTATTCAAATTAAAATTAATTCTTCATAGGTAGATCAGTTAAATTCCCAAATTTAGTATGTTAAATTTGTTTTAAAGAATTTAAAAGTAAGGCAGATAATAAATTATGATATATAAATTTGTTATCTACAAAAGTAAAGTAAATTTAAATAATAGATATTCGAATTTGAATTCATTATATATAGAAGTAGAACAGAGTTATATAATGAATATTTTAAAATTAATATCTAAATCCTCTCTAAGGTCATCAATAATAATTAAAAGGTGTTTTTTAACTTTATAAAAAAAGTCATTTTGGTTTTCTATTTAATTTTCTCTTTTTTAACCACATTGTTTGTGAAATCACTTAAAATGGATGAAAAAAATTAATATTTATTAACTTTGCTGACGTGGTATATACTTGAATTGTCATTTAGACACAATGTCAACAATTAGTTAATTTTTAAAAAATTTAAAAATATATATAAAATTTATTTTTAAAAAAGTTAAAAATTATAAAAAAAACATAATTTTAAATTTAAAAAATAATTAATTTACACGTAAATATACATATTTATGTATGTTACACGTAAATATATTTTTCTTATAGTACGTGAATATGTTATTAATTTTTTAAAATTTAAGGTATATTAAATTACATCAACATGTCAATAATAATTAAATTATATTACATTCATTGATTGAATCTTAGCTCAGTTGCTATTAGTATTCTTATTAATTTAAGAAAATATGGATTTGAGTACGTTGAAGTGCATTTATCTTCCTATTTAAGAGTTGAGAAGGAGTTATAGGTAATTTTAGACACTGTATCAAAAAATATTTATGACACATCTACGATGTGTGAAAATAATTATGTAATAAATTCATTAAAAATTAACATGAAAATTAAACATGTTTTTGGTTGAAACGATTGAAGGTTAGGGAGTGAATAGTATGGAGTCTTGGGTTCAAATTCCATTTAAGGGTGTGAATTTTTTAGTTTCATACGAATTAACTAACCACACTGAATTAATTCGGTTAACCGGTTGGTCACCAGAATTAATTAGTTAGAGGTCAGTTCCGAGTTTTTTAAAAATTCGATTATCAATTAATTCATTTCAAACCGGGTAATTAATTGATTTAACAGATTGACCAAAATTAATGATATTATATATATTATATCTACAAGCCCAAACCCAAGATATTATATATAAACCCAATATGTATTATATATCTAAACTCTAATATATAGAAACTGAATAAATTTATAAACTAAATAGGTCAAAGAAAAAATATTATGAAAAATAAAATAAAAATAAAATTATTGAGGTAGTTTTATGAGGAGTGCCAAAGAGCAATGCTAACACTGCTCAAACTCATGAACCTGCCATATGTAAATTTTGGTAACAAAATCCTTAAGCTTTAATCTTCTGTTGATACTTTGGACATGTATAATGTAACATCTCAAAAACTGGGTTAGAAGAAATTGCATTTTGAAATCAATAGTGGTCATCCCTCGATTTTGAGTTTAGATTTTGGAAATTTTTTTAAGTAATTTGATTTGGTTTAGTGGTTGAGTGTTCTACCTATGTGTGTGAGGTTCTAGGTTCAAAACATGTTTTTGGAAATTTTGCTATTTTGCTTAAACCCTTACCTTGGAATGTGTGGTTTATAAGTTAATTGTGTGCAATTTATATCAAGAATGAGTTTGTTGGTTCAATAGTAAAGTGTTTATATACCCTTGGTCTTGTGTTCAAGTCTCGGTAAAAGTTATAGAGATGTTTTTACTGAAATGCCTTGTGGGGTACTTTATTTTAGTTAATTAAACTTTCCCCAAAACAAAAAATCTCTTTTTCTTTTCACATTGTTTTCATTTTTTATTTCTAACGTTACCCCTTCCTTCCTTCTTCATTGTTCATTGTTTCGGTTTCACCGTTTCAAGTTCATTTCTTTTTGCTATGTTGCATTACACTGTTTCTGTACGGGGTCTGACTTCTCCTTTCTAGTTCAATTTGTTGGCAGGTAAGTTCGATTTAAAGTTTTGGTGTCGAAAGTTCTTCGATGTAACTTCGATTTTGGAATGTTAGTTTTTAGCAATTTCACTGCGAGTTAACCATTTGTTGAACAATTACTTGTCATTTAGGGACGGGAACTCATCCTTGTTATTTCTACTTCAAATCTGTATTAGGTGTGTACCGAAAACCCTTTCTTCTTCAAATTTTAGTCGTCAAAAAATGGGACTGTCGATGCCACACGGCCGTGTGCCGGGCCATGTAACTTATTGCTCAAAAAAATTGGAAGCACACGAGCATGTGCCCAGACCATGTGTATGATTATAAATTGTGCAGGGTTCACACGAGCCAGTGACATGGGTATGTGTCTAGGCCGTGTAACTCACTGTTTGCTAATTAAGACCACATAGGAAAAGGACACGGACATGTGTCAAGCTATGTGGGACATACGGGCATGTGCCAGACTATGTGGAGTCACACGGGCTAGCTCTCCAGACCAGCTGAAACCACACGAGCGTGTGAAACAATATTTGGAATTTTTCGCTCGGGCCACAAGTGTTGTTCAAAATGAATGCAAGCCTATATAGGGTCCGACCAATCTGAATTAGACTGTATAACTTGATATCTAATGATCTGACGATGAACAACTTTGTATGTTTGCTATGTTGAACCTAAGTACATAGAAACTGTCTGAACGTAGTGTGCTATTGTATAATGTATGTGAATTATCCAAGTACGATCTGTATTCTGTTAAGTCTACCAATATGGCTCTGCGTTACTCTATTCATGAAGAATATACAATATTTGAATATGTTAGATTGATTGTTACTGATTCTGACTCATAACTGTGCATGTGACTTCATGGAAAATCTGATATGATTTATTGATGTTTGATAAGTCTATCTTACAAAACATGAACTCCAATGTCTACTGATTCTATTATTGAATGATAGCATTATCTACATGCTCATCACTCTGATTCTATATATGCATGCCATGACACCTTACATGGGATTTTGGTTGATGTGAAAGGAGGAAGTTTCTGGCAGTTTAATAATCTGCATAATCTGGTGGTTTATCCACAATTCTGTTTTGGCAACTCGACAGTGATATAATGGTTTGACCATGTATATATGGTCTGGTAGTTTTAACTGCAAATATTCTGGTGGCACTGTCCACAGTTATCTTTTGGTGTGATCTGGCTGGACGAGTTCTGGGGGAACTCTATTTTGGTGTGTAACGGAGTTGGGTAGAATGTTTTCTAATCAATCTACATTCTAATCTGTTTGAAAAATACTGCATCTGCATAAACATACATGTTTTGTACTACTCTGTTTGTTTTGCTCTACTCCATTCAATTCTACTCAGTTTTGCTTTGCTTCGTTCCATTATGTTCTATTTTGCTCTATTCAGTTTTTTTTTGTTTGATTTGTTTTGTTCTGCTCTATTCTATTTTGCTTTTTTTGTTGTACTAACTTTTTGAAATCTCTGTGATACTTTAGATATGTTTCGTACTGGTTATACAATTACTATTAAGTTTTTTTTTTACATAACTACAATTTATATATTACACTCTATTTGTTTGTATTTGAGTTTGATTATACGCGGTTCTTGGTAACTCGCCATTTGACTTACCTTTACATGTTCAGGAAAACATCTGATTTAGGATCGGAAGGCGTACAAGAGCTCAGATTGTTTTGCACTGAAATAACTACGATTTAATCTTTTGGGTTTGTAATTTGTTTTGGACTTACCTGTTTCTTTTAAATAATCTCATCAGTATCTGCCAAGTTCTAAAACGAAACTACAAAACCACCTAAATCAACTAAAATAAATTTCTAGTTTTCAAAGTTAAAACTCTGAAAAGAAATCAATTTTTAATACGTTAGTGTAACCCTTCCAGATTAAGCTTAAACTTCTAAGCTGGGTTTAGGGTGTTACATGCAAACTCATCTATGATATCCAAACTGTTTATAGCAACTTATCTTGAAGCTCAATATGGATTTGATCAAGGAAATCGACTTTCCTATTTTGAAAAGATTAGATCGAATCAAGTAAACTTGGAATCATATCCTAAAGACTCAATACTTATCCTGAACTTATTGAAAATATTCTCAAAGTTGATTATCTTGTTATTTTAATCGGGATATTGATTGTAATTGATCTAGTATGTTAGCAAGTCTCGATTCCATATAAATTGAGGAGATTTTTATAGGCGATAGACTAAACCGTGAGCACTTATTTCTGTTCATTATGAAACATTTCTTTGGAGTGCATTGACTATAAAATCAAGTGTGTTACTTGGTTTTTATCCTAAGTTTTCAAGGGGAAACTTATAGGAGAGTGATCTAGATTTTTGTTGATACAAAATACAACAAGGGAGGAGGACAAGGAAGAGGTCAAAGTGACACTATGGAGGATAGTTCACCTGTAAAGGACGAGAGCCGGAATAAGGACAAGAGCTCAAGTTGATTGAGAGGGCAAATTATCACAGTAACCATAGGATGTTCAAGGGTCGATTCCCTATTCATAGTTTTCTAGGGTATTTATCGGAAAGGTCCCCTTGTCCATTGGTATGACCTTGGCTAGTGATCTATCGCAATTTGATACATCAAATTAGGCTCTCCATTACATTAGAGGAGTTTATTCTCAAGCAATTTAGGTGTCTTTTCTTTACTTTTGTCGATGTGATGAGATAAGACGTGTTGAAATCCCAACTGAACCTAAAGATTCAATTCTATCTTCCACTTACGTGTTTAAAACACGCGTTAAGTTCGTGAAAGCTTAGTAAGCACCCAGGAAAGCAAATCACGTTTTTACCTTGATTTCTATATATTAAAAATATTATTACTATTACAATTCTTGAATATATCTTAATAATCAACTGAATATATTTTAACAATCAACAGATCATTCTGTATTTATAGTATTCATTATTATCATAATTCACTACTTTTATATTTTTCATGGATTGACAGGAAAAAAAAACTTTTACTAGTCTCATTCACTACATTATCACTTCACAGTTTAACAGAAATTGTTATCAGAATCCTTTACTTGTCATCTCATTATGCAACAAGAACTTTTCATTAGAACTTGTTTACCATAACTTTTTATTTTATAATTATCTTTTATTATTCAATAGAGACCCAACGTAGACTTAATAGAATGCATAAGATATACGAAAATAGTATAGTAATGCATCGAAATGCGCATTCAGAACAGAGAGCACACTAAATTTTCCTTAATGGCACCATCTATATCCTATTAGTTCTCATCTCATCTACTTAGGAAATTATATCAGAATCAATTTCATTTCCTTATTTCGTAACAAAGTTTAAATACTTATGACTTAATTTAATTTAGTCCACATTGTAACAATTCAAAAACAGAATTTCTAACTTTCTTTAGTACATATAACATATCTCACTACTTAATAAAAATTCCATAATTCATTGCTACAACTTACCATATTTCTCACATGTTACTTTTGCATATTTTGCAATTTAGTCCTTTTTTCATAATTCTTTCATTTCACTAAAATAATTTGTAACGCCCCAATAATTCTTAATTTTTATTTATGTTGTGACACAAATATTTGTATGCTTCAATGGTTATGTGTTCTGGGAGTGTCTAAAGAAGTCCTAGGTTCAAGCCTTGGCTTGGGCAATTTTTTTTTTTTTGTTTTTATTGAATAAACCATTATCCCTAGCCAGTAGGCTTATAAATAAATATTGGAAAAATATGTCAGAATGGGCCTGCTGGTCTAGTGGTTATAAACAACTGAATGATCAGCAATGAAGGAGAGAAAAACGTTATCGTGAGATATGGCCAAACAGAACAGAAATAGAGAGTAAAACCAAAGCACAAAAACTCACCAAAAATTCGGCAAAAAGGGAAATAGAAGATGAAAACAGTTGCCCGAACAACCGAAAGAACCCAATGCCCAAGTCGAAATTTTTGGGTAGGAAACTAAGAGGAGGAATTCAGCAAAAGCCATTGACTAAATTTTTGAAAAGAAAGCTCAGAGACGAAAAGAATAACAGAATAAAACAACTTGGTAGAGGTGAAAACGACATAATTTCGGCAACAGTAAGGAGATTTTTGTGGAAGCAAACGACGGCAAAGGGGAACAAAATTCAACAAAAACAATCCAAGAAAAAGAAAGAGTTGGGGAGGACAACAATCAGTAGAAAAACAAAACAAATGGAGAGAAGAACCACTTAAACTCGAACTCTTGAGATACCAGAGTTCAAGTTCGGCACTAACACTCCCATATCCTTAAATTCCCTTATTTTTCTCCCCTAAACACTCCCCAAATCGTGATAAACTCCCATATCCCCTTATTTTCTCCTAAAAATCAGCAACTACAGTCCCCCACACCTCTAACACCTAGTAGTTCGGTCAAACACAACTCTATCACCGTCATGTTGTAAAAATAAATCCTCTTGTTCGCGTTGGGACTTGAACCTCAAACCTCCCACCACTTAACACTCCACTTAACCACTAGACCAGCATAGCATCCTGATCATGGTTACGTAGCCTGATCAGAACAGGTGAGGATATTACTGTCGCATAGCATCCTCAGGCTTCCATGTGGCCTCCTCCAAACCATGGTAACGCCACAGAACCTTAACCAGTGGAATCGTCTTCCTCCTCAGAACTTTTACATCACGATCTAAAATCTGAACTGGCTCTTCCTAAAAAGATAAGTCCGGCCTAACCTCAATCTCCTCCATTTGGACAATGTGTGTGGGATCAGAACGGTAGCGTCTCAACATCAAGACGTGAAAAACATAGTGAATCTGCTTCAACTCTGGTGGTAGCTTTAACTGGTAGGCAAATGGTCACACTCGTCTCAGTATGCGATAAGGCCCAATGAATCTAGGGTTCAACTTACCCTTGCGTCCAAACCTCAGTATCTTCTTCCATGGGGGAGACCTTGAGAAACACAAAGTCCCCCACGGAATACTCTATCTCTCGACGCTTTAGATCTGCATACGATTTTTGTCTGTCAGATGCCTCTTTCAGTCGATCTCGAATCAACCTGACCTTATCCTCGATATCAGAAACCAGTTCAGGACCTAGAACACGACGCTCGCCCAACTCAGCCCAACACAAAGGAATACAACACCTACGCCCATGTAATACCTCGTAAGGTGCCATCTGTATGCTAGACTGGTAACTGTTGTTGTAAGCGAACTCTGCTAGTGGCAGATAGTCCTCCCAACTACCTCGGAAGTCTATTACACAACCCCTTAACATATCCTCCAGTATCTGAATCAACCTCTCAGACTGACCATCTATCTGAGGATGGAACGCAGTACTGAAGTCCAACCGTGTACCCAAAGCCTCATGTAGCTTTCCTCAGAACCGCAACGTGAAGCAAGGATCCCTATCAGATATTATCGAAACTGATACTCCATACAGTCTCACTATCTCAGACACATACAGCTTAGCTAGCTTCTGCAGCTACTAATCAGTGCGAACATGTATGAAGTGGGCAGACTTGGTCCACCAATCCACAATGACCCACACTGAATCCTTCTTAGTAGGCGTTAAGGACAACCCACTAACAAAATCCATAGTCACTCTCCTATTTTCAGAGCGGAATTTTAACTGGCTACAGTAGACCCAAGGGTAGCTGATGCTCAGCTTTAACCTGCTGGCATGTCAGACATTTACCCACAAAATCAGTAACCTGTCGTTTAAGACCTGGCCACCAATACAACTCACAAAGGTCTCAGTATATTTTATTTCTGCCAAGATGCATAACATAAGGGCTACTATGTGCCTCTCGCAGTATAGATTGCCTCAAATCAGTATCTTTTGGAACACAGATTCTCCCACGGAAACAAAGTACCCCTTCGCTACTCAGTCCAAAATATAATGCATTACCACTCTCAATCTGTCGGAATCGAAGACCTATTATCCTCCAACTGTTTACCCTTAATTTGTTCGATCCACATCGGTTTAACCTGGAGTTCAGCCAACAGACTACCATCATCAAATAAACTGAGACAAGTAAACATTGCTCTCAAATCAGTCATAGCCCTTCGGCTCAGTGCGTCGGCCACCACATTGGCCTTCTAGGATGATATTCAATCGTACAGTCGTAATCCTTTAGCAGCTCAATCGATCTACGCTGCCTAAGGTTTAACTCCTTCTGAGTGATGAGATATTTGAGACTCTTGTGATTAGTGTAAATGATACACTTCTCACCATACAAGTAATGTCTCCAGATTTTTAGTGCAAATACCACTGCGGCCAATTCCAAGTCATGCGTCGGATGATTTGCCTCATGAGTCTTAAGTTTTTGAGATGTGTATGCTACTACCTTACCCTCTTGCATCAACACACATCCCAAACCGACATGTGATTCATCACTGTACACAGTAAACTTTTTCCCAGACTTTGGCTGTATCAGAATAGGGGCCTCGGTCAGTACAGTCTTAAGCTTCTCAAAGCTCTTTTACTGCTCATCAGTCCAGTTAAACGGCACACCCTTACATAGCAGCTTAGTCAAGGGTGTTGTAATAAGAGAAAACCCCCTACAAATCATCCATAGTACCCAGCCAGTCCCAGAAAACTGCGAATCTCTAATACAGTTTTAGGCTACTTCCAATCCAAAACAGCCTCAATCTTTCGAGGGTCGACCCTAATCCCCTCAACAGATACCACATAGCCCAGAAATGTTACCTCTTTTAACCAAAACTCACACTTACTAAGCTTGGCGTACAATTGCTTCTCCCTCAAAATCTACAAAACCACTCAGAGATGTTCATCATGTTCATCATTCGTCTTCAAATACACCAGAATGTCGTCAATAAAGACTACCACGAACCGATCCAGATAGGGCCAGAACACTCGGTTCATCAGATTCATAAAAGCTGTCGGTGCATTCGTCAACCCAAATGGCATTGCTAAGAACTCGTAGTGCCCATAGCGAGTCCTAAACGCAATCTTGTATATATCAGCTTCCTTAACTCTCAATTGATGGTACCCAGATCGGAGGTCAATTTTAGAGAAAACTGAAGCTCCTCGTGTAACGACCTGAAATTGGGCCTAGTAGGATTGGGTCCAATGGGCCTTGGGCGTAGGAGTGTTTAAAATTTTTAAGAATAAGAGAATGGCATTATTTCAAGTTGGACTTATTAGAAAGGTGATTTTGGAAAGTTACGAGGTTTCTAGGAAGTTCCGGGTTCAAGTTAGGCTATAGGTAGATTTTAGTGTTTAAGCACTTTAAGGAGAGAAGTTAAATGGTATCAAGACTTAAGAAAATAAGTGTGCATTTTGCTAGCACAAGGAGTCTATTTGTAAAGGTGGAAAGTGGCGTGTGAAGTGTACTTATGATCTGAGGTTCAAATCCCATCTATTGCAAACTTTTGGATTTATTTTTGTGCTTCTCATCCATATGTCGATCAAGGTTTTAATAAGGTAAGTAAGACTTTTTAATTTTTAGAAAGATGGCTAAGGAATATGGTAAGGAGAAAGACTAGGGAAAATCAAGGAAAGAAATGAAGGAAAATGGTAAGATAAGGGAACATGTTGGCTTATAGTGCGGAAGGTGTTTTGGAAAGATTCTTATTTGGTCAATGTTCAAAATTTGGTAAAGATGATACATGGTTTGGAAGGGGTTTTGGGGGTAGCCGAATTTTGCATTAGTGTTTTGGCAAAATTTTGGTGCTTGTTAGGCCTAATTCCTTTTAGTATTCTTTTGTGTTCTTTTCTCCAATTTCTTCTTTTCCCTGGTCGAAACTCTAAAGCCAACTTTGTACACCATTTTCTCTTGTTTTGGTTGAAACTCCTAGGCTCCCTTTCTCCATCTTTTCATTTCTTTTCACAAAATTCTTCAACCTTTCTTCCTTCTCCTTTAATCCATATTTTCAAAGTTGAATCTTGATCATCTTCCCTTTTCCATCTTGCAAGTTGAACACATCTTCTTTGATCGAATCATGTTCTAGTGTGTGGTCATAAAGCACATTCTTGCCGATTCCTCTCAAGTCTTAAGTTAATCGATTGAAGTCGGATCTATCATCATTAAGGTAAAGGGTTCATTTTTGGATTTTTCGTTATATCTCTATTTGGCTATGTTGCAAATCGGATTGAAGTTTCGACTAATCGGTTATGTTTTAAGGACGAAATCACTCGATATATTCTATTTGCTAATCCTTTGAATATAGTGGTAAGTGATTCAAGTGTAAGTAATACATTGGGTATGAAATCTTTTGGAAATCTGAGGCTAACTTTTGGTTGGAATTGTTCTAGGGTCAACGAAGAGTGGTTTTTAGGAAATCCAAATAAGGTGTGTAATCCCGTACCCTTCCGAATACATGTTTGAAATGGTGTGTAATCTCATACCTCTCTGAATGTTTGCATGAAATGTTCTGCGATTCGGTCGAAATACCGAAGAAAATCGAAAACCAGCATCCGTGATCACTCAGGCGTGTGTATATTCTAGTAGTAACCATAGTTTACAATGAAACAATTTTTGGTTAACAGCAGTGACGAGATTTTGAAAAATCACGAAAAATAGGAAAAAGGGAATCAGAAAGTGAATAAGATATAGAATGAAAGCTTACTGTGTCTATTTTTATATGAAAGAAACGGAGAAGGTAAAGAAATTTTATATTCTGTGATATGTTAATTTTAGTGAGACTGGTTCTGATTGACTTCGTGGTTCCCTGTTCTGTCTTGGAAAAATCGTTTAAAATTGTACAAAGTGAATTATGTAACAGTCCGAATATGACCCTAATCGGAACGGTGGTTTCGGGACCACGAATCCGAGTTCAAAAAAAATTTTAAATATTATTTTTGGTGCTAATTATATGTGATTTATGATGTGTGAAAATTTCGTATAAAAATTTTATCGTTTGAGTGTTTAATTTAACGAAAAGGACTAAATCGCGTAAAGTGTAAAAGTTGCATACTATAGTGGAAAGTGCTTAAATGATGATGGCTTTTTAATATGGGGTATTAAAAGGGCAATTAGCCCATTTTTAAGTTAGTGGGTGGCATATGACATAAACAACCTTAAGTTATATATTAGTTTTATTTTATTTGAAAGGTTAAATTAGTAATTAAACAATTACTTATCATATATGTTAAAATAACATAAAATAAAGCCATCATCTTTTTGGTTCTTTCTTGGTCGAATATTGGAGGAAGAAGAAAGCTTTGAGTTCTTTTGATTTTCGGCAATTCTAGGCTTAAATTCAAGGTGAGTTTTTAGTCAGTTTTTGTTAATTTTTACGTTTTTGAGATCGTTGCTTCGAATATTTGTTGACCCATGTTAGAATTTTTGAATTTGAGCATGCTTGATATTCGGCCATGGCTAAATGTTGGTGTTTTATGATGTTTGATGGAAAAATATTAAAGTTATGTTAAAAATCTACAAGTTTTGAAATGGAAATTTTGGTAAAATTGAGTATTTAGGGCTAAATTGCAAAAGTCAAATTGTTGAGGGATTAAAATGCAAAATAGATGAAATAAATGGACTAGTGTGGTCCCTATGGACATTCGGCCCTTGTATGGTTTAATGAAATTTTGTGTATTTTGTGTTTTATGCAAATAGGACTAAATTGTAAAAATATGAAACAATAGGGGCAAAATGGTAATTTACCCGTTTATGTGTTTTGGGACTAAATTGAGATGAAATGTGCTTGAATGAGCTAAATTTTTAATGTGTTTAGATCAAGAACAAAGAAAAACGGATTTGGATCGGGGAAAGGCGAAGGTTATCGAATAGCCGGCCTACGTTGTCCGTCGATAGTCGAGGTAAGTTCTTAAGCAAATATACATCAAAGAATTATTTATGAACATAGTAAATGAATGAATTTAGTAATTTTAAGCATAAATGTATGAGTTAGCTGAATGTAAGGGTATTATATTGGATAGGATATATTTTGTTTAATGTGATATGAATAAGTATATTTGATTTGATATGTGAATGTAATATGAAGTATATGATTTTTTTGTGATGTTAGCATTAAGAAATGTGTATTTAAGGATTAATTATATTGACGTACGAGCTTCGAGCCTAGCAGCCTTGTACCGGTGACTTATTTCGGGCTTCGAGCCTAGCAGGCCTTGTGCCGGTGAAATATTTCGGGCTTATTGCCTAGCAGGCTAAATGCCGGTGTTTAAATCCCGGACCTTGAGTCCAGCAGGCCTAGTGCCGGTGTGTGCAATTCGGGTTAAAGCCTAGCAGGTGCTATACCGGTGAGTTTCAATTTTGAACTTCGTTTATATAGTAATAAGGTCATAAAGCAAATCTAGTAAGCTTGAGCTTTAAAAATGAATTTATTAATTTGACAACAAGGTATGTACTTCATACTTTAATGTCATATATATTTATATATATGTGCTATGATAATGAACAAATGAAATGATGAAAGAAAAATGTGTTATACACTTGGTTGTGATGTTTATATAAATACAATATAGTATGCCATATGGTTATTGGAAATGCGAAAATATGAGTGTGATTAAAAGGTTCTTGTAAGTATATTTATACACCTAGTTATGTAATTATCTATGTATATTTGGCAATTGATGTATTTGGTAAGGAATTGAAAGTTACCAAGTTAAGTAAGGTAATGATATCTTGTTATGGTGAGTTTATAAGTAAGACATGTAGGTTTTATGTCATGAATTGATTTAAATCATATTTAAATGGTTGAGTGACTTAAATCAATGCTTAAGACTTACTAAGCTAGTAAGCTTACTCTGTTTATGTTTAATGCTCTGTTTTATAGATTTTGGTCAAGCTACGGGCTCGGGGAAATCGTCAGCAAGTCAACCACACTATCATCTTTTTGGTACTCTTTTGGTTTGGTTTATTTTGGATAAAGGCATGTATAGGATGGATAATGTCTACGTTTGAGTTGGAAACTTTTGTTTATGTACATATTAAAGCCATGCGAATATGGCTTACTTTCAATGTCTTGAGTTTTCAATGTTTCATGTTTTTAATTATAGTATGTGTGGTTTTTAATGAATTAGAAGTATAGTAACTTGTATGTTCGTTACATGCATTAGTATATATATATGAGATGAATTTATAATTGATGGTATAATGGATATTTTGATTTAGTTTGTATTGATTTAGTATGCATATGCTTTATGCTTGACTGGGTGATAATTTGGATTTGGATTAAAATTAAAATAAGGTGTATTTGTATATTCGGCTAAGGCTTGGACTTATAATAATATAAATGTATTATATATTGGATGTTTTCATTAATGACAAAATGTATATTCTATGACTGTTTTGGTTTGTTCATAAGAAAATTTATTTGTGCACGAATATTTGTTTACGGAACCAATTGTGCATTTGTTCTTTTAATAGATATAGACCAGGCGCATTTGGTATATTTATGATGTGATCGTTTAAGGCTTGGTTACTTTGATTCTGTTTGTGATGGTATATATACTTATATGTTAGGCATGATCAGATAGATTATTAATAGTTCGGAAATAGGAATGATGAGTTGTTACATTATTTGGTCGAATTCATGGGGTACATATTTAGCATATGATTAAATTATGGTATGTGTGATATTGTATTTGATTAAGTCATTGTGCATATGGTTAAGATGTGTTTAAACTATGCTTGACTGTTTGATGCAATGAATTGAAATAATTTGATAAAGGATCTTTAGTAATGTGATGCGAAGTGATTGAGTGGATATGCTCATGTATTTAGCTATGCTAGAAATAAATTTTAAAATGTTGTAATGTTATATAATATAGTAATGATCGCATTGCGTATGCTTGAATTCAATTGAATGTTTATTTGTAATTGAGTTTAGTTCGGTAATACTTAACCCTAATCTGGCGACGGACACGGGTTAGGGGTGTTACAAATTATGAGTTATAATTTATATGTATAGACTCCTTAGTGAGCCTATTTTCAATAGAAACAAGTGGGAGTAACGTATGAAAACTGTACAGTGAGATATTTGAGTTTAGGGTAGGAGAGGTGAGAACTGTTGGACAGTGAAACAAGGGAATATTTGAGGAATAAACTATACTAAATGGCTAAGCCAAAAATTCTGGAAAAATTGTAGTAAGAAGATATGTGAGTCTAGTTTCAAGGAAAATTTAAGGATCTAAATTTCGAGTTTCCTAACTCGAGTTATAGTCAGTTTAGTTAATATGACACAGATGGGCAGTTTCAATTTTTATGCCCCACATTAGTAGTTAAGTCTGGGTTGCGAAATTACCAAAATACCCTTAGAGGGTAAATTACCGAAATACCCCTGGGTTGCGAGATTACCGAATTACCCTTAGTGGGTAAACTTTCCTAATTTTGAAAATGCCCTTATGGACCGAATTACGAAAATGCTCTAATGGGCCGAATTACGAAAATGCTCTTATAGGCCGAATTACGAAAATGCCCCTATGAGCCGATTTACCAAAATGCCCCTATGAGCCGATTTACCAAAATGCCCTAATGGGTTAATTTGCTAGAATACCTTAGTGGGCCGAATGACAAAGTGCTATAATGGGTTGTTTCCCCGTAATAAATTATTGGATTGATATTTGTCGTTTATATATGTGAATATTATGTTTTATTAATTATGTTGCATTTGCATATTTTGCATGGGATGGGAAAAATGTTAAAGAAGAGAAGTGTAGCCTGGTGGCTCTGCCACATTCTGATTCTGGTGGCTCTGCCACATATTTTTGTGGCTCTGCCACATATTCTGGTGGCTCTGCCATATATTTGGTGGCTCTGCCACAAATTCTGATAACGACTATATGCCTAACATATGAACTAACGACTCTGTGTCGATCATATTTACCCAAGGCTGTGTGCCGATTATATTACCGTATATGATATCTGGTGGCTCTGCCACAATTTGTATGGTGGCTATGCCACGCATAATTATGACTCTGGTGGCTCAGCCACAAATATTATAAACGGCCACTGGCCTGCGAATTATTATTATAAATGGCATTTTGCCTACGATTGGTGTGATTGGCGGGGGGGTTGACTTGATCCCCACAGGTGTGATGGGATGATACGGGTGGTGTGTAGCGGATGGATTATTAGGTTGGGTTGGGTTGCATTACATTCATTTGATTTATTTGGTACATTATTATGTAAATGGGTTCGGCCCAAGATTATGTTATATGGGCTCAGGCCTAAAATATTGCTTTTAGGGTTCAAACCCAGTGGACGACGGTAAGGAGATTATACACTGAGTTCTTGTAACTCACCCCTTTTCTTTATTAATCCTTGTAAGTAACGTTCAGTGATGAGGACTTGGGGACATGGATGACTCGGTGGAGACCATACTTTTGGAACTTTATTTTCGGACCTTAGTAAACTTCTTTCTGTATTATTTCGTTGCTTTTATTATTTCGGGTTTTAAAGTTGTAATAAGGCCTCTGGAGTATTTTTATTTGGTTTTATGTTTAGCCGTACTTATTATTTTTCTTAAATTGTTTTAAATGGGAATTTTCTAAAATCATAAATAACGGTTTCCAAAATTTATTAACCAATGGATTTCATAACAAACTCGTATGAATAATTTAACTCGAATTCTCTTTCAAATTACCAAAGACATTTTCAAAAGTCACGGTTTATAAGATCTCTATTTCAAATTATCGATTTATCAATCAACCTTTGAGATTAGTATTGTTTTTATCATATGTTTCTTATCAAGTTTGTTTTCTTGATAATACCTATTTTAGAACGAATAAAAAGGATTTAACACGTTTTTCTCATGTGACATGTCAGATCCGGTCATAACGTATGGGCTGGGTTTGGGGTGTTACACCTCGAAACTGATCGAACAAGTCATATATCCTTGGCAGAGGGTACTTATTCTTAATGGTCAGTTTGTTCAGTTACCGGTAATCGATGCACATGCGCATGGATCCATCCTTTTTTTTCACGAACAACACTGGTGCTCCCTACGGAGACACACTAGGGCGAATGAACCCACGATCCAGTAATTCTTAAATTTGAGCCTTAAGCTCCACAAGCTCCTTCGGTGCCATTCATAAGAGGTGATGGACACCAGAGCTGTACCAAGAAGGAACTCAATCCCAAACTCTACTTCATGATCTTGAGGTAACCCAGGTAGCTCTTCAGGAAAAACATCCAGAAAGTCTTTAACCGTCCTTATCTCCTTAACCAAAGAATCCCCATAATCTGAAACACTGATGTAGGCCAGATATGCCTCACATCTCTTAGGAACCAACTTTTCCGCCCTTAGTGCAAAAATCACATTACTCAAGTAGTTCTGACGCTCCCCAATTACAACTACCTCGTTGTCCTCCTCAAATCTCAGTACAACCCGTTTAGTAGCACAATCTGAACTCACTCGGTGTTTGACCAACCAATCCATCTCCAGTATTAAATCAAACTCCCCGAACGGGAACTCCATTAGATCAGCCAGAAAGGTTACCCCTTGTACCTCGAAAGGGACGTCTCTAAATAACTTATTAACCCGGACGGACTGCCCCAATGGACTTAATATCATAATTTCACTTGGAGTACTCTCAACCGGAATCCCCAGGTTTTCAGTAACAGTGCAGGCAACATAGGAATGAGTACCTCTGCCCGATGCTCTCCCTCCTCTCTGCGACGTGCCGCATATACCAAAGTCGGCTGCCTCGCCTCAGTCTGATTAGTACCTCTGCCCGGTGCTCTCTACCCACGGCCCAACCCATTACCACCTCGAGCCTGACCGTGGCCTCTCAGTGGCTATTGAACACCCCTCGGCGGTTGTGCAGTACCCATGCCAGGAGCTTGCATCTGATTAGGCCTCCGTGGACACTCTCTAATAAGTGCTCCAATGAACCACACCTCAAACAAGCCCCAGTTCTTTTCCAGCACTCACCCTAATGGCGTCTACCATTGTCATTACACGGCGGCTGTCTAGTAGCAGCAATAGGGGCCCCAACTCTAATTGGCCCATCAACCCTAGCCTTTTTCTTAGGCTTCTGAGTGGAACTCGAGGGCTCTGAATCCCTCTTGTTCCTACCTCTTTCTCTATTTTGGCGCTCAATGCGCTTCACTTCCTCGCCTTATCTACTAGTGCAGTAAAGCTTTGCTCCCTCTGTGGAGCTATCAGAACCCTTAGGCTGCCTCTAAGGCCATCCTCGAAGCGAACACATCGCTCGTACTCAGTAGCCACTATACCTCTCGCATAGCGGCTCAGTCGTAGAAATTCGACCTCATACTCGACCACTGATCTATCCCACTGAGTCAAATTCATAAACTCTCTCCTCCAGGCATCCACATAGCTAGCCCCCACATACTTTCCCTGGAAGGCAGTCTTGAAAAACTCCCAAGACAGTCGATCGGCCTGAGTGCCCTCCTTTACCGTGAGCCACTATTGATATGCCTCATCTCGTAGCAGCGAAACAGTACCCTTTAATTTTTGCTCGAGGGTGCAGTCCAGGTCGTCCATAATTTTCTCTGTGGCCTCTACCCAATACTCATCCACGTTAGGGGCAACCCCAACAATACCCCTAAAAATCTCAGCTCCATTGGACCGGAGTCGCTCCGTAACTGACCCTCGGCCCCCAGTACCAATATTGGTCCCAGCAACCCTCTCCAGAATTCTTAACATGGCTTGAGACAGTGCGTCATCCCCAGCCATTCGATCATAAGACCCAGTCTCAGTCACAGGTGAAGCCATTGTCTCACTAGTTTCCATATTAGTTATGTGGCCAGATGACGAGGACCCAACTCGAGCACCTCTACGGCCTCTACCACGGCCTCTTGTACCCCGTCCGCGAGTACCTCTTATGCTCATTATCGAATTGTGTTTTATCTGAATTAACAATTTTATGTAGATCAGTTTACAGTTTCAGTTATTATTAACAAAGTTTTATGTAAAACAGTATCAGTAATTCAGTATTCGTTTTCGTAGAGCGCAGTATCTATCTGTTTTGCTACAGTCCCAGTGTACACTACTAAGGTGTTTGCAATACGGTATACTACCTACAGTAGTCTCAGTAATAATACCTATAATAGTTTCAGTTCAAATCATAATACAGTTTTCAGAGAGAACTTACAGAATTGGTGACACAGACTTGGTGTACCACACATTCAGTAAAACCTTTCAAAACACTTCGAATCATTTGAAAAACAGTTCTTTAGGAATTTCAAATTTTTAAACCCAATCCACAGTCGAGTTTTGCAACCTGGCTCTAATATCACTAAATGTAACACCCCAAGCCCAGCCTAGACGCTATAGCCGAATCTGGCGATGTCACATTGAAGTGTTTTTCACAAAGTGTGATATCGATGAAAAACCCCTTTTTTATTTAACGTCTTTATGGGTTTTTACTTTAATTTTGGGATTTTTTTATTTATAACTACTAGAAATAGGATAAGACGTGAGTTTTCAAAAATACAACTATTTTAGCAAAAATACCACGAATATGTAACTTATGCAAAAGCTTCCGCAATAAATGACGTTTTGAAAATTAATAACAACTTTTTGATAATGACTCGCGTTTTGAAAATGAATGACACGTCTTGGAATCGTCATAAAACAACACAAATAGGTTAAATAAAAAAGGGGTTTTTCATCGATATCACACTTTGTGAAAAACACTTCAATTTGACATCGTCATATTCGACCATAGCGTCTAGGCCGAGTTTGGGGTGTTACATAATTAACATAATAGATATAATTTAAAAATTATTTATATCATTCACTATTCTTTTTAATTCAGTCTCACTCTCACTTTTCATACATATACTATTTCATCACACTTTCTTACACATTTTATTTATCCATATTATATTTCACAATTTAACTACAATTTTACACTTTTTTTCAATTTAATACTTATCTTTCCACAACTTAAAGAACAATTGCAATTTGAATTACAATAATCATGTGTTTTTGCATTCTCAACTATATTATTCACTTATCAAATAGTTTCTTCTAAACTTTCATAACTTTTCAATTTAGTCCCTTTTTTGTCATAAAAGTCCAATATTCACTAATTAATCATATCAAATCAATTTCTTTCTTGTTACTCTTTAATCACATAATTTATATTAATATCTTGCATGACATATCAATTTCTATGTATTTCACTTCTATTATTTCATCATATTTTCTCAAGTTTGACAATTTATTCATTGTCATCATAAAAATTCCATACTTTTCTACAATTTCACTTTTACAATACGTTATGCATATTTCATCATCTCATAACACATTCATTAAAATTTTATCATATTTTCCTTATTCAGATATTAAATGATTTCACACTTTATTTTACTAATTTGCCAAAAAAGTCACCAAGTCTACATTTTAATCCTTAAATAACAAGAGAATTCATGGGTACTTAACCTTTTCAAACTTCAAATCACTTGCTCTTCCTTTTTCCTCATCAATTGATTCATTTTCTCAATCTCTTTCTTCAACTTCATATCAAAACATAAAACTTTTCATGAGTAATCTTCACTTTAACATCTTTTCTATATTTTCTAACAAAATTAAACTTAAAAACAATATGAAACCTTAACATCCATACCTTGTTCTATTGGAATCAAGCTTTAGCTTATTTTCTCTCTCCTCTAACTTCTAGTTTCTTAAATCTAAATTGATATTCTTGCTCTCCATAGTCTCCTTATCATTTTTCTCTCTTGGTGGTTATGGAAATTCCTTTAATTTCTAGGTTAAAATGGTGGATTGTGATGGAAAATGACCAAATTGCAAAGAAAGCAAAACTTCCTTTACTATAATTGTAACATCCTGAATTGGTGGGGCTTTGCATTTAATGTGCTGTGATGATTATGCTATGCTTAATGTGTTAATTAGAGTGTTTAAGGGGTTCAGGTTGGGCTCAGGATTGGGCCGAAGTCTTAGTCAAAATTTTCTGTTGGGCACTCTAGTGGAGAGCCGGGTAGGATAGGGCTTAAAAGATATTATCTGTGAATTAAGACACAAAATGGGCTTGTGGCCTAGTGGTCAGTGGCGTTATTCAGGGGCTATGAGGTGGTGTGATAAGTAGCAAGGGGATCCAAGGTTCGAGTCGCATTACCCACTTATTTTTTTTAAATGTTTTTGGCATCAAAAGAGAGAGAGTTGGAGTCAGTTGGAATGCTTGAAAATAGGGAAGATTTAATGAGTGGGATAATGTGGATAATATGGCTGATAATGTGGCAGATAAAGGAAGGAAGAGGTGGTGTTATCTGGGCCACTTGTGGATGAGAGATCAGATAATGATAAGGGAGAAAGTTTAGGAATTATCTATTGGTCAAGGTGGCGGCCGAATTTCCTACACTAAGGGGGAAGGGGGGAATCAGTTTTGTATGGCTAAGGGGTGCCGAAATTTCCCTATTGATAGGATGGGTTTTTAGTTTGCAAAATAGGCATTTTCGGCATTTGTTTGGGGAAAGCCGAAATTCTCTTTAGGGAGGGGAGTACTTCTTTATTTTCGGCATTTGGGTTTTATTCTCTTACTCTCTTCTCTTATTCTCTGCTAAAGCTGAAACCCCTAATCCCATTCTCTCATCTTCACTTTTATGCTAAAGCCGAATGCCCATTGTTTTTCTCTGCTTTCTCCTACAAGCCGAAACCTCATACTTTTCCTCTGCATCTTTTTCTCTTTGCCGATTTCTTCATTGGCCGAACCTCCCTAGATCCCTGTGCACCATCTTTCTTTTGATTATCGCAGAAGCCGAAATCTGTTAGGAGTAGCCGAATCTGTTGGTGTTAAAGGTAAGTGCCGATTTCTTCTGTTTCCTTTCTCTTTCAATTTTTGGAGGCCAAAACCGAAAGGCTAATTAAGGTGGCAAGGTTATCATTTGAATAACGTTTTGACTGTTCTTATGTTCTCATCTTGGGGCGACATTTCGGGAATCGAAGTAGATCGAATCATCTAAATTCCAAAAGCTGGAAACCGCTAGTCTCTGTAACGCCCCAAACCCGGCCCAAACACTACAACCGGATCTGGTATGTCACTAAGGAAGTTTCGTAAAAGATGTCGCAATTTCGGGAAATATTTTTCTTGTATTTGGTCTTCTGTTCGGGAAAACTTAATAACTTGGTAAGTTTAAATAAGATATAAATTTTTGTTGATTTAGGAATAAAAACCAAATTCTTAAAACATGCCTTAGTTTAATTAAAGTTTAAGTGTCAATAATAAAAGCCCAAAAATAAAAACCCAAAACCAAGTATAATAGTTTAGTGGCCCATGGCCTTATTACAACGAAACTTAAAACCCACTTAAGATAAATTTCTTAAAAATAAATAAATAAAGTGAAGACTTTTGGCTGAATCCTCAATGCTCTGTTGCATGGCCACCTTGCTCTCTTCTCCAGCTCGGTCCGATGCACTAAGTGTCACCTGAAATGGTTAAAATAATAGGGTGAGTCGTGAGACTCAGTGTGCAACCCTCGTGCACCATCAGATTGGGCCTTAGCCCACAAATCATAATATAAAACATAATATAGCAAATAACATACATAACCCAACCCAATCCTAGGTTTCCATCCGCTACACGCCACCCTTACCTTCCGATCACACCATTGGGGATTTCTACAATCAACCCACACCGCTACACACCATCGATGGCAGTCTTACTGCAGTTAGCTGCTCATCGTCAAAGTTGTGACAGAGTCACCAGGCTGAAATGGCAGAAGCCACCAGAAACAGAGTTGTGACAAAGTCACCAGGCTGAAATGGCATAAGCCACCAGAACAAATCACTTCCTCTTTCGTCAATCACCCAACCCCAAGCATACATAGAAATTGACATATAAAGCATATCGTGTTTAACAGAACATTCACTGAGGAATGACAGAAATCACTAACCTGATATTTAGCCTTTACCCTTCCTGGGTTTCCAATCATAATGCCGGGATTTCGGCATTTAACATAGTGTAGCAGATTTATACATATATATATTAGCAACCAATCTAATAGTGGAAAAGGTTACACACCTGATTAATGTCGATACCCTTGCTAAACCAATCTACAACTTTGCTCAAAAAGCCGGAAAGATGTGAAAATAGGGCCTCTCCTACAATCGGCCAAGGGTTAATAAATACCCAAATTTACACTTTGAAACTAGTAGATTCTTCTTACCTTGAAATCCCAAAAGTAACACAATTCGAGTGTTACCGAACTATAACCTAGAGATCTATGCGATTGGCCCCACTTCAGATCTCGGAATGCCGAAAATAAGAGAAAAACAATAGATTAGTTACTAGATAGCCATTCGACTGGGGACTTTGAAAAGCCGAAAAAGATTTGGATTTCACAAATCGATACTTACCTAAAATTCCCTTCAAATTTCGGCACAAGCAGGCTCCACAAAAGAAGATTCAGCAACTTCAGGAGGTGAGATCTAAGGATTTTGGCTTTTAGAAGATTTAAGAATTGAAGAGATGGCTAAGAGAGATTCGGCCAATGAATATTAAGAAGGAGGATAGAATAATAGAGATGTAGTTTCGGCTTTTAGAGATTAGAAGAAGGATATCAGTAGAGGTTAGAAGATTCAGCCAACCAAGAAATTTCAGAGAGGAAGAAAAGGTGAAGAAGACGATGGTTTTCGGCTTTTGAGAGGAAGAAGATGAGAAAAAAAAAATAAAAGAGAGGCTTCAAAATTTCGGCACCCCCTCTATATATATAGAAAACCGATTCCTCCCCTTAGCAGAGATTGATTTTCGGCCAACACTACCACACATGTTAGCTCCTATCCCTTTTCCCTTATCTTAATCTGTTATCTCCTCAAAAATAGCCTTTATCTGCTTATTATCCACACATAAAATAAATATTAAAAATCCCTAAAAAGTAGCCTTGTGCCGTCCCCCTTATTGGTCCCTTTAAGTGGCGAAATTTAGCCCTAAAACTTGGGCTTCAAGCTGCCAGAATTTAGGCCTTCCTCATGCACAAGTGACGCCAACTCCTCTTCCTCCTAATGGCACCATTTCCTTTGGGCCACAAGCCCAATATGCCCATTAAACTACTAATACTTCAATTTAAACCCTTAGAGTGTTTGAACAAAATATTTAAAACAAGGCCTCAGCCCAATTTGAGGCCCATTTGTACCTCAAATTCTCAAATTTAAAGTTTTAAGCATTCAAACACATAAAATGCATAGACCCAATTATTCAGGATGTTAGTTCTACCCCCTTTAAAATAAATTTCGACCTCGAAATTTACCTGATCAAAAGAGGTGGGGATACTGCTGTCGCATAACATCCTCTGGCTCCCACGTCGCCTCTTCTGCACCGTGATTTCGCCACAAAACTTTGACCAAAGGGACGGACTTCCTGCTCAACACTTTTACGTCTCAATCCAAGATTTGCACTGGTTCTTCCTCAAAAGATGAATCTGGCCTTACTTCAATCTCTTCCACCGGCACCACATGAGATGGATCAGAATAATAACGTCTCAGTATCGAGACATGAAACACGTCATGTATCAGCTCTAACTCTAAAGGTAACTCCAAACGGTAAGCCACTGGGCCCACACGTTCTAGTACCCGATATGGCCCAATAAACCGTGGACTTAACTTACCCTTCCGTCCAAACCTCATTACCTTCTTCCGCTTTAGATCCGCATAAGATTTCTGCCGATCAGACGCTTCCTTCAATTGAGCCCGTAATAACTTAACCTTCTCCTCCGTTTCTGAAAATAGCTCTGGACCCAACACCTGACGTTCACCCAACTCCGTCCAACAAGTAGGGGTAAGACATTTCCTTCAATATAACGCTTCGTACGGCGCCATCTGAATACTAGCTTGATAACTATTATTGTACGCGAATTCTGCCAAGGGCAAATATTCCTCCCAACTACCCCTAAAGTCGATGATGCAACCCCTTAGCATATCCTCCAAGATCTGAATTACCCTCTCAGACAGACCATCAGTCTGTGGGTGAAAAGCGGTACTAAAATCTAACCTTGTTCCCATTGCTTGATGAAGAGCCTTCCAAAATCGTGACGTGAACCTAGAGTCCCTATCCAATATGATCGACACCGGTACACCATGTAATCTTACCAGCTCAGCCACGTACAACTTAGCCAACTTTTGCAGAGAAAAGTCCACTCAGACCGATATAAAGTGAGCAGACTTCGTCAACCGATCCACGATTACCCAAATCGAATCCTTCTTAGTAGGCGTAAGAGGTAACCCACTAACAAAATCCATCGTGATTCTTTCCCATTTCCATTGGGGAACCTTTACCGACTGCAACAATCTCGAAGGCACTTGATGTTCAGCCTTCACCTGCTGGCACGTCAAACACTTCTCCACATATTCCGTAACTTCTCGCTTCAACCCTGGCCACCAGAATTGCTCTCGCAAATCCTGATACATCTTAACTCCTCCAGGATGCATAGCATAAGGGCTACTATGCGATTCCCGAAGAATCATCTGCCTTAACTCCATATCTTTTGGCATACAAATCTTCCCACAGAAACACAAAACTCCATCACCATTCCAACTATAGTCCTCTCCTTCACCATTCTACACTTGTCGGATCCGAGTACTCAAAACATCATCCAAAAGTTGCTTCTCTCTAATCTGTCTTGTCCACGTAGGTCTTACTTGAAGTCCGGCTACCAAACTGCCATCTTCATACAGATTGAGATTAGCGAACATCGCCCTCAAATCCGCTATCGCTTTCCTACTCAACGCATCTGCCACCATGTTAGCCTTACCCGGATGGTATTCGATCGAACAATCATAGTCCTTCAAGAGTTCAATCCACCTACGTTGTCTCAGATTCAATTCTTTCTGGGTAAAGATATACTTCAGACTCTTATGGTCCGTGTAAATAACTGACTTTTCCCCATACAGGTAATGCCTCCAAATCTTCAGAGCAAACACTACTGCCGCCAATTCTAAATCGTGCGTAGGGTAGTTCAATTCATGCGGTCGCAACTGTCGAGACGCATATGCAACAACTTTTTCGTCTTGCATCAACACACAACCTAAACCCATGTGTGACGCATCACAGTAGACTGTAAATTCCTTTCCCGCCTCTGGATGAATTAACACTGGCGCTTCCGTCAAGATTCTCTTCAACTTCTCAAAACTCTCCTGCTGTTTGTCAGTCCATACAAACAATACTCCCTTCCTTAATAACTTAGTTAAAGGTGCCGCTATTGAAGAGAACCCCTCAACAAATCTCCTGTAATACCCTGCCAATCCCAAGAAACTTCAGATTTCTGCTACAGACTTCGGCGGTTTCCAATATAATACAGCTTCTATCTTCCGAGGGTCTACCCTAATTCCCTCTGTAGAAACTACATGCCCTAAGAAAGTCACTTCCTTCAGCCAGAACTCACACTTACTGAACTTTGCGTACAGCTACTTCTCCCTCAGAATTTGCAACACTACACGAAGATGTGCATCATGCTCTTCCTCGGACTTGGAGTAAACCAAAATATCGTCGATAAACACCACCACAAACCGATCAAGGTATGGTTGAAATACCCAGTTCATCATATACATAAATGCTGCTGGCGCGTTCGTCAAACCGAACGGCATTAGCAAGAACTCATAATGACCGTAGCGTGTTCGAAACGCCGTCTTATGAATGTCCCTTCCTTCACCTTTAACTGATGATAACCCGACCTTAGATCAATCTTCACCGAAGCTCCTTTAAGCTGATCAAACAGGTCGTTGATTCTTAGCAATGGGTACTTATTCTTAATCGTCAACTTATTCAGTTGACGGTAATCCATGAACATACGCATGGATCCGTCCTTCTTTTTCATGAATAGGACCGACACTCCCCATGGAGACACACTCGGTCGGATAAATCCTCGATCCAAAAGCTCCTGGATCTGAGCTTTGAGTTCCACCAACTCCTTCGGTGCCATTCGATAAGGAGTAATGGATACCGGAGCCGTACCTAGAAGTAGTTCTATTCCAAACTCCACTTCGCGATCCGAGGGTAATCCTGGCAACTCTTCCAGAAAGACGTCTGCGAAATCCTTGACTGTTCTAACCTCATTGACAGTCACCTCCTTAGTATCTAAAGCACTCATAAAAGCTAAGAATGCGTTGCATCCTTTCCGAATCATCTTAACAGCCTTCAATGCCGATACTACGTTGGACAAATAGTTCCTTCTTTCTCCTAACACAACCACCTCCTCGCCTTTTGGGGTACTCAACACCACACGCTTGGTTTCACAATCCAACTTAGCACGATGCTTAGTCAACCAATCCATTCCTAGGATAAGATCAAACTCTCCAAATGGCAATTCCATTAAGTCTGCCGGAAACACTACCCCTTGAGTCTCTAACGGTACATCCTTAAATAGCTTGTCCACTACCCTAGATTGTCTTAGGGGACTAACCACGGTCATCTTCCTAGTAGTTGTTTCAGATTCTATACTTAGGGTCTCGGATATCGAACATGCAACATAGTAGTGGGTTGACCTAATATCAATCAAGGCAAGTAAAGGGTTATCAGCAATAAGAAACATACCGGTTATGACATCCGGTGCGTCACCATCCTCCTGTCGACGAACTGCATAAACTAGACCCAGTTGCCTTACTTCTACGTTTCCTACACCTCTACCAGGTGCTCCATGTCTGCGACCAGCCCCATTTCCACCTCTACCTGCACCACGACCCCTTGGTCTAGGCTGGTCACCTCTCCTAGTCTGATCAGTACCTCGGCCCGCTGGCTGTACCTGATCCACTTGCGGACAGTCCTTAATCAGATGCTTCGTGGATCCACACCTGAAATATCCACCCGTTCTTCTTCTACACTCCCCAGAATGTGCTTTCCCGCACCAATTACATACTCGATTCTGATTCCCCGCAGCAGGTGTCGGAGCACGAGCTGGCCCATCAGACATAGGCCTTTTCTGCGAATTCCCAGATGCTCCTGCCGGCCCAAAATTTCTCTTATTCCTTCCCCGCTCCTTATCTCTTTCCTGTCTTTTAGTCTGTTTTACCTCCTCAACTATCTTAACCTTCTCCACTAGAACAGCAAAATATCTTTCTCTCCGCGGTGCTATCAAAACCCTTAACTCATTCTGCAATCCATCCTCGAACTGAACACAACGTTCATATTCGGTTGCTACCATTCCTCGAGCGTAGCGGCTCAAGCGCAGAAACTCCGCCTCTTATTCAGCCACAGATTTACTTCCTTGCACTAGATTAAAAAATGCCTTCCTCTGTGCATCCACATAGCTGGCCCCAACATACTTTCCCTGGAATGACTACTTAAAGAAGTCCCAGTCAATCCGATCTGCAGCAGTACCCTCCTTCACCATGAGCCACCACTAATAAGCCTCGTCTCAAAAAAGAGACACAACCCCTTTCAGCTTCTCCTCCACCGTAAAATCTAAGTCATCCATTATGCGCTCAGTCGCTTCCATCCAATACTCAGTTGTGTTAGGGGCTACGCGAGAAACTCCCCTAAACACTTCTGCCCCATTGGCCCTAAGCCGCTCCGGCACAGATTTCCGGGCTCCTGTGCCCATGCCTACTCCAGCAACTCTTTCGAGAACCCGCAGCATTGCCTGAGATACCACATCATCTCTGGTCGCCTGATCCCGTACCTCTCCCTCCATAGCTAGAGGATCCGGCATTTCGTTTCCTGACTCGTGGCCAGACCCTGCTGGCTCAAACAAAGCCATCCTACCCCTACCGGTCCACGCGGCGGACGTCCTCGACCCCTTGTACTCATTCTTCCGATTCGCTTTTATCTGATTAGAAATTTTATGAGTTATTAGTTTTCTTCCACTGATTAACCACAACAGTCTTATGAATAGTAGTTTTAGAGTAGTTCTTTCGAGTTCGCATTCACAATTCAGTCTCAAGTTCGTATCCTCTAAGTCTAGTAAACACATACATTCAATCATCAACATACAGATAACATCCATGAACTTACATTCATCACGTAAGGGTGTTTTCATTGTTTCACTACCTAGGGGTATTTTCGTAATTTTTCCTATATGGGTATTTTCGTAATTTTTTTCAAAATAGAGTTCCTTGTTGATTTCATGAAATAAGGGTACTTTGGTGATTTTGAAATCTGGGGGTATTTCAGTAATTTTCCAATCCGGGGGTATTTTGGTAATTTTTTTCAATCCGGGGTATTTTGGTAATTTTGAAGTCCGGGGGTATTTCGGTAATTTTACAATCCGGAGGGTATTTTGGTAATTTTTCAATCCAGGGTATTTTGGAAATTTTTGAAATCAGGGGTACTTTGGTCATTTTGCAAATCAGGGGCAATTTAGAAATTTTTACAAATCAAGGATGTTTTAGTTATTTTCACAAATCAAGGGTATTTTCAAAATTTTACAAAATTAAGAGGGTATCTTGGAGAATTTGATTTCAAAAGAAAATAGCAGTGTTCAGATGTTTGTGAGTTTTTTTTTAAAGTAAAAATTTCGTTGACTTCGTAAATCGAAATATATTTACAAATCATGGGTATCCTGGTATATTTTTTTCAAAATAAGGGTATTTTAGCATTTTGTTTTTTGAAAAACAAGGTGGCTGGTCCCTTTCGGGTTTTAACTATAAGGTTTAGCCTGCCAACAAGTCCTCGTGATTAGGGTGAACAGTCACTACGCACCAGGTAAGATTCCAGCGAAGAGGAGGTGAGTCGGTAGGACTGCTTAAATACCAAGCTCTCCCTGAATCCACTCCTAGACATGCGTATGCCCGTTGCCACACCCTAACTCGGCTAAGGTGAACAGTCACTACGCACCAGGTAGGATTCCAGCGAAGAGGAGGTGAGTCACTAGGACTGCTTAAATACCAGGCTCTTCCGGATACAATCCTAGACATGCGTATGTCTGTTGCCACACCCAAGCCTTGCGACTTATTTACGGGTTTGTTTGGTAGAATTAAGTCTTATGAGCTTTTAGAAAGTTGTTTAAGCTAGGCCTAAAGTCCATCAAGTTCTAATCTAACTAATCTACGTCCCATAAAGCCCATCAAGCCCACATTTATATATCACACAATGGTTCAGAGTACTTACCCGGCGGACTTGGGCCGGAGACGCAGGTGCCATGCCGAGCTAACAAACCTGCTATCATTTAAAAACATACATGCTTCAAAAGCCCATTTTTTGAAAACGTTTTGAACCCAAAACCCAAAGCCGAATTTTAAATCGGGCTCTAATACCAATCTGTAACACCCCAAACCCGGCCCAAACACTACAACTGGATCTGGTATGTCACTAAGGAAGTTTCGTAAAAGATGTCGCAATTTCGGGAAATACTTTTCTTGTACTTGGTCTTCTGTTCGGGAAAACTTAATAATTTGGTAAGTTTAAATAAGATATAAATTTGATTTGTTGATTTAGGAATAAAAACCAAAGTCTTAATACATGCCTTAGTTTAATTAAAGTTTAAGTGTCAATAATAAAAGCCCAAAAATAAAAACCCAAAACCAAGTATAATAGTTTAGTGGCCCATGGCCTTATTACAACGAAACTTAAAACCCACTTAAGATAAATTTCTTAAAAATAAATAAATAAAGTGAAGACTTTTGGCTGAATCCTCAATGCTCTGTCGCATGGCCACCTTGCTCTCTTCTCCAGCCCGGTCCGATGCACTAAGTGTCACCTGAAATGGTTAAAATAATAGGGTGAGTCATGAGACTCAGTGTGCAATCCTCGTGCACCATCAGATT
This sequence comes from Gossypium australe, assembly GCA_005393395.2. Lineage (NCBI taxonomy): Eukaryota > Viridiplantae > Streptophyta > Magnoliopsida > Malvales > Malvaceae > Gossypium > Gossypium australe. The sequence goes on from CM016615.1 coordinate 94,590,873, forward strand.
GGGCCTTAGCCTACAAATCATATTATAAAACATAATATAGCAAATAACATACATAACCCAACCCAATCCTAGGTCTCAATCCGCTACACGCCACCCTTACCTGCCGATCACACCATTGGGGATTTCTACAATCAACCTACACCGCTACACACCATCGATGGCAGTCATGCTGCAGTTAGCTGCTCATCGTCAAAGTTGTGACAGAGTCACCAGGCTGAAATGGCAAAAGCCACCAGAAACAGAGTTGTGACAAAGTCACCAGGCTGAAATGGCATAAGCCACCAGAACAGATCACTTCCCCTTTTGTCAATCACCCAACCCCAAGCATACATAGAAATTGACATATAAAACATATCATGTTTAACAGAACATTCACTGAGGAATGACAGAAATCACTAACCTGATATTTAGCCTTTACCCTTCCTGGGTTTCCAATCATAATGCCAGGATTTCGGCATTTAACAGAGTATAGCAGATTTATACATATATATATATTAGCAACCAATCTAATAGTGGAAAAGGTTACACACCTGATTAATGACGATACCTTTGCTAAACCAATCTACAACTTTGCTCAAAAAGCCGAAAAGATGTGAAAATAGGGCCTCTCCTACAATCGGCCAAGGGTTAATAAATACCCAAATTTACACTTTGAAACTAGTAGATTCTTCTTACCTTGAAATCCCGAAAGTAACACAATTCGAGTGTTACCGAACTATAACCTAGAGATCTATACGATTGGCCCCACTTCAGATCCTGGAATGCCGAAAATAAGAGAAAAACAATAGATTAGTTACTAGATAGCCATTCAACTAGGGACTTTGAAAAGCCGGAAAAGATTTGGATTTCACAAATCGATACTTACTTAAAATTCCCTTCAAATTTCGGCACAAGCAGGCTCCACTAAAGAAGATTCGGCAACTTCAGGAGGTGAGATTTAAGGATTTTGACTTTTAGAAGATTTAAGAATTGAAGAGATGGCTAAGAGAGATTTGGCCAATGAATATTAAGGAGGAGGATAGAATAATAGAGATGTAGTTTCGGCTTTTAGATATTAGAAGAAGGATATCAGTAGAGGTTAGAAGATTCGGCCAACCAAGAAATTTCAGAAAGGAAGAAAAGGTGAACAAGATGATGATTTTTAGCTTTTGAGAGGAAGAAGATGAGAAAAGAAAAATAAAAGAGAGGCTTCAAAATTTCGGCACCCCCTCTATATATATAGAAAACTGATTCCTCCCTTTAGCAGAGATTGATTTTCGACCAATACTGCCACACATGATAGCTCCTATCCCTTTTCCCTTATCTTAATCTGTTATCTCCTCAAAAATAGCCTTTATACTTATTATCCACACATAAAATAAATATTAAAAATCCCTAAAAAGTAGCCTTGTGCCGTCCCCCTTATTGCTCCCTTTAAGTGCCGAAATTTAGCCCTAAAACTTGGGCTTCAAGCTGCCAGAATTTGGGCCTTCCTCATGCACAAGTGACGCCAACTCCTCTTCCTCCTAATGGCACCATTTTCTTTGGGCCACAAGCCCAATATGCCCATTAAACTACTAAAACTTCAATTTAAACCCCTAGAGTGTCTGAACAAAATATTTAAAACAAGGCCTCAGCCCAATTTGAGCCCCATTTGTACCTCAAATTCTCAAATTTAAAGTTTTAAGCATTCAAACACATAAAATGCACGGACCCAATTATTCAGGATGTTACAGTCTCTGAGTCCCATATCTCTTTTTGAGATTTTAAGGTAATGGGGGTTTTCTTTAGATTTTCGTTGGGTTGTTCATCATAATTATGATCTTGACTCTATGATATGGATTAACAACCATATGTTGTGATGGTAGTAACAGATAAGGTCTTTTGATAGAATCACATGTCGATCAGGCGAAGGAGGGGATTGGATCTGTAAACCCAATCCCTAAGTTTAAGAAACGAGCAGTGTCAGTGGTTCAGGATTGGCCACGGGGTTGTGGACCAGCTTCAGAACAAAACCTTAGGCAGTTAACAGTCGTATCGACGATTGATAGTGTCAACATAGAAAGTATCGTCTTGACCGTAATTAGGTGTGTAGATCTTTATCACATAAGTTTCCTGTATTATATCTGTTATGGGCTGAAAAGCTGGAAAAGGCTGTGTGAGCAATCGAATAACCCTTAGGGGTTAGTCTAGGGACGCCAGGTACGTAAACATAGTATTTTCTCTATGTGTATCGATGCATGCGTTAACCTGTTACTCTGTGAAAGATATATATTACTTTTGTTATGGCATGTGTATATGCATGGGGCAAGGGTTTGATATGATGAAGGGGAAGAGCGTGTTAATAGGTCACTTGGTGATCGGTGGTTAAGCCACGATATGTGTATTTAGGTCACAATAGTGATCGGTGGCAATGTCATATTGATTTGATTCCTGATTATTATGATCGACAGCAAGGCTGTCAAATTGACGTGTAGCGGTTGGTGGGTTGATTGTACAAATCCCCGCGGTGTGATGGCTGGTAAGGGTTGGCGTGTAGAGGATGGAACTCTAGGTTGGGTTGGGTCATTCTGCATGTACCTATTTTGTTGCCATTTTGCGTGGGCCAAGGCCTAGGATGTGTTTTTGGGCCTCAGGCCGTATATGTGATTCCGGGATTTGCACACTAAGTCTTGGTGACTCACCCTTTATTTTCCTTAATCTCTTAGGTGAGTAGTAGATCGCGGATATGGGAGCCGAGGCGAACTCGAGGGGCCATAAAGTATTTTATTTAAGCGAACTTATCTTCGGTTTTTACTTTGTTTTACTTATTTGGGTTTATTTTACTTAGCATGTAATAAGGTTTCCTAGATTAAATTTTCGGTTTACTGTTGTTCATGTTTATGGATTATGAACTTATATTTTCAAAGACTTAATAATAATAAGTAATGAAATGGGAGTTTCAAACATTAAGTTAACGAATAATCGATAAACCAAACCAAGATTTCCAAAACCAACAAAGTCAAGTTTTCAACACAACACATCACAAGAAGAGTTTTCAAAGGAAATATGTGCCCTCTTTAAAGTAAATAAAGAACTTCGTTTTTGGATAATTCAACCCGTAACATGCCAGATCTGGTCGTAGCATTTGGACCGAGTTTGGGGTGTTATATTTTGGTATCAGAGCTCGGTTGCAAAGCTCGGGCTGTGAAATGGGTCCAGTAGTAGTTATAAAATTTGTGGAAAATGCTTTGGTTAATATATGGCCTTCGAGTCTACCGGCACCCGATCCACGCAGGTAAGTATTCTAACTCTTGATGAGGTATGCATGTTGGGTTTGATGGGCTTTATGGGGACGTAAAATAGTAAGTTAGTAATTAATGGACTTTAGGCTTAGCTTAAACAACTCTTTAAATTCATAAGACTTAATCTAACTAAACATGCCCGTAAACAAGTCATTGGGTTAGGGTGTGGCAATAGGCATACGCATGTCTAGGATTAGATTCAAGGAGAGCTTGGTATTTAAGCGGCCTTAGTGGCCCACCTCCTCTTCGCTGGAGTCCTACCTGGTGCATAGTGACTGTTCACCTTAGCCGTGAGGACTTGTTGACTCTTAGATCTAAAAGCCGGAAACGCTAGTCCCTGAATCTCATATCACTCTTTGGGAATTTCAACGCAAGGATTTCAATTCTCCTTAAGATGATCAACCGTTTCTTTTTCGTTAGTCGTGCCTTAACCTAATGTTTCGTTACTAGCCTCTCAACAATACCTTAGGCAGATAGCAGCTATGTTGACTACGGATAACGTCGACGTAGAAAGTTTTGTTCCAACGATAATCAGGTGTGTAGATCTCTAACACACTAGTTAACTATAATCTTTATGTGTTATGGACTAAAAAGTCGAAAAGTGGCTGTGTAGACAGTCGAATAAAACCCTAAAAAGGTTAGGCAAGGATGCTAGGTACGTAATCACAGAAATCTCTATGTGTATCGAAATATATGTAAGCCTGTTTGCTTAAAGATGTTATGATTTTTTCTGTGTGTATGCATGGGGTAGGATTATGATATTGAAGGGGAAGTGCATGATAGGTCACTTGGTGATCAGTGGTTATACCACAAATTCAAATGTTAGGTCACATAGTGATCGGTGGCTATGCCACGTTTAACGATTCCTGATTAACAGGAATAGGCAGTACGGCTGTCGTTATGGTGTGTAGCGGATGGAGGGTTGATTGTAGAAATCCCCAAGGTGTGATGGTTGGTACAGGTTGGTGTGTAGAGGATGGAATTCTAGGATGGGTTGGGCTATGCATCATTTATTATTTATCATGTAATTATGATTGATGCCATCATGTATGGGCCAGGGCCATAATGTGTTTGTGGGCCTCAGGTCGTTGTGTTCGGGATCTATACACTGAGTCTTGGTGACTCACCCTTTTATTTTTCCTACTCTTTCAGATGAGCAGTAGATCGTGGACATGGGAGCCGAGACAGACTCGAGGGGCCATAAGGACTTTTATTTAAAAAAATAATCTCCGCTTAAAATACAATATTCTCTTTTACTTTGTTTTTTTTTTAATTTTGTGATATTTATGTAATAAGGCCCCATAGTTTATATTCAACTAAGTAGTTTTCTAATATTTGCAACTTATGAATTTATTACAAGGATTTAATTATTCCTAATAATAATACAAGTTTTTTTCCCAAATGTCACTTATTTATTCAGTTTTTGCCCAATTAATTTATGTTTTCCAAAACCGATAAGGAACTATGATTTCAACATTAAACCCGTAACATGCTAGATCTAGTCGAAACGTATGGGCCGAGTATGGGGTGTTACATTTTGGTATCAGAGCCCAGTTCAAAACTCGGGCTGTGAAATGGGTCTATTGGTGTTTTGAAAATTTGATATGAATTTGAGGAAAATGTTTTGGATGAAGATATGGCCTTCGAGTCTACCGGCACCCTATCCACGCAGGTAAGTATCCTAACTTTTGTTATGATATGCATGATTGGGGTTTGATGGGCTTTATGGACGTAGACTAGTATGATAGTATTAATGGACCTTAGGCCTAGTTAAACAACTCTTTAATTCCATAAGACTTAATCCAACTAAACAAACCCGTGAACGAGTCGATGGGTTAGGGTGTGGCAACAGGCATACGCATGTCTAAGATTGGATTCAAGGAGAGCTTGGTATTTAAGCAGTCCTAGTGACTCACCTCCTCTTCGCTGGAATCCTACCTGGTGCGTAGTGACTGTTCACCTTAGTCATAAGGACTTGTTGACGGGCTATAATTTAAAACTCGAAGGGGACCAGCCACCCTATTTCACAATAAAAAAACCCCACGTTTTGTAAAAATTTCTGAAATACATTTGATTTGTGAAAATTCCCAGAATACCCCAGAATTGTAAAACTACCAAAAATTGTGGAATTACCGAAACACTCTGGTTGGCAAAATTTCCAAAATACCATTGGTTTGTGAAAATTTCCAACACAACCGTGATTTTATAAAATACCCATGTTTTGCAAATTTACCCGAAAACCCCTAGATTTACAAAAGTAACCCGGTTTGCAAAATTAAATTTTTCAAAGTACCCCTGCTTAAAAAAAACCAAGATACCCCATTTTGAGGAAATTACCAAAATTCCCTCGTTTTTAAAAAAAATAAAAAAATGTACCAAGTACTTCTAATTCCAAAGAAAAATCACCAAGATACTTTGTTTTGGAAAATACCCTGTAGGGCGAAACTACGGAAATACCCCTGGATAGTGAAATGATGAAAATACCCTCATGTGATGAATGTGAGTTCATGGATGTTATATGTATGTTGATGTGTGATGGTTGAATGTATGTGGTTTCTAGAATTAGGAGATAAACTTGAGACTGAAACTGTAGATAGGTTCGAATTCGAAAAAACTACTCTTAAAACTACTTTCCATAAGATTGTTCGTGGTTAATTGATGGAAGAAATTAATAATTCATAAAATTTTTAATCAGATAAACACGAATCGGTAGAATGAGTACAAGGGGTCGAGGACGTCCGGCGCGTGGTCGTGGTAGGGGTAGAATGGACGTGTTAGAACCAGTAGGATCTGGTCATGGGTCAGGAAATGAGATGCTAGTTCCACCAGCTGCGGAGGAGGAATTCCAAGACCAGACTGCCGGAGATGACGCCGAATCTCAGGCGATGTTAAAGGTTTTAGAGAGGGTTGTTGGGGCAGGCATGGGCATAGGAGCCCAGAAATCTGTGCCGGAGCGACTTAGAGCCAATGAGGCAGAAGTGTTTAGGGGAATTTCTGGGGTAGCCCCGAGTTCAGCTGAGTATTGGTTGGAGGCGGTGGAACGCATAATGGATGATTTGGATTTCACGAAGGAGGAGAAGTTGAAAGGGGTTGTATCTCTCCTGCGAGATGAAGCATATCAATGGTGGCTTACGGCTAAGGATGGTGCAGTGGCTGACCGCATCACCTGGGATCTCTTCAAAACAGCGTTTCAGAATAAGTAGATTGGATCGAGTTATGTGGATGCGCAGCGCAGAGCATTTCTGAATCTGGCTCAAGGGAGTAGGTCAGTGGCTGCGTATGAAGCTGAATTCTTATGCCTTAGCCGATATGCCCGAGGGATTGTGGCCACGGAACATGAACGTTACGTCCGGTTCGAAGATGGTTTGAGGGATGATTTGCGTGTTTTGATAGCCCCACAGCGGGAGAGGGAATTCTCTGTGCTTGTGGAAAAGGCTAAGATAGCCGAGGAGGTAAAGCAGACCGAGAAACTGAATCAGGATAGAGATAGGAGTGGGAATAAGAGGAATGTTGGACCGTCAGGGTCAGCAGGGCGTAATCAGAAGAGACTTAGGTCAGATGGGCCGAAACGGGAGGAGAGACCTGCTACTAGTCAGACACAGAAGTGTGCTCGATGTGGCAAATTCCATACTGGTGAGTGTTGGGCGGGCACTGGGAAGTGTTTTAGGTGTGGATCTATGGATCATCAAGTTAGGAACTGTCCGCAGCAACGGGCCAATGAAGGGCCCACAGGACAAGGAAATGCTCAGCTGGGCAGAGGAGGTCAGCAGCCACAAAGAGGTCGTGGTGCAGCCAGAGGTGGTAATGGTTCCGGTCGGGGCCGTGGAGCACCGGGCCAAGGGGCAGGAAACACTAAGGCGAGACAGCCGGGGTTGGTCTATGCTGTCAGACGTCGAGAGGAGGCTGACGCACCGGATGTCATAACTGGTACATTTTTAATTTTTGGATTGCCTTATACTGCACTGATTGACATTAGGTCGACGCATTCATATGTTGCTAATAGGGTGTCTAAAACTTTAAGCGTAGATTCTGAGATTTCCTCTAAGGAAATGACTGTAGTTAGCCCATTAGGACATTCAGTGATGGTGAATAAGCTTTATCGGGAAGTACCTCTACAAGTTCAAGGGATAGTCTTCCAAACAGATCTAATGGAATTATCGTTCGGAGAGTTTGATTTAATCTTAGGAATGAATTGGCTTGTGACGTATCAAGCTAATCTAGATTGTGTAGCCAAGCGTATGGTGTTAAAAACCCCCGAGGGTGATGAAGTGTTAGTGATAGGAGAATGGGGGAACTGTCTGTCGAATGTGGTGACTGCCCTAAGAGCGGAAAGGATGGTGACGAAAGGATGCGAGGCAGTATTAATGTTTGTTCGAGCTCTGGAAGCCAAGGAACTGACTGTTGGGAACGTTAGAACGGTGAAGGAATTTCCTGATGTTTTCCCAGAAGAGCTTCCGGGATTACCCCCGGATCGGGAAGTGGAGTTTGGTATCGATCTTCTTCCGGGAACAGCACCAGTATCTATTCCTCCATATAGAATGGCGTCGAAGTAGTTGGTGGAGTTGAAAGCGCAGATTCAGGAGTTGCTGGATAGAGGGTTTATTCAACCAAGTGTGTCGCCTTGGCGAGCGCCGGTGTTATTCGTTAAGAAGAAGGATGGATCAATGTGTATGTGCATTGATTATCGCCAGTTGAATAAGTTGACCATCAAGAATAAATACCCGTTGCCGAGGATCGATAATTTGTTCGATCAGTTGAATGGGGCCTCAGTCTTTTCGAAGATAGATCTGAGGTCGGGGTACCATCAACTTAAGGTCAAGGAGGCGGATATCCATAAGACGGCTTTTAGGACTCGCTATGGTCATTACGAGTTTATGGTGATGCCATTTGGATTGACCAACGCGCCAGCGGTGCTCATGGATATGATGAACCGAGTGTTTCAAACCTACCTAGATCGGTGTGTCGTGGTGTTTATAGATGATATCTTGGTTTATTCAAAGTCAAAGGAGGAGCATGATGCTCATCTGCGAGTGGTTTTGCAGATTTTGAGGGAGAAGCAGTTGTATGCCAAATTCAGTAAGTGCGAATTTTGGTTAAGTGAAGTTACTTTTCTAGGTCACGTTGTGTCGGCAGAGGGAATTAGAGTTGACCCTCAGAAAATTGAAGCGGTGTTGGATTGGAAGCCGCCTAAGTCGGTGGCAGAGATTCAGAGTTTCCTTGGTCTGGCGGGGTACTATAGAAGATTTGTTGAAGGTTTTTCTCTGATTGCAGCATCGTTGACTAAGTTGCTACGGAAAGGAGTTCCGTTTGGCTGGTCTGACAAGCAACAAGGGAGTTTTGAGAAGTTGAAAAGGATTTTGACGGAGGCTTCGGTGTTGATTTAGCCGGAGGCTGGAAAGGAGTTTGTGATTTACTGTGATGCTTCACACACGGGATTAGGATGTGTGTTGATGCAGGATGGAAAGGTTGTTGCATACGCATCTCGGCAGCTAAGACCGCATGAAGCAAATTATCCCACCCATGACTTGGAATTGGCGGCAGTGGTGTTTGCCTTAAAAAATTGGATGCATTACTTGTACAGGGAGAAATCTGTCATCTACACGGATCATAAGAGTTTAAAGTACCTTTTGACTCAGAAGGAGTTGAATCTAAGGCAGAGCAGGTGGATCAAGTTATTAAAGGATTATGACTGCTCGATCGAGTATCACCCAGGTAAGGCTAATGTAGTGGCAGATGCTCTAAGCCGTAAAGTAGTCTCTGACTTAAGAGCAATGTTTGCTCACCTTAGTCCATACGAGGATAGGAGCTTATTAGCTGAGCTTTAAGTGAAACCCTCATGGGTCAATCAGGTTAAGGAGAAGCAGCAGACTTATGAGTTGCTAAATGATAAGTTTCCGGTAGGGTCAAGTGATGGATCGGCAGAATTTAGTATTAATGAGGAAGGGCTATTATGTTTTCGAGGGAGAGTGTGCCTGAAGGATCCTGAATTGAGGCACAGGATTTTGCAAGAAGCGCATGGTAGTCCATACGCTATGCATCCTGGAGGGAGTAAGATGTATCGGGATTTGAAAGAGCAGTTTTGGTGGCCGAGTCTAAAATGAGAGGTGATCGAGTTTGTAGGGAAGTGTTTGACCTGTCAGCAGGTAAAAGTAGAGCATCAGTTACCATCAGGGTTATTACAGCAGGTAAAGATTCCGCAATGGAAGTGGGAAAGGATCACAATGGACTTTGTTAGTGGGTTACCCCTCATGCCTACTAAGAAAGATTCGGTTTGGGTAATTGTAGATCGCTTGACGTAGTCTGCTCACTTCATACCCATACGTGTCGATTACTCTCTGCAGAAATTGGCTAAGCTATACATAGCAGAGGTAGTGAGGTTACATGGAGTACCGGTATTGATCATATCAGATAGGGACCCTAGGTTCACCTCACGATTTTGAAAGGCGTTGCATCAAGCGTTGGGTACGAGGTTGAATTTTAGTACAACATTTCACCCTCAGATCGATGGACAGTCTGAGCGGGTAATTCAGGTTCTGGAGGACATGCTGAGAGGATGTGTCATTGATTTCAAAGGTAGTTGGGAAGGGTTCTTACCGTTAGCAGAGTTTGCTTACAACAACAGCTACCAGTCTAGTATTCAGATGGCGCCCTATGAAGCATTGTACGGGCGGAGGTGTCGCACTCCTACCTGTTGGATGGAATTAGGGGAACGTCGGATTTTGGGTCCGGAGTTGGTGACTGAGATAGAAGAGAAGGTTGAGTTAATTCGGGCTCGACTAAAGGAAGCGTCGGACAAACAGAAGTCCTATGCTGATCTAAAGTGTAAGGACATAGAATTTGCAGTGGGTGACAAGGTATTTCTGAAGGTGTCGCCGTGGAAGAAAGTACTGAGGTTTGGACGGAAGGGTAAATTGAGCCCCAGATTTATCGGACCATACCGGGTGTTGAAACGAGTAGGACCAGTAGCGTATCAGCTAGGGCTACCTTCAGAGCTAAGCCAAATTCACAATGTGTTCCATGTCTCTATGCTGAGACGATATCATTCAGATCCATCCCATGTAGTGCCAGTGGAAGAAATTGAGGTAAAACCTGACCTATCTTTTGAAGAGGAACCAGTGGAAATTCTGGATCATGATGTCAAGGTGTTGCGAAGGAAAACGATTCCACTAGTTAAGGTTCTGTGGCGGAATCACGGTTCTGAAGAGGCTACTTGGGAACCAGCGGAAGCGATGTGGCAGCAATACCCTCATCTATTCTGATCAGGTAATTTCGAGGTCAAAATTTCTTTAAGGGGGTAGAACTGTAACATCCTGAAATAATGAGCCTATGCGTTTAATGTGTAAACTTGAGTGTTAGGGGTTCAAATTGGGTTCAGGTTTGGGCTGAAGCCTTAGTTAAATTTTCTATTTGGGCACTTTAGTGGAGAGCCTGTTAGAATGAGGTTTAAAAGATATTAATTGTAAATAAAGACGCAGATGGGCTTGTGGCCCAGTGGTCAATAGCGCCACTTAAAGAGTAAGGAGGTGGCGTCCACTGAGGAGGCCCAAATTCAAGTTTCATGGAGCCCAATTCTTTTAATTTAAGTTAGCTAATTTTCAGCATTAGGGTTAGGTGGAGTGGACGGCAACAAGGCTCAAAAATAGGAGGATTTATGTGAATGGGATAATGTAGATATTATAGTTGATAATATGGAAGGTAAAGGAGAAAAGATAGGAATTATCTGCAAGGCTAAGTGATGGCCGAATTTCCATCCCTAAGAGTAGGGAAGAAATCGGTTTCAACATGCCAGAGGGGTGCCAAATTTTTCCTTATTATTTGTTTAGTTATTAGTTATCGGGAAGGGCACTTTCGATTTTTGATAGGAAGTGCCGAAATTCTCTATAAATAGGGGGATATCTCTTCAATTCCGGCATTTGAACCCTATTCTTTTCCTCATTCTCTGTGCTGAAACCCTTAGCCATTCTCTACAATCCTTTCTTTTGATTTCTTCAAAAGCCAAAACCTCCCAATTTTTCTTAACATCTTTTCTTTCAAAAGCCGAAACCCTGAACTCTCTTCTCATCTCCATAGCCGAACACTCCCTATTCATTTTTGCCGATTTCTCCACTAAAGCTGAATCTACATAGACTCCTTTCTATCATCTTTTCTTCTTATCTTCTCAAGAAGTCGAAATCTCTAAGGGGTAGTCGAATTCTTTGTGTTAAGGTGAGTGCCGAATTTCCTATCTCTTCACTTTCTCTTTCGGGTTTTGGAAGACAAAGCCGAAAAGCTAATGGTTTAATGGTTTTAAGTATTCTCTTGTTGGGCGACATTCGGGAATTGAAGTAGATCTCTTAGATTTAAAAGCCGAAAACGCTAGTCCCTGAATCTCATATCACTCTTCGGGAATTTCAACGTAAGGATTTCAATTCTCCTTAAGATGATCAATTGTTTCCTTTTCGTTAGTCGTGCCTTAACCTAATGTTTCGTTACTAGCCTCTGAACAACACCTTAGGCAGATAGCAGCTGTGTTGACTACGGATAGCGTCGACGTAGAAAGTTTTGTTCCAACGATAATCAAGTGTGTAGATCTCTAACACACTAGTTAACTATAATCTTTATGTGTTATGGGCTAAAAAGCCGACAAGTGGCTGTGTAGACAGTCGAATAAAACCCTAAAAGGGTTAGGCAAGGATGCCAGGTACGTAATCATAGAAATCTCTATGTGTATCGAAATATATGTAAGCCTGTTTGTTTAAAGATGGTATGATGTTTTCTGTGTGTATGCATGGGGTGGGATTATGATATTGAAGGGGAAGTGCATGATAGGTCACTTGGTGATCGGTGGTTATACCACAAATTCAAATGTTAGGTCACATAGTGGTCGGTGGCTATGCCACGTTTAATGATTCCTGATTAACAGGAATAGGCAGTACGGCTGTCGTTATGGTGTGTAGCGGATGGAGGGTTGATTGTAGAAATCCCCAAGGTGTGATTGTTGGTACGGGCTAGTGTGTAGAAGATGGAATTCTAGGATGGGTTGCGCTATTCATCATTTATTATTTATCATGTAATTATGATTGATGCCATCATGTATGGGCAAGGGCCATAATGTGTTTGTGGGCCTCAGGTCGTTGTGTTCGAGATCTATACACTAAGTCTTGGTGACTCACCCTTTTATTTTTCCTACTCTTTCAGATGAGCAGTAGATCGTCGACATGGGAGCCGAGACAGACTCGACGGGCCATAAGGACTTTTATTTAAAGAAATACATCTCCGTTTAAAATACAATATTCTCTTTTACTTTGTTTTTTTAATTTTGGGATATTTAAGTAATAAGGCCCCATAGTTTATATTCAACTAAGTAGTTTTCTAATATTTGCAACTTATGAATTTATTACAAGGATTTAATTATTCCTAATAATAATAATACAAGTATTTTCCCAAATGTCACTTATTTATTCAGTTTTTGCCCAATTAATTTATGTTTTCCAAAACCGATAAGGAACTATGATTTCAACATTAAACCTGTAACATGCCAGATCTGGTCGAAACGTGTGGGCCGGGTTTGGGGTGTTACATTATCTTATTTTTATATGATGCGATATGACATGATATGAGGTCATGGTGGGCTAAGGCCCAAGACCACCGATTTTGATAGGGCTTAGGCCCAATGTGAATATTTGTAAGTGATTTGATTACCAAGGGTTGTGCACACTGAGTTTCGAAACTCACACCCCTTTAATTTAATGTTTCAGGTAATCCCGAATAGACGACTCGACGTGGGAGAGGACTCGGAGATGGCCACACTACAATGGGCTTGAATTTTCATTTATTTGTTTCAAAATACATGTTTTTATTTATTTAATTTTCGGTGGATGTAATAAGGCCTTGTACTCCGTTTTGACTTCAGATTTAAGTTTGGTTTTGAGATTAAATGTTTATTTATTTATTAAACCTAAGTAAGCTCTTATGTTTAAACTTGGTTTCCGAATTACTTAAAACAATAAAATGGGTTTTTATCTTTAAGTAATAAGACTCAAACATTTTGGGCTTTTGGGCCTTAAATTTTTAATTAGCAAAACCGTTTTGAATTATGCCTTTAATGTGACATTCCAGATTCGGGCCTAACTTCTAGGCCGGGTTTGGGGTGTTACAGGATGGGTATCGCGACATCGAGACCTTAAGACCCTTAATTTCGATATTGTTTTGGGTATCATGACACCGAAGCCTGGGTTTCATGATACTACTATTGGACGAGGAGAAAATTAACTACAGGCGTAGTTTTTTTTCCACCATCAACCCCAATCAAATTTTATCGTCTTGGGCACTTTTGTCAAAAAATTTGGGTTGTATTTAGTTGTCGGCTAATAACTTTAAAGGAGCTACCTTTAACATAATTACATACACTTTTTTATCATATTTTTAGCTAAGTAGTTGTTTCTTCATCTTTATAGGGTTTTAGTTTATCACGTTTTTTGGTTTTTAGCCGTTAGTTAGTTAGTGTGACTGTAGCTTGGTGTTATTTACATTTTAGTACTCAAACTTTAGCTTGTATTTTCAATTTCATCCAAGGGTTTCAATGTCGCTCAGCTTCATTTTCTTTTTAAAGGCTTAGAATCTGATCTTTTTTTTATATTTTTCTCACCTCCATTGTTGCCTACATCTTCTCCTTCAAGCATCCATCAAGAAACTACTAAGCTTTATTATCCCTACTTTTTGTACTTAATCTAATGTATGCTTTGAATGTTTATGCAGTTGTTGATTGTATGGAAATCATGTTGGGTAACTAAATTTATGGTGCTTGGTTAATTGTAATGTTGCTTGGGTAATTTTTTGTATAGGGGCTAAATCGTAAAAACTAGTCTAAATTGAATAAACTTTAAAACTTAGAATTGACACCTCTAAGGGAACATATAGATTGGTGAGACCTAGAGGAGATTTGAAACACCCCACACCCGGCCCACGAGCCTTGACCGGATCTGGTATGTTCCCCGGTGTAAACCGTTTCAAATTTCTTTTGTGACTTAGGAAAAACTTGTGTGTTTTGAAAGAAAATTTGTTTTGGGTTGGGCTTGAGTTGAAAACGAGTTTATTTGATTAAAAATCCTTTAGCTTTAGGTGACAAAACGTTTAGGGCTGGTTTTGATAATAAATTAATCTTTCAATTAATAAATATTTGTAACATAATAAATCAAAGTGAAGTAAAGAAATTCAACTATGGCCTTATTACATCAAATAATCCCAAAATTAAAATTTAAAATACTTGAAATAAAATAAAAGTCCAAATCGTAAATTTCTTGCTGTGCATGGCCATCCCTAAGCTTTTGCCTAGCCCGGTCCATTACTGTTCGTCACCTGAAAATAGTCCCACAACGGGGTGAGTCAACAGACTCAATGTGTAACCAACACTAAGAATCAACATTTCAGGCATGCATTATCATATCACATACATATTCATATAACAAGTAAAAACAATGATGCAAACCCAACACCCAAGCCTAGTTAGCCATCCGCTACACTTCCCCGTACCAACCTGTACACCGTGGGGACTACTAAGTCGGCCCTCCTTCCGCTACACTCCATCGAAGGCATTCGCTGCAGTCGACGTGCTCGTCGCCCTTATAAAATTCGTGGTCTTAGGTCACCACATTCAGATTTCGTGGTCTTAGGTCACCACATTCAGATATCGCGGTCTTAGGTCACCGCATTTAGATTTCGTGGTCTTAGGTCACCACATTCACTTCCCCTTTTCAATAACCCATATGCCGAAATCATATTATGCATTAACATGCCAAAGTTCACATTCTTATCATTATTCTCATGTTTATAACATATTTCATAATCCTATTGGGAGTAGGAAACGTACCTGAGTACTTTGTACCATAGCATGGTACTTAGCCATATTTTCACATTCTTAATATTACATTAATTTAAACATAGCCATGAACATATCAAAACTTAGGGTAGGGTACACACCTGATTTGCTTAGCGATTCACTTAAATCTCGAAAAGCTTTGATCTAATGCCTTTAGATCCTTAAATCTCTACATTTAATCAATCATTTAATACTTAGTAAAGAGCCATTCGGCCATAAATCCAAATCCTAGTAGGATTAGTACACTAAAATCCTTACCTTGCCGATTTGTTTACTAATCAAATCCCGGAATGTTGTAGATTCCCTTCCTTGTAATCGGTTGGTATTGAATCCCTTCATAGATTAGTTTTCGGCTTTTAAATCATGTAAGAAAATAGATCTAGTGCTAAAATAAGCCTTGGCCGATTGCATATAGACACTTACCTTGTGGATTTTAAATCCCGAAACTCACCGAATAACTAGGGAACACGCGGCCTATGGTGTACCTTCGGGAAAAGAACTTCTCCTTCTCTAGTCGACACTTAGTAAATCCCGAAAGATCTCTTCGGCAACAGATATTAAGGGTATTAGAATCTTAATTTCAACAGCCTTAAAAGAAATAGAATGAGAATCTAACCTAATCTTACCCTTACTAAAGAATTTGATGGAACTCTTGCTTGAACCCTTAGCAGTATTCGGCTATGGCTTTGATGTGGATAACAATTTCGGCTCTTGAGGCTTAGTGAGAAATCGACTAGGGCTATTGATATCTTCGGCTTTTGACTGTATTTGTAATAGAAGAAGAAAAGAAAAGAGAAAAAGAGAATAATGGCAGAGAGAATTCGGCAGAGAGAAGAGGAGAAACTTTAGAGAATTTCGGCAGAGGTTTTCTTGAAGAGAAAAGAATGAATGAAGAATAGCCTTACTCTTCCTTTTATAGCCCAAAATTACTAGGCTAGAGTCCCTTACTTGGCCACCACTCTCATATCTTTATCACTTTATTTAAAAATTAAAGAATAAATCCTCATTTATCTCTTGAAAATAATCTAAAATAAATCCATTATTTATCCCTTATTTATCCACCCTTTATCTCTTAAAAATAAAAGAATAAAAGCTCCTAGAATTTAGCCATGTGCCGTCCAACTCCCTTGCTCCTTGCAGCAAAATAAAACTCTTTTATTTGCTCCCCAAGTGACTCGAACCCAGGCCCAATTGCACCTGCTTGTGGCGTCAACTCCAGAGGCCCTAAGTGGTGCCTCCAAGCCACTTTTCCAAGCCCATTTGTATGTCATATTTCACCTATAAATTTTCTTAAGGCCACCCTGCTTTACTTCCCTCTCTTAACCTCAGAACTTAACTTTTCCTAAACCGTTTCCTTACATTTCCTTACATTTCCTTACATTTCCTTACATTTCCAAGTTTCCAAAAATGTTCGTTTGCCTCCTTTAAACTTAACATTTCTAAAGCATTTCCTTACATTTCCAAGACATTTCCCTACATTTCCAAGACAAGACATTTCCTTACATTTCCAGGACATTTCCTTACATTTCCAAGGTTCTAAAAATGCACACAACACATCCATATCACCATAAACATGCTATTTCATAAAATTAAGCAAAAATGCATAGGCCCATTTTCAGGATGTTACAGTTCTACCCCCTTAAAATAATTTCATCCTCGAAATTACTTACTAACGAACAGTCGTACTTCCTAGCTCACCACACTACGCTACTGCTACGCACTCTGATCTTAAGAAACTATCATACTTTCTAGGCACATTCTCTTAGTTTACAATCAAGGTTCCATACACCTTACTAGCAACATAAGAACGAACTGACTTTACAATGAACAAGGCAATTAAGGTATTCCAGAACCACGTCCCCTAGAGCTCATTTCTACGATCATGCTTTAATCTAATTAAGAAATTTTGTGAATTAGCCTTTATTCCACTGATTACCCTCGAAGAAGTTTTATGAAAAGAATTTTAGAAGTGGTTCTTTCGTATTCATACATGCACACAGTCTTTTCATTCATACATCCATCAATCAATTATGAACTTTCGTTCATTCAGAGAAACGTTGTAGTTTTCATTGTTGTTGTTTTCTCACTACCCAGGGGTATTTCCGTAATTTGTCCTACAGGGGTTTTTTGTAATTTGTTAAAATAAGGTACCTTGGTGATTTTGTCAATAAGGGTATTTTGGTAATTTTATTTTTGAAATCCCGGGGGTATTTTGGAAATTTTTAAATTACAGGGGTATTTCACAATTTGCAAAACTTTGAGGGTTCTTTTTGAAGAATTTGTTTTCCAAATCGGTGATGTTGCAAAAATTTTGAAAACCAGGGTTATTTTGGTAATTTTGTAAGTCAGGGGCAATTTCGTAATTTTCCAAATCAAAGTATTTTGATATTTTGCAAATTAGGGTTTTTGGACTTGTTATGAAATTTTTGATAAGAAATGTGGGTATTTTGGAAATTTCATAAACCAAGGGCAATTTAGTAGTTTTGCAAATAAGGGTATTTTAGTAATTTTCATAAATCAAGAATACTTTAGAAAATTTTATAGAATCATGTTTGCAATTCAAAAGGATAATTTTAAGAGTTTTAAAATTAGGTTTTTTATGAAAATACAGCTGGTTCCATTTCGGGTTTTAGTTAGGGGTTTAGCCTATGAATAAGTCCTCTTGGTTAGGGTGAACCGAAGCTACGCACCAGGTAGGAATCGAGTGGAGAGGAGGTGAGTCACGCGGACTGCTTAAATACTAAGCTCCCACCGAATACCAATCCTAGACATGCGCACAATGGTTGCCACACCCTAACTCGGCGACTTAGACACAGGTTTGTTTTATTAAGCATTTAAGTCTTATGTAACTATTGGGGTAAACTAGTCCTAGGGTTCAAGTACTTATCATGCTATTCTACGTTCCATTCCTACCCTTCTACAATTCATATTATAAATCACACAAAGGTTAGGGGTACTTACCTGGTGGACTTCGGGTCGGAGACTTAGGTGCCATGCCATAACCTGCCTATTTTCAGAAATACTTCCATAAAACTCATTTGGGCTCGATTTGAAAATGTTTTGGGCCTTATCCCACAGGTCGAGAGTTTTAAAACTGGGCTCTGATACCAAACTGAAACACCCCACACCCGGCCCACGAGCCTTGACCGGATCTGGTATGTTCCCCGGTGTAAACCGTTTCAAATTTCTTTTGTGACTTAGAAAAAACTTGTGTGTTTTGAAAGAAAATTTGTTTTGGGTTGGGCTTGAGTTGAAAACGAGTTTATTTGATTAAAAATCCTTTAGCTTTAGGTGACAAAACGTTTAGGGTTGGTTTTGATAATAAATTTACTTAATCTTTCAATTAATAAATATTTGTAACATAATAAATCAAAGTGAAGTAAAGAAATTCAACTATGGCCTTATTACATCAAATAATCCCAAAATTAAAATTTAAAATACTTGAAATAAAATAAAAGTCCAAATCGTGAATTTCTTGCTGTGCATGGCCATCCCTAAGCTTCTGCCGAGCCCGGTCCATTACTGTTCTTCACCTGAAAATAGTCCCACAACAGGGTGAGTCAACAGACTCAATGTGTAACCAACACTAAGAATCAACATTTCAGGCATGCATTATCATATCACATACATATTCATATAACAAGTAAAAACAATGATGCAAACCCAAAACCCAAGCCTAGTTAGCCATCCGCTACACTTCCCCGTACCACCCTGTACACCGTGGGGACTATTAAGTCGACCCTCCTTCCGCTACACTCCATCGAAGGCAGTCGCTGCAGTCGACGTGCTCATCGCCCTTATAAAAGTCGTGGTCTTAGGTCACCACATTCAGATTTCGTGGTCTTAGGTCACCACATACAGATATCGCGGTCTTAGGTCACCGCATTCAGATTTCGTGGTCTTAGGTCACCACATTCACTTTCCCTTTTCAATAACCCATATGCCGAAATCATATTATGCATTAACATGCCAAAGTTCACATTCTTATCATTATTCTCATGTTTATAACATATTTCATAATCCTATTGGGAGTAGGAAACGTACCTGAGTACTTTGTACCATAGCATGGTACTTAGCCATATTTTCACATTCCTAATATTACATTAATTTAAACATAGCCATGAACATATCAAAACTTAGGGTAGGGTACACACCTGATTTGCTTAGCGATTCACTTAAATCCCGAAAAGCTTTGATCTAATGCCTTTACATCCTTAAATCTCTACATTTAATCAATCATTTAATACTTAGTAAAGAGCCATTCGGCCATAAATCCAAAACCTAGTAGGATTAGTACACTAAAATCCTTACCTTGCCGATTTGTTTACTAATCAAATCCCAGAATGTTGTAGATTCCCTTCCTTGTAATCGCTTGGTATTGAATCCCTTCATAGATTAGTTTTCAGCTTTTAAATCATGTAAGAAAATAGATCTAATGCTAAAATAAGCCTTGGCCGATTGCATATAGACACTTACCTTGTGGATTTTAAATCCCGAAACTCACCGAATAACTAGGGAACACGTGGCCTATGGTGTACCTTCGGGAAAAGAACTTCTCCTTCTCTAGTCGACACTTAGTAAATCCCGAAAGATCTCTTCGGCAACAGATATTAAGGGTATTAGAATCTTAATTTCGACAGCCCTAAAAGAAATAGAATGAGAATCTAACCTAATCTTACCCTTACTGAAGAATTTGATGGAACTCTTGCTTGAACCCTTAGCAGTATTCGGCTATGGCTTTGATGTGGATAACAATTTCGGCTCTTGAGGCTTAATGAGAAATCGACTAGGGCTATTGGTATCTTTCGCTTTTGATTGTGTTTGTAATAGAAGAAGAAAAGAAAAGAGAAAAAGAGAATAATGGCAGAGAGAATTCGGCAGAGAGAAGAGGAGAAACTTTAGAGAATTTCGGCAGAGGTTTTCTTGAAGAGAAAAGAATGAATGAAGAATAGCCTTACTCTTCCTTTTATAGCCCAAAATTACTAGGCTAGAGTCCCTTACTTGGCCACCACTCTCATATCTTTATCACTTTATTTAAAAATTAAAGAATAAATCCTCATTTATCTCTTGAAAATAATCTAAAATAAATCCATTATTTATCCCTTATTTATCCACCCTTTATCTCTTAAAAATAAAAGAATAAAAGCTCCTAGAATTTAGCCATGTGCCGTCCAACTCCCTTGCTCATTGCAGCAAAATAAAACTCTTTTATTTGCTCCCCAAGTGACTCGAACCCAGGCCCAATTGCACCTACTTGTGGCGTCAACTCTAGAGGCCCTAAGTGGTGCCTCCAAGCCACTTTTCCAAGCTCATTTGTATGTCATATTTCACCCATAAATTTTCTTAAGGCCACCCTGCTTTACTTCCCTCTCTTAACCTCAGAACTTAACTTTTCCTAAAACGTTTCCTTACATTTCCTTACATTTCCTTACATTTCCTTACATTTCTTTACATTTCCTTACATTTCCTTACATTTCCAAGTTTCCAAAAATGTTCGTTTGCCTCCTTTAAACTTAACATTTCTAAAGCATTTCCTTACATTTCCAAGACATTTCCCTACATTTCCAAGACAAGACATTTCCTTACATTTCCAGGAGATTTCCTTACATTTCCAAGGTTCTAAAAATGCACACAACACATCCATATCACCATAAACATGCTATTTCATAAAATTAAGCAAAAATGCATAGGCCCATTTTCAGGATGTTACAAGATTCTATTGAGCATCAATTCGTTTATACTGAGTTAGTTTAGAGAGCTCAAGAGATAAATCAGACTAAATCGTCAAATTTGGTAAAATGGTTACCGAAAGATAAAATTGAGCCAATTAGAAGTTTAGGCTATTTAGATCCCTAATCCAAAGACTAATCAACAACATAGAATTCAATCGAACATTGTCATTTATTGGATTGTTAATTTCTTAGTTTTACGGTTTTATAATTTAGTCCTTGACAGTGTTAGGTAGTTATTTAGTTTAATTAACCCTGATCATAAATTACCGTAAAATATAACTTAATGAGTAGTTAGCTAGACTTCTTTGTTGCATGCTTGTCAGTTAGAAATCACTTAGTCCCTGAAATCTCTTTTGGGTTCGATCCTTGGAATACTCGAGTGTTCCATTGTGACACAAAAAATATTACAGCTCGACCAATCACACTTGTAGTACACCGCTAGATTATTAATTATTTTTGTGTTGATTCTCAGCCCCGGTGCATGCACGTCATGTAACAGCCCAATTTTGGGGCTAGTCAAAACAGTGGTTTCGGAACCACTAATTTGAGGTTGGAGAAATTATTTTTAATATTATTTTATGTGTTATATCATGATTATATGAGTGCATAAAAATTTTGGTGAATTAATTGTAGTGATTACTTGCTTAATTTTGAAAAAGGACTAAATCGCATAAAAGGTGAAATTTGTGTTTTACTAGTTTGAAGTGTCAAATAGCTATAGAACATTAAATTGGAGGTCTTTAATGTGCAATTAGGCCTTATTTAGGGTGATGGCCGGCCATAAGGACAAAGAAATGACATAGTCAAGGTTAGGTGAAGCATTTGGTGACTTAATTGATTTTTAATCATAAAATAAAGAAAAGTTATCATCTTTCTCATTTTTCTTCTTCTTCTACCGAAAATATCAACAAGAGTAGGGGCTTGGAAGCTTGAAATTTTCAGCAACTTACACTCCTTGCAAGTAAGTGATTTTGGTGATCATTCTTGATAATTTTTGTACTTTTAGGACCCTTGTAGCATGATCTAGCTAATGAGGGGACTATTTTGCAAAATGGTTGAGAGTCTAGGAATCTTGGTTGTTTAATGAACAACTTTTGTAAAAGAATTTCTCATAAGAACACCTAATAGGACTATTTTGTAAAAGTTATAAAATGGATAGTAAATGTGTGAAATAATTGAAATTTTGAGTTGTTATAAGAGAGAATATGAATCGGCTAGGCTTGGGTGTGTGAAAAATGAACACATCTTATTTTACGAGCCTAGGGGCAAAATCATAATTTTTTGAAAGTCTAAGGACAAAACAGTAATTTTGCCAAAGTATAATTCATGAGCTATTTTAGTCAATGTGAGCATTAAATAAGTGAAATTGTCATTATAGATCAAGAAACACGAAGTTCGGACCGAAACCGAGGAAAGAACAAGGTGGTGGACTAAATTGAATGACTATACATATTTTAGTACCGAGGTAAGTTTGTGTGTAATAAATCAATGTAATGTTATTTTGTTTTTATATGCTTGATATCATGATAAATGTATATTATTTTTATGAAATTGGTTAATGAGGTCTCAAAGAAAGTATGATGAAATTTTATTAAGTATAAGTCCCGATTGAACCTTAGGAATAGAAAGGATACCGTTGTCATGACATGAGATTAATAAGGTTCGTATAAGACCATGTCTAGGACATGGCCTCGGTACCAAATGGAGATCCTATATAAGATCATATCTGGGATATGGCATCGGCATTGAATAGTAATTTCGTGTAAGACCACATTTGGGACTTGGCTTCAATATGAAAATCGTGTAAGACCATGTTTAGGACATGGCATCGATTTACGATCTCATATAAGACCATGTCTATGATATGGCATCGACATCGATATGAGATCCCGTATAAGACCATGTCTGGGATATGGCATCAGCATCGAGCTGTGATCCCATGTAAGACCATATCTGGGATATGGCATTGGCATCGTATTACGTGTATGACGAGTTCGAGTATCCTTCGATATTCCAAGTGGTTAAACAGGAATAACGATCTAATTCTATGTTCCATATGATAAAAATGCTAAAGTTATCTGATGAAGTGATACAAGTACATATGAGTATCTTACGAGAAATGAGTCTGATATGTAATATGTGATCGGTAAGAGTAAGCATGAGTAAGTTATGTCAATGTGCTTGAGAACTTGTGTTCTACTTAATGTAATGTATGGATGTATCAAAAGATTTTATGTTGCTATCTATTACATGCAAATTTACAAAGTTTTATGCTTACCCCTCTCTTTTCCATTTTCCTTCTAGTATCGCCAAGCTAGCTCAGGGATCGAGGAACGTCGGAGTTTGATTCACACTATCAACTATTTTTTGGGGTATAGTTTTTGGACATGGCATGTATAGGAACTTGGTCATTTTGTTATATGTCATATTGGTTAGCTAATGTGTTGGCTATTAATGTCATTCAATTCATTTTGTAAATGGCCATTGGAATTGGCCAAAACTAGTTAAGTTATATCTATTCAATGATGATGAAATCCATGAAGTGCAAGTTTATGCAATTGAGTGAATGATGTATGAAGTATGTGCATGATGAAGTAGAGTGGAAATTTGGGGTGTGGATGTCTCGATAGAAGATATTCGAAGTATACTATTGTCTTGTTATGTGGTACTTGGATTGGATTAACTGTGTTTGTTTTTCAGGGTGGCAAATGGCATGGTAAATAGCCTTGTATTTGCCCACACGGATAAACACACGGGCGTGTGTCTAGTCCGTGTGTGACACACGGTTAGCCTCAAGGGGTGTTGATATGCCGTGTGCTCCCCTGCATCCAAAATTTGTAAAACAGAATGCTCAGTAGTAAACACACGGGCAGAGACACAACTGTGTGTCTCAGCCGTGTGAACGACATGGGCATGTGCCGGACCGTGTGAAGTCTATACTTAATTTGCGAAAAATTCAGTTCGTCACACAGGCTAGCACATGGGCGTGTGACTTGGCCGTGTGGCCCTAAAGGTCTGCTGACCTCATAAACAGAATGTCAAGGTTTTCACACACGGGTTAAGACATGGGCATGTTGAGGGACACGGGCCATAGACACGGGCGTGTGCCAAGCCGTGTGAAAACCCCTGTAGGTTCGAAATTAAAAATAAAATCTGCACGGGCTAGAAACATGGGTGTGTGTGACCACATGGCCTACCCACACGGGCGTGTTCCTTTCCACACGGACGTGTGGCCCTGTTTTTAGTAAAAATTTCGTAAGTGTTCTTAAGTTCTTGGTTTAGTTACGAACAGTTCCCAATGATTGTTTTGGGCCTCGTGGGCCCATATAAGGGACGATTTGTATGTGAATGAGTGATTTTAAATTGAATGAAATTTTATAGCCCGGTTTTGTATAAAATGTTTATGTTTAAGTCCAGTAATGCCTCGTATCCTGGCTCGACGTCGAACATGGGTAAGGGGTGTTACACGTCAGGCCACAACAAAGTTGTTGGCACCGTTGTCGGGGATCGTAACGGTGTAAATGTGCAGTCAAGTTAGTTGCTTTTAAGGCAATATTAGTCGAAAGAGAAAGAAATTAGATAGTGTTTTGTATTTCATTGTATAGTGTTTTATTTTTGTGTTTTTATTTTAATTTTCCTTGTTGAAGATTTAACTTAATCATGTTTAATAACAGTGGATATAAGTGGCCAGATGAACAATACAACTATGAAGAGCAGTTGAGTTCGGTGAATGGAGATTCAACAAGCCATTGGAGTTATTATGGTGATCATAGATGGCACAAATATTCATAAGAGCACCCTCATGGGTCGTGTAGGTATGTGATATCCAAAGCAAGATACATATTCTCCATATTACTATCCTAAAAGCAATACGGAGAGTGACAAGTACATGTAAGACCCATCCCTTAATACACGAGATGGAATGTTGGAGGAGAGCATGTCTTCGTGCTAAGCTACTATGTCCTCCATGTTCAAGACGTTGGAGCAAATATTGGAAGCCATCCAATGTCAAGTTGCAATGAACACTTCGATGGAAGAGGTTGAGCATGATATTCTTGAGCTTGAGGATGAGGGTCACTCCACCATTATTGAGCATGATGAGTTGAACATAGGTGTTCAACAAGAGTTCAGAGTTGGAAACCGTAATGAGATTGTGAGAAGCAAAAATGGTGTCTTCACACCGATTAACATAAGAGTAGGAGTTAAAGTAGAATCACAAGTAAAGGAAGAGCTAAACTTGAAATTCAATGAAAGTGTGGAGGATCCAACACACTTTTCGACTATCAGTTTGGAAGAGCCAACCAACGTACTTCACAATCACATGTATTTTTCTTTTGATGTAGGAACTACGGTTTGGGGCAATACAAGTTCATTTTGCCTGAGGCCATAGTACCCCGGAATGAGCTTTGGAGTTAGTTAGGATTTGGAAGAAAGTGGCTCATGATATGGCTGTCTAGAAGATAAAAAATAAGATGGCAACCATGTGCTTGAATGACAAGGGGATTCTTATTCTAGTCATGAAGAAAAAACGTCACTTCAAGGTATCGAAGACGTCTTGGAAGTTCTATGGAGGGGATACGGATCGCCTGAAAGTTGATAAATGTTCTTTTTGCTAGTTATTATTTTGTTTTTATTTTCTTATTACAGCATATACTGCTTTTGATGTTTTTGTTTTGTTTTTCTATGTAAGTCTACCCACCGAGAGCTACACAACGTTAAGAGCTTTAATGAAGTTTAAGGACTACTCCATCATTTTGTTGCACCTTGTCTTAAATCGAGGGAGTTTTCTTAAACTAATATTTAGAAGGGGACACATTATGGAAAATTTGTAACTTAAGTGTGGAGGTGTACAGAAAAATTTTAATTTATGTGTTCTGTTTGCTTATTTTATGCTTTTTAAAAAAAAACGTTTTCAAAAATATATAAAATTTTAAAATTTTGTTTTGTTTTTTTTTTTAATCTTTGTATGGTTCTTGAAATATGTTCATATTGGGATTATTGGTTGTTGATATTGGATGATGTATTGTTGAATTTTGAGCATGTAAATTTTGATCGATGTTAGATAATTTGGTACTTTTAAAAGTATGTTAGTTAGTTCAATAAGTTAAATTGCATAATAGACTAGAGGTAATTGTTCTTTATGTAAATATTTATAATTTGTGTCAATTGATATATAGATTGCATAGATGCTTGTAGATAAATAATGCTTGAATCAATTGTTATTCATTTGGGTAAATGTAGTCATGTTTGGAATTGTGTTTTGTGAAATGTTTTGGGATGACCTAAGGCGTTATTTGATTAGCCAAGAGCCTAATTAACTAACCTTGATGCTATGTTATCCTTACTTCTCATAATTTGAGCATCAAATTATCCTTTCTTTATGAACCTATATTAGTGAATGCAACATCCCGAAATTGGGCCTAGAAGAATTGGGCCCAATGGGCCTTGGGCGTAGAAGTGTTTAAAATTTTTGAGAACAAGAGAATGGCACTATTGCAAATTGGACTTATTAGTTAAGTGAATTTGGAAAGTTAAGGAGTTCTAAGAAGGCTCGGGGTTGAATTGGGGCCTTAGCAAAATTTTTGTGTTTAAGCATTTTAAGGAGAGAAGGTAAATGACATCAAGGCTTAAGGAAATAAATGCATATTTTGTTAGCATAAATGAGCATATGGTAAAGAGGTTATGGCATCAAGTGGAGAGCATGGAGGGAAGGGGTTCAAATCTCATCTAGTGCAATTTGTGATTAATTTTTTTTATGCTATTCATCCATAGTGTCGGCCATGGTGGTATTTTAGGCAAGGAAGACTTTTTAAATTATGGAAAGGTGGCTAAGGATTATGGTAAGGAGGAAGATAAGGGATAATGAAGGAAAGAATCAAAAGAATAGGAAAGATAAGGGAACATGTTGGCATATAGTGTGGAAGGTGTTTTGGAAAGATTTCATTTGGTTAATGTTCATCTTTTGGAAAAGATGATAATGGTTTGGGAGAGGGTTTTGTGATAGCCGAATTTTCTATGGGAATTGGCAAATTTTTGGTGCTTGAGAGGTTGTTTTCTCCTTAGCATTTTGGTGTCTTATGCTTTCTCCAATTTTTTTCTCTTTGCCGAAAACTCCAAAGCCAAAAAGAGAGCATCTTTTTTCTCTTGTTTTGACCGAAACCCTCAAGGCATCTTTGCTTCTTTTCTCTTTGATAGCCAAATTTCAATCATCTTACCTTCTCCATCTTGCGAGTTGAACACATCTTCTTTGATCGAATCGGTAAGTGGCTCTATTCTATCATTGTATTTTCTTGTCTCCATGCCGAATTTTGTGCCCTTGTCTTGGGATGGTTTTCTTAACTGAAAACATCATTTCTTCTATTTTCTCTAAACGTGATCATCTTTCCTCTCGTAGTGTTCTAGTGTGTGCAGTTGTAAAGCACATTCTTGCCGATTCCTCTCTATTCTTAAGTCAATCGATTGAAGTCGGATCTATCATCATTAAGGTAAAGGGTTCATTTTTTGGATTTTTCGTTATATCTCTATTTGGCTATGTTGCAAATCGGATTGAAGTTTCGACTAATCGGTTATGTTTTAGGGACGAAATCACTCGATATATTCTATTTGCTAATCCATCGTGAATAGTGGTAAGTGATTCAAATGTAAGTAATACATTGGGTATGAAATCTTTTGGAAATCCAAGGCTAACTTTTGGTTGGAATTTGTTCTAGGGTCAATGAAGAGTGGTTTTTAGGAAATCCAAATAAGGTGTGTAATCCCGTACCCTTCCGAATATATATTTGAAATGGTGTGTAATCTCACACTTCTCTGAAAGTTTGCATGAAATATTTTGTGATTCGGTCGAAATACCGAAGAAAACCGGAAACCGGCATCCGTGACCACTTGGGCGTGCATATGTTCGTAGTAGTAACCATATTTCGCAATGAAACAGTTTGGTCAGCAGCAATGATGTGATTTTGAAAAATCATGAAAAATAGGAGAAAGGGAATTAGAAAGTGCATAAGATATCAAATTAAAGCTTACCGTGTCTATTTTGATATAAAAGAAACGGAGAAGGAAAAGGAATCTTATATTCTATGATATCTTAATTTTAGTGAGACTGGTTTTGGATGACTTCGTGGTTCCCTAATCTGTCTTGGTAAAATCATATAAAATTGTACAAAGTGAATTATGGGTTATAATTTATATGTATAGATTCCTTAGTGAGCCTATTTTCATTAAAAACAAGTGGGAACAGTATATAAAAACCGTACAGTGAGATATTTGAAAATAAGATAAAAAAGGTCGAAATCATTGGACAGTGAAACAAGGGAAACTTTAAGGAATAAACTGTACTAATTGTTTATGTCAAAAATTCTGGAAAAACTATAGTAGAAAGATATACGAGTCTAGTTTCAAGGAAAATTTACAGATCTAAATTTCGAGTTTCCTAACTCGAGTTAGAGTCAGTTTAGTCAATATGACACAGATGGACAGTTTCAATTTTTATGCCCACATTAGAAGTTAAGTCTAGGTTGCGAATTACCAAATTACCCTTAGTGGGTAAATTACCGAATTACGAAAATGCCCCTAATGGGACGAATTGATATATTGCCTTAATGGGCCGATTTGATATATTTCCTTAATGGGCCGATTTGATAAGATTGCCTTAATGGGCCAATTTGATATAATTTGCTATATGGGCCGATCTGATAATTTGCTATATGGGCCAAACTGATAATTTGCTATATGGGCCGATTTGATAATTTGTTATAATGGGTCGTACTTTTGATAATGAATATCCAAATAAATTACTGTTGTTATTGTAAAAACAATCATGAATTGTTATGCATTATATACATGATTTTGCATGGGATGGGATAATATTGAAGAGAAGTTCTGGTGGCTCTGCCACATAATTTTGGTGGCTCTGCCAGAAATGGCTTGTCCACAATTAAATTTGTTATAAATGGCTTAATGCCTGCGATTGGTGTGTTGGCGGGGTGGGTTGACTTGATCCCCACAGGTGTGTTGGTTGGTACGGGTGGTGTGTAGCGGATGGATTACTAGGTTTGGTTTCGGAATTACATTTCATACACATGTTATATTTGATACCATTATTATTGTAAATGGGCTTCGGCCCAAGTTATTGTTTTATGGGCTCAGGCCCAAGTTTTTGCTAAATGGGTTCAGACCGAGTGGATGACGGTAAGGGGATTATACACTGAGTTTTTGTAACTCACCGCCCTTTCTTAACCTTTGTAGGTAATGCTCAGTGATGAGGACTTGGGGCCATGGATGACTCGGTGGAGGCCATACTTCAGAAATGGTGCTTTGAACTTTAGATTTCCATTTACATTTACTTTATTACTTTTACTATTTTGGGTTTTTATGTTGTAATAAGGCCTCTGGGATATTTTTATTTTGCTTATGTTTTTGTCGTACTTAGTATTTTGCTCGAATTGTTTTAAATGGGGATTTTTCTAAAATCTTAAATAAAGGTTTTCCAAAATAGATTAACAAATGGTTTTCATCACAAACTTTTACAAATGATTTAACTCAGAAATTCTCTTTCAAATTATCGACGACATTTTCAAAAGTCACGGTTAAAGTTCACTACCTCGATTTTTGACTCATCAATCAACCTCTAAAAAATATTTGTATTTTATCTACGTTTCCGCAATGTTTTCAAAATGCTTCTGCAACTCTATTTCCAAACGTCATATTTTCGTGAATTGTTTATTTCAAATGTGTTTTTGCAACCAAAAAGGTTTTTTTTAAGATAATTACGTTTTCAAGTAGATAACAATTGCTTAAGTGTTTTGGGTTTTAACAAAGAGGCTGTAATTCTCAAACAAGTTTTTAACAATCGTAAAGATGGTTTTGAAAAAAAAAACAGTTCCATGTGACACGCCAGATTCGGGCCTAACTTCTAGGCCGGGTTTGGGTGTTACAGTGAAACCTTGAGCATTTACAAACTCAACCCTTTTCTATCCTTAATCTTAAAATGCACTTTAAAATAGACGTTTGGCCATGGATGTTGAGGGTTACGTAGAGACATTGTATGTTGGATTTGGTGCCCACAGTGTAGTATATTCGATTATAAACTTGTAATTTTTTTCAAATAGATTTATTAATATACTTTGCATTATTGTCCTCGAATGAATTTTGCACGCAAAGCAAAATGGAAGCAAATGTTGTTCATTGGTTGTCTAATGTTTAACTAATACTAAGCAATATTAAGTGGTCAGATCGTAATATGAAAAGACAGCTTGTATTAGTAGACAAACCTAAACATATCCTTAGTCTAATCGAAAATGAGCAAATTTGATTAAAAGACTAATATGTCGTCTATCAAGTCCAATTGGGGAGATGTCTTTTCTTAGGCATCAGAGCAGATGACTCCCAGAAGATAGAGATATAGATGTGACTGACTGGACTGGCAGTACATCAAACAAGACCTAAGCAAAATAGATCCTGAATCTATTTATGGATTTATTCACTTGTGACATTCATTTTGTGGCATATCTATATCCTGAGTGGATGGCGGACTATGTATGCATGACTCATACACTTTGATGTAAGTAAAAGCCTGAGTTCGAATAAATAAGGAACCGAAAGTTGGTACGTTGGGTGTATGACTTCTGTAGCATGTAGTGTCATTCACAACAGTGAAATTTATAGCTCGAGAAATGGGTAAAGGATATCATTTCATTGGCATTACATGGTTGATGAAAAGTAAACATGGTCATGGGTCTTTCGTCTTTGTGATGAATGACTCAATTATAATTCGACAGTAATTGACTTTTCATGAAGGAAGATGTAATGGTTATGGTTACCATGAGAAAAAATAAAATCATATTGGGAGAATGGGTTTTTTATCCCAAAGAGATCAAAGATATCCTATGAGGGTAACACACTTATGACAAGGTCATTGGATGAGCACTGAGTAGTTGCTTTCATAATGGTATGTCATTGGGGTGAGCTCAATCACGATACTATAGTGGAATGCTTCATGACTAAATAAGTTTATAATAGGTGAAAAATTAGAACTTAATTATAAATTATTTGAGCCCTAAACACATATGTCTAACAGATCCCTCCGCTAGCTCGTTGAAACCAAAAATGTATTGTTAGTTTGAATAGAAATTAACAGAATTAATAGGAAAAGAGAAATCAAAAACATTCATGAATTATTATGGTTTTTTCTGAAATGGAAAAATGAAATCATGTGGAAATGGATGTAGGTTTCCAAAAATGGAAATGGAAATGGAAATGATCCATTTCCAATTCTATATGGATTACTTAAAAATGATCGAAAGAAAGAGTTTATATTTTTGAGCTGTTTTGAAGATCGAAAATGAAAATAAATCATTCAAACATAGTGAACATGTTAAGGTTATGAAATATTGAACATATTTTCTCAAAATTTTACCATGCATAAAATCGTCAAAAATTTTACGGGGGCAAAATCATCAAAATTTTATTGGGGGTAAAATAGGGATGAGAAAATTTTTTAATATAGAATATTAAATTTTATTTTTGGAAATAGAAAAATCGAATTGGGTTGAATCACATTACAGAGTACTAGGTCAAAAGGCCCAAGAAGTATTCGTTATTGGACCCGATGTGAGATAGGCCCAAAACCCCTCATATAGCATAAAGAGGGCGACAACCCTAATAGAAATACTAGAATGTGCCATCCACCCCACTCCTAATCTAAGTAGGAAGTTATTTTTCTATTTGAAATAAATCACTACAACTCAACAAGGGTTCTACCTTCTCTTCCAATAAATAGATGACACCGGTAGAGCTATTAACACAACTTTAAGAGATTGTTACTCTACTGAAAAATAGAGAGAATTTATTCTCAACTATCAAATATATATTTTTTCGAAATAAAAATTCTACCAGTTTCTATTACGAAGAGAGAATTTTCATTTTCACCCCAAATAAAATAGAGAAAACTTTTTCTAGTTTTGTGTTTAGATTCAATTGGTTCAAGCCCACACTCGAAGTAGTTCGTGGTACAAGAATAGCGAAAAAGATCATTTGGTTGCAACCTGGGAACAACAAACATCTGTTAAGCCGAAAACACAAGTATGAATTTGATTAGGGTTTATGGCTATAAATATCACAAACCGGGTCAATTTTCAAAATTTTAATTTTTTACTGTGCAAGAAAACCATTTTCAAACTGAATTTTTCTAACATTGTGGGGATTTGAAATTGTTCTTAAGACAAAAGTGAAGAGATTATTCGATATAAAATGTACCGACTCTTACAAAAGGTGCGTATAATGAAAAATGCGAGCAAACAAAAACATTATGAGGGTCAAAAGCATGGTTAGTGATAAAAACATTGTGAGAGAAAGAGCGAAAATTTTTAGAAAACACACAAATGAAAACCCTTTTTGAGCTTAAAAGAAATCTTTCTTTTCATAATGCACAAGTACTCGCTAACTTTTTGTATGCATCAATATTGAACAATATCTTTCATTTCTTTGGAGAAATAAGGAATGTGAAAGAAGGAGAAATAAGGTGGTGAGCTTAATGACTATTTTGGGGATGAATAGGGAATAATTTCATGTGGCTTATTGTTTCTAGTGCTTGAAACCGTTTTGAGCTATCTTTCTATTTGAAATCCAAACCGTCCTAAGCCTCTAAACGTTACAAGCCTAGAAGACCTATGTGACCTAAACACTTCCTTTGCATGATCTTCTTGATTTGTTTATAATTAGCTTAATGAATGCTTTTAATTCGCATTTTGTGTCTACTACGTATCTATATAGTTTATGTTGATGGATCACATAATCGAATATTTATTCATTTGAATCACCTCTAGGTTTGTTATTTCTTTAACTTAGTGAACTAGGTATATTTTCTTTAGGAGTACTTAAGTTAGCTAAACATTAATCTTAAGTTGCATCCAAGAAATGTCTTGTACAAATCCAATACTTTATTGTTATGCTTCTTATTTGTCAACATATTCCAAGGGTCGTCTTATGCATGTTTTTTGTGTTTGCTTGAGGACAACTAAAGACTTTGTTAAACTAAGCCTTATTGGATTATATGTTTTGATATAACAAATTAAAGTGTTTTTGAATAAAAAGTAAATTTGAGAAATTTGATAAAATCAAGTTGAAAAAGTTTCAATTTAGTCAAACATTTTCAATATGTTTTAACCATTTTCAAACAAGTCAGAACTGCTCCAAGATAAAAAAGTATCGATACTTTTTTTTCTAAGTTTAGATATTTTACAAGTTATCGATACCCCTCTAATAATCAATACCAAATTGACATTCTGTCATTTTCAAACTCTAGTAGGTATCTATCCAATCTTGATACTTTTCTTAAAGTATCGATATATTTCCTAAGGTATCGATATTCCTGCTCCGTACTAATCTCAGCATTAATTATAAAAAAATATCAATACATTTTCTCGTAAACACTTGTGAGCTTTTATTGTATTCATTTACCTCAAGTGTTTTACTTTGTCTTAGTGCTTGATCGATGAAATCAGAGCTTTAAAAATTTATAAAAGAATGATCGAACTTGGAGACTAACTCTGACAACGATTAAAGGCAAGTGTACCTATCGAACAGTAGTATAGCTTAGGCAAGACCGGATTATCAAACCCAAAGGAACTAAAAGTATTAATACTAACTTTTTTTTTAATATTTAGCCTTTAAAATTAAAGTGAAGATTGTTCTAAACTAAATCGACAAGAACTAACCTAAGGACACAAAGACAAAAAGGATGATTTGGAAAATAACTTGAAGAAAACTCAATTGATCATGACGATACCCTCAGAAAGAATCAACCTAGACTTCACTTGTTATTTAACCCTTAATTATATGATCTCTTTACTTAGCTTGACCCGTAAGACTCCTTAACCTATATTAAACCCTCTCTCGAGGCGAATAACGTCTAACCTTAGGTTAATTAGTGGAACTCTCGTTCACTTATAATAACCCCCTAGGACAGTAGTAAATCGATCAATGGATTCCCATATTAGGTTTCACCCTAATCCGGCAAAATCTCATAACCCTATCTCTAGGCGTTCGATCAACTCCGCTTAATTATGTTAGATCTTCTCTTAGGAAAGGTCTATTCCTCCTCCACCTAAGCACATTAGTTTTGGATTAAGCAACATAATTAAGAACAGCCTAAGTAATTCATCATATAACTTAAAAATCAAATAACGAGATTCATCTAGGTTTCATCCCCTTCAAGTATCTGAGGGGTTTAGTTCATAATGAATAAAGAAAACATCGCAAGAGAAAAGATAAAACAAAACATAAGAAATTCCTAAAACCCCCTAAAGGAATTGAAAGAGAATTCCGCCGTATTGAGTATAACTCCGGCTTCTTGGGATGGATCAACTGGCTATCCTCACGTTATTTCCTAATTCTGACCTTCTCGGCTTGGCTCCTTGGCCTAGATTTGATGCCTTCGGCTTCTGCCGACCTACCCTCTCAAGTTGTCCCCTTGAGTGTTTATATAGACTTTGAGATGCCTTACTTGGCCCCTAAGTATCCTAATTTAAGTAGAATTCCTAATAGGGTGTTTGAATAGGCTTTGGAATGTGTTTCTTTGCCTCCAAGTATCCTATCCTGAATGAAATTGCTCTTTCCAGCGACAGGGACACGACCATGGAAAACGCCCGTGTGAATCATGGTCAGACCGTGTTCGGACTTTTAATGAGGCATGGTCGTGTGGTCTTTGGGCCAGGCCGTGTCAATTTCTCTCTTGGCCCAATTTGGTCCGTCTTAAGCCCGTTTCTCGTTCTTTTTATCCTTGGGTGCTTTCCTGAGTATAAAATATGAAAAGAAAGGATTAAGAGCACCTTTTTACATAAATCAAAAGATAAATCATCCAAAAGTATGCTAAATGTGGGATTAAAATATGTTACTTTTACGGTTTATCAAATACCCCCACACTTAAGCTTTTGCTTGTCCTCAAGCAAAATTCTCAACTTACAATTAAAACGAACTTCCTTGATTCATAACATTCATCAATAGTGTTTCATCATTATTCAAAGATAATTCATACATGGATAATTCAACTCAAAGAGTTTTAAAGATTCAAACAATCTAAGTCATAGTTTTTATAGTATGAAAACATAGGTGTTTCCCCTTACCTGAATAATCACCTCTGATTCAAAATTGACAAGAGTTGACATCCTCACTAAAGATTCACTCAAATCACTCAAAGTGTTTTAAGGTTCAAAATTAAGCACTCAATAAGTCGAACATGAAAAGTTAATCCCATAAGCTTGCATGAAAGTCAAATCTCCTCCACTATAAAATGAGATGGTACACAAATCAAAATGTCTTTAGCAGGATTGTAACGGGGCTTAGGTTAAGGGTATGGATAAAGGCTGAATTAGAAGGCTAGAATCGAGATTGACCTGACAAATTACCTAACTAGAAACATGAACTGATGATAAGTAATTGCATCAAATGAAAATTTGTAATACTAATACTCTAATACGAGCTTTTTCTTCAAGACTTGAAATTTACATGCATAAGCTTATACTTCGTCGTTTTTTTTTTTTAAGAACAAACTAAGTAATAAAGGATAAATTCAACTTACTGAAATAATATAATTAGGTAACTAATCAAGTCAAATTTCGATATAAGGGTAGTCAAGAAATGGTGATAACAAATACAAAGGGGTTTTGGGTTAATATTGGTGGGTGAGTCAATAAAAAGGGTTGTTAGGATCAACGGGGTTCACTAGGGGTTAATTATGGAGGTAGGCTATTTAGTGGAGTAAGTGGGTTAAAACCTAAGTGCCTTTATCATCTCTGTATATCAAATCAAAAGTGTGGTCTCGACATGTATAATCAATGCAAGTTTTAGAATAACAAATCCATGTTGACACACTCATAATTAATAAAGTGAACAAGAAAAAGAATATATGCTCTATAAGGCTCAAAATATCACAAAAAATTATGGTTTTTTGATGTCAACCTTGTAAATTTCAAACTTCAAAGTAATATTCAAATTCAGGTAGACAACCTAGAAAAAAATTTTGAAAAATAGACTTATCATGCTTGATTCTCTAATATCCTCCAAATTTAATATCAATGCACAATTATCAATGACTTAATCCAAAACATATCAATAAAAATCATAAATCAAAGGAAATTTCATTCTAATCATAGTATGAGAGACTTTACTTAAGGTATAATTCAGGGATTTACTATAGTTAACCCCCCCACACTTAAGATGTACATTGCCCTCAATGTACAAAGATAGATAATAGCAAAATAATCATAAAAATCATAAGATGGGGGAGAGAAGTGAAACTTCCTGAATTTTGGATGAAGTTAATGGCAAGAAACTGGATAGGATTAGAGATGAATGTGGGGAAGCGTCTCGAAACGTTTGGAATTGAATCCTCGAAGCAGTCGGTCTGATTTTATTATATCCTAAGCTAAATCTAAATGAAGAATAAGAAGAAAATAATAAAGGAAATAAAAATAAAAATAAAAATAAAAATAAATAATGGAAAACGAAAGAAGAAAGCCAATTGGAGAAGAAAAAAAATGGAAGGACAGGGTTTAAATAGAGATGCATCCCACGCCCGTGTACCGAGGGTGTGTCGATTCACACGGCCGCCTCACACGGCCGTGTGTTTGAGCGTGTTGTTACTCCATGCCCGTTTTTCAGCCAGCCACGCTCGTGTCTAAGAAGTCAGTATGTTGGCATGGTTTGAAGGGACGGGCGTGTTATGCCCGTGGTTGGCAAGTCAGTAGTTTCGCACGGGGCATCGGCACGGGCGTGGACTATTGTCGCCACCTGTGTTGGGAAAAGAAATTTTTCTATGTCGTGCACAGCTACTAGCACGCCCATGGTTCATCCCTTGGCTTCCACACGGCCACGGGCACACCCGTGTGTAGGGCCGTGTGGCCTATAAATCTGCTCTTTTGTTAGTTTATGGTTAGGTGCTAAAAGAAAAAATAAAAATAAAAAATGTAAAAATGGGGTTAGTGCTCGGGTTGCCTCCCGAGAAGCGCTCGTTTATAGTCTTAAGCTGGACGTTACCTCTCATTCGTATGGTCATAGTAGTTTGAGGAGGTGAAAATCCTTTCTCATGCGATCACTTCGGTTATGGATATATAGTTTAAGTAGAGTAATTTTTACCTCAAAAGTGTCGAATTTAGGATTGCTTACCTCGATTGTGCCGTATAGAAGACATTAAGTACCTCAAAAGTGATTTATTCGTTTGCCTTGAGGTCTGAATTGGTGATTCGTGGTTCTTCCTTATTGAAAAATACCTGATCTCCTACTTTGAAGTGATTCGTTGTTCCTATCAGCTAGTCTGGAGGTTCCTTTGGTTTCACTTCGTGTGGTCCCGGTTCTTCTCTGATTTATGTTTCCTGCTCTTTTAGTTTGTCAACCCTAAGGCTTTGTTCCTTGTGTGTTTCTTCTTTGTTGGCACGAGGTCTAAAATCTAGCTCAACTAAGTGATTTCGTGATGCTTCCTGTAAAGAAGGTTGAACCAAATGATTATCAATAGAATTAACGTTCGTACCTTTATTACTC
This sequence comes from Gossypium australe, assembly GCA_005393395.2. Lineage (NCBI taxonomy): Eukaryota > Viridiplantae > Streptophyta > Magnoliopsida > Malvales > Malvaceae > Gossypium > Gossypium australe. The sequence goes on from CM016615.1 coordinate 94,628,258, forward strand.
GATGTCCTAGCTGAGTCAAGAGCTTGAAGAGTGACTGTTTTGTCGTCTACACGAAGTGTGAGTTCACTGAATTCTTCCTCTATGTGGTCTTTCTTTATTGCATCGGAATATGGCACACGAGCTTTGTATTCTGTATATATCGGGTTTGGTAAATCATGGCTTACTTCAACCTTACCTTCACTTATCACAAGTTCCTGCCTTGGGCCAGATTCCACTAACAATTCACTGTTATGAGCTTGTACGGCTTGGGGCCCATGATTCGACTTAGGTTTGTAGCCTTGTTGTGTTTCCTGTGGTGAAAGTTGAACAATTTGATTATCAACTGAATTTGCTTTCTCACCTTCATCACTTGATGTCCTGGCCGAGTCAAGAGCTTGTAAACTGATTGATTCGTCACCTACACAAAGAATGAGTTCTCATGTACCAACATCAATTTTAGACCTGGCAGTTGCTAGAAAGGGTCTTCCTAAAATTAAAGGAATCGAATTGTCCTCATTTATGTCTAAGACAACAAAATCTACTGGGAATATGAATTTATCAATTTTGATTAGAACATTTTCTATTATACCCCTAGGAATTCTGATAGTTTTATCAGTTAACTGAATGCTCATCCTAGTTTGTCTGGGTTTCCCTAGACCTAGTTGTTTAAACATTTTATAAGGCATAACATTGATGCTTGCCCTTAAATTAGCTAACCATTATCAATAGTTAAACTACCAATTAAACATGGAATTGTAAAACTCCTTGGATCTTTTAGCTTTCGTGGTAGTTTATTCTTTAACATAGCTGAGCATGCTGCGTTTAGTTCCACGTGGTGCTCTTCGTCTAATTTGTGTTTGTTTATCAAGAGCTATCTTAGAAATTTCCTCGAATCTGGCATCTGAAAAAGAGCTTCAAGAAGAGGTACGTTAATATGTAATTTCTTTAAAAGTTTAAGAAACTTACCGAACTGTTCTTCTGAATCGTCTCTTTTCATCGCTTCGGGATAAGGTATGCGAGGTTGGTACTCTTTGATTACCAGTTTTGGCTTTTCTTGTGTTACCTCTATTTTACCTTCGTCTACCTCTTTGTTTGGTTCATCTAACTCTTTGCTATCATGATCTGTGATGGCTTGAATTTGCTCTTTAGGGTTAATCTCGGTGTTACTTGGTAGACGTCCTTGCGGTCGTTCTGCCATTAACTTTGCAAGTTGACTGACTGCATTAGTGACTTCTTTGACTCCATCGACGCTTGACGATCTTTAAGTGTTTTCTCACTTTCTTGGAAATGGTTTTCCGTGTTTTCCATAATTTTTGTCAGCATCTCTTCAAGGTCCGACTCCTCTTCCTGTTGGTAAGGTGGTTGTTGAAAATTTGGAGGAAGTTCCTGTCTTTGGCTATTTTGATCATCCCACAAGAAATTGGGATGGTACCTCTAACCTGCATTATAAGTGTTACCATAAAAATTATTTTGAAGTCTAGGATAGTTACCCATATAGTGGACTTGTTCGTTCTCCATGCCATATCCGTAGGGTGGGTACTCGGGATTCGCCACGCCTCCACTTGGTCCGTACTGCATAACTGGATGTACTGGGTCGAGGTTGTAGATATCGGCTGCTTTTGTTGGCTCTGTCCTCATGAATTGCCACTGATAATTATTCAGTGCCATCTCTAAAATTATCTGCAAAAAAAAATAGCAAAGTAAAAAAATAAAAATGAAAAATAAATAACAATGAAAATAAATTGCAATAAAAAATGGCTAAAGTAATAAAAATAGAGCTTTCTTAATATTTTAGTTCCCCAGCAATGGCGCCAAAAACTTGATCACTGAAATCAGAGCTTTAAAAATTTATAAAAGAATTATCGAACCTGAAGACTAACTCTGACAATGATTAAAGGCAAGTGTACCTTTGAACAAATCAATAATAATAACAAACTTTAACAACTGAAATAGAGAACATAGTTAGGTAACTGCTCAAAATCAAATCTCGACAAAAAGGGTAGTTAAAAAGAACGGTGATAAAAAATACAAAAGGTTTTGGGTTAATGTTAGTAGGTAAGTCAATAGAAAGGGTTTATTAGGATCAATGGAGTTCACTATGGGTTAATTATGAAGGTAGGTTTTTTGATGGAGTACGTGGGTTAAAACCTAGGTGCCTTTATCATCTCTGTATATCAGATCAAAGATGTGGTCTCGACATGTATAATCGATGCAAGTTCTAGAACAACAAATCAATGTTGACACACTCATAATTAATAAGTGAGCATGAAAGGATGTATGCTCTAAAAGGCTCAAAATCTCACAAAAATTATGGGTATTTTGATGTCAACCTCGTAAATTTCAAACTTCAAAGTGATATTCAGATTCAGGTAGACAACCTAAAAAAAATTTTTAATTCTGAAAAATAGACTTATCATGCTTGATTCTCTAGTATCCTTCAAATTTAATCATCAATGCACAATTATCAATGACTTACGCCAAAACATATCAACAAAGATCATAAATCATAGGAAATATCATTCTAATCATAATATGAGAGACTTTACTTTTGAACAAGGCATAATTCAGGGATTTTCAAATAATACTATAGTTAACCCCCCCACACACTTAAGATGTACATTGCCCTCAATGTACAAAGATGGATAATAGCAAAATAATTATAAAAATCATAAGATGGGGAGAGAAGTGAAACTTCTTAAATTTTGGATGAAATCAATGAAAAGAAATCAGATAGGATTGTAGGTGAACTTGGGGGAGCGCCTCGAACCGTTTGGAATTGAGTCCTCGAGGTAGCCGGTCTGATTTTATCCTAAGCTAAATCTAAATTTCATAAAGAATAAGAAGAAAATAATAAAGAAAATAAAATAAAGAAAAAAATGATGAAAATAAAAAAGAAATAATGGAAAATGAAAGACAACTAGAAAAGAAAAAGGAAGAAGGAGGTTCAAATAGAGATGTAGCCCGTGTTTTATTTTAGGTGCGTTCAGGTGGGTTCACCACGGCCGTGTTGTAGATGACACGCCCGTGTTTTTCTTCACACGGTCGGTTGGAACGGGTTTATTTAGCTCGTGCTTGACAAGTCAGTAACTTCGTACGGTTGTAAGGCACGGCCGTGTCTCGCCCGTGCTCAACAAGTCAGTAACCTCGCACAGGTAGTCGGCACGGGCATGGTCTTTTATCGCAGGCCATGTTGGGAAAACAAATTCTTCTCTGTCGTGCACGGCTATTGGCCCGCCCGTGGTTTGTCTCCTAGCTTCCACACACGACCACGGACACGCCCGTGTGTAAGGCCGTGTGGTCTAAAACCTGCTCTCTTGGTTAGTTCGGTGCTAAAGAAGAAGAAGAAAAGAAAAGAAGAAAGAAGAAAAAAATAAAAATAAAAATAAAAAGGGTTAGTGCTCGGGTTGCCTCCCGAGAAGCGCTCGTTTATAGTCTTAAGCTAGACTTTACCTCTCATTCGTATGGTCATGGTGGTTTGAGGAGGTGAAAATCCTTTCTCATGCGATCACTTCGGTTGTGGATATATAGTTTAAGCCGAGTAATGTTTACCTCAAAAGTGTCAAATTTAGGATTGCTTACCTCGACTGTGCCGTATAGGAAGACATTAAGTACCTCAAAAGTGATTTCTTCATTTGTCTTGAGGTCTGAATTGGTGATTTGAGGGTCTTCCTTATTTAACAATACCTGATCCTCTGTTTTAATGTGATTTGTTGTTCCTATCAGCTTATCTGGGGTCTCCTTCAGTTTCACTTCGTGCGGCTCCTGTTCCTCTCTGATTTGTGTTTCCTGCTCTTTTAGTTTGTCAACCCTAAGGCTTTGTTCCTTATGTAGTTCTTCTTTGTTGGCAAGAGGTCTAAGTTCTAGCTCAGCTAAGTGATTTCGTGATGCTTCCTGTAAAGAAGGTTGAACCAAATGCTTATCAATAGATTTAACGTTCGTACCTTTATTACTCGATGTCCTAGCTGAGTCAAGAGCTTGAAGAGTGATTGTTTCGTCATCTACACGAAGTGTGAGTTCACTGAATTCTTCCTCTGTGTGGCCTTTCTTTATTGCATTGGGATATGGTACACGAGCTTGGTACTCTGTATTTACCAGGTTTGGTAAACCATGGCTTACCTCAACCTTACCTTCACTTACCACAGTTTCTTGCCTTGGGTCAGATTCCTCTAACAATTCTCTGTTATGAGCTTGTACGACTTGGGGCCCATGATTCGGCTCAGGTTTGTAGCCTTGTAGTGTTTCTTGTGGTGAAAGTTGAACAATTTGATTATCAACTAAATTTACTTTCTCACATTCATCACTTGATGTCCTGGCCGAGTCAAAAGCTTGTAGACTGATTGATTCGTCACCTACACGAAGAATGAGTTCTCCTGTACCAACATCAATTTTAGTCCTGGCAGTTGCTAGAAAGGATTTTCCTAAAATAAAAGGAATCGAATTGTCCTCATTCATGTCTAAGACAACAAAATCTACTGGGAATATGAATTTATCAATTTTGATTAGAACATTTTCTATTATACCCCTAGGAATTCTGATAGTTTTATCAGTTAACTGAATGCTCATCCTAGTTTGTCTGGATTTCCTTAGACCTAGTTGTTTAAACATTTTATAAGGCATAACATTAATGCTTGCCCCTAAATCAGCTAAAGCATTATCAATAGATAAACTACCAATTAAACATGGAATTGTAAAACTCCCTGTGTCTTTTTGCTTCTGTGGTAGTCTGTTCTGTAACATTGGTGAGCATGCTGCGTTTAATTCCACGTGGTGCTCCTCGTCTAATTTGCATTTGTTTGTCAAGAGCTGTCTTAAAAATTTCCTCGAATCTAGCGTCTGAAAAAGAGCTTCAAGAAGAGGTAAGTTAATATTTAATTTCTTTAAAAGTTTAAGAAACTTACCGAATTGTTCTTCTGAATCGTATCTTTTCATTGCTTCGGGATAAGGTATGCGAGGTTGGTACTCTTTGATTACCGATTTTGTCTTTTCTTGTGTTACCTCTGTTTTACCTTCGTCTACCTTGTTTTCTGGTATTGCATTGGGTTCATCTAACCCTTTACTGTCCTGAGCGGTGATGGCTTGATTTTGCTCCTTAGGGTTAATCTCCGTGTTACTAGGTAGACGCTTTTGCGGTCGTTCTGACATCAGCTTTGCAAGTTGTTCGACTGCGTTAGTGAATTCCTTGACTGACTTAGTAATTTCCACGATTCGACTCTCATTACTTTTGATTGTTCTCTCAGTTTCTTGGATACGTTTCTCTGTGTCTGCCGAAAATTTTGTCAGCATCTCTTCAAGGTATGACTCCTCTTCCTGTTGGTGAGGTGGTTGTTGAAAGCTTGGAGAAAGTTCCGGTCTTTGGCTATTTTGATCATCCCACGAGAAATTGGGATGATAACTCCAACCTGCGTTATAAGTGTCATTATAAAAATTATTTTGTGGTCTAGAATAGTTACCCGTATAGTGAGCTTGCTCGTTTTCCATGCCATATCCGTAGGGTGGGTACTCAGGATTCGCCACTTCTCCTAGATTCGAGTCATATTGCATTACTGAGTTTACCTACGAGAGACTACACAAACCATCAATCTTTTTATTCATCATCTCTAGCTGGTTAGATAGCCTGGTGACCACGTCGAGGTTGGAGACACTGGCGGCTTTTGTTGGCGTTGTCCTCATAACTTGCCACTGATAGTTATTTAGTGCCATCTCCTCTAAACTAAAATTACCTGTCAAAGCAAAGAAAAATTAGCAAAGTAAAAATAAAAAAAATAATAAAAATATTGCAATAAAATAAAAAAAATGGCTAAAGTAATAAAAATTAAGCTTTCTTAATATTTTAGTTCCCCGGCAACGGTGCCAAAAACTTGATCACTGTAAAATCAGAGTTTTAAATATTTATAAAGGAATGATCAAACCTGGAGACTAACTCTGACAACGATATTAAGGCAAGTGTACCTATCGAACAGTAGTATAGCTTAGGCAAGACCGGTTATCGAACCCAAAGGAACTAAAAGTATTAATACTCACTTTCTTTTTATTATTTAATCTTAAAGTTAGAGTGAAGATTACTTTTTAACTAAATCGACGACAACTAAACTAAGGACATAAAGACAAGAAGACGAGTAGGAAAATAACTTTGAGGAAAAACTCAGTTGATTACGACGATACCCTCAGGAAGAATCCACCTAGACTTCACTTATTAATCAACCCTAAATTATATGATTTCTTTTACTTAGCTTCATCCGTGAGATTCCCTAACCTATATTAAACCCTCTCTCGAGGCGAATAATGTCTAACTTTAGGTTAATTAGTGGAACTCTCTTTCGCTTATAATAACCCCCTAGGATAGCAGTAAATCGATCAATGGACTCCCATATTAGGTTTCACCCTAATCCGGCAAAATCTCGTAACCCTATCTCTAGGCGCCCGATCAACTCCGCTTAATTATGTTAGATCTTCTCTTAGGCAGGGTCTATTCCTCCTCCACCTAAGCACATTAGATTTGAATTAAGCAACATAATTAAGAACAAACTAAGTCATTTATCATATAGCTTAAAAATTAAATAACAAAATCCATCTAGGTTTCATCCCCTTCAGGTATCTGAGGGGTTTAGTTCATAATGAATAAACAAAACATTGCAAGAGAAAAGATAAAACAAAACATAGAAAAAATCTTAAAACCCCCTGAAGGAATCGAAGGAGAATTCCGCCGTCCTGAGTATAATTTCGGCTTCTTGGGATGGATCAACTGGCTATCCTCGTGTTATTCTCTAACTCTGACCTTCTCGGCTTGGCTCCATGGCCTCGCTTTCGCTCTTCGGCTTCTGTCGAACTCCCCCTTCAAGTTGCCCCCTTGGGTGTTTATATAGACTTTATGATGCCTTACTTGGCCCCTAAGTATCCTAATTTAAGTAGAATTCCTACTAGGGTGTTTGAATAAGCTTTGGAATGTGTTTCTTTGCCTCCAAGTATCCTTTCCCGAATGAAATTACTCTTTCCAGCGACAGAGACACGGCCATGGCACACACCTGTGTGAATCGTGGCCAGGCCGTGTTCGGACTTTTAATGAGGCACGACCATGTGGTATTTGGGCCAAGCCGTGTCAATTTCTCTCTTGGCCCAATTTGGTCCGTTTTAAGCCCGTTTCTCGTTCTTTTTATCCTTGGGTGCTTTCCTGAGTATAAAATATGAAAAGAAAGGATTAAGAGCACCTTTTTACATAAATCAAAGGATAAATCATCCAAAAGTATGCTAAATGTGGGATTAAAATATGTTACTTTTACGGTTTATCAAGGGTCTATTCCTCCTCCACCTAAGCACATTAGATTTGGATTAAGCAACATAATTAAGAACAACCTAAGTAATTCATCATATAACTTAAAAACCAAATAACAAGATTCGTCTAGGTCTCATCCCCTTCAGGTATATGAGGGGTTTAGTTCATAATGAATAAAGAAAACATCGCAAGAGAAAAGATAAAACAAAACATAAGAAATTCCTAATACCCCCTGAAGGAATTGAAAGAGAATTCCGCCGTCTTGAGTATAACTCCGGCTTCTTGGGATGGATCAACTGGCTATCCTCGCATTATTTCCTAATTTTGACCTTCTCGGCTTGGCTCCTTGGCCTAGCTTTGATGCCTTCGGCTTCTGCCGACCTCCCCTCTCAAGTTGCCCCCTTGGGTGTTTATATAGACTTTGAGATGCCTTACTTGGCCCCTAAGTATCCTAATTTAAGTAGAATTCCTAATAGGGTGTTTGAATAGGCTTTGGAATTTGTTTCTTTGCCTCCAAGTATCCTATCCCGAATGAAATTGCTCTTTCCAGTGACAGGGACACGACCATGGCACACGCCCGTGTGAATCATGGTTAGGCCGTGTTCGGACTTTTAATGAGGCACAGCCGTGTGGTCTTTGGGCCAGGCCGTGTCAATTTCTCTTTTGGCCCAATTTGGTCCATTTTAAGCCCGTTTCTCGTTCTTTTTATCCTTGGGTGCTTTCCTGAGTATAAAATATGAAAAGAAAGGATTAAGAGCACCTTTTTACATAAATCAAAGGATAAATCATCCAAAAGTATGCTAAATGTGGGATTAAAATATGTTACTTTTACAATTTATCAGTGCTTAATTAGAAAACATCCTGATCTTGTAAGGATTATTTCTTTGTTTGTTTGTTTGTTTCTTTTTGAGAAAGGGTTTATCCTTAAAGTTTGGGTAGAAATCTTAAGTGGGTTGTATCTTAATATTTTTTGGTATAAGTCTTAAGAGAGATTGTAAGGTTAAACCTTGTCCTCAAAAGTTGCCAAATTAGTGGATTTGGAGAAAATCCTTAGTTGTGGAAAGCTAAGGTAATGGAGAAAGCAATTGGGGTTAAACCATTATAAATCATTGTGTTCTTTACTGCATATTTTTCTTTTCTTCCACCAAAATTTTTAAAGTCCAATTCACCCCCGCTCTTGGCATTTTCAGTTTGTTCCATCGAGTCAACAAACTTAAGTGTGGGGGAGTTTGATTTGTCATAATTTGATAAATCAAATTAGGCTCTCCAATACACTTGATGAGCTTATTCTCAAGCAATTTAAGTGTTGTTTATATATATTTTTTATTTTTATTTCTAAGCATTAATAAACGTTGTTGTTTAATTTTACACCATTTTGAGAACCTAAAACTTTGATTAGTTTGGTGTAATGATACAATAAGGACTCAAACTAGAAGACAATGTCATTTAGAGTGAGTATCGCGACACCAATGCCATGGAAGTCATGATATCCCTAAAAGTGTAAAAATGAAGAAATTAAGTCCATTTCCAGTGGTATCGCGGCACCAAGGGATGGGTATCGTGACACCAAAACCCTCAAGATCCTAATTTAGCTAATGTTTTGGGTATCGTGACAATGAAGGTTGGGTGTCGCGATACTGCTACCTGATGGGTGAAAACCTACAGGGGCAATATTGTGTTCAAACAAGCTTAAGTCTTTTTTTTTCATTTAAGGGAATAATAGTCAATGTTAGGTTAAATGTTAGTATACTATAAGTACTACTTTATAAGCTTTGGAAGACCATTTTTATTGGTTGAACATTTCTCCTTTATGTTTCATAGTTTTAGGTTAGGTTTTCTTTTCTTTTCTTTTTTAGATTAGGTTTAGAATAGATTTTATTTTTGTTGTTTCCTATTTGTTCTTTTATTGTCGAAGACTATGCAAAAGGAAGATGATCAAACTCTTGGGCTTTATTGGATTTCCATCAATTAAATGAGTATTTTCTTAAACCCTTTACCTTTATTTTATGCTTACCATGTGTTTGGTAAAATGCTTGTTTAAATTTAAATTTGATTATGTGCTAAATTGGTTGATAGATGGTTGGGTGGTTATTTGTTAGTTTAAGTTAATGTTTGTTCTTGATTAATTTATTTTTCAATTATATCGAAATGTTTAATACGTTAGAGTTGACGCCTCTAGTGGAAAATCTAGATAAACGAGACCGAGAGGAGAGTTTATCATTTGATAGTTTGATACAATTGTGCCGAATATTGAGACCGAGAGGAGATCTATATGCCTAGGTGAGACCGATAGGAGAACATAGGTGGTATCTTTTATCATAGGATGAGACTGAGAGGAGATCCTTAGCTAAGAGTGACAAAGAATATAACTGGTATAGCTTTATTAGCTTAGTTAGCGAGTAACGAACCAATCAACCATTGTTTTATCATATTCATTGTCTAAAGTAATAGGGAAGAAAATTAGATTAGTTTATTTAATTGATAATTTTAATTTAGTTTATAAACAATTTATTTTTGAATTTGCACTAATAATTCTTAACTCGATTAGATTAGAAATTGTTTAACTTGTAATTGATTTGATAAACACATTTACCAATTTGAAAATCTCTTGGGTTCGATCCTTGGAATACTCGTGTGTTCCATTGTAACACATATAAATATTACAATTGACCTGTCACACTTGCGGTAAAGTTTCCAGATATTTAAGTATAATGGTGTTGATTCATAGCCCCCATATGCGTGCACCAGGGCTAAGAATCAACACAAAAACAATCAAATATCTAGCAGTGTACTACAAGTGTGACAGGTCAAGTTGTAATATTTTTGGTATTACATTGAACACTCGAGTATTCCAAGGATCAAACCCAAGAGAGTTTAGGGAGTAAGTGATGCCTAATTGACAAGCATACAACAAAGAAATCTAGCTAACTACTCATTAAATTCTATATTACAGTAATTTATGATCAGGGTTAATTAAGCTAAGTAACTACTTAACACCAACAATGATCAAATTGTAAAACTGTAAAACTACGAAATTAGCAATCAAATAAACAACAGTGGTCAGTTGACTTCTATGTTGTTGATTAGTCTTTGGGTTGAGGATTGAAAAGACTAAACTTCTAATTGGCTCAATTTTACCTTTCGATCACCATTTTACAAATTTGACGATTTAGTCCAATTTATCTCACCAAACTAAGTCGAGATAAACGAATTGATGCTTAAGAAGATCTCCTCTCGGTCTCACGTATCTATATGTTCCATTAGAGGCATCAATTCTAAGTTTTAAAGTTTATTCAATTTAGTTTAGTTTTTACATTTTAGTCCTTGTACCAAAAATTAACCAAGCAACAGCTCAATCAACCAACCACTATAAATTTAGTTACCTAACATGATTTCCATACAAAAAGCAACCCAATGAACATTCAAAGCATACATTAGATTAAGCACAAAAAGTAGGGAAAAGAAAGCTTAGTAGTTTCTTGATGGATGCCTAAAGGAGAAGATGTAGACAACATGAAGGTGAGAAAAATATCAGCAAAGATCAAATTCTAAGCCTTTAAAATGAAAATAAAGTTGAGCTATATTGAAACCCTTGGATGAAATTGATAATACAAGCTAAATTTTGAGTACTAAAATTTAAATAACACCAAGCTACAGTCACACTAACTAACTAACAACTAAAAACCAAAAAAGTGATAAACTAAAACCCTAAAAAGATGAAGATGAGACAACTAATTAGCTAAAAAGAAGATAAAAAAAGTGGGTGTAATAATGCTAAAGGTGACTCCTTTAAAGTTATCAACCAACAACTTAATACAAAATAAAATTTTTGACAAAAGTGCCCTAAGACGCTGAATTTTGATTGGGTTGGTGTTGGAAAAAAACCCGCCCCTGCAATTAACTTTCTCCTTGTCCAATAGCGGTATTGCGATACCCAGGCTTCGGTGTCACGATAACCAAAACATTATCAAAATTAAGGGTCTTGGGGTTCTGTAACACCCTAAACTCGGCTTAGACGTTATGGCCGAATCCGGAAATGTCACAAAGAATGGGTTTTCATATTGATCTCTACATGTTAAAACCATTTCAGTTTTAAAACTCCTATTTGCCTTTACCCATTGTCAAAATGTTTATTCAATTACTTAATTAGTCTTAAATTATGTTTAATAGAGGAAGCTTACGAAAACGTGGTATTTCAAGAAATTAGTTTGTATTCTTAGAAAAACATTTGTTTTACTAAAAACCATAGTTTTCAGATATCAGTTGCAAATTAAATACTAAAACGAAAATCCAAATCCAGAAGAAAACCAGCCAAAAAATCTGGAGAGTCCAATTGTTATAAAAATCCAGAAATAGTCTTTAAAATAAAATCATAAACATAACCAGTTTACGAACTCGTGGTCACCGAGAGGCTCTGTTGCACTGATCCGCCTAAGTCTGTGGATTACCTGACAAATAGACAACAGATGTGAGTTTACAAAAACTCAGTGTGTAACCCAGTACAGTTAAGCATGCGAACATACAGAATCATATGCACAGTCAAATACAGATACAGTTTCAGATTCAGATTCAGATAACATATTCAATTTCAGATATACTAAACCCTACCCCCATCCTTTATACACCAACTCCGTCCATCCCATCACACCATGTGGGGTTAAAAACATCCATCCATCCCTACACACCACATTGTGTCATTAAGACACATAACAGAATATATGCAGTCGAGCTGCCAGAATATAGGTGATCAACACCGAACAGAATACTTCCTCCTCATATACGAATCCCACCCCAATAACAGATACAAAAAATCAGATACAGATATAACAAATTACACATGCTCAACATGCTTATATACAGATAACAGTTATACGTATGGCAGTACAGTCAGCCATACTGTAACATCCTGAATTTTAGGGCCTGTGCATTTTGTGTAATGAATGCTTAAATATGTTAAATTGAGAATTGAGGTATTAATTGGGCTCAGGAATGGGCTGAGACCTCAGTTAAAATATTCTGTTTGGGCATTATAAGTTTTAAAGATAGTTACCTATGTTGAAAATATCAAGATTGGGCTTGTGGCCCAGTGGCAAAATGGCGCCACTAAGAGGGAAGGGAGTTGGCGTCACTGGTAAAGGAGGAGGCCCAAGTTTTGGCCACTTGGAGCCTATGTTTTTGGGCCAAATCCGGCATTTAAAGAGGAGCTAGGGGGGACGGTACAAGGCTATTATTTAGGGATTTATTTCATGTTTTAATATATGGATAATTAAGCTGATAAAGGAAGGAAGAGTTAGAGATAATTAAGCCTCTTTTAGATGAGTTAGTAGATTAAGATAAAGGAGAAAAGATAGGATTTATCTGCAAGGTTAGGTAAGTGCCAAAATTTCTATAAATGGGGGGGATAGCTAATCAATTCTGGCATTGGAACCCTACTCTTTCTTCTCTTCCTGTGCCAAAAATTTGAAGGCCATTTCACTTGTTTTCTTTTCTCATCTTTTCTCTTCCAAAAGCCGAAAATCACCATTGTTTTCTCACCTTTTCTTTCTTTTTCTTTGAAATTTCCTTTTAGCCAAATCTTCTGATCTCCATTGTTATTCTTCTCCCATTCACTAAAAGCCGAAACTCCTCATTCAATTCTTCTAAAAGCCGAAAAACACATCTAGTTCATCTTTTCGGGATTTCCTTAAAAAGCTGAAAACTCCTAGATCTCTAATCTTCTACGCTTCAATCTTCTTCTGTGATTGCCGAATCTTTCTACAAGGGATAGCCGAAACCTTCTATAGAGGTAAGTATCAATTTGGGTTTTCTTTTGATCTTTTTCGGCTTTTGGAGACTATATCCGAATGGCTAAATAGTTGGCTAATCTCGTGTTTTCTCTCATTTGCGGCATTCCGGGATTTGAAGGGGATTCATTTGCTTAGATCTCTAAGTCAGAGTTCAGTAACACTCGAATCGTGTTACTTTCGGGATTTCAAGGTAAGGAGATCTACTTATTTTTAACTTATAAATTCGGGTATTTATTAATTCTTGGCCGAATGTAGGGGAACCCAAATCTTCGTATTCTTCCGGCTTTTGAGCAAGGTTTTAGACTAAGGGTTGTAGATCCAGATAGTAAGGATTTAACTAAGGGAGTAAAACTACGCGATATCAGGTGTGCAACACTTCCACACCATTTAGATTGCCTGTTAAAATATGTTATTAATCTGTTATAATCCGATAAATGTCGAAATCCTGGCATAATGATTGAAACCCAATGAGGGTAAAAGCGAATCACTAGGTTAGTGATCTCTGTCATTCCTAAGTGAATGTTCCTGTTAAGATGACATATGTGATAAGGATGTTGTTTTCTGTGATTGCATGGGGTTGGGTTTATTAAAAGGGGAAGTGTTCTGTTGTAGCGGCTTCTGCCGTGACTTGTTGTAGTGGCTTTTGCTGTGACCTGTTGTAGCGGCTTTTGCCGTGACCTGTTGTAGCAGTTTTTGCCGTGACCTATTGTAGTGACTTTTGCCATGACCTGTTGTAGTGGCTACGGCCATGATCTGACGATGAGCAGCAAGACTGCTATTAATGGCGTGTAGCGGTGTGGGTTGATTGTAGAAATCCCCAATGGTGTGAATGGCTGGTACGGGTGGCGTGTAGCGGATGGAAACCTAGGATTTGGGTTGGGCTTGCATAATTTTTGTTATATATATATATTAATCTGTTATTATGTTCTGTGGGATTAAGGCCCAAATCTAATGGTGCAAGAGGGTTGCACACTGAGTCTCGCGACTCAACCTATTATTTAAAAATTTCACGGAGCACCTAGTGCATCGGACCGGGCTGGAGAGGAGCGCAAGGTGGCCATGCGAGAGATTATTTGGATTCAGCAAAGGACTCTTCATTATTTAGTTACTTTAATGCTTCTTTTATTAGTGGATTTTAAGTTTCAATGTAATAAGGCCATGGGCCACTAGACTATAACTTATGTATTGGTTTTATGTTGGGCTTTTATTATTGGGCATTTAAATTTTATATTTAAGTTAAGACATGTATAAAATTTCGGTTTTTATTTAAAATTCACCAAGGTAATTTATAACTTTATATCTTATATGACTTTAATAAATTATTAAGTTTATTTGGTATAAGTGTTTAAACTTTAATATTTTCCAAAATGCGACATGTTTTATAAAAATTACTTTAGTGACATACCAGATCCGGTTGTAGTGTTTGGGCCATGTTTGGGGTGTTACACATACATACAGCATCCTACTCAATTCAATCTACCAGAACATCACAACATACAAATAAGGGCTAAACAGCCCTTACCGATCCTACAGTAGGCCCACACTCGGTTGGAGCGACCCATACGACGCTAGGGAAATTTTTAGCATTATGGGCCCACATGCCCGTGTGGCCCACACGCCCATATTGGACTTGCTCATGTTGTCCATACGGCTTGGCCCAAAATCCACACGCCTGTGTGACATGCCTATGTGGGCCCATGCGCCCAACTTGGCCTAACCCTTGTGTCTCACACGGCCACACTCGAGCCACCACACACCCGTGTGGCATCGACAGATTCATTTTTTGGCTTTTGCTGAAGTTTTGTTTTTTGCGTTTCGAGTACACACCTGATATCGATTCGATGCAAAAATAATCCCGAGACCACCAGAACCTATATTCGACATACCAAAGCTCAGAATCAAACTTAACACAAGATTAAACCGAAACTCAAAAACCAACCATAGCTCAAATCAAGCGCTTATCACTTACCCCAACACTTCGAACGATTGACTACGATTCCGCAGGAGTAGAATTACGATCTTCCTGATTCGTTGCTGCCAAAACAATCGTATAACCCCAATCAACGTTGAAAAAAAACATAAGTTATAGAATAGCAAAACCACACTTACTAGAACGTGCGATGAAAATCGAAATAAAGAGAATGAAGGTGTGACGGCCAACAAAAAAGAACCGAAACTGAAAGGGGAATAAGAAGAAGAAAACGGTAGAGAAACAAAGGACTAATGTCATTTTTTTTTTTGGGAAAAGAGATTTTTGTTTTCTGAAAAACAATGGATAAAAATAAGAAATATCCCAAATCCCTAATTTTACTCCCACTAACTCCTAACTCTTCAGAAATCCAGCTCCACCGAAACTCTTTAACAAATATTCGAGCAAATATTAACACCCTTGCTAACACAGGGATTCGAACACAGTACTTCCAACACCTTGACTCCCTTACCACTTAAACCAACAGGCTCATTCTGATATTAATTCACAGGTAAAAAAAATAAAAGCCCACTGAATAGGGATAAGGCTTGGATCTAAAAATAACCAAAATTTGCTAAAGGTAGGGCTTGAACTTTGGACCTCTCACACATAACCAGAACACTTAACCACTGAAGTAGATACACAGTTGTGTCATAATTATACAGAAACAGAAATAAGAAAATTAGGGCATTACAACTCTACCCCCTAAAAGAAATTTCAACCTCAAAATTTACCTGATCAGAGCAGATGAGGATACTGCTGACGCATTGCGTCATCAGGTTCCCACGTGGCCTCCTTAGTACCATGATTCCACCACAGAACCTTCATTAAAGGGATGGATTTCCTCCACAAAACCTTAACGTCTCGATCCAAAATCTAAACAGGCTCCTCCTCAAAGGTCAAGTTCGGTCTAACCTCGATCTCCTCAACAGAGACTATGTGAGATGGATCAAACCGATATCGCCTCAACTTCGATACGTGGAACACACCGTGAATACTGTCTAACTCTGTAGGTAGCTCCAACTGATAAGCGACCAGTCCCACACGCTTCAGAATTTGGTACGGGCCAATAAACCTCAAGCTCAACTTGTCCTTACGACCGAATCTCAGAACTTTCTTCCACAGAGGAACCTTAAGAAACACGAAGTCCTCCACAGAGTACTCAATATCTCTCCTCTTCAGATCCGTATAAGACTTCTGCCAACCAGAAGCTGCCTTCAGATGATCCCGAATCAGTCTAAACTTGTCTTCAGTTTCAGAAACCAACTCAGGACCCGAAACCCTACGCTCACCCAACTCAATCCAACATAGCGAAGTACGACACTTACGACCATATAAAGCCTTGTAAGGCGCCATCTGAATGCTAGATTGGAAACTGTTATTGTAGGCGAACTCAGCTAGTGGTAGATAATCCTTCCAATTTCCTCGAAAATCAATAACACAACTCCGAAGCATATCCTTCAGTATTTGAATCACCCTCTCAGATTGACCATCGATCTGAGGATGGAACGCAGTACTGAAATCCAATATCGAACCCAGAGCCTCATGTAGTTTCTTCTAGAACCGAGATGTGAAGTGATGATCTCTATCATAAATAATCGACATAGGAACCCCATGCAGTCTAACTATCTTGGAGATATAGAGCTTCACTAACTTTTGCAGAGAATAATCCGTCCGAACCAAAATAAAGTGAACAGACTTGGCCAATCGATCCAGGATGACCCAAACAGAATCCTTCTTAATGGGTGTCAAGGGCAACCCACTAACGAAGTCCAACGTCACTCGTTCCCACTTCCATAAGGGTATTTTAAAGGGTTGGAGCAAACCCGAAGGCAACTGGTGCTCAGCCTTAACCTACTAGTACGTCAGACATCGAGTAACAAAATCTGTAACCTCACGCTTCAAACTCGACCACCAGTACAACTCACAAAGATCGCGATACATCTTATTACCACTAGGATGCAAAGCATAAGGGCTACTATGCGCCTCCTTCAAAATTGACTACCTCAAACCAGAATCATTCTGTACACAGATCCGTCCTCAAAAACACAGAACTCCATTGTTACTCAGCCCAAAGTCAGAAGTACTACCGCTCTCAAGCTGACAGAACCGCAATCCCAAAGACTCGTCCCCTAACTGCTTATCTCGAATCTGATCAATCCAAGTCGGCTTAACCTGTAACTCGGCTAACAAACTCCCATCGTCAAACAGACTAAGGCGAGCAAACATCACCCTCAAATTAGTCATTACTCTATGACTTAGAGCATCAGCCACCACATTGGCCTTACCAGGATGATACTCTATCGTGCAGTCATAATCCTTGAGCAATTCACCCATCGGCGCTGCCTATAATTCAGCTCCTTCTGAGTAAGGAGGTACTTGAGACTCTTGTGATCAGTGTAGATGATACACCCCTCACTATACAGATAGTGCCTCTAGATTTTCAACGCAAAGACCACAGCAGCCAACTCGAGATCATGCATCAGATAGTTCCCTTCGTGTGTCTTAAGCTGACGGGACGCATAAGCCACAACCTTTCCATCTTGCATTAATACACATCCCAAACCAACATGCGATGCATCACTATAGACCACAAACTCCTTACCAGATTCAGGCTATATCAGAATAGGAGCCTAACTTAGAACAGACTTGAGCTTCTCGAAGCTCAATTGTTGTGCATCAGTCCAGACAAATGGAACACCCTTGCGCAGAAGCTTAGTCAATGGCGCTGCAATCAGGGAGAACCCCTCGACAAACTACCAATAATATCCCACCAAACCCTGAAAACTACGGATCTCAAATACGTTCTTAGGCTGTTTCCAATCAAGTACAGCCTCAATCATCCTCAGATCAACACGAATCCCCTCAGCAGACACCACATGCCCCAAGAAAGTTACCTCTCGTAACTAGAACTCGCACTTACTCAACTTAGTGTAGAGTTGTTTTTCACGAAGAATCTGAAGCACCACTCGGAGATGCTCATCATGCTCATCCTCACTCTTAGAGTAAACCAGAATGTCGTCGATAAAGACCACGATGAATTGATCCAAATAATGCTAAAAAACTCGGTTAATCAAATCCATGAATGCCGTCGGAGCATTCGTCAGACCAAAAGGCGTTACTAAGAACTCGTAATGTTCACAACAAGTCCTAAACGCAGTCTTATGAACATCCGCATCCTTAACTCTTAAATGATGATAGCCAGAACGAAGATCAATCTTCGAAAACACCAAAGTCCCTCGGAAATGATCAAACAAGTCATCGATCCTCGGAAGTGGATACTTCTTCTTCACAGTTAACTTATCGATAATCGATGCACATTTCCATGGTCCAATCCTTCTTCTTAACAAACAAAACTGGTGCCCCCCACGGAGACACACTAGGATGGATGAAACCATGATCTAGAAGTTCTTGAAATTGAGCTTTAAGCTCAGTAAGCTCCTTCAGTGCATATGGCGTGGAGCGATGGACACCGGAGCTGTACCCGAAATGAGCTCAATTTTAAACTCAACCTCTCGATTCGGAGGTAAACATGAAAACTCCTCAGGGAAGACATCCGAAAAATCCCTCACCATTCTGATATCTCCTATAGAAGAGTCCCCAGAATCAGAAACACTAACGTAAGCCAAGTATGCCTCATACCCTTTCCGAACCAATTTCTCAGCTACAAGAGCAGAGATCACATTGGAAAAATAATATCGACGCTCACCAATCACAACCACCTCTATATCATCCTTGGTCCTCAGAACGACCCTCTTAGATGCGCAGTCCAAACTGATTCGGTGCTCAACCAACCAATCTATACCCAGAATTAAATCGAACTCCCCAAACGGAAACTCTACCATATTTGCCAGGAAGACAGCCCCTTGTTCCACTAACGGAACATCCCTATAGAGTTTACTAACCCAAACAGACTGACCCAACAGACATAGTACAATAATCTCACTAGAAGTGCTCTTAATAAAAATCCCCAGGTTTTCAGATACAGTGCTAGCTACATAGGAGTGAGTGGAACCTATGTCTATCAAAGCAGTATAAGGCACATCAAATATAAGGAACGTACCGATGATGATATCAAGAGCATTTCTATCCTCTTAGCGTCGTGCAGCATAAACCAGTACAGGCTACCTCATCTTAGTCTGACTAGCACCTTTGCCTCGTGCCCTCTGCCCACGACCTATACCATTACCACCCCTAGCCTAACCACGGCCCCTAGGTGGCTGCTGAACTGCCCTCTGAGGCTACATAGAACCTAGTCCTGAAGCTTACATCTAATCAGCCCTCTGTGAACACTCTCGAATACGGTGCTCTAATGACCCACACCTCAGAAAAGCCCCTATCCTACTCCAATACTCGCCCGGATGGCGCCTACCACAATCATTGCACAGCTAAATCCCAGTAGGAGTAATAGGAGTCCCTACTCTAACTGGCCCATCTGATCTGGCCTTTTTTTATGCCTCTGAACAGAACTAGAGGGCTCTGAATCCCTCTTATCCTTACCCCTCTCACGATCCCTATTTTGGTGTTCCACGCGTTTAACATCCTCGGCGATCTTCGCCTTCTCAACCAGAACTGCAAACTCTCACTCCCTCTGTGGAACAATCAACACCCTCAGATTATCCCTTAAGTCATCCTTAAATCGGACTTACCTCTCATACTCAGCCGCCACTATGCCTTGAGCATAGCGGCTCAACCTCAGAAACTCAGCCTCATACTCAGCCATGGATCTATCGCCTTACGTGAGATTCATAAACTCACGCCTACGAGCATCCACATAGCTCGCTTCCACATACTTGCTCTGAAAGGTGGTCTTAAAGAAATCCCAGTTCAGACGATCAAGCTAAGTACCCTCCTCAACTATCAACCACCATTGATATGCCTTGTCGCGAAGCAAGGAGACTACACCCTTCAGTTTCTGCTGAGGAGTACAGTCTAGATCATTCATGATCCTCTCGATGGCCTCCAACCAATACTCAGCCATATTAGAGGCGACTCTCGTGACACCCCTAAACAACTCAGCACCAGTGGACCGGAGTAGTTCAATTACCGACCCTCAGCCACCAACTCTAGAATGGGGTCCAGCAACCCTCTCCAAATCCTCAACATGGCTTGGGACAGTGCATCCTCCCTAGTCGAGCGACTCTGAGACCCAGTCTTCGTAGTAGGCGAAACTGGGGTCTCACTCGTATACAAGTTCGGCATACTGCCCAGAGAGGAAAACTCAGCTCGAACCCCATACGACCTCTACCACGACCTCGAATGCCACATTCACAAGTTCCACAAGTGCTCACTGTATATTTCGAGTTTTCTCTACATTAAAAATTTTATGCATCAGTTTTAGTATTTATTAGCAGATTTTTATGCATAAATTATCAAAAGTTCAAATTGTTTCCAGAAGTTTCGGTCTCTAACTATTTTAGTACAATTTCAGAAAGTACTAACTACAGTGTTTCAGAGCAGTCCTAACTAAGTTTCAGAAATACTTACAGGATTAGCGTCGGAGACTCGGTGTACCACATACTTTCTCAATTGTTTAAATTATTTAAGAACCAATTCTTTTTTAAACACAATTTTGAAGCCCAAAATTCACAGCCGAGTTTTACAACCTAGCTCTAATACCACTAAATATAATACCCCAAACCCGGCCTAGACGTTATGGCCGAATCCGAAGATGTCACAAAGAATAGGTATTGATATCGATCTCTTCATGTTAAAACCATTTCAGTTTTAAAACTCCTATTTGCCTTTACCCATTGTCAATATGTTTATTCAATTACTTAATCAGTCTTAAATCGTGTTTAATTGCGGAAGCTTACGAAAACGTGGTATTTCAAGAAATTAGTTTGTATTCTTAGAAAAACCTTTGTTTTAGTAGAAACCATAGTTTTCAAATATCAGTTTCAAATTAAATACTAAAACGAAAATCCAAACCCAAAAGAAAACCAGCCAAAAAGTCTAGAGAGTCCAATTGTTATAGAAATCGAGAAATAATCTTTAAAATAAAACCATAAACATAACCAGTTTACGAACTTGTGGTCATCGAGAGGCTCCGTCGCACCTGTCCGCCTAAGTCTGTGGATTACCTGACAAACAGACAATAGATGTGAGTTTACGAAAACTCAGTGTGTAACCCAGCAGAATTAAGCATGCGAACATATAGAATCATATGCACAATCAAATACAGATACAGATTCAGTTTCAGTTTCAGTTTCAGATTCAGAATCAGATTCAGATTCAGAGTCAGATAACATATTCACTTTCAGATATATCGAATCCTACCCCCATCCTCTACACACCAACTCCGTCCATCCCATCACACCATGTGAGGTTAAAAACACCCACCCATCCCTACACACCACATTGTGCCATTAAGACACATAACAGAATATATGCAATAGAGCTGCCAGAATATAGGCGATCAACGCCGAACAGAATACTTCCTTCTCATATACAAATCTGACCCCAATAATAGATACAGAAAATCAGATATAGATATAACAGATTACACATGCTCAACATGCTTATATACAGATAACAATTATACGTATAGCAGTATAGTCAGGCATACATACAGTATCCTACTCAGATCAATATACCAGAACATCACAGCATAAAATAGGGGTTTAACAGCCCTTATCGACCCTACAATAGGCCCACAGTCGATCGGAGCGACCTGTGTGACCTTAGAGAAATTTTCAACATTATGGGCCCACATGCCTGTGTGGGCCCACACGCCCAACTTGGCTTTCCGTGTATGTCCCACACAGCCATACTCGAGCCACCACAGGTCCTTGTCTTATGCACGGCCAAGTCTTTGTCGACCACACGGCTGTGTCTCTCACACGGTGTTCCACACGGGTGACCACACCCCCGTGTGGCATCGATAGATTCATTTTTCGGCTTTTGCCGAAGCCTCATTCTCTGAATTCCGGGTATACACTTGGTATCGATTCGATGCAAAAACAATTTCAAGACCACCAGAACCTATATTCAACATACCAAAGCTCAGACTCAAACTTAACATGCGATTAAATCAAAAACTCGAAAACCAACCATAGCTCAAATCAAGCGCTTATCGCTTACCCCAACACTCTGAACAATTGACTACGATTCTGCAAGAGTAGAATCACGATCTTTCTGATTCGCTGTTGCCAAAAAAATCGTATAACCCCAATCAACATTGGAAAAAAACACAAGTTACAGAATAGCAAAACCCCACTTACTAGAACGTGGGATGAAAACCAAAATAATGAGAATGAAGGTGTGACGGCCAACAAAAAGGAACCGAAACTGAAAGGGGAATAAGAATAAGAACATAATAGAGAAACAAGGGACTAAAGTTAATTTTTTTCTGGGAAGAGAGTTTTTTTTTTTTTGAAAAACAATGGATAAAAATAAGATATATCCCAAATCTCTAATTTTACTCCCACTAACTCCTAACTCCTCAGAAATCCAACTTCACCGAAACTCTTTAATAAATATTCGAGCAAAAATTAACACCCTTGCTAACACAGGGATTCAAACACAGAACCTCCAACACCTTGACTCCCTTACCACTCGAACCAACAGGCTCATTCTAATATGAATTCACTGGTAAATAAATAAAATCCCATTGAATAAGGATAAGGCTTGGATCTAAAAATAACCAAAAATTGCTAAAGGTAGAGCTTGAACTTGGGACCTCTCACACATATCCAGAACACTTAACAGCTGAAGCAGATACACTGTTTTTCATAATTATATAGAAACAAAAATAAGAAAATTAGGGCGTTACAGTCTCGGTGTTTGACTGCGTGCACATAAAACAAATGATTTTATAAAGCAAATTTAAAGTGTGATTTTACTGCAAGCGGATAGTGCTAGTTGTAACATATATAATTTCAATGGAATACGAAGTGTTCTAAGGGGTCGAACCCAAAGGATTGCCAAGTGGGTAAATGTGTTTACCAAGTTAATTACAAGTTAAGCAATTACTAATCTAATCAAGTCAGAAATTATTAGTACAAGTCTAAATAAAATTGTTTATAAACTAAAATTAAATTGTGAATTAAACTAACTAAGCTAAACTTTCTTCCTAATATTTTAGAAATTGTAGATGATTAAACTTTCTTCCTAATTTTGATTGGTGTAGCGCTTTGGACAAAAACTACCCTGCAGTCATTTTTTTGTTGCGTCAAGTAAGATATCGCTATACCCAATTTTAGGTATCATGATATTCAGGGTTGGGTAACGCAGTACCCAAGTCAGTATTGAAATTTGGAGCCTTGTGGATCTTTATATCGCGATACCATTGTAGGTGGCCTCTATTCTCCTTATTATAGCGCGTCAAGGGTATCATGACTTCCATGATTCGATATCGCGATATCCACTTCTAGTTGATATTTTCTTCACGTCCTTGCCATTGTTGACTCCCTACAATTCTCAATCAACTTGTTAGGCTCTCCATGGAAGATTGGCCAGTTTGGGTCTAAAAAATGACTTAAAACTAATAAAAACAATTTATTAACAACAAAACTAAACATCGAAAAAAAAAACATATAAAAGGAACTTAAATTGCTTGAGAATAAGCTCTTTAAGTGTAATGGAGAGCCTAATTTGACGTATCAAATTACGGTAGATAAAACTCCCTTACACTTAACTCTTTGTTTGTCCTCAATCAAACACACAAAACATACAAAAAGATAACTCTTAGACTAATCGGACAATTAAGTCACATAGTGGTAAAACATCGAACTTGTACGAGAGTTACCTCATATACAACTTAAGAGTGATATCTAGTTAACTTAGGTATTCTTACTGCAAACATAATTAGTTCACTAAGTTAAAGTGCTAATAAATATAGAGGCAATTAAAACAAATGTATGTACAAGTGTTATTCATCAAAATAAATTATGTAGATCACTCATAGATTTTAAAAAGAATTGGTCATATTCATTCAAACAAATGCAAGCAATTCATGAATTATTGTGTTAGTGAATTGTTTGGGTCCCAAAGGTCTTCTAGGCTTGTAGCACTTTGAGGCTTAAGACGGTTTGGAGTTCAAACAATAGGCATTCAAAATGGGTTCAACCACTAGAAACGGTTAAGCACATGACATTGTTCCCTACTCGCCTCCAATTTATTTACAAAACCACCTCCTTATTTCTTTTTCCCTCGCCTACCTTATTTCTCCAAAATTTTAGATGATATTACGTTATATTAATACGTACAAAATTAGTTAACATGAACCGAAAGATTTTCCTTTTCGAGCTTAACTTTGATTTCTTTTTAAGCTCTCTTTTTCTTCTTTTTGCGCTCTTTCATTCACAATGTTCTCTTCTCTCTCTCTCTCTCTCTCTCTCTCTCTCTCTCTCTCTCTCTCTCTCTCTCTCTCTCTCTCTCTCTCTCTCTCTCTCTCTCTCTCTCTCTCTCTCTCTCTTTAACGTACTAAAACGCATAATCTCTTTATTTTCTTTTACCACATACAAAACTACCGTAACATTTCTACCTACCCTCAATGTCTATGTTCTAACATCTATTACATAGTGCATTTAAAAAAATAGAGAAATAGAAGGGTTGAGTACTTTAATCATTTAGTCTTAAGGATTTGATATTAAAGTTACTAGGAAAACGATGCTTGAGGCTTAACAACATGGGAACTAGAGGTACATAGCAAAAGGTAAGCTTTTAGGCTCTAGGCTAGTTCAAACAATAGTTTTGTAACACCCCAAATCTGGCCCAAACACTATGACCAGATCTGGCATGTAACGGGTTGGAATGTTAAAATCGAAGTTCTGTATTTACTTTAAAGAGAGCACGTATTTTGTTTGGAAAAACCCTTCGATAACGTATTGTGTTGAAAACTTAACTTTGTTGGTTTTGGAAACCTCGGTATAATTGATCAAGTATTCATTAACTAGGTGATTTTTCAAGAACCCATTGCTTTACGTTAAACGTGTTTGAACCTCCCATTTCATTACTTATTGTAATTAAGTCTTTGAAAACATAAGTTCATAATCCATAAACATGAACAACGGTAAACCGAAAATTTAAGCTGAGGGCCTTATTACATGCTTACGAAAATAACCCAAAATAAGGAAAACAAAGGAAAACCCGAAATAATTTCGCTTAAATAAAATACTTAATGGCCCCTCGTGTCCGCCTCGGCTCCCATATCCACGATCTACTGCTCACCTGAAAGATTAAGGAAAATAAAGGGTGAGTCACCAAGACTCAGTGTGCAAATCCTGGAATCACATATACGACCTGAGGCCCAAAAACACATTCTAGGCCTTGGCCCCTGCAAAATGGCAATAGAATAGGTACATGCAGAATGACCCAACCCAACCTAGAGTTCCATCCTCTACACGCCAACCCTTACCAGCCATCACACCGCGGGGATTTCTACAATCAACCCACCAACCGCTACACGCCAGTTTGACAGCCCTGCCGTCGATCATATTATTCAGGAATCAAATTAACGTGGCATTGCCACCGATCACTATTGTGACCTAAATATACAGTTTGTGGCTTTACCACCGATCACTAGGTGACCTATTAACATGCTCTTCCCCTTCATCATATCAATCTCGTGCCCCATGCATACACACATGTCATAACAAAGATGATATACCATTTACAGAGTAGCATGTTAACACATACATCGATACACATAGAGAAAATACTATGTTTACATACCTGGCATCCCTAGCCTAACCCCTAAGGGTTATTCGACTGTCCACACAGCCTTTTCCGACTTTTCAGCCCATAACAGATATAATACAGGAAACTTATGTGATAAAGATCTACACACCTGATTACAGTCAAGATGATACTTTCTATGTCGACACTATCAGTAGCCGATACGACTGCTAACTTCCTACAGTTCTGTTCTGAAGCCGGTCTACAACCCAGTGGCCAATCCCGTACCGCTGACACCACTCGTTTCTTAAATCTAGGGGTTGGATTTACGGGCCCAATCCCCTCTTTTGTTTGACTAGATTTTGTATCCATGGAACAGATCTTAGTCAACAAACCGGATTAAAACATTGAATCGCATACAAACACGAATGTACATTCATAGTGCAGAGATCCCTTACCTAGAAATCCTGAAAGAGATGGAGTTTAGAGACTAGCGGTTTCCGGCTTTTAGATCTAGACGATCTACTTCGTTTTCCGATGTGTCGCCCCAAAATAAGAACACGAGAATAATCAAAACATTACTCCAAGGATAATCTTATCACGCCAACTAGCCTTTCGGCTCTGGCCTCTAAAAACCAGAAGAGAAAAAGTGAAGAGGGAATTCGGCACTTACCTTAACACCAACAGATTCGACTAACCCTTAGAGATTCCGGCACTTAACATGATAGAAGAAAGAAATCGGCAAGGAGGAAAAGTGGACAAGGTATTCGGCCAGTAGGAAAGAGTGGAAAAGAGAGTTAAAGTGAAGAGATTTGGCTTTAGAAGAGATCAAAAGAAAAGATGTAGAGAGGAACTGTGAGGTTTCGACTTGTAGAGGAAAGCAGAGAAAAGAACAATGAAATTTCAGCTTCTGTATAAAAGTGGAGACGAGAGGAAAAAGAAAAGAAAGAATAGGATCCAAATGCCGGAATTGAAGAGATATCCCCCTACTTAAACCAAATTTCGGTACCTACTACCTAAAAACCGAAAATGCCCCTTTTTAAAACTAAAACTAAGCTACTAATCAAGGGAAATTTCGACACCCCTTGAACATATCAGAACCGATTCCTCCTCCCCCTTAGTGTTGGAATTTCGGCCACCACTGTAACCAACCAATAAATCCTAAATTTCCTCCCTTATCCTTATCTGATCACACCCCCAAAAGAAGCCTAGATAACACTACCTCTCCCCCCCTTTATCTGCCATATTATCTGTATTATTCACTCAAATAAATCCTCCTATTTCCAAGCCTCATTGCCGTCCCACTCTACCCACTTAAATGCCAAAAATTAACTAAATTTAATTAAAATAATTGGGCTTCATGCGACTCGAACTTGGACCTCCTCAGTTGACGCCACCTTTTAGCTCCCTCATGTAGCGCCACTACCCATTGGGCTACAAGCCCATTTTGTATTTTAAAACACAGATAACATCTTTTAAGCCCTATCCTACTTGACTCTCCACTAGAGTGCCCAAGCAAAAAATTTGACTAAGGCCTCGGCCCAATCCTGAGCCCAATCTGAACCCCTTAAACACTCTAATTAACACATTAAGCATAACATAATCATCACAGCACATTAAATGCAAAGCCCCACCAATTCAGGATGTTACAAGTCTTTCCCGAATTATTCACACAACACCAATTTTATCAAGCATACATCTATTTAAATGAATAATTAATAATTCAAATCATTTATCTACAATGATCTATATACTTCATTCATCCTATAGTACACTTTATACATTTTCATTTAAGGTTATTACCTCTAATCTATTATACAAATTAACTAATTGAACTAATTAGTCCACAATAAGAACATCGAATAATCTAGTATCAGTCAAAATTTACATGCTTGACAATTCAACATACTTATTTGATATTTACAACCCATGGCCTATTTCCCAATTATTGTCCAAGCACCATGCAAAAATAACACAATCAAATAAAAACAAGGAAAATTTTTTTGAATTTTTTTTGAAAGTTGTGCAAACGAAACACACAAAGATAAAATCTATATACACCCCCCACACTTAAGTCACACATTGTCCCCAATGTGTCCCAACTAAAGATAAAGTTTAAAGAGACTCCTCTTATCTAATGTAAATGCAGAATAACGGTGGAGCAGTCCTTAAACTCCATTGAAGCTCTTAATGTTGTGTAGCTCTCAGTGGGTAGACCTACATAAAAAACACACGAAAAGAAAAATATGCAATAAAAAATAAAATAAAATAAGAACCAACAAAAAGAAAACTTATCAACTTTCAGGCGATCTGTATCCCCTCCATTGAAGAACTTATAAGAGGTCCTCGACACCTTGAATCATTGTTTGTTCTTCATGACTAGAATAAGGACCCCTTTTGGTGTTTGAACACATTGTTGTTGTCTTATTTTTTACCTTCTTGACAGTCACATCACAAACCACTTTCTTCCAAAGCCTAACCAACTCTAAAGCTCATTTCGAGGTACTATAGCCTCGGGCATCACAAACTCAATGTCACCATAAGCCGTAGATACTCGGACTTCAATTTTTGTTTCGAACTTAAAATAGGTATGTTCGTTAAGTCCATCGGTTGGCTCATTTTCAACAAGCGGAAAGTGTGTAAACTCCTTCACACCTTCACTTGATTTTGGTTTAAGCTTATCCTCTACATCTAACACTACTACTCCTACTTCTACGTTAATCAGAGTGAAGACACATTCTTCATTTCTCGCAGTCTCGTTAAATGCACAATGAATAATCATAGGCACATATTATGGGATTTT
Organism: Gossypium australe; assembly: GCA_005393395.2. Lineage (NCBI taxonomy): Eukaryota > Viridiplantae > Streptophyta > Magnoliopsida > Malvales > Malvaceae > Gossypium > Gossypium australe. The sequence goes on from CM016615.1 coordinate 94,656,685, forward strand.
ATTAGTATAAGGTAGTCAAGTTGAAATAGATTCCTTATTATCTTGGAAGTGTGTTCACATTTGGATAGCATTCTCCTTTAAGCCTGGGTGGTAGGTTCCGTTTGAAATGGGACAGGTGGCCAAGCTCAAGAGGCCAATGTAAATTCAACCATGCCTCTTATGCTAACACGTGTCTTTTTGGTGGAGGGATATAATAATCTTAATTGCAAATGTGAGGTTCTAACCTGGTGAGTGTTAGAGCTTGTAACCACTTATTATACGAGGTGTTAAGATAATAAATTATTTCTTTGAACAAGACCCTACAAATGTAGGGAAGGTGAACTACGTAAACATATTGTTGTGCTCTTCATCAGTGTCTGAAGCAATTGACACTACTCGTAGCATTACTATTAGAACTACTCAATTTTTCTAGCAAATATTGTTCTAAGTTGTTTCAAAAATATTTAACAAATGCTTCTCTTTTTTATCATTTCAATACCATCACAAATCACTCCACTTTCATTATCATTATGTTTTTAATTTAGTTTTGATATTGTATTATTTATTATTTTTTGTCTTCTTTCAAACTTCCTTGAACTAAAAACAAAGAAGAAGAACATGGTAATGTATTATTGTATGTATTTTGTTATATTTTGAACTTGTTTGAATTAAAAAAAAACATGTTAATTTCTTTGTTAATTCAGTTCGATTAATAAGGTTTAAAAAATTTCGATTCAATTAATCGCTAAAAAATTTAAAATTTTGATTAATGGTAATTCAATTTGGATATTAACTGAATTGACTATTTGAACACATCTAATCCCATTGTATACATACATATATATTTTTAGATTTTATATGAATAAATAAAAATACCCTTAAAATAATACATATTACTTTATTAAAATAATGATCTTTTAATAATTTAACAACTGAATTAAAACTCAATTAAAATGTAACAATAACTCGATCATAGATACTAATTCATAATTCAAATCTTCATTCTCTATTACTACAACTTAACCTACCATGCTTTATTTATAAAATAATTATAGCATTTATGATAATAAAAAATCATGATTAAATGGAAATAAACTTAGCGAATAATAATAATGAAAAAAATAATTCGTTAAAATTAAGGGTATACGATTTTATGTTAAACTAATAAAATTGTGAATTAGTTGTGATACTAATTTTTTTTCTAAAAATTCAAGTTAAAATGAATTTAAAAGGAAAGATAACATTGCCAAAAACAACTATAGTAAATTTAAAAAATCTTCCACTCCATATTATTTTATTTTCTAATAATAGATTAAATGATTTGCATTTCTTTTTAGCATCAACATGATAGTTGTTCTTTTAAAAACTAGCATTTTAAGATGTTTTAGATGAGAAAATTTTCAAATTTTAGATAGTTTAAAATTATTAGCATTTTAAATGCATCATTTTGTTTGGATAAATATTTTTAAAAAAAATTAAAATTTTTAATTTTTTTAAGTTCAAAAATATTATAAAAATAATATATTATAAATAAATAATATAAAATACAATATGGATTATTAGATTTATAAAAGGGATTAATGTTTGATCCATCATAGTTCTCATGAACCATAAGTCCTTTTTTTTTTTTTTGGTAAAGTACAAAGCAAGTAGATTAGTAATATATGTTATTATGACCAGGGTTTCAAATAGCGGACCGATATCGGAATAGCGGCCGCTATATAGTGGTAGTGGCGCCGTCTGAAACCGCTAATGCTGAAAATAGCGGTGTGAAGCGGAGTCCACCGATAGCGGTGGATCGCTGCTGCAATTTAACGGGTAACAGCCAATTGCGGCAATAACGGGCCGCTATTCCCATTATTTTCCGTTACAGTAAATTAAAAAAATACATATCTTCCAGACAAAAATCAACAGAAGTAGAATAAAACAAAAGGGAATATTCCCTACCTGCAAAATCAGAGATTTTCAATCAAAAAAAAGTAAAAAGAAGTGTAAATAAACAGAAAAAAAGCAATCAAATTCAAAACTTAAAAGTAATAGAAAATATGAAAATGAAATTCTATTTCTCATTTTCGGCAAATAACACACACAGCAGCAGATGAACGAGATTCTCTGGTAATTTTCAAGTAAGTAGTAGAGTAGTACCTGAAATTTTGTCTTGAACTCCTGAATCTTGATTCTTGCTTGCTTGCATGTCTTGAATCTGCAGCAGTGCAGATATTTTCTTTAAACTTTAGGGAATAGGGATGAAAGCAAGGTTAGGGGTGAAAACTCTTGATTTCTCCGATGAAGGGAGAACTGGAGAAGGCACAAGTTGGGATTTGAGAACAAAGAAAACTTTAGCCTTTAGGGATTTTAGAAATTAGAACAGAGAGGCAGAACGTTTCTTTTGCCGTTTCATTTTGTTTTTCTTTTATTTTTTCATTTTGGTAAAAAGGAAAGGGTAAAAAAGAGAGTGTTCATTTGGTATTTATTAATAATAAATAAATTAATAATTTTATGAATACTGTGTATTTATTTGGGCTTGGGTATGGATATGGATTAGGTAATAAAGTAATAATAAAATGACTTTTTCTTAACCCATTTGTAATTAAATTGGCCTGATTTTAGTTTAGTCCCTTTATTATGATTAGATTTAATAATATATTATATAATATTGAATGATGGGTGTCGAAACCATTTTTTTATCGTATTTTGAAAAACAGGAATTGACTTTAAAAATATGGAAATGGAGTCGTCACCGATCTTTTATTCAAGGTGTGATCGGATCACCTTGAGATGTATTATTTTAATAAAACATTTTTATTAAAACAATAATTTTGGTCTACGAAATCTAAGAAAATAGGTTCGGGAGTTGGTTATGCACAAGGAAGGGTCAGCACCCTCGCAACGCCCAAAATTGGTACCAAATTGATTAATTAATGTCCTGACGTCGAAAATTTGAAAAGATTTTAAAATACGATCTTTTTTTTTGTTAAGGAAAAGCTTGAAGAAATTAAGCCTGATGCCGAGACCTTATTTTGAAGGAACAAAGTATCATACCCAGTGAGTTAGGATACAACATTTCGTGATTTAGAAAATATGTCTATCTTTCGACATTCAATACTCGTACCTTTAAAATTAAGAAGGATACTCCATTATTTGGGTCAAATAAAAAATCGAAGCCCAGTAAGTTAGGGCACTATTTCCCAAAATTCCCGAATACGAAATATTGCCTTTGTTCTTTTGAAATTCTTATCTCGAGATAACAAAATATCACGCCCAGTGAGGTAAGGCGCAATATCTCAAATTCCCGAGAATAAGTTTTTATTTATTTTGAAATATTGCGCATTTGGATTTAAGAGAAAAAGGGGTACTCAGTTGCTAGGTTTTAACGAGGAAAATCGGAACCCAGTAAGTTAGGGCACGATCTTCTCAAAACCCCTAAACACGAGCATTACCTTATTTCAGAAAAACTTTAAATAATAAGAAAAATGATCTTTAAAGCTAAATTGACACAACAGTTTTCATAATATGCAATGAAATATTTATATACATAGCAAGATATTAATCCCTACATCAAATATTACAACGACAAGTCGTAAATAATTTACGGTCACGAATTAAGAAATATAATACAATCAAATGAACATCTAATACATAAGGAATAATATGCGTCAACTTAAATAATACATGCGTAATAAACTTGATGTAATATGATTGTATATTAAAATAATAATGACATATGAAAGTGTTTGGAATAAATAATATATAATTTAAAATAGGGTTTTTTAAAGAAACCAATTATATACATAAATAAATTTAAAAGGATATATTTATATATATGAATGTTCAAAGTAAATAATATAAAGAAATATAAATACTATATGAATTTAGTATAGATAATATATGTAAAACTTTAAAATAAAATATAACAATAAAAACTTTTTCGAGAAGTGAATAAACAAACAGATTAAAATAGGTTAAGGACGAATTTGAAATCAGAATAATATTCAGGGATAAAATTACAAATAAAAAACGTTTTCTAGGGACTGAAATGAAACACGTGAAAAAATACACGGATTAAAAAATGGAATATTCCCGCGCTATTTAAATGGTGCTGCATTGTACAGGACTAATGTGAACAAATAACGAAAAATAACAGGTAAATTTGAAGAAACTAAAGAATTGAATTGCAAACAGAAAGAGAAACGGAAGGACTATAAACGTAAATAACCCATCTCTACAAAATGGGCGGATCCTTCCCCGGGTCGGGTCACTCGCGCGGGGGTCGCCATTAAAACGGCGCCGTTTTGTATTTAAAAGGCCCTTGATAAAACGTCGTCATTTCAATAGGTATAAAAATCAGAAATTTTTTTTTAAAAAAACTTCATTTTCTCCTTTCCTCTTTTCAAAAACCCTAAAACAGTTTCAGACATCCCCCTTCCCCTTTTTGGTCTTTCCCTAATTCAGCCTAGGGGCTCCGGTGTCCTTCGCACCGCCGTCGTGGGCCAATGGCCGGCGTTGCACAAGAAGGACTCTCCGGTGACACGACCGCGGCGATTTTCGGTAAGCCCCCTTTTCTTTCTTTTCTTTTTATTACAAATATGTAAAAAAATAAAAAAAAAAAAGAAAATCATCAAAAATAAAAATAAAAAGCAGGAACCGAACGAAAAAAAAAAATGATTTATCACCTTTTCAATCTACTTTTTTTTTGTATAAATCAGTGTTTGTGAAATCAAAAAATGAATTCTCTGTTCTTTTCTGATTTCTATTTCTGTAAAAACGTCCCCCTTACAGTGGTTGATTTCAGGCTTTTTAAAGCCGAAAATGAAAAATAAAAATAAAAATCCAAAATACAACTGTTTTCCTTTTTCTCTTTGCTGCGCTGTTCGTCGATCATTTGATGCAGGTACAAGGCGACGTGGCTATATGGAGGCTGTACGAGCGGTGTACGGAGGCTGCGGCGCGCGAGGCTTGCGTGTGGGGATGCGGCGCCTGAAGCTAACCCTAGGGTTCTCTGTCAAAACATTTTGGGCTAGGGTTTGGGGCTAATTTTTATTATTTTGGGCCGAAATTTGGGTAGTGTAAATTGGGCTTAATGTTGGGTTTAGTTAATGGGTTTGGTGGTTTGGGTTATTGTAAATGGACTTTTTATTGGACTATTATTATTGGTTTTTTTTTCATTTAATTTTGATTTTTTGGTTAATGAATGGGCCCGGGCAGATTTGGGCTCCTACAATGGGGTCATGCAATTTAAATTTGTGTTAAATGAGTGTTTGTCAATAGTTTTAATCACTTAATACAGATCAAGGCTTAAGATATTATTATACTTTAGTTTGACATAATTTAATCATATTTTTTTTTGCAATATTATTAGTAAGTGCAAATCGATAACATTGTAAATTGGCATTAAAGTTATAACGTGAAATTTTTTAAGAGTTTATCTTAGATAGGATGATATTAAAAAATCTCCTTTTAATCACTCAATAATAATATACCACATCATATTTTTTTTAGACTGCATGAATAATAATAAATTAAAAAACAATTAAATTAACTCTTATTACTATTTTCAAGTCTAAAATAAATCTAATTTTTATATAAAACTCTTAGATTTTAGAATTTTATATTATCTAAAATAATTTTTTATATTGTCATTCATTTATAAAATATATTGCAATGAGAGTGTTTATATATATATATAATAAAAACTATAAGGAAACAATTTAAACCTAAAATACTTCAACTAAAATTATAAAACTTCTAAAATTAGGGGTGGATTCAATAATTTTTTAAGGGCTGGAATTGAATAATAAAATTTCGAGAGATCAGAATATAATTTTACAATGTATTAATTTACGATTTCATATTTTTAAAAGGATTAAACATAATTTTATTTATTTTTAAGAGTCAAAATGTAATTTTACTACAAATTAATATTTAATTTAATAATTTAATAAGGACTTATATGAAAACTTTCTATTTGAGGGGGGCCAAAGCCTCTGCCTACCCTTTCAAATGAACCCCCACCTGAAATTATCAACATTGTGATTTAAGCCAAAGTTTCATTAATATTTTATAGGTCAAAACATACCATAAGTTCATATACTCTTCACAAATTAAGAATTTAATATTTTTTTTATTTTTTAAGAATTTAGACTCTTTATTTTTCAGATTTCAAAATTCATATCTAATTGTTAAAACTGTTTTTTTTTTGTTAAATTTATTGGCGTGACATTTTGAAATAAAAAAAAATATCATTTGGTAGCCAGGTAACTAAAAAAATGACATTGTAATTAAAGCTAGATTTAACAAAATAATTTTAACAGTGTTAACAATTATTCTTAAATTTTGAAATCGAAAAAATAGAGAGACTAAATTCTTAGAATTAAAAGTATAAGGACTAAATTTCAATTTTATGAAAAATATAAGGACTTATTGCATATTTTAACCTATTTTGTAAATATATTTCCACTTATGACTTGTATTATAAAAGGTAAAAAATCAAGACAATTTAATTCATTGTGTTTTTCTTTATCAAATCCGATAGATGACTTCAATTCAACATTAGATAAATCTCTATTGATTTTAGTTTGCATAATATGAAAAACTTGAATTTTTAAATTTGATTCAATTTGAATTTAAATTTTATTAAGATGGAATGGAACAAAACAAACTATTTATACCAAAAACTTTGGAACCAAGTAATAATGAGTTATGGTGTATCATTGTTTTTAAAAAAATAAAATATGTATGGATTATGCAATAAATTTAAATTTTCCATGTTATTGATGTTTACTTTTTTTGTATTATATTGTTGATAATATAAGTAATGAGTTGCTTATATTTCTAAATATAATTTCATGTTTCTTATATATAAATAAAAATAAAGCATGCCACCACGTGAAGAGTTCCCGACTAAAGGATTGGAGGGTGCACCAAGTAATGATATAGGTTGGCACTTTGGAAACTCCAGTGCCAAATGCGAGAGGAAATATCGTGTGTAAACTTTGTGGTAAAGTTGTGAAAGGAGGAATAACACGATTTAACGAGCACATTTCTCATAAAACCGGCAATGTTGCACCATGCCCTAATGTTACTGGTATGTGATACTTCATTATTGTTTTTAAATGTTATTGTAAATTTATCAATAAAGATTATATAATATTGATAATAATATAAAGTGTGAATTTTTTTTATTTTATTAACATGTGTCATTAGAGAAAGTATGATGAATATATTGAAGGAAAGCAACACAAAGAAAATAGACAAAAAGAGGAGAAAAGATGAATTCCTATCTCAATTAATAGAAGAGGAGGATGAACACGAGGAATTCATTGATGAAGTTTCTGCTATAAGGCAAGCAACTCGAGAAAGTATCCAATCACAACACAAATGGCATAAAAGGGAAGAATTCAGACGAAGTACTGGTGGTTGTGATAACATTTATGAAGAAGGGCGATCTTCTCATAGATCAGCTAGAGAATATCATAGAGAAAGAACAAGTAAATCCATCCCAAGTGAATCTGAGTTTACCTTAAGGGGAGCTATACCTGAATTGGTTAGAAGCAAAAGTTCAAAGCAACCAAAGGTCAATGACTCTTTTTTAAAGAGTTTTCGAAGGAAGATAGGTGAAGCAGTATCTAAATTTTTAATATATGAAAGACTTCCTTTTCAATTAGCAAGCTCTCCATGGTTGTATAACTTAATTCAAGTGTCAACAGAAGTTGGACAAGGTGTAAAGCTCCCAACACCTTATGAGGTTTCAGATGTATATTTGGAGTTAGAGTATCAACGAGTTCATGATTGGGTAAATGGACTAAAGACTCATTGAAAAGAATTGGGTGCAACTCTAATGTGTGATGGTTGGACCAACAGTTTGAATCAAATGCACATCATTAATTTCCTTGTTTATTGCAGTAAAGGAACCATTTTTTGGAAATCGGTAGATGCCTCAAGTGTTCTAGTAGAGATGCTGAACTTTACTATAGTTTGTTAGATTCAGTTGTAAAAGAAGTTGGAGAAAATTACATTGTCCAAATAGTGACTGATAATGAGGCAACAATGAAAGTTGCTGGAAAAAAATTAATGTTGAAAAGAAAACACCTATATTGGAACTCATGTGCAACTCACTGTTTAGATTTATACCTTGAAGATATTGGGAAAAAAGCCCAGTGTAGTAAAAGTGTTAGATGAGGCAAAGAAAGTGACTTGTTTTATATACAATCACATTTGGACTGTTGATTTGATGAAGAAGTATACACAAGGGAAACAAATACTTCGACGAAGTATACACAAGGGAAACAAATACTTCGACCCGCTCTTACTTGATTTGCAACTCACTTCATTCAACTTGAAGAAATAATAAGACAAAAGCAAGGTCTGAGAGAAATGTTTAATTCAAAGGTTAGTATTTTATAATTAGTTAATATAATTACTTAAATATAGCAACCTTTAATGATTTTATTTGTAACATCCCAAAATAGGGGTTGCGAGTTTGGAGAATAACTCAAGTGTTAGTGGGCCTCAAGAGTGGTTTTGATGTGTTTTTGGAGTTCCTAAAGCTCGAGGATAAAAAGGGAATATTTTGGAAATTTTGAAAATTTTGGGTTAAAAGTGAAAATTTGGGTGATGGAGGCCTTAAGAATAAATTTTGTAAGGGTGTGGCATATAAAATGCCCTGGTAAAGTGGCTTCCGTGTGTCACTAAGGTTTGGGTTTGGCGCTAAGCAGGTTAGGGGATCAAGCGACGCTGGGCACATGGTTTTTATTTTTTTTGGGTTGTAAAGAGTGATGGACTGAGGAGGCTTTAAAAGAATATATGCGAGGTTTATGACGCATGAAACTACTTGGCAAGGTGGCTGAGGCGCGGAGAGGGCTGCTTCAGGTCTGGGGTTCGAAACCTAGGAGCAGCGCTTGATTACGTTTTATCCCATTTTTGCATCAAGCAAGGGACGCCTGAGAGTGAAAGGCTTAAAAGGAATTATTAACGCGACATTAGCATGAAATTCAAAGTGGCCGAGTGGTTAAGGACTTGGCTTGAGAACTGCGGCTAAGGGGACTCGTGTTCGAGTCCTGGGGGTCGCGCACGATCCGTTTTATTTTTATTTTAGCGCTAAAGCATAAGGGAGCCCATGGAAAGTAAGGTTTAAAAGAATTTCGACGCGTTTAATAGCACGAAATGTGCAAAGGGTCGAATGGCAGGAAGCTTGGAGGATTCTCTCCAGGTCTCGGGTTCGAGACCTGGGGGCTGCGCTTGGGGTTTTCATTTTGTGCCAGCGTGGGGAAGGGCCTGCATGGCCCATGCACGCATGCAGCATAAGAGTTGCTGCTGTTTGCTTTATTTTATTTTGGGAAACATGGGCGTTTTTCCTTTTATTCTTTTTATTTATTTTATTTTATATTTTTATTATTCTCTGCTGCAAGCATGGAGCAGTTTATTTATATTATTAATATTTTATGTATAGGAAATGATGTAGTATGGGGGAATAGATTAAACAATGAAATTGTTGTCAAAATTAGTAAAAGGGGAGAGCATGTGCGGCTTGGGGGTTGCAAAGCAGGGCCGAATGGAGCTCCTAGGGACTTTGTTGGTCGGCCTTGATGATAGCAATGGAAGCATGGCTGAAATCCATGCTTTGTTTTTCCTTTCCTTGCATTTTTGGAGCATAGCCGAATCTCATGTTTGGTTTTCCCTTCTATCTCCTGTGCTTTGGTTTTCTTTCATTTCCAATTATCTTGACCGAATGAAGCTTTGGACTTGGGAGCATTTCGGCTAGCTCTTGTTCTTTCATCTCCTTCCCTTGTTGTTTCAAATCGAAATCCTCCTCCTATACTACCTTCAATTTTTACTTTGAAGCATGCCTTGTTGATTAAGTGCCGATTTATAATTGTTTCATAGCCGAAATTCATTTGTCTCCTTTCTCCTTTAACCATTTCATTTGTTTCTACTTCCAAAAACTCTAGCCGAATTCCCTCCTTTTCTTTTAGTTGTATTAGCTGAATCTCTCTGCTATTTCTTGGGGTTACCTTGGCCGAATGTTAGTCTTGGGTAGGTCTTTTTGTAATCGATTTTGAAGGGGCCTCCGGGATTTTGGAAGTAATCAAGCGTAGCCTTCTTTCCCTGTTGTTCGGTAAGAGTTGGTAAGGATTTATTATAGTAGTCTATTCTTTTTAGTGTGCAAAGCCGAAGGCTATTGTTATGATTTTGATGACTGCCGATTGTAGGGAAGTGAAGCGGGAGCACTTAACGTGTGGTGGCTTGTGCTCAAGAGGCGTTAGGTAAGGTCTCGGGGTCCAAGTATTAACTCTCGAGTTGTTTGGGTTGGCCGAATGGTCTCGGTGCTAATCTTTTTGTTTGGCCAAATGTGCTTGGGGTCTTAATATGGTATTTATTTCATGTGTAGCCAAGGGAAGAAAGCGCTAAGGATCTTTTAAGATTCGATTGCAGAAGGTAAGGGTAGTATTCGGCTAAAGGCACTTGCTAATACTTGTGGTCAAGGGCCAGAATTAATGTGGTATTATTTCAGGATTTCGACAGGTTGTAGGAGCAACCGGGGTTCAAGTTTGCTTCGGTAAGTAAGTTAGTTGGTGAGGATGAAATACTTAGATTTATGACTTGGGTGATTAACTGTTTGATCTGATTAAGTGTACCGATGGACATAAGTGTTAGTCAAGAAGATAAAGGGGTAGCCCCTATCCCCAAGTTTAAAAGGGGAGCAGTCTCTGCGATACGAGATTGGCCGCCGGGGTGTGGGCCAGCGTCCGAACAACAGCGTAGGCAAGTAGCCGTAGTATCGCTTAGGGATAGCTTCGGGATTGAGGGCATAACGCTGTTTGTGATCAGGTGCGTAGTTATCGTGTAAGAGTATGCCCAAAGATCAATCATGAGATGGTTGTAATAACATACTTAATTTACCATGTTTATTAATATAAAGCGTTGTCATTATTATTTCAGTTTTTCTTTCTGTGTGTATAGATAAACTGTTTTATAATAATGTCCTGAGAATAATATGATTATTCTTAAAAGATCCTTAGTCGAGTATTATTGTTGACTAGGACAATAATAATGCATTAAGACTAACATGTAGTTGATTGATGATAAAGAGTTGTCATTGATATGGAGTGTCAAAATCAATGCATGAATATGTGTGTTAGAGAACAACATATTGGATTGACCCGCTATGAGTATGTTTCTTGGATTATTATGTAATTGTCACAACATTACTCATAGTGATTAATATGTATATGATCCTCAGACTTGAGATCATTATTATCCCAGCATCGTGAGTTGTATATTTTGATACAGTCAAACGTATACCGTAACAGGTTGTTCTATAAAGGCTGATGTTGGATATACCACAATCTATGTAGAGGGATATGGTTGATCAATAAAGGATAAGTCCCTCCTACATAATAGGAGTAATATCTTAGGCCACTTGATTGAGTGAGACTAGAAATGCATGGCCATGCTCAAATAAGTTGATATGAGATGTCATACTAATTTGTATATCATAGTCTACTCAAGATATCAAGAAACATGGGATGGATTATGCAAGTGTGACTATCCCATGACTTGTATCCGTTCCAGAGATAAAGGACTTAAGGATTAATGCATGAAAGGTTAATCACGAAAGGTTATGTCGAATCATGACTTCTTGTAACTTAGGTAGCAATGATGCATTGCTAGATGCCACTCATTGTCTGTGACAATAGAATCGTTCTAGTATTACTGCTAACGTTGCAAGAACCTACAGGGTCACACCCTATGGTTGAAATGAACGGAATAAAATATAGTTGGTATTGTGCTTGGTTGTCACATAAATTAAATTAATTAAAGAATTAATTTAATTGGGCAATCAAATATTGAACATATTATATGTACAAGGATGTTGTACACATAATGATAACATAATTTTATTAATATATGAATTTGATTCATATATAAATTTAAATAAATATAGTTTACCGGAATCCTTATTATAATTAATGTAATTGTAATTTTCAGATATAATTAATGTAATTATAATTTTCAGTTAAAAACTTTATTGTATTTATTTAATCATGTAATACATTCAAGACATACCAATTATAAAAGGCCCAATTAAGAGGATACCTATTATAAAAGGCCCAATGAGAAAGGCACCCATTATAAAAGGTATTAAAAGGAGACAAAACAAAAGATGAAAACCCTAAGTGATTGCTTGTTTGGTCTAGCAGCCGTCAAGCAAATAAGCCTCCAAAACAGTTTTGGAGATTTCTTCCGTTCATAGTCAAACCGGGTGGATTACGTAGAGGCCGACATCGGAAAAGGTTGAGGCTTGATTCGACAGTAGATCAAAACTCTTGTTGCCAAGACGTCGCTGTCTACTCAGATTGAAGTTTTGGTAATTTCGAAACCTTTATTTCACCCCGATTCGTTCCTCACACATGGATCCATGATTTGGATCGCCGGATCTAATTTTATTCTGCTGCGCCATGGGGTACCGGCGTTCCAACATATCGCACTGTTCTCTTGCTTGTTTATATATGTTATATGTAAATGTATATGTTGTGCATGTTAGCCGAAATAAGGGCTAAGATGTTGGATACCCAAGGTGGGTGATCATTTAATCAGGTGTGTAAGCTCTTACACACTTTATTAGTATAGATTGTTATTATCATGATATTTATAACCTCTCATGTAGTAATTTTTCCTTGTGGGCATAAGCTTGGTTTTCGGGTAAGTCCCCTATTACTCGATCTATGATACATGTTGTGTATGCCATCATATGCTGTTAAATGCTATGCTATATACAAATGCATGATATATGGGATCATGATACTTGTTATGTGAGCATGATGATGGTGGGATTGATGAGAGGAAGTAATAATCGTGTCGACGGACACCAGTGGTTTGGTACCACATTTCGTGACTACGGTCACCAGAGGTTTGGCACCTCCAGAGGTTTGGCACATCATAGCGTCTCGTCCCTGTGGATTAATTCCACCGTGGGTTGGCCCCACATTTGAGATTCGGGATCGACGCCAGTGATTTGGTATCACACGATGGGTTGGCCCCATCATTTGATTTGTGACTTCGGGTCACCAGTGGTTTGGCACCACCAGTGGTTTGGCACCACAAGTATTGACGGATACCGTGACTTTAAGTCACCAGTGGTTTGGCACCACCAGTGGTTTGGTACCACACGGGGTAGAAAAAGGAGTATGGATGGCTAGGTTGGGCTTCATAATTGCATATTCATGTGTATGAACTGTGTGGATATGGGCTAAGCCCGTATGTGGGGACATGTGTATTAACTATGTACTGAGTCTTGGTGACTCACCCCTTTTCCTATCTTTTTTAGGTGAGTAGATCGCGGAGATGGAGCCGGAGAGGACTCGAGGTGGCCATGCTTGTTCCTCAGTTTTGAAGTTTTATTTCGTACCATTAAAGTTTACTATTTGCTAAATTCGATTGGGTTGTAATATGGCCGCTTATTATTTTTATTATTATTCGTATGATTAAGTAGTAGTTTTTACCTTATTTCTAACGAACTTATGAACTGTTAAGCGAATCGGTAAAAGCAACGTTTTCAAAATTAGTACTCGTACGCGTTTTCAAAGACGTTACCATCGGGTAGCCAATTTTACCAAGTTATCAATAACCCCGACATTTCTAAAAATCTAAATGATCAAATGGTTTCAAAGGAAAAGGAAAAGTTTTCAACTCAATCGTATTTATCAAACCAACCTATCTTAGTTTTAGCAAACACCGTTTTACAAATTCAGCAATATTTTCAGATTTCCAAATATTAATCCGAATCCTTCAAAACGTTTTTACTCCGTGACATACCAGATCCGGTCAAGGCTTGTGGGCCGGGTTTGGGGTGTTACATTATTAGTTCCAAATAATTTAAATTATATTATTTTAAAATTTTTCTTATGAATATATAGGATTTTAAATAATCAAAATGGGGACAGCAAAAGTCAATGCCTGCTTATGAAGCCAAAAAAATTGTTTTGGGAAATTCTTTTTGGAAAAAAGCCAATGACCTCATAAAAGTTTACGAGCCCCTAGTAAAAGAATTGAGGCTTGTGGATAGCGATGAAAAACCAACAATGGGCTTTATTTATGAGGTTGTTGATAGAGCTAAACAAGCAATTCAACAAGATTGTCAATATTAAGTACGAAAAGATTATTGACAATAGATGGAATTTTATGCATTCCGACTTGCATTTAGCTGGTAAGATAAAATGTTTCATATAATTAAGAAATATTTTTATATTTTATTATTTTGAGCTTTAGATTATTATTATTTGATGATATTCTTATAAATTATACTTAGGTTATTTTCTCAATCCTCAATTTCAATTTGGGGTGGAGCATCCTGAGAATGTACTAATAGAAACATTAGAAGGTACACGATTAGTAATTGAAAGATTAGAACCTTCTCTTGATAATCAAGTCAGAATGGTTAATCAGGTTAGATTCAAGTACTATTATTTGTAACTTGGTTACATAATTTGAAATAGATTTTTTTTTTTTACTTTATCTTTTATTTATGCAGTTGTTACTATTTAGAGATAAACATGAGACATTCGGTACTCCACAAGCACAAAGAGCTTGGAAGCAAATGAATCCGGGTAAACAGTTAATTAAATTATTTAATTTAATTTATATTATTTAATTATATTGTACATTTTGAAGTTATTTTGAAATTTAAATAATATAATGCAGCTGTGTGGTGGATAATATACGGCACATGTGTTCCCGAATTACAAAAATTAGCAATTAAAGTGCTTAATCAAACAACTTCAACATCAAATTGCGAATGAAATTGGAGCACATTTATTCACACCAAGGCAAGAAATAGGTTAAAGTATAAAAAACTTTGAGAAACTAGTGTTTACCTATTATAATATGATGCTTCAGATAAGGCATCAAAAAAGAATAAGCACTGACAATATAAACGCTAGTTTTAATCCTATCAGCCTTGATCATATCTTTGAAGATGTTGATCCACTATCAGAATGGCTTCATGAGAAAGAGAATTCATTATTAGATGGTGAAAATGTCGGTGTGTTGCCTGTGGATACCCCTGATGATGAAATGGATGTTAATCAATCTCAACAACAAAAGTTGTCTTATTCAAGTTCTAGTTCAACGCCAAGTCAGAATGGCGATGGACTCGATGGTGGTGGTTTAAGTCCAATTGATGAGGATGATGGATATAGTGGTGATAGAGGTGAAATTAGATCATCTAGCCAATATGGAGGAGAATATAGGGTTGGTACCACTAGTGGCCATTTTCGTGATAGATTAGAGTTTGATGGAAATATGTTTCCTAAACCTAGGAGAGATAGAAGTGAACCTAGAGCTCCATCAAAAGGAAAAGGCAAAAAGCATACTTCTATAGGCTCTTCATCTGATAGGAGATCGATTTCTAGTAACCTTGGGTATAGTGATTCATCTACTAGCACTCAAGGTTTTTATCCACCAGAACAACCTTCATATTTTCAACCTTCACATAGTTATCCACAACCATATGGTTATTATCCACCACTTCCTAATTATGGTGTGCCATACCAGCCTCAAATGCATCCTCCACCACCAATGTATCACCCACCTCCACCTCTCATGTGTCTTCCTCCTCAAATATATCCTCCATATCAATTATATGAAAACCAAGGTGAAAATGTTACTTTTTTTGAATATATTTTTGGAAAAAGGCCAAGAGAATCAAGTCAAGAACGCTCTCAAAGTGAAAGTGAAGGATCTGATCTTCCTCGTCATTCCACTAATTGGTGAAAACTAAATCGTACCACTACCATTATTTGTAAGGTATTTTTTTTAAAAGAAAACTTTTGTTAATGTTCTTAATTTTGATGATATTAAAACATTTAAAATATATCTTTAGATAAATGAATGGAGTATATTTTATGAAAAGATAATTAAGAATCGAAGCATGTTAAACTATATATGAAAGTAGAATGAAAGTGAGAATAAGTGGTAGGAAATAGAAATAATTAATGAGAATCTATACATTTATCTATTCCTTTTTTCCTTTTGCAACATAGAATGTTTATATCTTCACCATCTTCAAAGCTGTCAAGAAATATTCTAGACATCTCTCATGTATGAATTTTCAATTATTTTATCTATATAAACTTTCAAAATTATTAAATATGACAAATGTTTAATATTTCCTTTTTTTTTACTTTGTTATTAGTTAATATAACATTCTTAGAAAATTCGTATATAAATGTAAGAATATTTAATGATTACAAAAGTTGTGTTCTCATATCATATTAATAAAAGTTAATAAGTGTTAGAAAACACTCTAAAAATCATTAAAAGTGACTTTTTATAATTATAATTATAATTATTATGTTTTATAATAAGTTGTGCGAATTTTTAAAAAAAAAATCACGACCGCGATACCCGCAGTGACCGCAATAGTATCCGTTATGTCTGCAACCACGATAAACGCAACGTGACCGCGACCGCAATTTAAATCCCTGATTATGACCATCGTTTTATGAGTCCTGAAAAAGATACGAGTTTCGCCAAATGTTTGACCTCTACGTCATTTGGGAAGTGGTCCTAAGCCTCGAAGGTTCAAATTCCTTGTTGTAGGAGACGGATATCTGTGAGTAGCAAAGCCAATTCTCAATGGACCTAAAGTTGGCCAAGAGCATACTTTCGTCATGTCCTATTCGGGAAGGAGATGATGCAGTTTTGGAGTTGGAGTCGCGGGAGCTGGCTAAGAATTTGACATATGAAAAGTAGTTTGTTGTGGGTTTCAGTGATATGCTGGAAAAATGTTGCGAAAGTTAAAGGATGAGGGTGGAACCAATAATCGTCACTACTACGCCGTATTTTGAGTTGTTGGGATTATATTTGAACGAAAGGGTAAGGTGGTGAGCGGATAGAGGGCCATCTTATAGAGGTCTAAGAGAGCTCTGATTGTTATTTGAATTCGCCAGTGGTGAAAAAATTGCCCATTCGTTACCTGGGAAACCTTTTGTCTGTAAGACCCAGTTGTACTTGTAATAGCCCCTTTGTGCCCGGGCCCATACTGTAACATCCCGAATTAGGGGTCGTTGCAATTTAATTATTTTCGTGTGATTGCTTGAAGAATGCATGTGTTATGATATATTCTATGGTCTAGTCATAACCCTGGGTCAGGTCTGACTTAGCTTTAAAAACTTCTTTTTAACTCTTGAGAAGAAAAAGCAATGTGAGGGAGCTTTAAATAATTTTTGGTGTGAAACTTGACACAAGGAAGCTGCTGGTAGAATGGCTTGGGGCGCTAGGGTGCAAGGAGGCTTCAGGAGGTAAGGGGTTCGAGTCTGGGTGATATCATGGGAGTGTTTTAATTTTTGCGTTAAAAAGAGGGTTCGGGCTAGGAAGGTTTAAAGAATAAATGATGCGGTGCATGGACACGAAAGTCGGCCTGGCAAAGTGGCTTGGAGCGCCACTTAAGGGCCCTGGGTGTAGGGACTCGGGTTCGAGTCACGACGGACGCATGGTGTTTTAATTTTTGATTGTTGGCGTTGAAGCGAAGGAAGCTTAAAAGAAAACTTTGGCGAGTTGTGTCACACAAAAATGCCTTGGCCGAGTGGCGTGGGGCGTGACAGGAGGTTGCGGCACGAGAACTCACGTTCGAGTCCTGATGGGAGCGCCAGGAGTGTTTTATTTTTGCCTTTGACAATTAATGCGTGAAGGGCCAAGGGATGAAAGCTTAAAAGGAAATTTTGATGCATTTATGTCATGAAGTGCACAGTGGCCGAGTGGCTGGGGCGTGGAGAGTGTTTCTCCAGGTCTCGGGTTCGAGACCTGGGAGCAGCAGCATGGTTTTTCTTTTTTCAATGGCCGGCGTGGAAGCTAGTGGCCTGCATGGGTTTTCATTTTGATAAAACAAGTTGCTTTTATTTTATTTTGCTTGTTGTTTTCAAAAGCTGCTGGGTATGGGTTAGTTTTATTATTTTATGGAAGTATGGGGTAGTTATTATTATTATTATTATTATTATTATTATTATTATTATTATTATTATTATTATTATTATTATTATTATTATTAATAGGATGATGGGTTAGTATTATTTTATGTATAGGAAATGGGGTAGTAATGGAGGAATGAATAAAGAATGTTTTATTGTTTGATATTGGGCAATTAACACAAAAAGATGGAAGCATGGCCGGCCTTATGTTTGCCAAAAAGAGAGCATGGCCGATTGAAGCATGCTTTAGGGGCCTCCACTTTCGGTTTTGAGTAGAGCAACAAGGTGCCGAAACCTTCTTTCAACTTTCTTGCCAAATTGATTCTTTATTATTCACCCATTCTTCATCATCTTTTCACTTCTTAAACCGAATATTTGACTCATAAATCCTCTCTCTTTTCTTGCGTTTCCATCCTATCAATCAAGTGCCGAATCTCAATCCTAGCGTGGTAAGTTGTGGTAACTACATATCTTTTTCTCTCTCTTCCTATTATGGCCGAATCCCCTTGGTGGTTTCACTCCTTCTTTTTTTGTTTTTGGTTGATGATTTCTTCATTATTCTGCTAGTGTCGAAACATGGGAAAAAGCCAAAGGGATCTCTGGTCATTGAGGTAAGGGGCGATTAATTCCATTTGGTTATGAATCCATGCTAGGGCCGAATGGCCTTTGGTCTCTAAATGAAATACTAAAACCGATTTCAGGGAAGGCTATAGCCGAATGCAGTGAACCTTCGGGATTTGGTTGGTGACCAAATCGGTTTAAGGAGCCTATCGGGATTTGATTCTTTGAGGTAAGATATATATATATACTATTCGGCCAAGGGCCATTTTGAATACCTAAGTGTAACCGAATGAGCACTATGGCTTTAGGGACAAATCGGCTAAGGGGAAAAACAGAGGCTTCCGGGATTTCGGTTCGTTTTGATAAGCAATAGTAAGTTTCGGTCCAAGTATTTCGAGCACGACATATCCTTCGGGATTTATTGAGGTGGCCGAATGGTCTTGTTAATGACCCTGTGGTTTGGCCGAATGTAGGAGCAAGGGACCTAGTGCGGTAGATCGATTCTTCGGGTTTTCGTTATTGAGTAGTTCGGGATTCGCTTAGACTTACGATTAAATAGGTGTGTAAACTCTTACACACTTTATTAGTATAAATTGTTATTATGATGATATTTATAACCTCTCATGTAGTAACTTTTCCTTGTGGGCATAAGCTTGGTTTTCGGGTAAGTCCCCTATTACTCGATCTATGATATATGTTGTGTATGCCATCATATGCTGTTAAATGTTATGCTATATACAAATGCATGATATATGGGATCATGATACTTGTTATGTGAGCATGATGATGGTGGGATTGATGAGAGGAGGGAGATGATCTCTATGGACTATCACCAGTGGTTTGGTACCACACGATGCGTTGGCCCCATCATTTGATATTTGTGACTTCGGTCACCAGTGGTTTGGCACCACATATTGATATTTGTGACTAAGTCCTAGTGGTTTGGCACCACCAGTGGTTTGGCACCACATATTGATATTTGTGACTTCGGTCACCAGTGGTTTGGCACCACCAGTGGTTTGATACCACATGTTGATATTGTGACCTATGGTCATCAGTGGTTTGGTACCACACAATGGGTTGGCCCCATCATTTGATATTTGTGGCTTCGGTCACCAGTGGTTTGGCACCACCAGTGGTTTGGTACCACACGGGGTAGAAAAAGGAGTATGGATGGCTAGCTTGGGTTGCATAATTGCATGTTTTACTAATATCATGTGTATGAGGCGTATTTTCGGGTTGGGGATTTATACACACTGAGTCTAGGTGACTCACCCCTTCCCTTATCATTTTGCACGTGAGTAGATCGCGGAGATGGAGCCGGGGAGGACTCGAGGCGGCCATGCTTGTTCCGTGGACTTGAAATTTTATTTTGCCCCGTTTTAAGTTTATTATTTACTAAATTTTGATTGGGTTGTAATATGGTCGCTTATTATTTTGGATGTTTAAGTAGTTGTTTTTACTTTATTATATGACTGATGAACTTATGAACTGTTAAGCAAATCGGTTAAAAGTAACGTTTTTCAAAATTATACTCGTACTCGTTTTCAAAGATGTTACCATCGGGTAACAAAATTTTCTAAGTTAACGATAACTCTGATGTTTCTAAAAATTTAAATTTTCAAATGGTTTCAACACAATCATGTTTATCAAATCAACCCATCTGAGTTTTAGCAAATACCGTTTTATAACTTCAGCAAATTTTCAGATTTCCACTATTAATCCGAATCCTTCAAAACATTTTTACTCCGTGACATACCAGATCCGGTCAAGGCTTGTGGGTCGGGTTTGGGGTGTTACAAAATTGGTATCAGAGCCAGGTTCAAAACTCAGCTGTGAGGGCCCAAGGCCCAAAATGTTTTGGTAGGCCTTTTTGTTTGAACAGCATGGCATCGAGTCTCCGGCACCAATCCGCCCAGGTAAGTACTTCTGACTATTAAGGTGATTTGAATATGTGAACTGAATAGGCTATATGGGCTCGTAGATTAGTGAACTAGGATCTGTTGAACCCCTAGGAATAGTATACCCTAATACGAGAATTTCATAAAACTTAATGCCTAATTAAACAAACCTGTGGTTAAGTTGCCAAGTTAGGGTGTGGCAACCATGGTGCGCATGTCTAGGATTGGATCCGGAAGAGCTTGGCACTTAAGCAGTCCTAGTGACTCACCTCCTCTTCGCAGGAATCCTACCTGGTGTGTAGCTACGGTTCACCCTAACTAAGAGGACTCGGTCGCAGGCTAAACTCAATAACTAAAACCTGAAAGGGATTAGCCATATTTTTATGAAAACCCTAGTTTTAAAATCACCAAAGTACCCCTTTAAATAGTAACAAAAATTTATTTTTGGAAAATTTCCAAAACATTTTCTACTTAAAAAATTACCAAAATGCCCCTAGTGGCAAAATTACGAAAATGCCCTTGGTTTCTAAAATGACCGTACTACCCCGATTTCAATAAAAGTTTTCTTACTTTACAAAAGTATCCAAAAATCCTATTTTTACAAAATAATACCCTGACTTGGAAAATTTACAAAATGCCCCTAACTTCCAAAATTACCAAAATAACCCCGATTTCTGAAATTTCTGCAATACCTTTGATTTGAAAAATATTTTCAAAAATAACCTCGAAACTTGGAGATTTCAAAATGCCTTGATTTGTAAAGATTATTTTTGTGACCTCGATTTATTACCAAAATACCCCTATAGGAAAAATGATAAAAATACCCCTGGGATAGGAATAGACGAAAACAAGTGAAGAGTGAATGTATTTGGGAGATACTATGGAATGGATGTGTTTTCTGTGAATTAGGATAGAAAACTCGAAACTTTGAATGATCGAAAGAATCCCTATTAAACTCTCTTCATAAAATTTCTTCGCGGATAACCAAGTGAAACAAGTACTAATCCATAAAATTTTCTTAAGCAGATTAAAGCGCAATCGTTAGAAATGAGTTCTAGAGGACGTGGCCGACGTGGACGCGGTAGAGGAAGAATGATCGTGTCAGAACCCGTTAGGGCGGGTCAGGGGTCTGATAATGAGATACCACCGCCACCACCACCCCAACTTTTAATGTAGACCAGCAGGATCAGACGAAAGGTGAGGCAGTATCGCAGGCTGTGCTGCGAGTTCTTGAGATGATGGCTGGAGCAGGTGGAGGTATGGGAGCTCGGAAATCTGTACCCGAGCGACTCCGAGCTAATGGAGCTGAGGTGTTCTGAGGTGTATCAGGTGTGGCACCCAGTACGGCGGAGTATTGGTTGGAATCAACTGAGAGGATCATGGATGACTTGGATTTTTCAGCTGAGGAAAAGCTGAAGGTTATAATCTCTCTACTACGGGATGAGTCATATCAGTGGTGGCTCACCGTAAGGGATGGAGCGATGGCGGAGGACCTCACATGGGAATTCTTTAAGGCAGCCTACCAAAAGAAATACATAGGAGCAAGCTATGTGGATACGCAGCGGAAGGCTTTCTTGAACCTGGTTCAGGGTAATAAGACGGTAGCGGAGTATGAGGCCGAATTTCTCCGGTTGAGTAGGTATGCTCGTGGTATTGTGGGTACTGAGCATGAACGATGTGTCAGATTCGAGGATGGGCTGAGGGATGAGTTGAGAATGATGATAGCCCCACAACAGGAACGGGAGTTCACTGCCCTAGTGGAGAAGGCTAAGGTTGCTGAAGGGGTAAGACAGTCTGTTAGGTGAAATCAGGATAGGAGTTTGAATAAGAGGAGCTCCGGATCTTCGAGGTTTTCTGGTAATCAGCAGAAGAGGACAAGGTATGGTGGGTCAGATCAAACTACTAGGCCTACTCTTGCTGCTAATACTCAATGGCCGCCACGGTGTGTTCGGTGTGGGAAGTCTCACACGGAAGAGTGTTGGAATGGTAATCGGGGATGCTTCGAATGTGGATCCATGGAACATCGAGTTAGGGACTGTCTAAAAAAGGCAGCTAGACTGAGGTCTGAGGGTCAGGAACGTCCACTGAATAGGAGGGATAACCAACAGCCACCGAGAGGTCGTGGTGCAGGAAGAGGAGGAAATAGTGCTGGCAGAGGACGTGGGACATCGAGTGGAGGTACCGGTGGTACTGAGGCTAGGCAACCTGGCTTGGTTTATGCTGCGAGGTGTCAAGAGGAGGGCGACGCACCAGACGTCATAACCGGTATGTTTTTTATCTTTGGAATACCCTATAGCACCTTGATTGATATTGGCTCGACTCACTCGTACATTGCTAGTAGCGTTGTGGAAACTCTGAATTTAGACTTTGAGCTTACTTCTAAGAAGATGACTATGTTAAGCCCTCTGGGTCACTCTGTAGATGTAGATAAACTCTATAGGGACGTACCCCTAGAACTCCAAGGGGTCGTGTTCTTGGCTAACTTGATGGAACTACCGTTTAGGGAGTTCGATCTGATACTCGGGATGGATTGGCTAGTAAAGTATCAAGCTAGCCTGGATTGCGCAGCTAAGCGCATGGTGTTAAAGACCGTGAAAGGAGATGAGGTAGTGATGATAGGTAAAAGGAGAGATTACCTATCTAATCTGGTTTCTGCATTGAAGGCGGAAAAGATGGTTAGGAAGGGATGTGAGGCATATGTCGTGCATGTTCGTGCTTTGGAAGCTAAGGACGCAGCTATTAGAGATGTCCGGACTGTAAGGGAGTATGTTGATGTGTTTCCAGAAGAACTCTCGGGTCTACCTCCTGATCGTGAGGTTGAGTTTGGTATAGATTTGTTATCCGGAACCGCGCCAGTATCTATAGCTCCGTATCGGATGGCACCGAAAGAATTAGTGGAGTTGAAGGCTCAGATCCAGGAGTTGTTGGATAGAGGGTTCATCCGACCGAGTGTATCGCCTTGGGGAGCTCCAGTGCTTTTTGTCAAAAAGAAGGATGGAACAATGAGGATGTGCATAGACTATCGACAGCTGAACAAGCTGACAATAAAGAACAGATATCCCTTGCCCAGGATTGATGATTTGTTTGATCAACTCAAGGGTGCATCGGTTTTCTCTAAGATCGACCTTAGGTCGGGGTATCATCAGCTGAAGGTAAAGGAAGCGGATATCCATAAGACGGCATTCCGTACTCAGTATGGGCACTACGAGTTTCTGGTAATGCCTTTTGGCTTGACGAATGCACCAGCCGCGTTTATGGACTTGATGAACCGTGTTTTCCAACCCTATCTGGATCGGTTCGTCGTAGTGTTTATAGACGACATTTTGGTGTACTCGAAGTCTGAGGAGGAGCATGATGCACACCTTCATGTGGTTCTGCAAGTTCTAAGGGAGAAACAGTTGTACGCCAAATTCAGCAAGTGTGAGTTCTGGCTTAAGGAGGTAACTTTCCTAGGGCATGTTGTTTCAGCTGAGGGAATTAGGGTGGATCCTAGTAAGATTGAGGCAGTATTGGAGTGGAAGCCACCAAAGTCGGTTACGGAAATCCAGAGTTTTCTGGGGTTGGCAGGCTATTACAGAAGATTCGTGGAAAATTTCTCCTTAATCGCAGCACCGTTGACCAAGTTGCTAAGAAAAGGAGTTCCGTTTGTGTGGTCTGAGAAGCAGCAAGAGAGTTTCGACAAACTAAAGAAGATTTTGACAGAAGCACCAGTCTTGATTCAGCCTGAGTCAGGGAAGGAATTCACTGTATATTGTGATACATCGCATACTGGTTTAGGGTGTGTGTTGATGCAAGAAGGGAAGGTGGTCGCTTATGCGTCACGGCAGTTGAGGCCTCACGAAGGTAACTATCCGACTCATGATTTGGAATTAGCTGCTGTGGTTTTTGCCTTGAAGATTTGGAGGCACTATCTGTATGGGGAGAAGTTGGTGGTGTACTCGGATCATAAAAGTCTGAAATACCTCTTGACTCAAAAAGATTTAAATCTGAGGCAGCGGAGGTGGATTGAATTGCTGAAGGACTACGACTGGTCTATCGAATACCATCCGGGTAAGGCTAACGTAGTCGCTGATGCTCTGAGTCGTAAAGTGGTGGCAGAATTGCGAGCAATGTGTGCTCACTTAAGTCTCTATGAGGATGGGAGTCTCCTGGCAGAATTGCGGGTAAAACCGTCTTGGATCGATGAGGTTAAAAAGAGGCAGTTGACCGATGAAGTTTTGAGTATTCGGAGGTTGCAGGTACAGAATGGTGAGGCCAAAGGTTTCAACTTAGGTAGTGATGGAGTGTTGTATTTTCAGGGGAGAGTATGTACCTAAGGATGATGATTTGAGGCAACGAATCCTTAAAGAAGTGCATAGCAGCCCGTACGCTATGCATCCTGGAGGCAGCAAGATGTATCGGGATTTAAGGGAACAGTTTTGGTGGTCGGGCCTTAAGCGGGAAATAACCGAGTTAGTGGGCAAGTGCCTGACATGCCAGCAAGTTAAGGCTGAGCATCAGTTGCCATCAGGGCTGTTACAGCCAGTAAAGATCCCACAGTGGAAGTGGGAGGGGATTACGATGGATTTCGTAAATGGGCTTCCCCTTACGCCCAGTAAGAAAGACTCAATATGGGTGATAGTAGATCGGGTAACTAAATCGGCCCATTTCATACCGGTAAGGGTGGACTACTCGCTTCAAAGGTTAGCTAAGCTGTATATAGCTGAGATAGTGCGGTTGCATGGAGTACCTGTGTCCATTATCTCAGATAGAGATCCCCGGTTCACGTCAAGATTTTGGAAGGCCTTACATCAGGCGTTGGGTACTAAGTTAAATTTCAGCACGGCTTTTCATCCACAGTCTGATGGACAATCTGAGAGAGTAATCCAGGTGTTGGAAGATATGTTAAGAGGCTGTGTTTTGGACTTTCGTGGTAGTTGGGAGGAGTACCTACCCTTGGCAGAATTCGCTTATAATAACAGTTATCAAGCGAGTATTCAGATGGCACCGTATGAGGCACTGTATGGTCGAAAATGCCGTACTCCTACCTGTTGGACAGAATTGGGTGAACGTCAGATGTTGGGGCTAGAGTTGGTGGCCGAGACGGAAGATAAGATTAGGGTAATTCGGGCTCGTCTGAAGGAGGCATCGGATAGGCAAAAATCATACGCTGATCTTAAGCGCCGGGATGTGGAGTATGCAGTAGGTGATAAGGTCTTCTTGAAAGTATCACCTTGGAAGAAGGTGCTGAGGTTTGGCCGGAAGGGCAAGCTAAGCCCTAGGTTCATCGGGCCGTACACAGTGTTGAAACGTGTGGGACCAGTAGCTTACCAGCTCGAGTTACCGGTAGAATTAAGTTAGATCCATGACGTCTTCCATGTGTCGATGCTTAGGCGCTATCGATCAGATCCATCACACATCGTACCGATTGAGGATATTGAGGTGAACGCGGACTTGTCCTTTGAGGAGGAGCCGGTACAGATTCTAGATCGAGATGTCAAAGTTCTGAGGAGGAAGTCGGTACCGTTGGTAAAGGTGTTATAGCGAAACCATAGTACGGAAGAAGCCACATGGGAACCCGAGGATGTGATGCGGCAGCAATACCCCCAACTCTTCTGATCCAGGTAATTTCGAGGACGAAATTATTTTTAAGGGGGTAGAACTGTAACATCCCGAATTAGGGGTCGTT
The DNA here is from genome assembly GCA_005393395.2 of Gossypium australe. Taxonomy (NCBI): domain Eukaryota; kingdom Viridiplantae; phylum Streptophyta; class Magnoliopsida; order Malvales; family Malvaceae; genus Gossypium; species Gossypium australe. The sequence goes on from CM016615.1 coordinate 94,682,760, forward strand.
GCAATTTAATTATTTTCGTGTGATTGCTTGAAGAATGCATGTGTTATGATATATTCTATGGTCTAGTCATAACCCCGGGTCAGGTCTGACTTAACTTTAAAAACTTCTTTTTAACTCTTGAGAAGAAAAAGCAATGTGAGGGAGCTTTAAATAATTTTTGGTGTGAAACTTGACACAAGGAAGTTGCTGGTAGAATGGCTTGGGGCGCTAGGGTGCAATGAGGCTTCAGGAGGTAAGGGGTTCGAGTCTGGGTGATATCATGGGAGTGTTTTAATTTTTGCGTTAAAAGGGGGGTTCGGGCTAGGAAGGTTTAAAGAATAAATGATGCGGTACATGGACACGAAAGTCAGCCTGGCAAAGTGGCTTGGAGCGCCACTTAAGGGCCCTGGGTGTAGGGACTCGGGTTCGAGTCACGACGGACGCATGGTGTTTTAATTTTTGATTGTTGGCGTTGAAGCGAAGGAAGCTTAAAAGAAAACTTTGGTGAGTTGTGTCACACAAAAACGCCTTGGCCGAGTGGCGTGGGGCGTGACAGGAGGTTGCGGCACGAGGACTCACGTTCGAGTCCTGATGGGAGCGCCAGGAGTGTTTTATTTTTGCCTTTGACAATTAATGCGTGAAGGGCCAAGGGATGAAAGCTTAAAAGGAAATTTTGATGCATTTATGTCATGAAGTGCACAGTGGCCGAGTGGCTGGGGCGTGGAGAGTGTTTCTCCAGGTCTCGGGTTCGAGACCTGGGAGCAGCAGCATGGTTTTTCTTTTTTCAATGGCCGGCGTGGAAGCTAGTGGCCTGCATGGGTTTTCATTTTGATAAAACAAGTTGCTTTTATTTTATTTTGCTTGTTGTTTTCAAAAGCTGCTGGGGTATGGGTTAGTTCTATTATTTTATGGAAGTATGGGGTAGTTATTATTATTATTATTATTATTATTATTATTATTATTATTATTATTATTATTATTAATAGGATGATGGGTTAGTATTATTTTATGTATAGGAAATGGGGTAGTAATGGAGGAATGAATAAAGAATGTTTTATTGTTTGATATTGGGCAATTAACACAAAAAGATGGAAGCATGGCCGGCCTTATGTTTGCCAAAAAGAGAGCATGGCCGATTGAAGCATGCTTTAGGGACCTCCACTTTCGGTTTTGAGTAGAGCAACAAGGTGCCGAAACCTTCTTTCAACTTTCTTGCCAAATTGATTCTTTATTATTCACCCATTCTTCATCATCTTTTCACTTCTTAAGCCGAATATTTGACTCATAAATCCTCTCTCTTTTCTTGCGTTTCCATCCTATCAATCAAGTGCCGAATCTCAATCCTAGCGTGGTAAGTTGTGGTAACTACATCTCTTTTTCTCTCTATTCCTATTATGGCCGAATCCCCTTGGTGGTTTCACTCCTTCTCTTTTTGTTTTTGGTTGACGATTTCTTCATTATTCTGCTAGTGTCGAAACATGGGAAAAAGCCAAAGGGATCTCTGGTCATTGAGGTAAGGGGCGATTAATTCCATTTGATTACGAATCCATGCTAGGGCCGAATGGCCTTTGGTCTCTAAATGAAATACTAAAACCGATTTCAGGGAAGGCTATAGCCGAATGCAGTGAACCTTCGGGATTTGGTTGGTGACCAAATCGATTTAAGGAGCCTATCGGGATTTGATTCTTTGAGGTAAGATATATATATATATACTATTCGGCCAAGGGCCATTTTGAATACCTAAGTGTAACCGAATGAGCACTATGGCTTTAGGGACAAATCGGCTAAGGGGAAAAACAGAGGCTTTCGGGATTTCGGTTCGTTTTGATAAGCAATAGTAAGTTTCGGTCCAAGTATTTCGAGCACGACATATCCTTCGGGATTTATTGAGGTGGCCGAATGGTCTTGTTAATGACCCTGTGGTTTGGCCGAATGTAGGAGCAAGGGACCTAGTGCGGTAGATCGATTCTTCGGGTTTTCGTTATTGAGTAGTTCGGGATTCGCTTAGACTTACGATTAAATAGGTGTGTAAACTCTTACACACTTTATTAGTATAAATTGTTATTATGATGATATTTATAACCTCTCATGTAGTAACTTTGCCTTGTGGGCATAAGCTTGGTTTTCGGGTAAGTCCCCTATTACTCGATCTATGATATATGTTGTGTATGCCATCATATGCTGTTAAATGCTATGCTATATACAAATGCATGATATATGGGATCATGATACTTGTTATGTGAGCATGATGATGGTGGGATTGATGAGAGGAGGGAGATGATCTCTATGGACTGTCACTAGTGGTTTGGTACCACACGATGGGTTGGCCCCATCATTTGATATTTGTGACTTCGGTCACCAGTGGTTTGGCACCACATATTGATATTTGTGACTAAGTCCCAGTGGTTTGGCACCACCAGTAGTTTGGCACCACATATTGATATTTGTGACTTCGGTCACCAGTGGTTTGGCACCACCAGTGGTTTGATACCACATGTTGATATTGTGACCTATGGTCATCAGTGGTTTGGTACCACACGATGGGTTGGCCCCATCATTTGATATTTGTGGCTTCGGTCACCAGTGGTTTGGCACCACCAGTGGTTTGGTACCACACGGGGTAGAAAAAGGAGTATGGATGGCTAGCTTGGGTTGCACAATTGCATGTTTTACTAATATCTTGTGTATGAGGCGCATTTTAGGGTTGGGGATTTATACACACTGAGTCTAGGTGACTCACCCCTTCCCATATCATTTTGCAGGTGAGTAGATCGCGGAGATGGAGCCGGGGAGGACTCGAGGCGGCCATGCTTGTTCCGTGGACTTAAAATTTTATTTTGCCCCGTTTTAAGTTTATTATTTACTAAATTTCGATTGGGTTGTAATATGGCCGCTTATTATTTTGGATGTTTAAGTAGTTGTTTTTACTTTATTATATGACTGATGAACTTATGAACTGTTAAGCAAATAGGTTAAAAGTAACGTTTTTCAAAATTATACTCGTACTCGTTTTCAAAGATGTTACCATCGGGTAACAAAATTTTCTAAGTTAACGATAACTCTGATGTTTCTAAAAATTTAAATTTTCAAATGGTTTCAACACAATCGTGTTTATGAAATCAACCCATCTAAGTTTTAGCAAATACCGTTTTATAACTTCAGCAAATTTTCAGATTTCCACTATTAATCCGAATCCTTCAAAACGTTTTTACTCTGTGACATACCAGATCCGGTCAAGGCTTGTGGGCCGGGTTTGGGGTGTTACACATACAAAAACAAAAAAATAATAAACCAAATAAAATGTCCCTTTACAGTCCAGATTTTAAAATGAGGCCCAAATTGTTTTACAAAGCCCAAACCAATATTAACCTAAACCCAATTACACCCAAACCCAACAAGACCCAAACCTACAGGGCCCAAAAGGCCCAATACTCAAATAGAATCAGAAGCCTAGGGTTTCTGAAACCCTAGGCGCCGCAACTTCCAACACAGGCCCCTGGTCGCGCCGCAACCAGCACGCAGATAGTGCTCCTCACCGCCGTGTTTCTCGTCGTTCACCTGCAAAACAAGGAAAGAACGCAGACAGTAGCAGCAAAATAGGATTTTGTATTTACGGTTTCGATTTATTTTGGGCTATAAAAATCCTAACACAATCTGTAAAAACACACGGATATACACAAAGAATACAGAAATAAGAATACAAAATCTTCAAAAAGTCAGAGGTGATTTTTGTTAGTTTTATTTCGTTTAGTTTTTTTTTTTTCGATATATACAAAGACATACAAATCATTTTTTTTCTTCTAACACTACTAGAAATAAGTGAAAAGAATTTACCTCTCGATTTGTGTTTGGAAAACGGAAGTTTCTGGCCTCCGGCCGCCGTATATGGCGGCGTTTACGATGGAGCGTGTGGCGGTGGTCCATAGGTCCGATGACCGGAACCCAGACGGAGGAAGGGAGGATTTGAGAGGATTTTTTGAATTTTTTTTTTTAAAAACATATTCAAATGATTTTTTTATATAAAAGTGGTTTATATAGCAATATAGAAACGACCCTATTTTTGCTTAAGTCAATAAGCACTAAAACGACATCGTTTAAGGGGCAAGATCCGCGTGTTGACCCTATACCCGGGGAGGATCCGCGTGTTTTTGCTAAAGGGTCTAATTACTCCATGGGCCCTTCCGCATTATTGCAATTTTGTGATTATGTCCAATCTGCATCTTTCTTTATTTTCAATCTGGCCCTGAATTATGGCCTTTGTTTCGATTTAGTCCCCGAGCCATTTAAATACAAATATTGGAACGGTGCCGTTTTGGGAATAGGGCATATTTGCCCAGTGAGTCCCTCCTTTGGGGCACGCGTTTCAATTGGGTCCTTAGTTTGGTCTTATTTTTTTTAATTTCACCCCTAGAATTTGTTTAAATTTAGTTTTAATTTTTTTTTCTTTCATTTTTATTATTTTTTCTGATTTATTTCTTTTAATTTATTATTTATTTATTTTAATATTTTGTATATATATATTATTTATTTTAAACTTTTCATAAAATTGCTTTATCACATATTACTATTTTTATTTTTATTACATATTGTATTGCTTTAATCATATTATGTATTATTTTAAAATTTGTATATTGTATATTATGTAAATTGATTTATTATTAATGTAAAGTTTTCTATGTATTGTTTATTTTAAATATGTATTATTTTATATATATTAAGTTGTTGTATTATATTTATCCCTTATACATATACTATTTGTTTAAAATATATATTTATTTTATTACGTATATATATATATATATATATATATATATTCATTTTAGATTTTGTCATATCATTTTTACATATATGTTTTTTAATTTTTTTTTGCAGTATTTATTTATTATTTGGTATATGTCATTTATCTTATATTGCTATTTTATTTTTAAACTTGATCTTGTATATAAAGTTTCATATTTATTTCGTAGTTTTTATCTTTCGTTATTTACTACTTTATATCTTTATTTGTTTATCCATGTTCTTTTATTTGTTTATTATTTTTATGTTTGCTTTAGTATAATCATTTTATTTCCTGCATCATTCGCTATCTTACGTTATTCTTCCTCTTAATTATCTATGTTAGTATTAAATGTTTGTATATTATGTAATTTTCGTAAATTATTTTTGGTATTTATGTTTTGTAATATATTAATGCAATATTTTACTCGAATCATTTTTTAATAAAAATATATTTTGCTAAATTGTCACATTTTATTCAAAAGTTTTTAAAAAAAAATACGGCGATACATAATATTTGGGGACTTCGAGAAAAATTGTACCCTAACTCACTGAGTTTCGATTTTTCTCGTTGAACTTAAGATATCAAGTATCCTTTTTTGAAATTGAAACACATAAGCTTCAAATCAAAACTTATTCTCGGGAATTCAAGATGTTGTATCCTAACTTATTGGATATGATGTTTTGTGTCTCGAGGTAAGGATTTTCTACAAATAAAAGGCAAACTTAGTTTCGAAGTCTTGAAATGTTGCATCCTAACTCATTGGGTGTGACATTTTATTTCTTTGAGATAAGTGAGTCTTGGCTTTGTTTCAAATAAAAGGATCGTATTTTAAATTTTCCAAATTTTCGACATTAGGACATAAGTTTATCAATTAGGTACCAATTTTTGGGCGTTACGAGGGTGCTAACACTTTTTCGTACGTAACCGACTCCCGAACCCGTTTTCTTGAATTTCGTAGGCCAAAATCAATATTTTAAATAAAACAAAAATTGTTTTATAAGGTAATCCGATCACACCAAAGCAAAAAAGATCGGTGGAGACTCCCGTTTTTTTTTTTTAAAAGCCGATCCCGTTTTTTAAAAAATTAAAAATGATTTCGATACTACTCACAGTGATTAACGATAGCACGATGGATTACGCCCACATGGTTCATTTGTGCTTGTGAAAAACAGATTTCATGTCAATGTTTCCATATTTTCCGTAGTGTAAGTATCCGCCCTGTGATTGTCGATTGACTGTTCGGTTTGGAAATCTGGTAGTCATTTATCCAAGATGCAATCCATTCACGGATATCGGATATCTGCAATGTATCGATGTGAATCGACCATGGAATACCGAACCAGATTAACTTGACCATAGAACAGAGTCAGAAATGATGATCAACCATTTCATTTTGTTCGTGGCATAAGACACACCGTGGGTCAACCGGGATCCGTCACTTTTGAAGTTCCTCACACACTGGTAGCAGGTTGAGGCAAATTTTCCATAGGAATTTGTAATTTATGAGGAATATTAATTCGCCAGATCGCTTCCCACTTTATGTTGAAAGAGTTGGGGATAACTTCCAGGTTACTTCGTTTAGTATGAGACAAGCATCTTTCACTGAAAACATACCTGAAAAGCTATGCTTCCAAACTTACATGTCATTGTCTGCTGTTAGGGAGAAGCTCCAAGAGTGAAGCTCATTGGCCTAATGGTCTCCCATTCGTTCTTGAATGAATTCAGAGTTCCACCTAATGTTGACTCTGTCTTGAATGTCCGTTATCTGACTCCTGGCAGGTGTTGTGACTGGTATTGTTGAAGTGTTAACCCATTGCCACAAATAGAAACATTGCGTCCCGACCAGATTTGAATATCGAGCCTTCTGAGGCATGTATCTCTTCCTTTTAGAATGCTTTTCCATGTCCAAGAGTCCAAAGGTTTAGCTTGGACCTCGAGAAAGTTAGTGTTAGTGCAGTATTTTGACTAGAGTATTGCTTGAGTAAACGAATGCGGTTTTGAGAGAATATGCCAGGTCTGCTTGAATAGAAGAGCATCATCAATGAGTGTCGTTTGGCGAATGTTTAGTCCTCCTTGCTTTTTCGGCCGACATAATTGTTCCCAAGTGAACATATGTATGTTTTTTGTTGTCCGAGTCGTGGCCCGGCCAAATAATTCTGCCAACCTTGTCCGTAATAATTTTTGGGGCTTTGATACATGAAAGAGAGTAAATTGGCGTAGATATTAGAGTTGATTGTATCAGCACCAATCTATCCCCTGGTTAGAGCATTTTGGATTTGTTTAAGTTTGTTAGTTGTTTTGCCTCATGGCATCTTATGTTTATTCCCAAAAAAAATGATGTGAAGAATTATTTAGAGTAACGTTAAAATTCTGGTTTCTCAATTCAAATTCTATTACATTCTTTCCCCCCTTTAAAATTTGTAATAATAAAAAAGTTGTAATGATAATTTTAAAATAAATAAAAATAAAAGATATTTTCATAAGTTTTCGGGAAAATCAAGTGGTTTTATACTTTTCCGTATTTTTTTATATAATTAACATTTTATCAATCCAACTGTCATATTTCATTTTTCATTCATGCAGATCATGCATGTCAAGTTTGCCGTAAATTAAAATTTTCTAACTATTTGTTTTATGTGAAAAAACTTTTGACCATTAATGTGGAGTTATGCCTCATATTTTTCAGTTTTTCTTCTCCCAATTAAATTCTATTTTTAGTGTCCCACTTAAACTCTGATTAGTGTAGATTATTTTAATAATATTTGACCTACAAATTTAGGCCCTTTTCCACCTTAGAAAAATAACTCATTACACATTTAGGTATTAGCTTTTACAAGCTTTCAAAGAATTGTGTTTACATTTGAGGGTTCTTATTTCGGGTTTCAGAGTTTAGTTTTATCTCCATCTTTTGTACTCTTCATTTTTGCCGTTTTAGTGAAATTATCTTTGTCCATGGTTTGTTATCCTCTTCGAAGGGGTTTTTCCATGTAAAATATTTGTGTTCGATCTTTTCAATTTATTCGTTATTTTACTTGTTCGTTGCTTAAACTAGGTTTATCGCCAACAAATTGGTATCAAAACTAGTTCGATTTTCATAATTAACTCATTCAGAGATAGCAGTAATAAGGTTTTATATTGATAAATTCGATGGCATCACAAATTTCAATATGTGGTAAGTTCGGATAACGGCAATTTTGATTTAGGGCAGTTTTGAGAAGGTCCTTACAGAGAAAAAGCTTGCAGACATGGATAAATCAGAATGGGATAGGTTAGATAAAAAGACTCTATCCACGATTCAATTATATTTAACAAATAATGTGTTGTAGGAGGTTTTGATGGAGAGAACGACATTCAGCTTATGGAAAAGGTTAGAAACCCTTTACGCGACAAAGTCTCTAGCTAACCGATTAGTGCTAAAACAACGGTTGTACACGTTCCGCATGAACAAATGTGAGCACCTTAGATATCACATCAGTCAATTGATTACTCTTTTGAATGATTTAAAGAATGTTGAAGTTTAGATTAACGATGAAGATTAGGCTATGTTATTATTGTGCTCTTTACCCCTTTCATATAAGTCATTCAGGGAAACCCTAATTTATGGCAGAGGTTATCTCACATTCGAGGATGTGAAGGGTCATTTGTTGAGCAAATACAAATTCAACAATGAGTTTGGTTTGAATAGCAAGTCAAATAAGCAAGCCTTGATTTTGGTAGCATCAAGAAAGTGAGACAAGAGATGTCATTATTGTAAGAAGTTAGGTCACATTAATGCAGATTGTTACAAAATGTGAAATAAAAGGGTTGCTGAGAGCAACAAAGAAGATTTAGTTGGTGCTAATTTAGCCAATGATAAGGGTGATGATTTATTGCTAGTTTCAATAAGTGAAAACTCTTAGCTTTTGTCTAAGTGGATCCTAGATTTGGGGTGTTCTTTCCACATGTGTTCCAATAGGGACTGGTTCTCCACATACAGTTCAGTTGAAGGTGGAGTTGTGCGCATAGGGAATGGTTCACCCAGTAAGGTAATTGGTATTGGTACTGTTCAGATCAGGATGCACGACGAGACAATTAGGACATTGTCAGATGTCAGGCATGTGTCTAACTTAAAGAAAAATCACATCTCCTTGGGAATTTCGGACTCGAGGAGTTGTTGAATTAACATCGAGTCAAGCGATATTAAGGTATCCGGTGAGGCTCTCGTTTTGATGAAAGGTAAAAAGATTGGCAATCTTTATATTCTAGAAGGATAATGGTGACAGGTGAAATCGAACATCCCTCATCCGTTAAAGAGTCGAAGTCGACTCATTTGAAGTGGAGACAACTTGGTCATAAGAGGGAAAAATGTATGACTATTTTGTATAAGAGAGGTTCTCTTTTGGATGCTGGTTTTGAAAAGATAGGGCACTGCATTCGTGAAAATTAAACCCTGGTTAGTTTTGATTTGGCAATGCACAAGTCAAAGACTAAAAGTCTTCTAGCTTCTAAGCACAGTTTTGATTCAATTAATATCCTACATTGATCAAGATAAGCCCGTGGTGGGTTTTGGCAAAGAAGGCGTTGTGGAAATACGATTTAAGGTGGAGATTTGTAGAGTTATACCTTGTATTTTTTGGTTTTTCTTCTCCTCGTTAAATTCTATTTTTAATTTCTTACTTAAACTTTGATTATTGTAGGTTATTTTAATATTATTTGATCTACAAATTTAGCCAATAAATAGGTCATTTTTCCACCTTAGAAAAATAACCCATTACACATTTAAGTATTAGCTTTTATAAGCTTTCAGAAAATTTTGTGTTTACATTTGAAGGTTCTTTTTTCAAGTTTCGAGGTTTAGTTTTATCTCTATCTTTTGTACTCTTCATTTTTGCCATTTTAATGAAATTATCTTTCTCCGTAATTTTTTATCCTTTTCGAAAGGTTTTTTTCTATGTAAAATATTTGTGTTCGATCTTTTCAATTTCTTCATTATTTTACTTGTTCGTTGCTTAAACCAAGTTTATCCCCAGCAATTATATATATTAATATAAACAACATTTTAGATTGATACAATAGAGATATCAGATCGATTCAAAATTTTACATGCATGACCAATACAAACATATTGTCTTATTCAAGGACTGGATTGATAAAATATTAACAATATAAAAATTAAAAAAAATAGTAATCACTTAAGTTTTATACTAATTTAATTGAATTTCTTTCCATTTTTTTATATTTATATTTTAAAATTTTGCCCATCCCCCTTTTTATCTACCGTTTATTTATTTACCTTTTTAGAATATTATCCACTATTTTATTTAATTTTTTGAAAATACATCTACTTTTTTTTTTTTGATAAAACATCTACTATTTATTAAAGATAAAGAAGGGGGGGATTTGTAGACCACTAAAGTTATAGGGGAAAGTTGAGAACCTGAATCAGAGACGTGGCACGATTAGGGCTGGGGTTGTCATTGTAGGTTTGGGTGGGTCGTCTTATCATGGATCTTTCATGTCCTCAGACAATCTAAACCATCATATTTGTTTGGTCAAAAAGACCATATTCCTAGCCCTGTTCTAAGCATTACCCCAACCCTAAACCGTCAAGGAAAACACACTCCTTTGAACTATTTGATGGGTCCTTGTATTGAAGGGCCTTAGAGTTAGGAGTCAGTAATTTATTGTTCTTTAGCATTTGGTTTAAATAATTGGATTAAATCTTAAAATTATAAGTAAATTTTAGTTTAATATATAATTTTATATAAATTTTAATTTTATGTAATTTTATATATAATATTTTAATTTGATTCAATTCTCACAAATTATTAACACAATTATTGATAAAACATCATATTATGTTTATATATAGCATACACAAATAATTACATTTATCCAATATAAAAATAATTTAATGTATTTATTTATTTAAATGTATATCATTGAATCAAATTGAAAATTTCATTTATATATTTGAACCACATTCAAAGTTTCACTTATATAATCGCACCAAATCAAAGTTTATGTATAATTTTGAGATTTGTCTATATATAATTTTATCTCTTTAAATTTATAGAGGTTAAATTGGTAATTTAACCAAATATGAACATTTGAAAGTGGAATCAGCACTATTATTTAGGTTTAATACTTGTATTTCATACAGTTTTCTTAATATGATAATTTTATATATACTTGTATTTAATAAAAATTAATACATTTTTTTATTTAAAAAAAAAAACTGTGAACTTATTGAAATATAGTAGTATAGAACTTCAAGATAGGAAGCCCAATTTTTAGGCCTAAAGTAGTAATAGTGATTTGTGGGATGGGATGATGGGCCTGCTGGGCAGTAAGTGAGCATAGGAGGAGGAAATTTCAATAGTACCCCGAGAGAGCGAGGGAGGGAGCAGTGGATATGGCAGAGGAAGCAGAAGTGGATAAAACAACTCCTCATATTAGCCATTCTTTTTAGTCCGTCCATTTCACAAACCCTCATCCTCAAAGCCACAGAGGAATAAGATAACACAAACCCAAATCTCTTTTACCTTCTCTTCTTCATTTTCCAAAGCCAAAGGCCAAAACCCTCCTTTCCTCTCCTCTACAAGGAAATGGCAATTTCATCAACAGCAGCAGCCACTGCCGCTTCTTCTAAGCTTAGATACCCACACGCCTCCCCTTTCCCAACTCACTCCTCAACCACCACCTCTGCCTTTTTCTCCTCAATTCCCTCTAAACTAACCCCTACCCACCTCTCCTCTTCCTTCCTCCCTCCTTTCCTCACTACCGTTGCCACCACTTCCGTATTCCCTCGCCGTCGCGGTTCCTTCACCGTCAAAGCTGCCCGTGGCAAATTCGAACGCAAAAAGCCCCACGTCAACATCGGCACCATCGGCCATGTCGACCACGGCAAAACCACCTTAACTGCCGCTCTAACTATGGCCTTAGCTTCCATGGGTAACAGTGCCCCAAAAAAGTACGACGAAATTGATGCCGCCCCTGAAGAGCGTGCCCGTGGTATCACCATTAACACCGCCACCGTTGAATACGAAACCGAGAATCGCCATTACGCCCACGTCGACTGCCCAGGGCACGCTGATTATGTCAAAAACATGATTACCGGAGCTGCCCAAATGGACGGTGCTATCTTGGTTGTTTCCGGAGCCGATGGACCCATGCCCCAGACTAAAGAACATATCTTGTTGGCTAAACAGGTCGGTGTCCCTAACGTGGTTGTGTTTTTGAACAAACAAGACCAGGTAGATGATGAAGAGCTTTTGCAATTAGTCGAATTGGAGGTGCGTGAATTGCTTTCTAGTTACGAATTTCCCGGTGATGATGTCCCTATTATTTCTGGCTCCGCACTTTTAGCTTTAGAAGCTTTGATGGCTAAGCCCAGTATTCCTAGAGGTGAAAACCAATGGGTGGATAAGATTTATGAACTTATGGATGCTGTTGATAGTTACATTCCTGTTCCTCAAAGACAAACTGATTTGCCTTTCTTGTTAGCTGTTGAGGATGTGTTTTCCATCACCGGTCGTGGTACTGTTGCCACTGGTCGTATCGAGAGAGGTACTGTTAAGGTTGGAGAGACTGTTGACATTGTTGGATTGAAGGATACAAGGAACGTCACAGTTACTGGTGTGGAAATGTTTCAAAAGACATTAGATGATGCCATGGCTGGTGATAATGTTGGGTTGTTACTTAGAGGTGTTCAAAAGGCCGATATTCAGAGAGGGATGGTTTTGGCTAAACCAGGGACAATCACTCCGCATACCAAGTTCAGCGCCATTGTCTATGTGTTGAAGAAGGAAGAGGGTGGCAGACATTCTCCCTTCTTCGCAGGGTATAGGCCTCAGTTCTACATGAGGACCACTGATGTCACTGGAAGGGTGGCTTCCATTATGAATGATAAGGATGAGGAGTCTAAGATGGTTATGCCTGGTGACCGTGTAAAGATGGTAGTTGAGCTTATCATGCCTGTGGCTTGTGAGCAAGGGATGCGGTTTGCTATCAGAGAAGGAGGGAAGACGGTTGGAGCTGGGGTTATTCAGTCTATTATTGAGTGATCTTAGGATACTTTGGCGTTGCAGGATATGTTATTTGCTGTTGCAGTGATGTCAAAGAACCTTCATATGCCAAATGTCAAGGTCATGCAATTAGTTTCGTCACCATTTATAGAACCTCTTTGATTCCAATGTCATATTTTGGAGTTTTGTATTTCTTTTGCTTCAGACTCATGTCTAATCTAGTTGGATTGGTAATATTCATGTCACAATTCGATATGATTTTATTTCTCTGTTGCTTTTGCTGTTATTGCTAATTCTTAAATCATACCTTTTGCTTGCTCTAGAACATTTGATGTTCCTCGTATGGTTTACCTACGGTAGTCCCCTCGAGGAATTCATTTAATCTTCTAGGTTGTTCTTGTCTATTGTCCATGACAAGCATATATTCATATATACATGCTATTCTTTTAGTCGGTGTTCAGCCAGCTTTGCTCCATCTCCAGCTTGGGGCATGTAGCAAAGTACATTATTCACATTCTTTCCGGCCATGATCTGTTACATTATTCACATTCTGGCCAAGATCTGTTTGTTTGTAAATTTTGTGGTTTTATGGATTAAAATGGATATACAAAGGCATAACAGGCCGATGGTATCAAAACACGGGTGGAGAATAAAGAAAAATAAATAAAACAAGACATATCTCAGCTTAATTTATGAAACAGAGTTTGTTACACTCAGTATACAGCGACTTCATATATGTGTATATATAGTAAATTCTACTCTAGACCTTAATACAGGCATGCATGACCTTTTGATGAATATATATGTTTATATTAAGCTCAGAATATGTTGACATGACTACCTCTTGAACAAATGTTGCTCTTTGCCATTCGTTTGCATGTAGTCCCCTTCCAAATGAGAAAACCATAGAACAGAAAATGTCTCTACTTATACATCAGAAATAAAAAAATAAAAAAAACAAAAACAAAAAAAAAAAAAAAAACAAAAGAATCGGAAATCAAAGTTTGAGACTATCCTATAAAAGAAGCTGACAAGCTGAGAGCAAAATTTTCATTTTCGTTTTCATACATGAAGACAATGATTTGAGTTAAGATAAATCATGCTTCTAGTAATGTTCAATAACCATCAAAGGAAGTTCTCGGCATCCTTCATGCCTTTGAACTCCTCTGGTGTCAGCAATCAACTTGTAGTTTGAAATCATCAACACGCCACCACTCTTCGCTGTTTTTACGCTCAAAAGTTCACTCCTGAGCTTCTTGATCTCGCCACACATCACTTCCACCAACGCCTCGAGGGCCTTGTTCTTCCAAGCAAGATCACCTAAGGTTTCCCTCATATCCTCTTGTAGCTCCTCTAAGCTCATCTCGAGACTCCATCATTGTTGAACTTGATCTCCTTAAGGGAATCCTTGGTGTCCTCCACCCACATAAGGACATCACTCATAGTAGACTCGACCTTGGCCATCTGGGTCTCAACGATCTTCACAAAGTCCTTCGAGCTTCCTTTCTTGCCCTTCGCAGCACCTTGGCTCTCCACCACATCATCCTCTTGCTTGTTCACCTTCTCGAACTTGGTCACCATCATTCACTACCATGGGACTAAACGCAAGCTTTAATACCACTTGTCACAAGCCAACTCTGTTCGTGTGTGGTCTTAGGCTCAGTTCCAAGAACAAGAAGCCTGAGTTAGCCTTCAATCTTTGCTTGGGAAAGGCTTTGGCACACTTAGCCTAGACAAGTATGTTTCAGTATACTGTTTCAGATTAATCTATTTTTAATTTAATGAATATATGTATATAAAAATATTTTCAATTACCAAAATATTAAATAAATTTTAAATAAAAATATTCATCAATAACTTCACAAATAAAAATACATAATTCAATAAATCCACAATTAATAAGAAAAAAAAAATGAAGGGTGAGGGGAGATTTTTTTTATAAAAGAAGTTAAAGGTAGTGGGGATTTTTTCTTTGATAATGGGGTGAGTGAGTTTTTTTATTATATTATAGATTTTATATTTTAAATATGAAAATATGTCCCAAAACAAATTGAAGTTTAAAATGTTAGACATTACTTTTCACTGTAATTTTTTTTTTATTGGTTATTACATTCCAATTAAGCTATTAGCAAAATAGTAAATAGTTAAAAAAATTCATATTTTTTAATATTATTCATGTACTGGCCGGTGCTTCATGTTCCAATAAGTGTGACTGAAATGAGTCGATGTGATTGGTACAGATCGAAATTTTCACCAATGCAGAAAATGGTGTTGCTTATTCTGCTTTAGTACTAGAACAGTGCGCACCAACCGATACAACCAGAAATGGTGCGAAACCGGCCACCATGAGCCAAACTACTATAAATTCAATGTGTTAATTTTTATTGAGCTTTCTTCCATTCAGTTTTAAATAACAATTCATCCCTGTTAGTGTTTGTTAAGCTTACCATCTCTAAAACCAAATTGGAATCCAATTTAGTTCCAAGGTTAGACTAAAAATTCAAACTGGTCCAAAATCTTACACAAAACTAGTTTTCAGAAAATTTGAAGAATATACTGTGAAATTCGAGTCAAGGGATCAGGAAAAAATTAGCTATTTATAGTGCAATTTTACTTAAAGTTGATTAAAAAACCTAATTTATATATTTTCTTTTGACGCCCCTCTTCAATCTTCATGGATGTAAAGATTATTTTTCTCCTTGCTTTTTCTCTTATCGCTCACTTTTAGAAGACTTGGGAAAATTTCTATCGTTATTCTTTTTCAAGTTTTGCAAGATTTTTGTTTAGACATTAAAAATAAAAATATGGATTCGTATGATCAAATAGTTAGCACTATTTTAGCAAAGTGAATCTTGACCTTACAGAAGTTATTTTATGCCTGACGTAGATAACTACAAGTTTTCAACAACCGAACTTAATGTTGATATAAAAGCAAAGGAAATTGATCTAAGATGCCAATCACCATTGTTCGAGAAATATTTTTTAATCAATGTTATTATATGTTTTTTACTTGATAACTGATAAATCCAACCAAACAAATTCGAGATAGAATCCAAATGATATATGTTTTATTTCTTCTGTTGTGCATGCTTATAATTTGTTTGATTTTCTATTTTACAAACTTATAATCAGATTCTAATATAAGATTGCACACAAGCATGAAAATCCATTTTTTTTTTCACGCCAAATAGTTTGTGTAATTTTGTAGGATCATTTTGTCACGACACCCTTAACTTATATTTTATTTGTGCTTTGCAACCTTATCATTATTATAACATTTTGCATCAATGCCTTAATAATCTAATTGCTTGTTTGAGTTAAATGCATAATTGCTCGAGTCTATTATATTATTGTGTGCTTTGTTTAGGTTTTTGGTTTTGTTATTCTTGAAAACAAAACAAGCATGATTTAATTGTTAGCTTTAGTCTTCTTACTAATCAATCCTCTGCATCTTGTGTACGACTCTATCCCATAACCTATAATCTCATTACATGCGAGGATTTAAAGTCAAGATAGACAAGGCATCAGTGGCAGTGGGTATCGCTAAAGATTTAACATTTTCAGCATAAGAACCATCCATTTTACACCAGTACAAAACTCCATTACTTCAGTCGGGCAGTTCAGAACGCTCCCTCCGGGCTGTGTCTATCATTGTGTTCAACAACTTGTTAGGGTCACAACAATACGGGTTGTCAAGTGCTGCATGCGCCAAAAATGGTAGTTTTCTCAATGTTCTTCCACTCAATCCCTGTAAACAAACATACACTAATTATTTCACCAAAAGCCTTGCTAGATTCAATGTGCTCTCAGTTAGGGCTTCAGTTTCTAACCTCACATGCTTCAGCAGCCTCTGCTAATTGCTTACACAGATGAAATGTTGTTTGAACTTCCTGAATCTCATGCATATTCAATTTCTCTTTCAAAGTAACATAGTCTGAAAGGATGTATTGGCTTGAACCCTAAAGAAATCCATAGTTGACTTGGGCATTAAGTAAAGAGATGAAACCATGGTGGTCTTAAGCATTGTTCTGCCTCCTTACCTGGATATTTGATATTATTCCTGTCCGAATAAGTTCCTGCAAGCAGGATCTTAAAATTTCATAACGAGCTTGAAGAGTTGGAGGGCCCACATATGCTTTGATATCAGCTCGGTCAACAAAAGCAATATCTGCAATACTATCAGTAAATTTACATATTCCAATCCCCAACAATGAGGATTTTTCACAGAAAAGTGACATTCATAACTACAAAAATAGTAACAAGATGCAGAAATGTAAAATATCCCTCAATACATTATATAAGAGGACTATCTGAGGCTCAATCGGCATCATTACTATTGCAACAATTACGAGGACGTGGGTTTGAGAGCGCTTAAGCACAACTTTTTCTCTGATTTAAGAATGGAGAGAGGCTATGGGTATCAGTAGGCTTTGCATTAGAAAAAAAGAAAGACTATCTGATAAAAGTTTCTAACAGTTAGAAGATTCCAATACTAATCCAAAAGGAGATAATGACCAATTACCATGCAAACTTGCGGAGTTCAAGTAAATACAGCACTTTCAGTATAAGGAACCAATACGAAATAGATTATAGGCTTACCAATAGCAGCAGTTATATTGGATGTGGTCAAAATTATAACATTGGGAGATGATTTCAGCTTATCCATCTGAGTTAATAGCGCGTTTACAACCTGAGGTACATTTTCAAGTTGTATTAGGTGTAAAGTTGAGTTAAATATACTCACATAAAGATGTGCATTTAAGAAAGAATTTACAAAGTAGTCTAATGCTGCACAAAACCATACCCGAATGGAATCTGAAGGCTCAGAACCAGACAAAGCAGCCTTTCTAGCAGCAGCAAGACTTTCAACTTCATCTGCAGTAACATCATCACATCTAAAGAACCATAAGCTAAAAAGACCAGAAATGATCAAAACCCTCAGTAATAAAAGACTCACCAATTAGAACAAATACTAGATTGTTTTCTTCTTCTATCATTTCTTGAATTTTTTGGAAAAGCTTTGCAACCTATAAGACCGGGGTAAAGATTGTAAACTACAAATCATTAACATCCAGGAGTTCATTTTATTTCTGTCATAGGTTCAACAAATTGATACAGGGACATACCAATTTGCCACTCTCAGAGAACCATTTACTAAACAAAGAATGTGCATTAACTTCAATCAATTGGCATTGTGGATATCTGAAAAAAGAATGGCAACCCGAAAACAAAATAAGGTTAAAACCAATCATCTGACAAGATAAGTATAGGACCTTAAAGAGATAAATGCATCAGACAATGAAATTAACAAAAAACCTGGAGCTGAATCTAATGGATAGCTTTTGTGCCAGCGCTTTACATAGAGATGTCTTTCCTGTCCCTGGGGGACCATGTAAAAGAATAATGCTGCAAAAAATAATAATATAATAATAATAAAAATTCATCAATCAGATTTCTTGTTGGTACTATTATCAATGCCTATAATCAACTGTACTTTCCTATCATTATCTAGATGACAGGAAAATGGAGAAAGTATCAGAGAAAGAAACTAAAATATCTACTGAAAACTTTGAACCAATGACCATATGAAGCCTTGCTTCATATAATTTCAAGAAGTAGCCCTCAGGGCAATGTCATGCAACAGGGGACTGCCAAATTGCTTGAAGAAAATTTTGGAAGTTGGAAAGTAAGCATGTAAATGCGATTATGTGTCTAGGCTCCCTACAGAGCTTTGCATCATCAAGATTGCAGAACCACGATGTTACAGTTGCCTTTTGTATGCAAGACAAGAAGACAAATAAGTTTATTTTAGTACCTTATACTTTATATATAATATTTAAAGCCATATCCTCTAATAAAAATGAAATATATCTTATGTGGATGATCTAAAATTTTGACATGTGAACTGCTTAAAATTCCTCCATGTGTCGTATCATATATTTAATATTTTATGATTTTTTTCCTTTAAAAAATTAAATTACATCAATTATATGAAAATTATTTTATGATATGCATTAATTTCACCTAACATAGAAGGCATAGTAATAATTGCCAAAAATTAAGGATTTACATGATAGTATTGATAATAATCGAAGTAGATTAGTTTACACAATCATTTATAAAAAGTACAAATTAAGCATTTATTGTTAAGCCTAACAGATAATAGTCAAAACTTCATAATAATAATTGTAAACTTATTATTAAGCATAATAAACTATTTAACTTCACCTAATTATTAAAACTCTAATAATCATATTAGATAGGTTAAAATTTTCTATTAGTTCCTATACTATGCATAAATTATAGATTTAGTTCTAATCAGGGATTAAAATAGCGGTCGGGTAGTAGAATAGCGGCCGCTATATAGCGGTAGCGGCGCCGTCCGAAACCACTACTGCTGAAAATAGTGGTGTGAAGCGGAGTCACACCAATAGCGGTGGATCGCGGCCGCAATTTAACGGATAACAGCCAATTGCGGCAATAACGGGCCGTTATTCCCGTTATTTTTCCGCTATTCCCGTTGATATCTATTTTTTTTACTTTGTTTTTAGTTATTAGTTGTGTGAATTTTTTTGAATTTTAAAAAAATTTACAACCGCGATACCTGCAATGACCGCAATAGCATCCGTTATGTCTGCAACCGTGATAAACGCAACGCAACCAAAAACGCGGCCGCAACTGCAGTTTAAATCCCTGGTTCTAATTTAATTTGAGCTTTTGTAGTCCCTGTACTTTTTTAATTTTAAATTTTCAATTTCAATACTAATACAATGGTAACTATTAAATTCATTAAATTAAGTTTTCCTATTTCCAAAATCTAATATATAAACTTACTATCACATGTGTAATGCCATATTAGCTTACTATAATTCATTAAGTGAAATTTCAATAATATCATTCTATATTTACATAATCTATGAATAAAAGATAATGTTATATTTTAATTTTTAAATTTAATTTCATCTTGATTATAAATATCATTATTTGAAATAATATTGTGTTACCAAATTTATAATTGATTATGTACAGATTTGAAAATAATTTAATTCAAAATAAAGAGGTTTAAAATACTCTTCCTAAGAGTCTAAGGTTAAGAGCTTTTTTCAACAAGTTCTAAGTTTAGGAGCTCCCTCGACGAGTTCCATATATTATTATAGGTTCATGTGGTAGAAATTGCAACAAGGGAAAGGCTCCATCAATCAAAGTAGATTTTCAAGTGAATCCCTTGATGAATTTATCCATAACCCTTGAACATAACTTGACATCAGATACAGACACTTATGCAATTCTAATGCTAAAGAAGAGAGGGCTTTGTTCGAAGAAAGAGCGGTAAAAGCAAAGTCACAAATGGCAGTAAACATTGCATAAATCAAGTCTAAATTGGAAAATCAGTTGCAACAACTGTTGCTACAATTACAGGAACTTTTTGTTGGTTTTAACCGAAACCATGAAAGAGGCACAATGGGGGTACAAGTAGCAGTAACCATTATAGAACAAGCAATCGAATGGAACTGCAGACAGGGTTTGGAGTAGTGCTGTGGTACACAAAGCATGTTCCAACCTTTGATGGATCAGAGGAGCCGTTAATTTGGTTACACTAATGTGAGAATTTCTTTTCTAATCAACAGAAAGTGAAAATAGACAATGTTAGTTTTGGCAGCTTCACGTGTTGGGTGAGGTGCAATTATGGTACTATCAGATGGAGCAAGAGGAACCAAATCTCACATGGGAGGCATTCAAGGTATTCAAGAGGAACCGATCTTACCTGGGATCGCAAATCCCAAGTTTGTCTATGAAGAGCAGATCTAATTGTATTAGTGTCTATAATTGATTTCTTCTGTGTAATACTAATCGATAGGGCCTTATTAGTAAGTGCTACAAGATCTCATGCATTGGAACCCACGGTTATGGACCCAAATCCATTAGTATGGAACATTTTCTTTTCCAAGTGAAATCCCCTAGTATATGAAAGAGTGAAAAAGTGTTTTCGTTGTTGTGGAATAAAAAGCCTTCGTATCTTAATACATGTATTTAATTTATTCAGGGCTATTAGAGTGGGATCCACTTTTTGGGCTCCTAGGATAGGTGAACTAATTAACTTGAAATTTGTTTGAAGGAGAAAAGATGAAGGGATAATAAAAATAATTTAATCAAAAAATAATTAAATAATATTTTAATAATATATATTTTTCTTCTTAACAAAAAATTATTTTAATAAAATTATTTTATGAAAATAAAAATCAAGACACATGGCATGATTTAATTGGCTAGAGATCTTTTTTAACAACTGTGAAGTTTTGGACTAAAAACTATAACCAAGAAATACTTTAGGTATCAAAATGGGCCAAAATAGGTTTAGGTACCAAAATAGGAAAGCAGGTATATTTCAGGGGTCAAACCATTAATTAAGCCTATTCCTAATTCGAATGATTTATTTTAGCAAGGATCTTATGCATTAAAAGTCTTTAATTTTAGTTTCCTATGTCAAAGAATAAACCCTATGTAACCTTTATTTAAGACAGATCATTCTAGGTGATAAACAATTAATCCAAATTACAAAGTTTTAAGATTATCTCTTCCTAACGAGTCAAAGGTTAGGCCGAGTTCTAAGGTTATGAGCTCCCTTCAACAAGTTCCATATGTTATTAATCATAAGTTCTTCTCAAAATAGAAATCGCAACAAGTGAAATGCTCACTCAATCAAAGCAGACTTTCAAGTGACTAGCTCCGTGATTTGACCCATAACCCATGAATTTAACACACAACAAAGTGGATTTATCAAGAACATGTAATTATGCATGAAGCTGAAAGATAGACAAGTGATACATTCTAAAGCCCAATTCAAATTTTAGTATTGGGGGTCAAACTAGGACAACCCCAACTGGAACAATCTAACCAGTTGACTCATTACTAAATAGGGACCATGGTACTAGCTTTGAAAGAGAAAAATGATACTTCCTCTGTTCTTTCATATTTTTTGGCACAAAATAATACTAGTTTGTTGAAACTTTTTTAAGTCATGAGGAGGTTCCATACCGGTTCCATGACACAAGGAAAGGATCAACACCTTTTTCAGTAAAAAGCAATGCACTGGCTGCATAACGCAATAACCGCTGCTTTAGGCCAGATTCATATATTAAGCTGCAAAATCAAGTTCTAGCATCATTATAAAAAGTAATTCAATCCTTCAAGAAAAACAGATGCTGCAGACAAACCTTTCCCACATGCCGTCAAATTCCTTAGCTGGTAGGATCCATTCATTGAAGCTGGACAACTGGCCATCCCCAGTCAATTCCTCACACGGTCCCTCCTCACTAAGCTGACAAGTCAACAATCATATCCATTCAACTTTAAACAAACATAAAGTAAGTATAAACTGAAGAGTTGGTCACACAATTTGAAATTTCTGCAGGCCAAGCAAACACCGTATCAACATCCTACTGTTACAAACAAAAGCAGATGTTCCATTTGAAATGTAGTTCAATTTCAAACAAAATGTGAACAGACATTACTAAGTCAAGTTGTTGGGAAAAATGTACCAATCATAATAACAAAAAGATAACCACCTTTTAATCTTACTAAGATTAGAGTAGCGTTGTACCTGAAAGACATGAACAATGGGTTTCACTTGCCAGAACAAAAGAATATCATGGTTTTTCACCCATTCATCTACAAAACCAACAATTTGAACAAGATGAGTACATTATAATCCCCCACACTCTCTACATAAATAATTGAA
This sequence comes from Gossypium australe, assembly GCA_005393395.2. NCBI lineage: Eukaryota > Viridiplantae > Streptophyta > Magnoliopsida > Malvales > Malvaceae > Gossypium > Gossypium australe. The sequence goes on from CM016615.1 coordinate 94,705,264, forward strand.
CTCTTGAACAAAAATAAGATAATCAATTATCAAACTAAATGCCTCAAATTTAACAATCAAATCTGTCAAAAATATACATTTCCTTACTTTCCTCATTTCTCACTTTCACTAAAGACTTCAAACGCAAAAAGATAGCAAAAGACAACAGAAAAAGTAAAATATACCTGTATCACATATACGGATTCTGTGTACATTTTCCATGAGAAATGGATCATCATTAGGCACAGGAATGGGACCATCAACGTAGCTCAGGCTTCTCTTTTCAAGCATTCTAATTGCAAAACAGAAAAGCTTAATCTCAGCATTTCAGTTAAAAGCCCCAAAACTAACCCTAATCTCTTTAAAATTAGCATATTCTTAAAGCATAAGAATCGAACAACAGTCACCAGTCAAATATTTTTAAATAAATAAAAGAAAATCATTTTAACTTCTTACTGTTCAACGGCTTTTTGGACATCGTCAGGGCGAGCTGTGCTTGAAGGTTTTAAGCAAACTTCAACTGACAATAAAAGAACAGATACAAACATAAATCGGATATTAAAAAAATGAATCAAATTTGTGAAAAGATTGAGACTGAGGAATCACCGGACACGTGAAATTTTTCATGAGGCACGTTAGAAGGCGATGCCGGTGGTGGTGCTAAAGGGACGCCGTTTTGGTCGGAGATCTTGACGCCCTCGAGGTTTGGAACGGAAATATCCATTGGAGAGCTCATCTTTTTTTTTTTTCGGTGATTAAGAGAATACGGATTATAATGTGAATAGCATTGCAGAGAATCAGAAACACAGGATAGGTTGGAAAGAAAATTGAAATGGGCGGGAAAAAAAGAGGCTGACAAAATAGAATGGTATTGTGCTCACTCGAATTTCTTTCCTTTTAGCGGTGGCTTTTTTTTTTTTTTTTTCTTTAGCCTACTTCTAAAATTTTTAAGTGGATATCAAAATTTCTAGGATTTCTTTTTCGGAATATTATGGAAACAAAATTAATTATTGAAATAATATGAAATTTTTTAATTATTCGAATAATCTGGACATATGAAAATTTCAAATATCAATATAATAGTTAATGATTTGAGGTGATGATGATACATATATTTGATGAATATGATAACATCGTAAATTAATCATGAGTCGTGATATTGATTTAAGGATTATTATTTAAATTTTTAATTTTTTTAAATTTTAAATTAATAAAAATAAAATTACACTTTGGCCCCTTTAAAATTATAAAATTTTAATTTAATCATTTAAAAATTATAAAAATATAAACTAAAAAATTTAAAATTTTATTTGACCTCCCCTAAAAATTTGTTCTCGCGTCGCCCTGTTCTCATGCACATTCCAAATATTATTACAGAAAAAAAAAAGTGTACAAGGACTGAATGAAAATTTTCCATTTTCTTTTCCCTTTCACTTCCCACTTATTAAATTTGGCCTGTTAGCTTTTCCTTTTTTTGTTTATTCTTTTTTTAATTGACTATAACAACTAAATGTAGGGCTTGAAAAATAAATAACTCCTTTTATTTTTAAATTTAAAAAATAATTAACCTATAAAAAGGAATTTTAAAAAGAAAGATTTGTCCATGTAAATAAAGATAAAAAATTGGAAACAATGAACCCTACCTCCATTTACCCTTTTTGTTTTTTTGTAGTTCCGTTTGCTAAATCTAAACCCAAGAAACTTTAATCTCAAAATATTTTGAAACCTAAAATTAATTGAAACCTCTTCTTCTATTAATTTATGAATATATGCCATTTTTTTATAAAATTTATGAAATTAGGCCTACTATAGGTCATTTTTAGAGAAAAAGTAAAAATATATTTTATAAGGCGTGTTTTCACTGAAAATTGATAATTTAGTTTTTTTGGTCTAATGGTTAAATATTTGTGCTTTTATCCTTGAGTCTCGGATTTGATTCCTCTCTTACTCTCATTTATATTTTTTTATTTCATGTTATTTAAAACTTATTTTATTTTTAACTAATTAACTTTATTGGTTAGATGGTTAGATAATTAAAATTTCATCATTAAGTAAGTCCAATTTCTCTAATAAGCATTTTAATATGTATTTTTTATTTCATGGTGTTTCAAGTTTTTTTTTATTTTTAATTAATGCTTATAATTATGTATTTTTAATTTCACGGTGTTTCAAGTTTTTTTTTAATTACACCATGAAATAAAAAATACATATTAAAATACTTATTAGAGAAAATAAACTTAGGACTTAAGAATAAAATTACAAGTATTTAACTATCTAACCAAAAGAGCTAATGTATTAAAAATGTTAATTAAAAATAAAAAAATTTGAAACAACATGAAATAAAAAATATAAATGTGAGTAGGAAAAGAATCGAACTTAGGACTCAAGGACAAAAACACTAAACATTTAACCATCTAACCAAAGGAGCTAAATTATTAATTTTTAATAGAAACGTACATTATAGAACACGTTTTATTTCTCTCTCCAAAAACAACTTATACTAATAAATATAAAAAAAGCCTAATTTTTTAATTTTGATAAAAAAAACTGTATATATCAATAATTTAACCCCCTTCCAAATATGTCATAAAAATCCAAATTTGTTGGTTATTTGATTCTCGTGAAAAACGGCTTAGATTTTTTTAAAATAATATTTACAACACGTTTGGTTGGAGGAATGAAATAGAATTGTAATGTAATAGAGCTGTAATCAGTAATTCAGTTGTTTAGTTGAATGGAATGGAATAGGACTATAATGTAATAGAACTGTAATGGAATAGAGTTGTAATCAGTAATTCAGTTGCTTGGTTGAATGGAATGAAATAGAGCTATAATAGTATTATTGTGTTTGGTTGAATGCAATGGAATAGATTTATAATAGTATTATTGTATTTGGTTGAATGAAATATATATTGTAATAGCATAAGAAAAAATGTTTAAATGATCAAAGTACTCGTAATAAATGTTTTTTAGATAGATGATTATTGTTATTATTTATTAAATTTTAATAAGATTATTATTAAATATAATTTAATAACATTCTCAATATAATTATTATTAAAATATAAATTAATAAAATCATAATATATGATATTATAAAAATAATATATAACCTACATTATTCTTTTTAAGCTGCAATGCATATTTAATGTGCTAAAATATTATTAGCGAAACAAATAATTTAATTATCTTCTAAACTAAAAAGCAAAAGATTAGAACTAATAAATAGCTTGAGAATTATATTTTACATCCAAACATAATGTTCATACATTAACAAGTTACATGATGTCATTAGCTTATATGCCATAATCTATATGTTAAATTTTACAACACCAAAAAGTTACAACAGTCTATGACATTCTACTAATGGCATCTTACCATCCAAATATTACATATACAAAAAGTTACCAAAACATCACCAACACAACTATGATTTTTAATAGTTAGAAAGAAATCTTTTCACACATTCTAATTGCACTGAAGAAGGTAGACTGAAGAAAATGAGCATTTGTGTTGGATGATCAGGAATTTTACTCAACGCACGATAGCACTCATCATCAGTTAATCTTTCTACTTCGCATAAGATCGTATATAATTTTTGAGCACTTTCTTGAATCACTTTCTTAAAGGCAATGCTCCTATTTAATTCAAGGCTAACAATCTGTAACATCCTGAATTTTTGGGCCTAGCGTTTAATAGGTAGGATATGTTTAATGTGTTAATTTAAGTGTTAGGGGTCCAAATTGGGCTTAGGCTTAGGTAGAGGCCTTGATTAAAATTTTCTGTTTGGGCATTATAGAAGTTTAAAAGGTAGTATCTATGTTTAAAATACCAAAGTGGGTTTGTGGCCCAATCTTAGGAGGTGACGCCACACAAGGGAGTAAGGGGCCCAAATTTAAGTTTCATGGAGCCTAATTCTTTTAATTTAAGTTAGCTAAATTTTGGGCATTAGGATTAGGTGGAGTGGATGGCAACAAGGCTAAAATTTAAGGGTTTTAATGTTTAAAATATTTGGATAATAAGCAGATAAAGGCTATTATTTAGTAATTTATTTTATGAGGATAATAAGCAGATAAAGGCTAAAATTTAGGGATTTTAATGTTTAAAATATGTGGATAATATGCTGATAAAGGAGGGAGGAGTTAGAGATAATTAAGTCTCTTTTAGATGAGCCAGTAGATTAAGATAAAGGAGAAAAGATAAGATTTATCTGCAAGGTTAGGTAAGTGCCGAAATTTCTATAAATAGGGGGAATATCTCTTCAATTTTGGCATTTGGGGTTTTTCTCTCATTCTTTTCTCTGCTTCTCTGAGTAAAAGCCAAAAACTCCTAAAGTTCCATCTTCTTCTTCATTCTCTGCAAAAGCCGAAATCTCTAAGCCTATTCCCTCATTTTCACTTTGATTCAAAAGCCGAAACTACATCTATTCTTCTCCTTAATATTCATTGGCCGAATCTCCCTTCGCCATCTTTTCAATTTTTAGTTCTTTCAAAAGCCAAAAGCGCGATAGATCATCTTTCCGGGATTTTTCCCAGAAGCCGAAACTCATAGATCTCTAAGTTATAGAATTGTGTTACATTCGGGATTTCAAGGTAAGAGGATTTGTTTATTCATATATATAAAATCGGGTAGAATACTAACTATGGCCGAATATAGGAGAGGCCTATTTTCACATCTTTCTGGCTTTTTGAAGCAAAGCGTAGATCGGTTTAGCAAGGGTATCTACATTAATCAGGTGTGTAATACTTCCCCACCATCTAGAACTGATTATTAATATATGTTCATAAGCTTATATGTTATGATAAAAGCTGAAATCTCGACTTAATGTGGGAAGCCCAAAAAGGGTAACGCAAATCGCCAGGTCAGTGAATAATCTGATTAAATGTTATAAGTAATTTGCTTGTATATGATTGCATGGGTTGGGTTGATGAAAGGAGGAAGTTATACATTATATGTGTAGTGGTTTATACCGTGATCTGTTACATGTTGTAGCGGCTAATGCCGTGATCTGTTATAAGGGCTTCGGCCATAATATGTTGATGAGCAGCATGACTGCCATCTTGGCGTGTAGCGGTGTGGGTCGATTGTAGAAATCCCCAATGGTGTGAACGGTTGGTACGGGGGCGTGTAGCGGATGGAAACCTAGGCAAACGGGTTGGGCCTTGCATATTATTTGTTATTTAAATGAATGAAATTATTAATCTGTTTTATGGGCCTAAGGCCCAAAATTTAGTGGTGCATGAGGGTTGCACACTGAGTCTCGCGACTCACCCTTTTAATTAACATTTCAGGTGATACCTAGTGCTTCGGACCGGGCTGGAGAGGAACGCAAGGTGGCCATGCAGAAGAATATGAAGATTTGGCAAAAAGACTTCAGTTAATTATTTTATATTGTATTTTAATTAATGGATTTTAAACTTCGATGTAATAAGGCCATGGGCCACTAGTTTATATTTTGTTTTATTATGGGCTTTTATTACTTTTAGTTATTTAAATTTTCCTTATAATTAAACTAAGGCATGTAATCAAGTTTGGGTTTTATTTTACAAAGGCATATTCTATATAAAATATATTTGGGTTTTTCTGAAAATACGATATGTTTGACAAAATTTTTCTTAGTGACATACCAGATCCGGTTGTAGTGTTTGGGCCGGGTTTGGGATGTTACACAATCCGTATGTTTTCCCCCAAATAACATGGCAGCATTAATAATTGAAGTAAAAATTTGTTCACTTCCATCAGAAATATTTTTTTTCTTCTTTGAAGATGTGGAACCATCTTGGTTTGGTTTCGGCAGTTGCGATTGTGTAGCCGAGACATCCATCTCATCCAAGGAAATATCATCTTCGCATCCACGGTAATTGTTTCCTTCTTCAAGATTATTTGCAGTAGCTACATCCTCAACATCTATTTCTTCAACAATATCTGCAGCTATTTGAGCATCTTTCTAAATGGCTCGATCTTTTGCATATATAAAGTAAGTTGGTCATACTAAGGGAAACTGTGTTGTCTGAATTGACCGGCTGCTTTATGACTCTATAAAAAAAGAAGAAATCCACATTAAATATAAGTTTGGTCACAATAAGATAATAAAGATATGAAATAATTCTTACACCACATAGCATCTTCAACAACAACCATCCATCTATACTCGCCCCAACCAGAGTCGCTATTGTCTTTTCCACTGAGCATGTTGTAAACGATTGTCCAATCCCTTTTCAATTTCCTAATCATCGATTCAAAATTAGGTTTAGCCTTCAACATAGCATGAGGTAAAACTTTTTCTAACATTCTTTCCAGCTCATTTAAATAATCGGCCTTGAATTCGTATCTGCATTATAGGTTTCAACATTGTACAAGTCGACCATACAAGCAACCAACACAACATCTTCTTCTAGAACCCATTTTTTTTTGGTTTATCGAGAATTTTGGGAAGAAACACTTGATTGTGAAAAGCCTGACATAACTATCTTAAGAAAAAATGCAAATTAAAATTAGATTCAATATTATGAATTAGAAGTTAAACGCTTTGTAAAATTATAACACATGGCGAATCAAAAGAAAATAAGTAATTCAACAAGTTTAATACTATACATAAAGACAATTCAAACAACACCAAAACTTCGTAAACTAGATGCATAAAATAACATAAACAAATTAACCTTCTACTATGTTTTAATAAACCTAATTAATTTTTAGATGCTTGCCATTCATAGAACATTTGATTGGCTAGTTTCATCCTCCAAGTAGCTCATGTATCCAATGAATGAATATTTACGATATTCGATTCATCGTCATCTATCACATTACTAGGTAATCATTTTCTCAACTCCATTTCAATAGGATCAAGACTCATATATGTTCAAATAAAATTATGGAGCAAATAACATACAATAATGATTCTATTATACACCCTCACAAGATAGAATGATGGACTTAGTTGGTAACCCTGACGCCACTCATTCAAATGATATCTTTGTCCTCTAAAAGGCGCGAGAAATCCCTCACAATTTGTGTAACCAACATCAACTAGATTATAGCAACCTATAAAAGAAAAGAAGATTATTTATCATGGTTAACTTTCCCAAAAATGTTTGATCTTAAAAATTAATTCAAATTCCTCTAATTTTGCACTTTACCATGAAGAACTTTTAGTCCATGTCTCATACTAATGGCATCTTGAAGAACCCATCTATCAGTAACAAAACATTTCCAACCAGTAAGAACATAAACAAAATGCATATCAGGTGTACAAACACCTAACATATTTGTTGTTATATCACCTTTTCGCGTTCAATATCTAGGTTTATCAACTATTGGAACCCTAATATTGATGTGGGTTCCATCTAAAACACCTAAGCAATTCTACATCACATGTATAAAACCTCAAGTTAAGTTACTATATTTAAATTTAAATAAACTAAATTATGTGTGAGCTATATATGGAACTCACTCCAATACCTTGAACCGTTTCCACCTTGTGTCTGTAGAATTAGTTGTAATTGGCTCTGCTTTTTTACATAGCATATCTTGTAAGCGTATGACAACATTTAAAACATTGTGAAATGATTTTCTAACGATTTCCCTAGACCTATTAAAGTGATGCTTGGTAACTCAATTTTTAAAGTGAAGCTTGGTAACTTGCTTATCAACAAACATGTTCCTTGACGACTTCAATCCTCCTAAAGTTTGTAACATCTCTGTAACACCCCAAAAATTTAAGTCTTTAATTTTTGCATGTTATGTCACAAATTGCTTGTTTGCTTTAATGGCTAAGTGATTTGGGTGTGTATGGGGGTGTGTGAGAAGCCTGGGTTTGAATCTTGGCTTTTGCAGAATTTTTAGTTTTGCTCTTAAATGAATTTAGACACTGGCATATAGGCCTAATATATAAGAGTACTTGTTTTATGACACAAAAAGAGCTTATGGTCTAGTGGCAAGATGGCGTGTTGTGTAACTGGGAGGTCTGAGATTCAAGTCCTCGGTTGCACAATGGAGTGTTTATTTTGCTGCTTGAGTTGTGTAGGTAGTGGAGTTGGATTGAAACACAGCTAAGGGGAGTTTGAATAGAATTTGAATGGTGTTTGAACTGGTCATGAAGAGATTCAAGGAGGGATAAGGGGAGAGATTTTAGGAGAAAATCAAAGGGATTTGAGTGAGAGGATGTGTTGTGCCGTTTGGGAGAACTCAAGCCTTGAGAATTCGACTGGGGGAGGGATGTTAGTCATTTTCGGCATTGAATTAGCATCTACCGAATTCTCTTTTCTTTCCTCCCATTTACCAACTTTTGGTTCTTTCGGAATTATTTTTGGTTGCTGCGCATTAGCTAACAAAGGTACCTTCTTTTCGGTCAATAGTTGTCAGTCATTATTGTGAGCACTCTTTCTTTTCTTTTCTCTCTTCTTCTCTTCCTAAATCTATACTCTCTTGGCCGAATATCCCTTACCTCAAATCGATTTATCTCCTTTTTCTTTCTAGGTTCTGCTCTTTAATCAGTTTGACTTGGTCCGATTCTTCTCTTTCTATCTTCTACCTCTAAATATTTTTCTTGTTTTGACCGAGAGCTATCTCTCCTTATTGATTGTGGCTTGGCCGAATATCACATTTGGTTTGTCACTCTCTACGCCGACTTGTCTCTTCGCTGCTTCTTGCTGTTCCAGTGCTGCAAGTGTTTTTGATTATCGGTAAGTGTTTATACTCCTCACTTTGTGATTAAACCTGTCCTCTCCTATTCTTTTTCTTAAAACCAAATACCCTCTCATTCATCTTTTGATTACCGAAGGTTGTTTCCTTCTCCACAATGTTCTACTTGTTGCGGTTCTAGGGTTTTCTTGAGGAGTGGTGGAATGTAAGTAGTTTCGAAATAATCGCAACCCTCGTTCTCAACATTCAATCAAGGTAATGCGTTCTCACTTTTGGAGTTTAAATCGTATACTGGTTATGTCTTATAGGAGATCATTTGTGGATTGAGGCCACTTATATGGCCTACCTTGGTTAATGGATCGATGGTTGTGGTACAGATAATCTCTAAAGGCGTGTGATCATTTCTAGTTAGCAGTCTTGGAGAACTAAAGTCGTCTCATTCAAACAAGGTAAGGATGGTGGTCTTGGATTACGTGTCAATAAGAGGATGTTTTACCTTAACGATTAAAGGACTAACAGTGGGTCATATTTGAATCTAGGTTGGGTGCTTGCGGAACTTGGAGCAGTTTCGTAAACAGGTGCATAAACACCCCATTGTAACTGTAGAACGGCAAAAGCCGAAAAGTCAAAAAGCCAAAAACAAGGCGTTTGAGACAATACGAGCGTGCAATCGCTCGTGTGGTAAGCCAAACCCATGAAACGTGGGCGATAGACTGTAGAGGCATTCATGAGCGTTCTCATAGGCTTAGGCCGTATTGGGCCACGTTGGGCCGAAATGAGCCGTGTAGGCCCAATGGGCTCGTGGGCCTACACAGATGAAATCCACGATTTGTGGCATATACTGGACTGGGCTATGTAGATCACATAGCCGTGGTGAAATCTGGGTTGAACGGGCCACACGAGCGTGTGGGCCCATTTGGGCCGAGTAATTGGGTTTGGGCCCATTTGCACTGTTATGACCGTTTAGGTTACCGAAGTCGCTCAGGGTGACTACGAACCTTTCGAGAGGTCGATGTCTGCACCGAGACCCCAAAGTAGGTAAAATGACCAAAATACCCCTATAGGGTGAAATGACTATTTTACCCCTAATAAATGGAAATGACCGTTATATCCCTAAAGGTAAGTTGATTGATGTGTTCATGATTTATATATAACTGTTATTGAGTATGACATTCTACATATATGTATGATTTATGACATGACACACTGTATTGGGTTAGGATACTGTTATGGAGTAAGTATATTATACTGGTGGCTTCGCCACATATATTGTTACTGGCAGCTTTGCTACAATACTGTTACTGGCAGCTTTACTGCGATACTGTACTAGCAGCTTTGTTGCGATATTGGTGTGTTGACTGGGTGGGTCGATTTTATCCCCACATGGTGTGTTGGTGGTACGGAGTGGTATGTTGGCTTAATTGGGATGGATTGCATTATTACACTGTTATTGTATTGGGCTAAGGCCCATACTGTTACTGTGTTGGGCTAAAACCCACACTGTACTGTTACTGTATAGGGCTCAAGCCTAGACTGTTACTGTATGTTGTATATTGATTAACTGATAGGGGATTACACACTGAGTTTTCGTAAACTCACCCTTTCCTTTTTACTGTACAAGTAATCTTCAGCCATAGGCGATTTGGTGCTGTAAGGGACTCGGAGGTGGCCACACAACTGTTGCTGTTTTACACTGCTTTTACTTAAATTTAAAATTTATATTGGGTTTTGTTTATGTAATAAGGCCATTTATGTTTGTTTAAATTTTTAATTGGGCTTTGCTTACTTAAAACTGCTAGTTTAAGAGAAGGCGAATTTTCAAAATAATTATTGTCTTCAAAGACACGAAAGTTAAACATTAGATTTTTCCAAAAGCTTCCGTGATTTTAAATCAACCTATTATAACAATAACTGATAATAAGGCAAACGTTTTGACTAGATGATTTGTTAAATAACAATTAAGAGGTTTTGAATTTGGAAACAAGTTTTACCAACAAGTCCAATTTTCGAAAGACACTTCAATGTGACACGCTAGATTCGACCATAACGTCTAGGCCGGGTTTGGGGGTGTTACAATCTCACATAGTTTAAAAAAAGTATTTCTATTCATCCTAACTTGTTCAATACAGGTCTTGTCACTAGCATATACAAGTCTTTTCATATAATCTTGTTTTGCATAAAAATCTAAAATATATTATCTAACCATTGGTCTATAAGTATGTACGCTATGGACGACACCTAATGCAACTAAGAACCAACACACAACTGTACACATTTGCAACCATACTGCCAATGCAAGAACAATTCTTTTACGACTCTCACTTTGTATTACTAAAGGCAAACAAATCATTACTGCAAGATATTATAATGTTACATATATTCAAATCATAGTAAAAAAGTCACATTTCTTTAATACTAATCTTAATAATAGTAAAACAAAATCAAAGAATTTAGTTGTAAAAGAACTTACAATGATTTAGTGGAATACAAGAGGTTCAACTGTGGGTGAAGGAAGCAATCAAGCAAGCTAAAGAAGAAGAGGAAGCATTACCAAAGAAAAATGAACAATACATATTAAGAATCTTTGTAGGACACAAAATAGAAATTACAAATATCTTTGCAAGTAAAAAACTTGAAATTAATTTCTTTATCAAATTTCATTCAACAAAATCGGCTCTTTATTTAGCAAATAATAATGTCTTGAACAAAATTTTACATGTTGTATTTACATGTTGCGTTTTAAAATTTTAACAGGGTTGTAGGCTCTTTAATTGTTTACTTCCATTTATTTGTTGTAGTTACATGTATGGATTCTTTTCAATTCAGTACTTGTATTATTAGATCTAAGTGACTATATCGTCAAATTTGAGGTAATATAGAGACTGAAATTATAATTTGACCAAATTAAAATGTATTAGATAAGCTTAATACATGCCACATGTTTAATCAACATACTTTTATTTCTAACAATTTATTCACTTTATCAATCCAACTATTATTACTATTAAAATTATTTTACTAAATTTAGATTCATTACGTCATTATTTCTTTAGTTGCATGTCTACTTTTCTTTATTAATTGATGAATATTATCTTATTAAAATGATTGAATAAAATTGTATATTATCTTTCTTTTTTTTTTTTATCTTGTTATGTAGTCGAATTTTTTTTTATACGTGACACATTTTTCTTTAAGAAAATGAGTCCACAAATCTCTAATAGTTCAGATTATATGGTATTTGTTAAAAATACACCTATATTTATATATGTAAATTATTTTTTTATTAAATTCTTACTACTATTATAATCTTTTAAATCCTTAAATTAAAGGAAAATACATGCTTTCAAATTCAATTACTCCTAATTGTTGCACTTGCAACTATGTCAACTAAATTAAGGTTCAATCAATTATATGTATTTTTAGTGTGCACTTTATAAAATTAATACTAATTTTAGTGTGCTTTACTACTCTTAATACTTTTTGGTAAATAAATTTTAGTTTAACATCCAAATACATTTATGCCAAATTTTTAATGCACATCCAATATTTCATTTGACATAAGGATTAATTTAAATAAAATTTAAAATGTTGGACTTGTTTTGCTATAATTTTCATAAAGAAATTTAATATTTAGTGATTTTATTTATAAGAATTTAGTTGTTTTATTTTTAAAATTTTTAAATTTAAATTCAATTGTTAATATTATCAAAATTTATGTGTTAAATTTATTGGTGTAACTAAAAAAAACACTTGGCCTAGGTTAACATGAAAAATGTCATTATAATGAATCAAAATTTATAGAAATTTTTTTATTAACATTAATAATAATTGAATTATATTTTTAAATCTAATTTTAAAATTAAAATAAATAAATTAGTCTAATACAACAATACTTACCAAAACAAGGAGAGGTTTGTTTATAGGTAAAACTACGATTTTCAGATATGGAAAGAGAGACCATGATCTTAATAGTCTCTACATCAAAGTCATGAAAAGAGATATCATTTGTAGATTCCAAGATTATTCCAAAAATTGGGAATTTCTGTTGGGCCAAATTGCAATAAAAAGAAATTGTTAGGATCGTCTTGATTAAGCAACGAACAAGTAAAAATAGCAGAAGAAATTGAGAAATTGAACACACAAATTTAACGTGGAAAAACTCCTCCAAAGAGGATAAAAAACCACGGGCAAAGATAATTTTACTATAATGGCAACAGAATGAAGAGTACAAAAGATGGAGATAAAAAACTAAACCCCGAAAACCCGAAAATAAAGAACCCTCAAAACGTAAACACAAAATTCTCTAAATGTGTTATGAGTTTTAATATCTAATGGGTGTATTTTCTAAGGTTGTAAAAGAGCCTATTTATAGGCTAAATCCATATGTCAAATAATAATAAAATAATCTAAGCTAATCAGTGTTTGATTGAAACAAATAAACAGAGTTTAACTAGAAGATTACTTCTCGAATTTGACTGAAATAGGAGTCATAATTAACAAATCTCCACCTTGACTCATATTTCCACAATGCCATCTTTGCCAAAGCCCGCCACGAGCCTATCTTGAACCATGCAGGGAATTAATTGAGTCGATATGCTTAGAAGCTGGAAGACTTCTAGCCTTCGACTTGTACACTGCCAAATCAAAACTAACCCGTGTTTGATTTTCACGAACACAGTGCCCTAACTTTTCAAAACCTGCATCCAAAAGAGAACCTCTCTTCAACGAAACGGTCATACCTTTTTCCCTCCTATGACCAAGTTGCCTCCGCTCTAAATGAGTTGACTTCGACTCTGTAACAGACGAGGGACGTCTGATTTCACCGGTCACTGTAGAACCTTCCAGAATATAAAGACTGCCAGTTCTTTTACCTTTTAACAAAACGAGAGCTCCACGAGATACTTTAATGCTGCTCGACTCGATGTTGATTCTGCATCCTTTCAAGTTTAAAATACTTAAGGAGATGAGATTCTTTCGTAAATCAGGTACATACCTGACATCTGAGAGTGTCCTAATCGTCCCATCGTGTATCCTAATTTTAACAGTACCAATACCAATTACCTTACTAGATGAATCGTTTCCCATGCACACAACTCCACCTTCAACCGAACTGTATGTGGAGAACCATTCTCTATTGGGACACATGTGGAAAGAACATCCCGAATCTAGGATCCACTCAGACGTGAGCTTGGAGTTATCGCTCGTTGACACTAACAAGAAATCATCTCCGCTTTCATCGGCCAAATTAGCACCAGCTACATCTTCCTCGTTACTCTCAGCAACTCTTTTCTTTTGCAGTTTATAACAATCTGCTTTGACTTGACCTAACCTTTTACAATAGCGACACCTTTTGTCTCGTTTCTTTGATGCTATCAAAACAGAAGCTTGCCTATCTGCCTTGCTATCCAAATGAAGCTCATTGTCAAGTTTGTCTCTACTTAACAAATTACCCTTCACATCTTCGAACAAGAGTTTGTCTCTGCCATAAATCAGGGTCTCCCTGAAAGACTTGTATGAAGGGGGTAAGGAGCACAATAATAGCATAGCCTGATCTTCATCGTCAATATGAACCTCAACATTCTTTAAATCATTTAAAAGAGTAATAAATTGACTGATGTGATCTCTAAGAAGCTCACCTTCGTTCATGTGAAACGTAAATAGACGTTGTTTCAACACTAAACGGTTAGCCAGAGACTTAGTCGCATAAAGAGTTTCTAACCTTTTCCATAAGGCAGATGAGGTATTCTCCATCAATACCTCCTGCAATAACGTATTCGTGAGGCACAACTGGATTGCAGACAAAGCCTTTTCATCAAGCTCTTCCCATTCTGTTTTATTTATATAACACCCCAAACCCGGCCCATGAGCCTTGACCAGATCTGGTATGTCACAGAGTAAAAACGTTTTGAAGGATTTTGGTTACTGGTAAAAATATGAAAATTTTGGTGAGATTATAAAACGGTGTCTATTAAAACTCAGGTGGGATTGATTTTTTTATAAGCATGGTCGAGTTGAAACCTTTGAAAACATTGGATCATTTTGAATTTTTTTTTGAAACATCAGAGTTATTGTTAACTTGGTAAGTTTTTGCTACCCGATGGTAACATCCTTGAAAACGCGTACGAGTACTTATTTTGAAAATGTTACTTTTAACCGATTGATTTAACAGTTTATAAGTTCATTAGCAATATAATAGAAGTAAAGTAAAAGCGACTACTTAAACATCCAAAATAATAACTAGCGGCCATATTACAAACCAAACCAAAATTTAGTAAATAATAAACTTTAACAGTGCGAAATAAAATTTCAATCCAAGGAACAAGCATGGCCGCCTCGAGTCCTTTCCGGCTCCATCTCCGCGATCTACTCACCTGCAAAAATGATATGGGAAGGGGTGAGTCACCAAGACTCAGTGTATAAATCCCCAACCCGAAAATGCAACTCATACACAAGATATTAGTAAGACATGCAAACATGCAACCCAAGCTAGCCATCCATACTCCTTTTTCTACCTCGTGTGGTCAAAACCACTGGTGGTCAAAACCACTGGTGACCGAAGTCACAAATATATCAAGTGATGGGGCCAACCCATCGTGTGGTCAAAACCACTGATGACCATAGGTCACAAATATATCAAGTGATGGGGCCAACCCATCGTGTGGTCAAAACCACTGATGACCATAGGTCACAATATCAACATGTGGTCAAAACCACTGGTGGTCAAAACCATTGGTGACCGAAGTCACAAATATCAATATGTGGTCAAAACCACTGGTGGTACCAAACCACTGGGACTTAGTCACAAATTATATCAACGGTGTGGTCAAAACCACTGGTGGTCAAAACCACTGGTGACCGAAGTCACAAATAAATCTGATGGGGCCCACCCATCGTGTGGTCAAAACCACTGATGACAGTCCATAGAGATCATCTCCCTCCTCTCATCAATCCCACCATCATCATGCTCACATAACAAGTATCATGATCCCATATATCATGCATTTATATATAGCATAGTATTTAACAGCATATGATGGCGTACACAACATACATCATAGATCAAGTAATAGGGGACTTACCCGACATCCAAGCTTATGCCCACAAGGCAAAAATTTACTACACGAGAGGTTATATAGCAATATAATAGGCAGTCTATGCTAATAAAGTGTGTAAGAGTTTCCACACCTGTTCAACCAAAGATCTAAGGAGAAATCTCGAGTCTATGCGATATTACAAAAATCACGAACGTATTCCTTTACTCCTCCTACAGTCGGTCACTATGGTTAGTGCTAAAAAGTCTCATTTGGCTAAACTAACAATCCCAAAGGATCAATCGCACTCAAAACAAAATATGGCCCTAGGCCGAATCTTTATTAGCACTTACCAGCGCGATTTGAAATCTCGAAAGCCTCCGATTTCCCCTTGGCCGATTTGCCCCTAGAACCATAGTGTACACTCGGTTACACATAAATACCAAAAAAAATGGCCTTTGGCCGAATATGCTCAACCATTTTCCATACTTACCGAAATCCCGAAGTTGTCACTTGACTTGTCGAGATCCCTACCAAGAATATTTGTTAGAATCGGCATGCACACTTATATCCATAATTAAGGCCCTTGGCCGAATGGCATAATGCCTTACCTCGAAGAATAGATTCCCGAGAGGCTCCTCTAGTGTTCCTTGGTGTCGGCTACACATAAAATTCCATATTAAGACGCTTGTACACATTCGGTCGCCCATACCAAGGCTTATTCTCAAGCTTTTGGCACACCTTAAGGGAAGAAAAGAGAACCCGATTGCTAAAAAGAATACTCACCTTTATTGCTTCCTTGAAGAGACTACAAGTGAAAAGATTCCAGCCATGGCTCCTAAGTGTTGATGAAGATATCCGGCCAACATAAGATGAAGGATAAAATTTTGAGTAACAAGGGGTGATAGATTCGGCCAAGTAGAAACAAATGAAGAAAGGAGTTTTGAAAAATTTTGAGCAAAGGTGGCTAGAGAGAATTCGGCCAAACAAATTGGAAAGAAAGGGAAAACCAATTAATGAAATTCGGCACCTCCCTTGCTAGCTTCAAAACCGACCATGAAGGTCCCTAGGAGCTCCACATTCGGCCAAGAACAATGGCAAGAAAAGAAAGACAAAACAAAGAGTTTTGGCCATGCTTCTATATCTTTTTGTGATAATTTCTATCACCAATTAAAATAAAACATTGTTTATTAAACTTCCCATCACTAACCCATGCTCCAACAATAATTAAAATAAAAAAAAGAATACTTCCCATACTTCCAACAACATTGAAAACAAAAAAATAAATTTGGCTTCATCAATATAAGAGCCATGCAGGCCACTAGCTTCTCACGCCGGCAAAAAGAAATAAAATCCCCATGCTGCTGGCCAAAGGTTTCGAACCCAGGACCTGCTGGAGAAACCCCACGCCTCCAGCCACTCTGCAGTGGCGTCCTTTGTGACATAACCCGTCACAATTTCTTTTTAAGCACTCCCTCTTTAGCTCCCTTGCTTTAACGCCAAACCCAAAAATGAAAGCGTCCTTGCACTTCCATCAGGACTCGAACGCGAGTCCTCGTGCCGCAACCACCTAACACGCCCCACGCCACTTTACCACTTTGACTTTCATGTCCATCAACGCTCGAAAAATCCTTTTGAAGCCTCCTCAACCCCTTAACGCCAACTTGCAAAAATAAAACATGCCTATGCCGCGCCCAAGACTCGAACTCTAGACCGATATGCCGTTATTTCCAGGCCTTAAGTAGCGCATTGCAGTCACTTTACCAAGGCTTGCTTTATGCTAAGAACGCCTACAATTTTACCTTAAGGCTTCCCTGGCCCAATTCCCCTTTTAACGCCAAAAATTAAAACTCTCCCATGCTATCACCCAGACTCGAACCCCTTACCTCCTGAAGCCCCCTTGCACCCTAGCGCCCCAAGCCATTCTACCAGCTGCTTCCTTGTGTCAATCTACTTCAAATATTTCTCTTAACCCCTATCTCAGCCCTAAGCCCTAAGCCCGACCTAACCCGGGGCTATGACTAGACCCTAAAACAAGTCAAATGAGCATAGTATTCCATCTCTTCGAGCATGTGAAAATAACAAAAATAATAAAATTGCGAACAACCCCTAATTTCGGGATGTTACAGTTCTACCCCCCTTAAAAATAATTTCGTCCTCGAAATTACCTGGATCAGAAGAGTTGGGGGTATTGCTGCCGTATCACATCCTCGGGTTCCCATGTGGCCTCTTCCGTATTATGGTTCCGCCATAACACCTTTACCAATGGTACCGACTTCCTCCTCAGAACCTTGACATCTCGATCCAAAATCTGTACCGGCTCCTCCTCAAAAGACAAGTCCGCTTTCACCTCAATATCCGCAACCGGCACAATGTGTGATGGATCTGACCGATAGCGCCTAAGCATTGACACATGGAAGACGTCATGAATCTGACTTAATTCTGCCGGCAATTCGAGCTGGTAAGCTACTAGTCCCACGCGTTTCAACACTGTGTACGGCCCGATGAACCTAGGGCTTAGCTTGCCCTTCCGGCCAAACCTCAGCACCTTCTTCCAAGGTGATACCTTCAAGAAGACCTTATCACCCACTGCATGCTCCACATCCCGGCGCTTAAGATCAGCGTAGGATTTCTGCCTGTCCGACGCCTCCTTCAGACGAGCCTGAATTACCCTAACCTTATCTTCCGTCTCTGCCACTAACTCTGGACCCAACATCTGACGCTCACCCAGTTCTGTCCAACAGGTAGGAGTACGATATTTCTGACCATACAGTGCCTCATATGGTGCCATCTGAATACTCGCTTGATAACTGTTATTATAAGCGAATTCTGCCAAAGGTAGGTACTCCTCCCAACTACCACGGAAGTTCAAAACACAGCCTCTTAACATATCTTCCAAAACCTGGATTACTCTCTCAGATTGTCCATCAGACTGTGGGTGAAAAGTCGTGCTGAAATTTAACTTCGTACCCAACGCCTGATGTAGGCCTTCCAAAATCTCGACGTGAACCGGGGATCTCTATCTGAGATAATGGACACAGGTACTCCATGCAACCGCACTATCTCAGCTATATACAGCTTGGCTAACCTTTGAAGCGAGTAGTCAACCCTTACCGGTATGAAATGAGCTGACTTAGTCAGACGATCCACAATCACCCAAACTGAGTCCTTCTTACTAGGTGTAAGAGGTAATCCACTGACAAAATCCATAGTGATCCTCTCCCACTTCCACTGTGGAATCTTCACCGGCTGAAGTAACCCAGACGGTAACTGATGTTCCGCCTTGACCTGCTGACACGTCAGACATTTACCCACAAACTCAGTTACCTCCCGCTTCAGACCTGGCCACCAAAACTGCTCTCTTAAATCCCGATACATCTTGCTACCTTCAGGATGCATAGCATATGGGCTGCTATGTGCGTCTCGAAGAATCTTTTGCCTCAACTCTACATTCTTCGGCATACAAGCTCTCCCTTGAAAACACAATACTCCATCACTGGACAAACTATAATCCTCTAAACTACCATTCTGAACTTGCAACCTCCGATCATTCAAACCATCATCCTCTAACTGTTTCTCTTTGATCTGATCTAACCAAGTCGGCTTGACTTGTAATTCAGCCAAAAGACTCCCATCGTCATACAAGCTAAGACGAGCAAACATCAATCTTAAGTCAGATACAACCTTACGGCTCAACGCGTCTGCTACCATGTTAGCCTTACCCGGATGGTACTCGATAGAGCAATCGTAGTCCTTCAGCAACTCAATCCACCTCCGCTGCCTTAGATTTAAATCTTTTTGGGTCAGGAGGTACTTCAAGCTCTTGTGATCCGAGTACACTACCGACTTCTCTCCATACAGATAGTGCCTCCAAATTTTCAAGGCAAAAACCACAGCAGCTAATTCCAAATCATGTGTCGGGTAGTTACCTTCGTGAGGCCTCAACTGCCGTGACGCATAGGCGACCACCTTTCCTTCTTGCATCAACACACACCCTAAACCAGTATGTGATGCATCACAGTACACAGTGAACTCCTTTCCTAACTCAGGCTGAATCAAGACTGGTGCTTCTGTCAAAAACTTCTTGAGTTTGTCGAAACTCTCTTGCTGCTTCTCAGACCACACAAACGGAACTCCTTTTCTCAGCAACTTGGTCAACGGTGCTGCGATTAAGGAGAAATTTTCCACAAATCTTCTGTAATATCCTGCCAACCCCAGAAAACTTCGGATTTCTGTAATCGACTTTGGTGGTTTCCACTCCAATACTGCCTCAATCTTACTAGGATCCACCCTGATTCCCTCAGCTGAAACAACATGCCCTAAGAAGGTTACCTCCTTAAGCCAGAACTCACACTTGCTGAATTTGGCGTACAACTGGTTCTCCCTTAGAACTTGTAGAACCACATGAAGGTGTGCGTCATGCTCCTCTTCAGACTTCGAGTACACCAAAATGTCGTCTATAAACACTACGACGAATCGATCCAGATAGGGTTGGAAAACCCAGTTCATCAGGTCCATAAACGCGGCTGGTGCATTTGTCAAACCAAAAGGCATTACCAGAAACTCGTAGTGCCCATACCGAGTACGGAATGCTGTTTTATGGATATCCGCTTCCTTCACCTTAAGCTGATGATATCCCGCTCTAAGGTCGATCTTAGAGAAAACCGATGCACCCTTGAGTTGATCAAACAAATCATCAATCCTGGGCAAGGGATACCGGTTCTTAATTGTCAACTTGTTCAGCTGTCGATAGTCTATGCACATCCTCATCGTTCCATCCTTCTTCTTGACAAAAAGCACTAGAGCTCCCTAGGGCGATACACTCGGTCGGATGAACCCTCTATCCAACAACTCCTGGATCTGAGCCTTTAACTCCACTAATTCTTTCGGTGCCATCCGATACGGAGCTATAGATACTGGCGCGGTTCCGGGTAACAAATCTATACCAAACTCAACCTCACGGTCAGGAGGTAGACCCGTGAGTTCTTCTGGAAACACATCAACATATTCCCTTACAGTCCGCACATCCCTAATAGCTGTATCCTTAGCTTCCAAAGCACGAACATGCACTACATATGCCTCACAGCCCTTCCTAACCATCTTTTTCGCCTTCAATGCCGAAACCAGATTAGATAGGTAATCTCTCCTCTTACCTATCATCACCACCTTCTCTCCATTCACGGTCTTTAACACCATGCGCTTAGCTGCACAATCTAGGCTAGCTTGATATTTTACTAGCCAATCCATCCCGAGAATCAGATCGAACTCCCTAAGCAGTAGTTCCATCAAGTCAGCCAAGAACACGACCCCTTGGAGTTCTAGGGGTACATCCCTATAGAGTTTACTTACTTCTACAGAGTGACCTAGAGGGCTTAACACAGTCATCTTCTTAGAAGTAAGCTCAAAGTCTAGATTCAGAGTTTTCACTACACTACTAGCAATGTATGAGTGAGTCGAGCCAACATCAATCAAGGTGCTATAGGGTACTCCAAAGATCAAAAACATACCGGTTATGACGTCCGGTGCGTCGCTCTCCTCTTGACGCCTCGCGGCATAGACCAAACCAGGTTGCCTAGCCTTAGTACCACCGGTACCTCCACTCGATGTCCCACGACCTCTGCCAGCACCATTACCTCCCCTTCCTGCACCACGACCTCTCGACGGCTGCTGGTTATCCCTCCTATTCAGTGGACGCTCCTGACCCTCAGACCTCAGCCTAGCTGCCTTTTTCGGACAGTCCCTAACTGGATGTGTCACGGACCCACATTCGAAACATCCCCGATTACCATTCCAACACTCCCCCGTATGAGACTTTCCACACCGAGCACACCGTGGCGGCCATTGAGTATTAGCAGTAGCAGCCGGAGCACACCTAACGGCTTGATCTGTCCCACCATACCTTGTCCTCTTCTGCTGATTCCCAGAAAACCTCGAAGATCTGGAGCTCCTCTTATTCCAGCTCCTATCCTGATTTCGTCTAACAGATTGTCTTACTCCTTCAGCAACTTTAGCCTTCTCTACTAGAACAGCAAACTCCCATTCCTGTTGCGGAGCTATCATCATCCTCAGCTCATCCCTCAGCCCATCCTCGAATCTGACACAGCGTTCATACTCAGTACCCACAATACCACGAGCATACCTACTCAATCGGAGAAATTTAGCCTCATACTCTGCCACCGTCTTATTACCCTGAACCAGGTTCAAGAAAGCTTTCCGTTGCGCATCCACGTAGCTAGTTCCTATGTATTTCCTCTGGTAGGCTACCCTAAAGAATTCTCATGTGAGGTCCTCCGCCATCGCTCCGTCCCTTACGGTGAGCCACCACTGGTATGCCTCATCCCGAAGTAGAGAGATTATACCCTTCAGTTTTTCCTCAGCTGAAAAATCCAGGTCATCCATGATCCTCTCGGTTGATTCCAGCCAATATTCCGCCGTACTGGGCGCCACACCGGATACACCCCGAAATATCTCTGCCCCATTCGCTCGGAGTCGCTCAGGTACCGATTTCCGAGCTCCTGTACCTCTACCTGCCCCAGCCATCATTTCTAGAACTCGTAGCACAGCCTGCGATACTGACTCGCCTCCCGTCTGATCCTGTTGTCCAACACCAAAAGTTGGGGGTGGTGGTGGAGGTGGTATTTCATTATCAGATCCCTGGCCCGACCTAACGGGTTCTGACACAGCCATCTTGCCTCTATTGCGTCCCCGACGGCCACGTGCTCTAGAACTCATCTCTTATCGCGCAATCTGTCTAAAAAGTTTTATGAGTTAGTCATTGTTTCACTGGTTATTAGCGAAGAAATTTTATGAACGAAGTTTAAGAGTTGTTCTTTCGATCAAACAAGTTTCGAGTCTTCTATTCTAATTCAAAGATCACATTCCCTTATTCCATCACCTTTTTGTCCCATTTTTAGCCCGGGGGTATTTTCGTCATTTGCCCTACAGGGTTATTTTGGTAATAAACCAGGGTAAATTTGTAAATCTTAATAAATCAAGGGTATTTCAGAAATTGTAAGACTTGGGGGTTCTTTTTGAGAATTTGTCTTCCAAATTGGTAGTGTTGCAAAAATTTTAAAAACCGGGGTTATTTTGGTAATTTTGTAAGTTAGGGGCAATTTCGTAATTTTCCAAAATCATGGCATTTTTGATATTTTGCAAATTAGGGGTTTTGGGTATGTTTGTAAAATAAGAAAAATTTTGTTGAATTTGGGGGTAGCTTAGAAAGTTT
Source organism: Gossypium australe (assembly GCA_005393395.2). Classification (NCBI taxonomy): domain Eukaryota; kingdom Viridiplantae; phylum Streptophyta; class Magnoliopsida; order Malvales; family Malvaceae; genus Gossypium; species Gossypium australe. Next base: position 94,728,145 of record CM016615.1, read on the forward strand.
TAGAAACCATGGGCATTTTTGTAATTTTACCTCTAGGGGTATTTTTGAAATTTCCATAAATCGAAAATTTTTCGAAATTTTTTTTTGTAAAATAATGCTCACAAGTTTAAGGGAAATTTTTAAAAGTTTTAAAACTAGAGTTTTTCTAAAAATACGGCTAGTTCCCTTTCGGGTTTTAGTTATTGGGTTTAGCCCATGAACAAGTCCTCCCGGTTAGGGTGAACCGAAGCTACGCACCAGGTAGGATTCCTGCGAAGAGGAGGTGAGTCACTAGGACTACTTAAATACCAGGCTCTTCCGGATCCAATCCTAGACATGCGCACAAGGGTTACCACATCCTAACTCGGCGACTTAGTCATAGGTTTGTTTAATTAGGCAATTAAAAGTCTTATGCGATTGTTGGGGTAAACTAGTCCTAGGGTTCACATACCTTTCATACTATCTACGTTCCATTTCTACCCCTTTTACAGATAATAATTCATACAGAGGTTAGAAATACTTACCCGAGCGGATTGGTGCCGGAGACTCGATGCTATGATGTTCAAAATAAAACCATTTTCATAATATTTCACAGAGGCCTATCAAGAAAACATTTTTGGGCCTTGGGCCCCCACAGCCGAGTTTTGAACTAGGCTCTGATACCAAATTATGTAACACCCCAAACCTGGCCTATGAGCCTTGACCGGATCTGGTATGTCACAGAGTAAAAACGTTTTGAAGGATTTTGATTACTGGTAAAAATCTGAAAATTTTGGTGAGATTATAAAGCGGTGTCTATTAAAACTTAGGTGAGATTGATTTTTTTATAAGCATGGTCGAGTTGAAACCTTTGAAAACATTGGATCATTTTGAATTTTTTTTTTTGAAACATCAGAGTTATTGTTAACTTGGTAAGTTTTTGCTACCCGATGGTAACATCCTTGAAAACGCGTACGAGTACTTATTTTGAAAACGTTACTTTTAACCGATTGATTTAACAGTTTATAAGTTCATTAGCAATATAATAGAAGTAAAGTAAAAGCGACTACTTAAACATCCAAAATAATAACTAGCGGCCATATTACAAACCAAACCAAAATTTAGTAAATAATAAACTTTAAAGGTGCGAAATAAAATTTCAATCCAAGGAACAAGCATGGCCGCCTCGAGTCCTTTCCGGCTCCATCTCCGCGATCTACTCACCTGCAAAAATGATATGGGAAGGGGTGAGTCACCAAGACTCAGTGTATAAATCCCCAACCAGAAAATGCAACTCATACACAAGATATTAGTAAGACATGCAAACATGCAACCCAAGCTAGCCATCCATACTCCTTTTTCTACCCCGTGTGGTCAATACCACTGGTGGTCAAAACCACTGGTGACCGAAGTCACAAATATATCAAGTGATGGGGCCAACCCATCGTGTGGTCAAAACCACTGATGACCATAGGTCACAAATATATCAAGTGATGGGGCCAACCCATCGTGTGGTCAAAACCACTGATGACCATAGGTCACAATATCAACATGTGGTCAAAACCACTGGTGGTCAAAACCATTGGTGACCGAAGTCACAAATATCAATATGTGGTCAAAACCACTGGTGGTACCAAACCACTGGGACTTAGTCACAAATTATATCAACGGTGTGGTCAAAACCACTGGTGGTCAAAACCACTGGTGACCGAAGTCACAAATAAATCTGATGGGGCCCACCCATCGTGTGGTCAAAACCACTGGTGACAGTCCATAGAGATCATCTCCCTCCTCTCATCAATCCCACCATCATCATGCTCACATAACAAGTATCATGATCCCATATATCATGCATTTATATATAGCATAGTATTTAACAGCATATGATGGCGTACACAACATACATCATAGATCAAGTAATAGGGGACTTACCCGATATCCAAGCGTATGCCCACAAGGCAAAAATTTACTACACGAGAGGTTATATAGCAATATAGTAGGCAGTCTATGCTAATAAAGTGTGTAAGAGTTTACACACCTGTTCAACCAAAGATCTAAGGAGAAATCTCGAGTCTATGCGATATTACAAAAATCTCGAACGTATTCCTTTACTCCTCCTACAGTCGGTCACTATGGTTAGTGTTAAAAAGTCTCATTCGGCTAAACTAACAATCCCAAAGGATCAATCGCACTCAAAACAAAATATGGCCCTAGGCCGAACCTTTATTAGCACTTACCAGCGCGATTTGAAATCTCGAAAGCCTCCGATTTCCCCTTGGCCGATTTGCCCCTAGAACCATAGTGTACACTCGGTTACACATAAATACCAAAAAAAAATGGCCTTTGGCTGAATATGCTCAACCATTTTCCATACTTACCGAAATCCCGAAGTTGTCACTTGACTTGTCGAGATCCCTACCAAGAATATTTGTTAGAATCGGCATGAACACTTATATCCATAATTAAGGCCCTTGGCCGAATAGCATAATGCCTTACCTCGAAGAATAGATTCCCGAGAGGCTCCTCTAGTGTTCCTTGGTGTCGGCTACACATAAAATTCCATATTAAGACGCTTGTACACATTCGGTCGCCCATACCAAGGCTTATTCTCAAGCTTTTGGCACACCTTAAGGGAAGAGAAGAGAACCCGATTGCTAAAAAGAATACTCACCTTTATTGCTTCCTTGAAGAGACTACAAGTGAAAAGATTCCAGCCATGGCTCCTAAGTGTTGATGAAGATATCCGGCCAACATAAGATGAAGGATAAAATTTTGAGTAACAAGGGGTGATAGATTCGGCCAAGTAGAAACAAATGAAGAAAGGAGTTTTGAAAAATTTTGAGGAAAGGTGGCTAGAGAGAATTCGACCAAACAAATTGGAAAGAAAGGGAAAACCAATTAATGAAATTCGGCACCTCCCTTGCTAGCTTCAAAACCGACCATGAAGGTCCCTAGGAGCTCCACATTCGGCCAAGAACAATGGCAAGAAAAGAAAGACAAAACAAAGAGTTTTGGCCATGCTTCTATATCTTTTTGTGATAATTTCTATCACCAATTAAAAATAAAACATTGTTTATTAAACTTCCCATCACTAACCCATGCTCCAACAATAATTAAAATAAAAAAAAGAATACTTCCCATACTTTCAACAACATTGAAAACAAAAAAATAAATTTGGCTTCATCAATATAAGAGCCATGCAGGCCACTAGCTTTTCACGCCGGCAAAAAGAAATAAAATCCCCATGCTGCTGGCCAAAGGTTTCGAACCCAGGACCTGCTGGAGAAACCCCACGCCTCCAGCCACTCTGCAGTGGCGTCCTTTGTGACATAACCCGTCACAATTTCTTTTTAAGCACTCCCTCTTTAGCTCCCTTGCTTTAACGCCAAACCCAAAAATGAAAGCGTCCTTGCGCTTCCATCAGGACTCGAACGTGAGTCCTCGTGCCGCAACCACCTAACACGCCCCACGCCACTTTACCACTTTGACTTTCATGTCCATCAACGCTCGAAAAATCCTTTTGAAGCCTCCTCAACCCCTTAACGCCAACTTGCAAAAATAAAACATGCCTATGCCGCGCCCAAGACTCGAACTCCAGACCTGATATGCCGTTATTTCCAGGCCTTAAGTAGCGCATTGCAGTCACTTTACCAAGGCCTGCTTTATGCTAAGAACGTCCACAATTTTACCTTAAGGCTTCCCTGGCCCAATTCCCCTTTTAACGCCAAAAATTAAAACTCTCCCATGCTATCACCCAGACTCGAACCCCTTACCTCCTGAAGCCCCCTTGCACCCTAGCGCCCCAAGCCATTCTACCAGCTGCTTCCTTGTGTCAATCTACTTCAAATATTTCTCTTAACCCCTATCTCAGCCCTAAGCCCTAAGCCCGACCTAACCCGGGGCTATGACTAGACCCTAAAACAAGTCAAATGAGCATAGTATTCCATCTCTTCGAGCATGTGAAAATAACAAAAATAATAAAATTGCGAACAACCCCTAATTCGGGATGTTACAATTTAGATTCTCAGGCTTTTTCCCGGTAACAACCTTTTTCAAATCGGATTGAACTAGAATTGCCATCATCCGAACTTGCCACAGATTGAAATTTGTCTCACCATCGAACTTCTCAATTTCAAACCTTGTTGCTGCCATATCTAAATGGGCTGATTTATGAAAATTGAACTAGCTCTGATACCACTTGTTAGGATCGTCCTGATTAAGCAACGAACAAGTAAAAATAGCAGAAGAAATTGAGAAATTGAACACACAAATTTAACGTGGAAAAACTCCTCCAAAGAGGATAAAAAACCACGGGCAAAGATAATTTTACTATAATGGCAACAGAATGAAGAGTACAAAAGATGGAGATAAAAAACTAAACCCCGAAAACCCGAAAATAAAGAACCTTCAAAATGTAAACACAAAATTCTCTAAATGTGTTATGAGTTTTAATATCTAATGGGTGTATTTTCTAAGGTTGTAAAAGAGCCTATTTATAGGCTAAATCCATATGTCAAATAATAATAAAATAATCTAAACTAATCAGTGTTTGATTGAAACAAATAAACAGAGTTTAACTAGAAGATTACTTCTCGAATTTGACTGAAATATGAGTCATAATTAACAGAAATTAAAAGGAGTCACCCCAACAACCACAACACAAAGCCTTTTCAATTGTTCTTTATTTGTCCCAACGCCCGAAACTCTCTTAACATGGAAGGCAAAAAAAAGTAATGATATAAAAAACAACTATTTACTTCCAATATGGAAGGCAAAAGATATATTAATAAGCATTCAAACCTCCTAAAACACTTCAATGATATCAAAAAACATTCACATAACCACAAAAAAGTAACAGTAAGGTAGATAAAAGAAGAAACTGAAATTTATAAATCACTTACTGCGCATATTCAACAAGTTTTCCAAGATTCTGATTGTCCAAAATTTCCAAAATCAACTTCTTATTCTCATCAATGTACTGGTAAGAGATGATTTGGGTTTAAATGGTTTTAAAATCTAAAATCGAAACCAAATCCACATCATATAAATTAACCTACTATTGTAGTCTAGCTAAAATCGAAACCTATCAAACTAAATTTGACTATTTTGATTATTTTCATTTATTTCCATTAAACTTTATTCACCCTATGCAATTCACAGTTTTATTTAAAAAGTAAAAGAATAAAAAGAGAGAGATAGAGAGAGAGCATGTTATGAAAATGATATGTATAACTTATTATGTAGTGCACAACTGATGGTGAATTTGTGATTTCATTCTAATATTATACTATTTTTAAAGTTGACATCAATATGAAAATACATCATCATATAGAAAATTATGTGAACACTAAGCAAAAACAATAGAAACTTAAAAGCACGTTTTCAAAATGTTCTTTTTATTTCCTTTTTTTCCTTTGATAGCGCTACGACACAAAATAGATAAAACTAAATATGTTCCAATCATTAACATAAAAATATTACAGAATGAAAAAAAAATACAAAACAAAAACAAACTAATGATTCCAATCCAAAAGAGCCAACAACAAAAAGTGAGCAGTTGCTTTTATTACGAGTTCATTGATGCGTGTATTTACGTGCCCTGCATGGAGCAAGTGAGCAGTTTCCAATCCAAAAGAGTCAAGTGATTATAGCTTTGAAACTAGTTTCCAATCTGAATTGACTCATTTATCAAGAAGATAAAGGAATTACAAAGATAAATGAAAAGTAGATGGAAAAGAGACATGTTCGATAATCTCTTAATCATTGCGTGGTTCCAGTTGTTTTAGTGCCTAAGAAAGATAATAGTATTAGAAAGTTTGTTGTCTATAGATGCTGCAGGTAGAGATAAGCATTTAAAACTTAAATCTAATTAATTGCGTTTTTGACAACATGAAAAAAGAAATTCAAGCCAAATTTAGTGGTTCAATAGACCAATAAATGAGAAGCCTTAAGATTATATCCTAAATTTTCCATCGAACAGTTTTGTTAAACTTACCAGAGCCAGTTTCCCAAAGGTTCCACCTTCAAAAAGCGGAGAAGACTGAATAGATCCTCCAGCTTGTTCTGTGGCAATAAATTTTCTTATTAGAAAGCATACAAAACCTTGGAAATCAATAGGTTAGAAAACAAGTGAGAACTGCAAAGTGAAATTAACAGATCATCAAAAAAAATTATGTAACACAAAAAATGAAATTCTAAGATAAAAAAGATTGTGTGTATAGAGAAAGAAATTTTAGCATGAAGAAAACATACACTCATTGACACATTCAAAAATAGTATGTGATTCACATTGTTCAGTAATACATCAGAAATCTACTTTGCCAATAAATATAAAAGTAAAAAAAAAAAAAGCTTGAGAAACAATTACCATAAAGCAAATAAGGCTTTGCTTAAAGCACAAAACAATGAACAAATACAAATTAGTGCACTTATCATTTAATTATACCAAAACAATGAACACATGTTAATGTTGATGAAGTGCACCATAAAGGATTTCATATACATTAGAGAGAAGTTCTTCAAAATTTTGAAGAGAACAGATTGTGGACCAGCAATGCATGGCCAAAAAGAAGTAAACAGAAGAAATTTCAAATGCACCAATAAAATACTAATAATGAATCATAATATACTCAATTTTTAAGCATTAAGTGAAAGATATTGTGAATACACACAACAAACAGCAAAAACAGATAAAAACAACAGAAACAATATAGCCATACATTACACTATATATGGTTTTTCTAGAGTTTAGGCACAACAGAAAAAAGGACCGAACCTAGGAAAGGATAGCCCTTCAATAGGAAGTTGTTAAATAGAAAGGATAGTTGGATTTCAAGTATGCCTTTGAGTAGATCTGTTTGTTCCAGCGACAAAACAACTTAAGGGGAGAATAATGCAATTTGAAGCCCTAATTTTTGGATTTAGAAAAACAAATCAGTACAATATTTACATTTTCATCTCAGATTAAACACAAAAAGAAAATAAAAAAACACGTAAATAACAAATCGCATGAGAAAATTAGATAAAAACTTAACCTTTGTTTTGAATTTAAGAAGAACTGATGGTATCGACTGACGTGGTTCAATAATGAAAGGGAAAAGAAAAAGAAGAAAAAGCGAGAGAACTGGTGGCTTCAATTGACCGATGTGAAAGAGCGGAGGAACGGAAGTGGTCGGAGGCGAAGCAAGTAAGGAAGGCTGGGTGAGAGGGGCTGACGTTGAGGGATGAGGGTTTCAGAAAGGTTAGGGGCAAAAAATGAAAATGGGGAAAAAAGTTATTCCACATGGGCTGAATCACCACTCAGTGGTGAAGAAACGAGACACCAAATTGGGTTGGAATCCATTCATAAACCCCCCAACCAAACATGTTGTTAGTTGTTTGTTTGTAAATTTTTTGGGGTTAGGGTTTATTGTTTTTGTTTACTCCCAGTGACCAATTTTATTTTAAGTTCTTTTCAATTCCGTAAATTGTTTTCCTAGGTTAATTTATTTTTATTTAATTGTTTTTTTTGAAATCAAGATTAGATTGGGCTTTTATTGGAATAAAACAAGTCCAGCGAATATACAAAAGAAATCAGAAAATAAAGGGAAATAAAAACGGCCCAAAAAGCTGCTAGCCGATTTCATAAGACTAACATTGAGGCCCTGTAATAGCCTAAATTCAAGGTTATCGGAACAATGGTTTCGCAACCATACATCCGATTTAAAGAGAAATTTATTTCAATATATTTGTATGAATATTTATATGATAGGAAATATTTATAAATATTTATAAAATGTTAGTAATGTGGTATTAAAATTTCGTTAGAAAATTTTAACATTTGAGTAGGTAATTAAATGAAAAAGACTAAATTGAAATAGAAGTAAAAGTTGAATTATAGATTAAAAGAAATTATAAAGGACCAAAATGACAATTAAGCCATTTTGTCTAGTTGAGGCGGTGTAATGTATAAAAATCTGAGATTTTTATGTTTAATATATATTATTATATTATTATATAATGAAGATATTTTATGTTTTAATTATAATATATTATATTGTATTGTTATTATTATATTTATATTTATATATGTGTGTATAAACTAAAGAGAAAAAAAAAAGAGAAGAACAGAGAGCAAACGTGAAGGAAAGAAAGAAAAAGAGAAAAGAAAGAAGAAAAGGGAAAATTAAAAGTTTGAAGCTTGGATATTTAATAGGTAAGTTAATTTAGCATTTTCTTTTAATTTTGATGCTTTATAAGTTTTAGAATAAAGTTTTGATGAATTTAAGTTGAAGTTTTTGAAGTTTTAAAGTTTTTGAATATAGCATATGATGAATAAAATGATGAATTAGTGGTTTAATTGAAAGAATTTGAAGTTAGAATTGGATAAAGGACTTAATTGCAAAACAAGCTATAAGAAAACAGTTTTGGGACAGCAGTAGTAGAGTAACTTCGAAAATTCACCAACAATCTTAGAAGTGGAATTAGAAGTTGAGTAAGATATGAAATTAAAGCTTATTGAGCATATTTTCATATGAAAGAAACAGGGAACGAAAAGAAATTCTGTATTTTGAGATATTTAGATTTTTGTAAGACTGGTTCAGAGTGATTTTGGGATCCCCTATTCTGACTTTGGAAAATCATAAAAAATTGGATAAAAATAATTAGGGGCTTAAATTTATATTTTTAGAATCCTGAATGAGTCTATTTTCAATAGAAATAAACGGGAACATCATATGAATTCTGTATTAAGAGATAATTAATTTTTATTGAAGAAGGGTCAGAACTGTCAAACAGCAGAACAGGGGTGACTTTAATGAATAAACTGTACTAATTGGCTAAGCCAAAAATTCTGGAAAGTTTATGGTATGAATATATGTGAGTTTAGTTTCAGGAAAAATTAACGGTTCTTCATTTGGAGTTCTGTAGCTCTGGAAATAAATAATTTAGTGACTATGACACAAATGGACAGCTTTGAATAAATTTATGAGTAAAAGATTAAATTGAAATGTGAGCAAAAGTAAGAAAGGATGAATTTATTATATTATACATGTCTATTTTATTAAATAGTACAGGAAATTTATTTCATTATTTTTTTTAACATATAAATGTTATATGTTTATATGAAATTGAAGAAAAAGAAAAGAAAGGAGAGGATCGAATTGAAGGAAAAGGAAAAGAGAAAGTTAAGGAGTGAAGGAAGAAGAACATATATCATCTCAACCTTTTTGTTGTAAGTGCTACAAGAATTTTAAATTATTTATTTATCTTTTTTTGAAATATTTATATAAAGTATTTAAATGTATGAGATTCAGCTTTAATGCCCAAGTAGACGGAATTTAAAACTACTAGGATATTAGTGGCATGCCATTAAGGAACTTTAGCGCGCTCTCTAATTATTAGCACATCAGTGCTCTCTGATTATTAGCACGTCAGTACTCTTTTATTACTAGCACGTCAGTGCTCTCTGATTATTAGCACGTCAGTGCTCTCTAATTACTAGCACGTCAGTGCTCTCTGATTAGTAGCACGTCAGTGCTCTCTGATTACTAGCACGTCAGCGCTCTCTGATTATTAGCACGTCAGTGCTCTCTGATTATTAGCACTTTGGTGCTCTCTGTTTACTAGTGCATCATAATGCACCTCTGTATCTGTTCCGTATATCCGGTGTGTTCTAAAAGTCTACTTTGGGCTAAGAATGTGAATTGAGAGCAAAGGTGAATCACTGATGTGTTAAGGTAAGTTTTATACCTTACAAAAGTTGAATTTTATTAAAGCAAAGCATAGTTGAAGAAACTTATATGTGAGTAGATATGTAATAATTGAATGAGTTTAAAATGTTTTGTTATGATCATTTACTTATTTATTCTTGTAGTGCTTACTAAGCCTTTACCGGCTTAACGCGTTTATTTTAACGCGTAGGTACAATTAAACTAGAAGAGATAGAGTCCAACTAGAAGATCTCTCACCTCATCACATCCTCAAGAGCTTCAAAAGTAGGTATTATATTTTGTATTAAATGGCATGTACATATGTAGTTCAAAGGTGTTCCCATGTGATAGGGGCTAAAATGTAGACTCTTGAAATTCTATCTATTTTGAGTTACTTGAAGTATTTTGGTATATATGGAATGAATTAGTAAACAATAAATACGTTTGCAAAATGGTTGGTAAGTTAAAATATTATATACAAATGTTTTAATTAATCAGTATCTAGCCATAACCGTTTTGGCATCAAATGTAATAGTCTTATACCGGGTCTACATGATTGAAACGGGTATAGGGGTATTACAGGCCCTAACATTTAAAAAAAAAAGAAAAAGAAAAGCTTGCAGCAGAATCCTCTGGAAAGAAATTAAATCGCCGCATCAGTGCCCAATCAAATCACCTGCTTCACCTGCTCTGATAAGTCATCTCCATCATTTCCTTCATTAATGGCAAAGACTTTTTCGGGGGGTAATAAACGCTCCAGACTCTTCAGTTACCAGTTTGAAACTACCCCTCTCTCATTTCTGCTCCGAATTCTTCAATCCGGCTCCCTAATGCTCTCGTCCTCCACTTGTCTTTCTGCATACCTGGGCGCACCATTCATCAGGTAAATTTCTTCACACCTTCTCAGAGATTCCGTAGCTAGCAAATGGGCAACTTTATTTGCTGATCTGAGGACATACTCGAATCTTATTTGACTGATATTTTCCTTCATCTTGTGAATATCTTGAATGTACGCCCCCACCAGTGACTTATCACAATCTGAGCTATTACATTTCTTTATTATTAAGAGTGAATCGCCTTCTGTAATAACATCTCCCCTTTTCATTTTATAGGCTATATGAGATGCCCGTCGACAGGCGACTGCTTCAGCAGCAAAAGCGGACTCAACGATACTGTGGAGACTTGTGCTCGTGAGGAGAACACTTCCGCTCATGTCCCTGACAACAACCCCTGATGCTGACACCTTCCTTCTTTGGTTGTACGCCCCATCGAAATTAATTTTTATCGTCTGTCCAGGTGGGTGCCTCCATCTCCTTTCCGTTAAAATGGATTTCTGGTTCACTGACTTTATCCCATCCAGTTCCTTTAGATAGCCCTTGACAAAATCCACTATTTCCTGACTGGATTTGTTTTTCTTGTTATGGATACGGGAGTTTCTGTCCCCCCAGATAGCCCAAAGGGTTCCACAGAAGGTTCAACATTTGTCCAAAGAGAGAGTCGAAACAACCTTGGTAAGCCAATCAATGAACTCTGCCTCTAGAAACATAAAGAACACTGGATTTGATAGCTTCCTCCAAACTGATTGTGACGCAGGGCATTCACGAAAGAGGTGGTTCGTGGTTTCATCCTTCTCCCCACACCTGGGACACAATGTGTTCCTAGTAACTTTTCTATTTGATAAATTGACTCGTGTAGGGAGATAGTTCCAAGAGATTTTCTAGATTAGTAGTTTAATCTTTGATGGTAGATCAATCTGCCATAGTTTTTTGTAAAATTCCTTAGAGATGTTTTGTAAAGCATAAGCTGTAGGATCTATGGTTTGTAATAGTTTATAAGTACTCTGGACAGAGAACTCCCCCGATGCCTCGCCATTCCACACCTGAATATCCTCTTGGGGATTCATCGCCAGAGGAATTCGAAGTATCAGATCAGCTATATCCTCATGGAAGGTATTCTCTATCAAACCTCTATCCCACTTCCTTTCCTGATTGTTGATTAAACTTGAAACTTTAACAAGATGCAAATTAACAACATCAGTACTTTCATTAACATCACTCGGATTTAACTTAACATTAACATAACCTGGAATCCATGCATCATCATAAACTGAAATGTTCACGCCCGTACCTACTCTCCAGAAAAGACCATTCTCCAATGTAGCCTTGTCGCCCAGATACTGCGCCAGACATAAGAACAAGAATTTTCCAGTCCTGACTTAAGAAAATCACCTTCTGGAAAATATTTAGCTTTAAAAACTTTCGCAACCAGAGTGTTCAGATGATTCATCAGCCTCCATCCCTGTTTTGCCAGCAATGCAATATTAAACTGTGTCATATTCCTAAATCCCAGTCCCCCTTCTTCTTTCGCACGACATAGAGACTTCCATTGACACCAGTGAATTCCTTTTTGGCCTGCTCATTTTTTCCACCAATATTTTGCGATCTTGTTTTCTATCATCTCACATAGCACTTTAGGCAACAGAAAACATGACATAGCATAGGTAGGTATCGCTTGCAGTACTGCTTTGATAAAGATTTCCTTTCCCCCTTGAGACAGCAATCTGGTACTCCATCCCTCAATTCGCTTCACAATCTTGTCAATTAAGACCTGAAAAGCTGCTTTTTTCTGTCTTCCTACTATGTTTGGGAGCCCGAGATATTTCTCTGGGCTTGTAGAACTCCTCACCCCTAGCAATGTTGACACCTCTTCTCGTTTCTCTCTACTCTTGTTAGAACTATAACAAATTGAGGATTTGTTGAAGTTGATACACTGCCCTGAACAATTCTCATATACTCTTTTAAGATATCCTTCAAAACCTTTGCGCCCTTTTCTGAAGCCTCCCCAAATATTATGCAATCATCTGCGAAAAGTAAGTGAGAAATTTCTGGCCCTCTTCTACTAAGTAAGAAATTTCTGGCCTTCTTCTACTCGCTTTAACTCCTTTCATTTGTCCGTTCCTCTTTGCCATTCGTAACAGAGCCGACAATCCTTCACTACAAATGAGAAACAAAAAAGGGCTTAATGGATCACCTTGCCGAAGGCCCCTCGTTGGTTGAAAAAACTCTTCCTCTCTCTCCATTGATGGAAACAGCATAAGAGGTAGTAGTAACACATTTTATGATCAAGTTAACCCATTTTTCTACACAAACCCCATCTTCAACATCATATTTTTAATGAAATCCCATTCCACCCTATCATAGGCCTTACTCATGTCGAGCTTCACCGCCATGTATCCTTTTATCCCTGTTCGTTTTTGCTTGAGTGTATGTAAAATTTCGTATGCTAGGAGCACATTGTCCGATATCAATCTGCCTGGGACAAAAGCACTTTGAGCCTCGTCAATACATTTGCCAATTACCTCCTGCAATCTATTTGCCACTGCTTTCGCCACTATCTTGTAAACAACTGAACAAAGACTAATTGGCCTAAAGTTAATTAAAGAAGAAGGATTTTGGACCTTTGGGATAAGCACTATATCTGTACCATTAGCTGCTTCCACCCCTTTGTCACCATTTAAAACTTCTAAACAATACTCTGAAACCTCCTTGCCTACTATATGCCAGTACCTTTGATAGAATAAAGCAGGAAAACCATCTGGTCCTGGAGCTTTGGTTGGTCCCATCACCTTCAATGCCACCTATATTTCCTCTTCACTGAATGGCTTTACCAATTTTGCGTTTATCTCTTCGGAAATGCTACCTTCAATGCCTTCCATCACTTTATCTGGGTTCGTAACTCCCTTCGTTGTGAATAAATCTTTGAAAAAATTAGTAGCTGTCTCTTTTATTTCGGCTCCACTGGTGATCTCCCTTCCATCATCTGTTTTTAACTTGGTGATCAAATTTGCTCTTCGTCGTACTGTTGCATATCTATGAAAGAACGCTGAATTCTTATCCCCAAGCCGTAACCAGGTTGCTCTCACTCATTTTTCCCAATACATTTCTTCTTTGTCGATCTCTAAATTTAAATGAATTTTGGTATCGATTATTTTTGCCATCGTCACATCGTCTCTTTCTTCATTTAACAAACTTTCGAGCTCTGTAGTAAGTCTCCTCTTCTCACCCTCTTTTTTGTTTCTATTAAAATATGCCCACTCCTTCAATTTCCTTTGCAACTTCCCTAATTTCTCCATTAGTGGATCCGAACTTGACACCTATACTTCTTTGATAACTGTTTCAATAGATTCCTCCAACGTCCACCAAGATTCAAAATGAAATTTTTTACCAAAATGTTCAAGGGCATAAGCTGTACTTATGAGAATAGGACAGTGATCTGACATTGAGTAGGGTAGATGTTGAACACTCCCTATTGGAAATAGCATAATCCATTTATCATTAGTAACTCCTCTATCCAATCTCTCTCGAATATTCGTCTCAGGGAGATTTCCCCTTTCCCACGTAAACCAAGACCCAGAGTACCCAACATCCATCAATTGACAGTCCTCTAAAGTATCTCGAAAAGCATCCATCCTCCTTTGATCCCTCTTTCCTCCGCCCTTTTTCTCGAAACCGAATAAAATCTCGTTAAAATCTCCTGCCACCAGCCAGGGTTGAAGATTCCCTTGACTTAATCTTCTCAGCAAGTCCCAAGCAGAACTCTTATCTTTTAAGTATGGAGACCCGTAAAAACCTGTGAACCTCCAATCATCTTGCCCATTTTTTCCCCTAATCATAGCATCAATATGCCATTTTGAATAACTCTTTATTGAGACGTCAATATCCCCTTTCCATGCTAAACATAATCCACCTCGGGACCCCTCTGCCTCCATATCAATTCCACTAGTGAAACCACACCTCCTTCGAACCCTCTCCATATGCTTTTGTTCTAATTTAGTCTCCATTAAGAAGACCATTTGGGGATGTTGCTGCTTAATTAAGTGATGCAGCCTCCGAATTACTCGTGAGCTCCCCAACCCACGAACATTCTAGCAAATGGTTTTCATTGCGAGCGGTCGGCTTGCCCATTGGCAGCCGCCGATCCAAAAAAATTTGTAACAGTAACCTGTTCTCCACCAGCACATGAAATCTCCATACTATCCCCCCTATCAACCTGAACTTCATTTTTCGACTTTTTAACAACCCCTTTGTCCAATGAATCTGAATTAACCATGTCATCAAATTCTGCTAAAAATTTCCTTTTACCCATCACACTCACAATTTCCTTTTTCTCAACACGATTCGTGGCCTCTATCCGTTTCCAACTTGACTTTGTGGTAGTTTCTTCAACTCTTCCTTTTCCTCCAAAATCTCCAATCCTTTTCCCCACTCCTTTCAATTCACGAATATCCTCCTTGTTCCTAAGTCCTTCCATCCAGCTTTCCAGTACCTTCCCTGTTTGTCTTATTTCTTTCATAACAGCCGATTCACATTCCTTTTCCCCTTCCGGATGATTTCTTAAATTCCCTGTATAAGTATGCTGCACCCCTCTCTTTTTCGTAAAAGTATTAAATTTTAAAGATTCTTTTCCTATTACTTTTGATTCTGCTTTTAATGCAATAGAGTAAGTAGGATCTTCTCTGACTTTTTCCTTTTCTTCAGGTGTAAACTGGTGGCAATCGGCCAAACTATGGTCCAATCTACCACACCCAAAACAGAAGACTGGCAGTTTCTCATATCTAAAAGCAATCCAGGACTTAACATCATTATCAGTTGACACAAACAACCCTCTTCTAAGTGGATTCTGAATATCAAGATTAACCCTAATTCTACAATTATCACCATTTATTTTTGATCTGATAATTCCACCAAAAGTACATCCAATGGCGTGCATAAGATCCTTCTTATCAAATTCAGGTAAAATTGGGCCAATTTTAATCCAAAATGGAGAAGAAGTAAGCTTAATACAATTCCTATCAATTGGATTCCATAAACGTTCAAACATAATTAAATACTTACGAAACAACCAAGGTCGTCCTTCCATGATCAACTCCAAATCGTCTTCCAAATCAAAGATGATTAAAAAGAGATTTTGCCCCGTCGTTCGAATCTCAAACTTTCTCTTAGTCTTCCATATGCTCTTCAATTGTGCCCTCAGACTATCTGGATTAAAAGACTTCCTTGTCCATACTGAACAAATTAGTCTCGGCTTTTCATCTGGCACCACTATAGATCTTTTGATAGATAGCTGAACAAGTTCTTCTGCTAACAACGAGATCTCCTCGCTGCTTTCCCTCTCATCGCCACCACCCTCCTCCATCCTAGACTGTGATAGTTACCACTCTCTCTAAGACTCTTGTGGAAAGTACTCTTGGTTTTCAAGAGGGAACTATTTAATTGTTTTTTTAAGTCAAAAATAAAAAGACTTATTTTCTTTTAAAGTTTTAATTGGTAAACTAATTATAATTCACTAATAAAAAATACATTAAAAAAGAAAAGAAAGCTAAGAGGTCAAATCAAATGGGGAAGTGCAAGGAAAAAAAAAGGAAAATTTTCTATTCAATTCTTGTACACTTTTTTTTCTACATTAACATTTTCTATAGAAGAAAAGAAAGTTGATGATTTGGGTTTATGATGCTATCATGTTTTGATTCTAACATAATAAATACATTGTTGGTATCCTAAATTGTCAACCATCATGCCAATTTGGGGTTCTCATACTCAGTTCATAATATTCGAGTAATTAAAAAAATTCATATTATTTTGGAAAAAAGCTAAATTTTTAATGTGATTCAAATATTTTTAATGTAATACCAAATTTTCTAATGGATACTAATATTTCAAAGGCAATACTAAAATACCAAAATTTTTAACGAGATCCTCTTAAAAATTTTAGTATTTGATTAGAAATTTTTGTATACCAAAATCCGGAATCTAACAACCATTGCCAAGAAGGTCGTCACTCAGTAGCATCCATTGCCGTTATCCGACAATCAATCAACACCAAAAATCCACCTTAAAATTATTTTGACCTTTTTCAAACTTGACATCCGTTTTATTAGGCCCATGCAAGGTGTTAGGTATCTAGATCGGTTTTTCAAGCACAGGCTCGACCCGACCTGAAAAATGACATTACTTTTTTGCCCAAGCCCGACCCAATTTAAGAAAGGTACACTCGGGGCTGACCTAGTCCATCCATATTTGTTTTTTTTATATTAGTTTTTTATTTAAAAATAATTTTTTAAAAGATATTATACACTAAATGCACTAAAAAGTTAAAATAAAAGTTTTCTAACACATTAAATATAAATTAAAAAAGTATTTATATTAAAAGACACTACCATAAATATAATATTTTTTTATTATATTAAAATATAATATTTTTTATTTTATTAAATATAATTTTAAAATTTTATATTTGGGTTAGGTTATTTAGTTGCGTAAGTTTTTTTAGGTTTTGGGTAATGATTTTAATTGTTATTGGGTTAGTTATTTAATATAAATTATATAATTATTATTTAATATGTGAAATTAATATAATTAATTTTTATAACATAATATATTCAGGTTGGGCTTGGGCCGAAAAATCTTGCCTAAGGCCTAACCCATATAGAAAATGGGCCTTAAATTTTACCCAAGCCTATTTTTTAGGCCTCATATTTTTCTTTAAACCCTCCCATTTTTCAGGCGGGCCTTTGATCTTGGGTGGGTGACCTAGCTCATGAGCAAGTCTAGTTTTGTAAAAAAAAAAAAAAACCAATAATTTCATAGTTCTATAGTGTAACAGTCTGTTTTTAATGGTGTCAGAAATAGTGATTTTTTGACCATGATTTTGATGAGCGAGTTAGTATTTTAATATTTATTAAAGTTTACAAGTATTTATTAAGGTCGTATTAAATTTTCATTAAGAAATTTTAAAGTTTGGATAGTTAATTAAGTAAAAAGGACTAAATCATAAAAGCTAAAAAAAATTGTTCTATTAATTAATTGTATCAATTAGTCCACGTTTCATAGAGCCGTATGAGATTATTGAAAGAATTGGCTAGTAACTTATCGTTTAGCTTTACCGACGAAATTAGAGAAAATTTATAATGTTTTCCATGTATAAATGTTACGATAGTATCGATCTGACCCCTCACACGTGATTTTGCCAGTCGATGTGGAAATTCAGCTTGATAGGTCGTATAATGAAGAACCAGTTAGAATCTTGGCTCGGGAAGTTAAATAATTAAGAAATAAACGTATAGCTTTGGTTAAAGTTCTTTGGCACCTGAAACACCCCATACCCGGCCCACGAGCCTGGTTCGGATCTGGTATGTTCCTCAAGAAAAACCGGTTCAAATTCTTTTGCTTCTTAGGAAAAACTTGTGCGATATTAAAAAAAAAATATTGTTTTGGGTTGGGCTTGAGTTGAAAACGAATTCGATTTTATATTGAAAACCCTTTTTAATTTTAAGTGATAAAACATATAGAGTATATTCAAAAATTAAATTACTTAATCTTTAACTTAATAAAAATTTGTAAACATAATTAAACAATAAGACAGAAATAAAATAGTTCACTATGGCCTTATTACATAAAACAAAACCCAAAATAAAATTGTAGAGTACTTAGATAAAATAAAATGTCCAGATTAAATAATTTGCTTGTTGTGCATGGCCACCTTTGAGCTCCTGCCGACCCGGTCCATTACTGCTCATCACCTGAAAAATATTCCCCAACGGGGTGAGTCAAACAGACTCAATGTGTAACCAACACTAAAATTTAATAGATTTAGGCATACCATACATATCATGTTCACATAATAATTCAAGGTAATGATGCAAACCCGAACCCAAACCTAGATGCCATCCGCTACACATCCCCGTACCAACCTGCACACCGTGGGGACTACTAAGTCAACCCTCCTTCCGCTACACTCCATCGAAGGCAGTCGCTGCAGTCGACGTGCTCATCGCCCATATAAAATTCGTGGCATAGCCACCAGATTAAATAATTGTGTCATGAGACACCACATTCAGATAATGTAACCGAAGTTACCACATTCAGATAATGTGACCGAAGTCACCACATTCAGATAGTGAGACCGAAGTCACCACATTCACTTCCTCTTTCTCATATAACCCGAATGCCCCATATTATTCATATCATGCATATCATACTTAAATTCACATTCATGTCACTTTTCACATGTTAAAATATAACATATTTCGTAATCCTAGTAGGAGTAGGAAACGTACTTGAGTACTTTGTACCACATTAGGGTACCTTAGCCATATTCACATTCTTATACATACTTATATTCAATATTGCCATATAACGTATTAAAGATAGTGTGGGGTACACACCTGATTTGCTTAACGAATTCCTTGAAATCCCGAAAAAATCGATCTATTGCTTTAGATCTCAATTCCTACACTTGGTAACCTTAGTATGTTAGCATAAAGCCTATAAAACCAAATCCTAGTAGGATTTGTATTCTTAAAACCTACCTTGTTGTCGAATTGACTATAGTCAAATCCCGAAAACTTGTACTCTTCTCCTTTGAAATCGGCTACTCACTAGATCCCTTGAATCTGTTAGTTTTCGGCTTAAAACACATAATAATAGATCTAACTACTAAAATAGGCCTTGGCTGAATGCCATAGACACTTACCTTGTGGATTTTAAATCCCGAAACTCACCGAATAACTAGGGAACACGCGGCTTATGGTGTACCTTCGGGAAAAGAACTTCTCCTTCCTTGTAGTCGACACTTAGTAAATCCCGAAAGATCTCTTCAAGGTTTCGACAACAAGATATTAGTGGGGTTAGTCCTAGGTTTCGGCAAATCTTAAAAGAAAAAGGATGAAACCGAATGAGATCTTACCCTTACTTGAAGAAGTCGACACACCCTCCTGACACCTCTTCAGAGATTCGGCTTAGAGACTTGATGAACAATCGACTACGAGCCCCCTATGCATTCGGTTTCAAAGATGAAAGAAGAGAGGAATACTAGGCTTAGAAGGAAATCAGCTAGGGTTAAGAGAACCTGCTTTCGGCTTTTTGAAAAATAGTAGAGAGGAGAGAAGAGAGGCTAGGGAATTCGGCAGAGAAAGAGAAGAAACTTTAGAGAATTTCGGCAGAGGTTTTCTTGAAGAGAAAAGAATGAATGAAGAATAGCCTTACTCTTCCTTTTATAGCCAAAATTACTAGGCTAGTGTCCCTTACTTGGCCACCACTCTTCTATTTGATAGCTTTATCCTTTTAATTATCACTTTATTAAAAGAATAATCCCCTATTATCTCCTTGAAAATAATGATAAATAAATCCCTTATTTATCCCCTATTTAGCCGAAATTTAAAGAGAATAAAACTCCTCTTTTAAGAGCCTTAATCCCGTCCACCTCTCTGCTTCTGGAAGTAAAAATAAAACTTCCTTTATTTGCTTCCCAAGTGACTCGAACCCTGGCCCAAATACCTGCTTGTGGCGTCACCCACCTGGGCCTTAAGTGGCATCTTCAGGCCACTTTTCCAAGCCTGATTGTGTGTCAAATTCCTCCTACTAATTTTCTTAAGGCCACCTTGCCTTAATTTTCTCTTTTTAAACCTTAAAACTTGACATTTCTTTACATTTCCAAGTTTCCAAAAATTTTCGTTTGCCTCCTTTAAACTTAACATTTCCTTACATTTCCAAGATTCCCGAAATGTTACTTTCTCTTTTGAATCATTTCTAGATCATTTCCTTACATTTCCTCACATTTCCTCACATTTCCTTACATTTCCTTACATTCCCTTACATTTCCATACATTTACTTACATTTCCATACATTTCCATACATTTCCTTACATTTCCATACATTTCCTTACATTTCCATACATTTCCTTATATTTCCATACATTTCCTCATATCTTAGGGTTCCCAAAACTCCTTAGAACACATCCAACACACCCACTGAGCCCACTATCTCATAAATTATGCACGAACGCATAACCCCTAATCTAGGATGTTACAGCACCGTCATGGGGTCGAGGAAAGCTACCTAAGAATCAGAAGAGGCTATAAAAGTGCAATACCTGAACCTATTCTCTGGTAAGATTTTTGAGGGCGTAAATTCCTTTAAGGGGGAGAGTTGTAACAGCTAGTTTCCAGTGGTGTTAAAAATAGTAGTTTAGTGACCACAATTATGACGAGCAATTTAGTATTTTAATATTTATTTAATGTTTAAGAGTATTTATTAAGGTTGTATTAAATTTTCGTTCAGAAATTTTAAAGTTTGGATAGTTAATTAAGTAAAAAAGACTAAATCATAAAAGCTAAAAAAGTTAGTACTATTAATTAATTGTATCAATTAGTTATGGAAAGCTAATTAAATGGACTTAGTGGGTGAATATACCGTATAACATGTTAGTGGATAGTTATGAACAAGGTTGAATTGAAATTTTTAATTAATAATAAGGGTACGATGGTAATTTGTAAGTAAACATAAAAATTAATTAAGTTAAAATCTTCTTCTTCTTCATTTGGATGTTCTTGTACCAAAGCTTAGTTCTTGCGCATGGTATTTATTTTATGCTCTTTTTTATTGATTTTTATATTTTTGAGCTCGTATTAGATTAATCTAGCTAGCCTGGGGGTCAATTTGTAAAGTTGTTAAAAGTGTAGGGACTTGCCATGAATAATATTGTAGTGTTTGTGAATTTAGTTGATAGATTATTAAACTTGGTTGTTAAATAGACATATTTTGTTAAATGATTTTTGATGATTTTAAAGTTTAAGGGCCTATTTGAGAAAATAGAAAAAATTAATGATAATAGTGTGAAATAGTAGAAAATATGGGTTGTTGCAAACCTATTAAAAATTGGTTAGCATGGTATTTAGTTAAAAATATTTAATTAGCAAGTCTTAGATTTAGGGACTAAATTGTACAAAAGTTAAAATGTTAGGGGTAATTTCATAAATTCACATTAAAATAGGTTATAAGCTACAATTAATGGTATTAAGCCATTTGAATTATTTAATTGAATGAAGTTATTATTTAGATCAAGAAAAGAATCAAGCGGACTTGAATCGAGGGAAAGTGAAAGTCTCGGATTAGTTCTCGACTTTGTTGTAACAACCGTTGTAATCGAAGTAAGTTCGTATGAGTATTAAACTTATTAATTGTTGTTTTGATTATATGTTAATTAATGTTATGCTAGGTATAATTTATATTGATAATAATACGATGTTTTGGATATTGGATGGTTTACTAGTCCCGTTTGAACATTATGAATAATTAGGATATAAATGACATGTCATTAGGGATTATATGGTTTTGGGTGCTGGTCCTGGATGTCCTACCTGTGGCAGAGGTCCTGCATTTGTTGCGGATTCTCCACAACTCGTGTGAGCATCATCGTATAGCTAACATTCCGACCCACAGCTCGTGTGAGTAGACTTATTTCACAGCTCGTGTGAAAATTATTAAGACGGTTACAGTTACATGAAAAGGCAAACTTCTTGAGAGCATTTCTCGAGTATCTGATGTTATTCTATATGGTTTAACGGGTAATTAGGGTTTAATGGAAATGTATGTATATGAGTTGGTTTATGGTTAATTAACATATGAAATGAAAAGTATGGTATGTGCAAATGGATTGAAAAGGGATCTAATTGAACATGTGACAAATGGTATGTATATAGAAATTCATTTCATGATATGTGCCATGTTACATAGGTGATATATTTTTCAGTATATTTACTAACCATGTGAACTGTTGTGATAGGAAAGGAAAATATCCTTATGATTAATGAGAAATGTTGAATGGTTTATCGTTTTATGTTTGGTAAGTTTAAGTTTGCGCTAGTTGCTTACGTAGTTGTTTTTCTGTCTTGTAGATCATCGAAAAGCTCGATCGGTTGGAATCTTGTCGGAGCTCTAGCACACTACCTATCGACTATTTTGGTAGTTTTTGGTCATTTTGGCTATGGTTATAAATGGCATGTATAGGGCTCAAATGTATTAGGAGTTTTTAATCATGCTATCTGGTCAAGGTGTTATGGTTATGTTTCTTGCGTATATGTTTTGCTTTTGACTTGTAAATGCATAGGTAAATATATGTCTTTTGGTCACTTTTAAATGTATTGTAAGTATATAGCATATGATTTGTTGATATATAAATGAGGTGGTTCAAAGATATGTAGGTGAGTATGATGTATGTTTAAGGTATGAAATGTAGTTTTGAATGAATTGAATTGGTGTGTGAATTGAGGTGCCTTTTGATGGCATATTGGTTAGATATAGGGTGGATGAATATTTGGCACGTTTATGATGTTTCGAATGTGCTTTTAACCATATGAAATATGTTGGGTATGGTATGTCTCGGTGTGCAAGAATTTAGGCTTGATTTGGATTGTTTTAGGGGCATATGGCATATGGCCTACACACGGCTGTGTGTCCCAAGTTAGTATGTAACACGGTTTGGCATATGGCCTACGACACGGCCGTGTGACCCAACATCGAATACACACACGGTTTGGCACACGGCCCTGTGTCCCTATTTCGAATACCTAAACGGGCGAACACATGGCACGGGCTGGGACACGGCCGTGTGTTCAGACTTCGAATGTCCACACGGTTTAAGCTATGTTACACGGCTGTGTGACCCCTGTTTCTAAAATTTTCAAGTTTTTCCAAATTTTTTTGTTTTGTTTCAAATTGATCCTTGAATGTTCTCAAACTATTTTTAGGGCCTTATAAGCTTGATTTAAGGCTCGTAAGTGTATATTTATTATAATTAAATTGAGTTATTAAATGACAATGTTTAAATTGCATAATTGTTTCTATTTTGAATTTGAATGTTCTGTTTTGTATAGTAATACTCCGTAACCCTAATCTGGCGACAGAGACAGGTTAGGGGTGTTACATATAGCTAAACTTTCAAACTCTCTCTCTATGATCTCCATTTTTGGTCATCGGATCGACCTACGATTTTAGTATGTTACTAACCTCCTCCTAAATTGTCATTTCATTGTTTGGATTTGTCAAAAGTGACCCAATTTTTTCATGAGAAGTCGACAACTCCCCCTCTCTCATTTTTCAAAAAAAAAAAAAAGAGAAAACATTTTGTTTCTTTTACTTTGTTATTAAATATCAACTTGTCAACTTGAAACAAGAAATTCTTCTTTGATTTCTTTCTTCATTATAATCAAAACTCATATTCATTTTTTCCTCAAGAATTAAAATGATTGAGAGAAATTTGTTTGCATGGAGGGGTTTTAATATCCACTTTTTGTTTGCATTAAGATATTTTGATGTTAAAAAAGTTGAAATATTCTAAAATACATTTTTTGGGTGTTGGTTTTGATTTGAAAAAAAGAATAGGAGAGTAGTTTTGAAAGCTAACTTTTGGGTTTAAGCTTTAGATTTCAAAAGAGAAAATAAGATGATTAAGTCTTGAAGGAAAACCAAAAAATATTTGGAAATTTTAAAAAACTGAAAATTAATTAGTCTGCTGATATGATAAATTAACTTTGTTTAACATTCATTGTAATGATAGTTAGAACAAAAACAAGCAACGGAAAGAAAATAAAAGTAAAAAAGAATCAACACAACTGATTTATAACAGTCCAATATTCAGTGGAACTAGAAAATATGGTTTTAGAACCCCGTTTCCTTAAACCGAGCCAATAAATATTAAATATTAATATTTATGAGGATGATATAATTAAATTTGGGTCCAGTAATTTTGTTGAATTAATAGTTAATTAAAGCTTAAGGACTAAATTGTAAAGTCCAATCGCTATAAAATTTTAATTGGCCAAAGGTTTGAGGACTTGCAGTGCAATTAGCAAATGTTCAAAATGGTAATCAAAGCATTCTAAATTTGGAGTTAGTGGATGATAATGTAATTTCATTAAGTTAAACTTGTAATTAAATTAATGCAAGTTCATCATGATTAAATAAAATTAAACTAGATTAATTAAGCCTTAATCCAACTATATATATTAAGTTAGTGGAAAAAGTTGTTAAAGCCATGTTTCATCTTTATCTTCTTGCCTTCCATGAAGAAAAAACCCAAGGAAACATTATACCATTCGACCATAATTTTGTAAGTAAATTCAAGCCTTTTTCTTGTAATTTTTATAGATTTAGGGTTATGGGAGCTTGATTTAGTTAGCCTGTGTACTAAATTATGAAATTGCTAAAGTGTTAGAAACCTGTCATTGTTTATTTCTTGAAGAATTAGGTTTGAAATTAATAGATTTTAAGCTTAGAATATAAAAAGAACTAGATTGTAAACTTAATTTAGCTTGTTGTTAACTTTGTTACATTAGGGACCAAATTCAATAAATTTAAAACTTGTTATGAAATTATGTTAGAAATAGAAAGTATAAGGTCCCTAATGAGAATATATTAAATCATATTTTAATCTAAACCTAGGAACTAAAAGTTATGACTATTCCGAGTTCAAGACTAAATTGAATAAAGTAAAAAAAAATTAAGGATATCAAAAAAATCATGTTCATATAGGTTCATACATATTATAGCATATAATGTAAGTATTTGATATTGATTTATGATATAAAATGATTGTTTCGATCAAGAATCAGATAGAAGTGGAGTTGATTTGGGAAAAGCTAAAATTGCATATTAGCCCTTGAACGATCCACTTTACATATTTGGTGCAGGTAAGTTCATATAAGACTTACCACCCTATTTTATTTTATATTTGAATTATGTTTGAATTTATTTATATGTTAGAATTGTGTAGAATTTAGTGATTTTGACACGTATGGCTTAAAATGAATTGAAGTGAAAAGTCATGTGAATATTGGTTATTATGAAATATAATAGGGTGCAGATATGAATGTTAAATAACAATAGGACTCGCAAACAAAATATGTAATCATGTACATGAATTGGTAATGACATATATAAGGAAATTATGCCTGTGTGAACTTAGTAAAATATTAGGATACGTATGACATGTCATTAGGGTTATATGTGTGTTTGATTAGGGACTTTACATGTTATTACAATATTTAGAATTTGTTGTAGATTCTTGAGTTATATGTATTGTAGGTTTAGCCCAGACGAGTAACCTCGATATACTGCCAGCTTGTGTGAGCAACCCCGATATATTGTCAGCTTGTGTGAACAACTTATTCCAGTGTATCCAAATTTGTTTTACTATAATTCTATCAGGTGATGTTAAAATAAATGAAATGAAAATTTAAATGCAAATTTGATATGTGATTATATATGTTTGATATTTGATATGTGATAAGTATTGGATTGCCTTAATGTCTTAAATCTTTCTCATGATTTATAAATGTGACTAACCTATTCACTTGATAATATTGACATGTACTTAGATGTGCTAATATGTGCCAAGAATAGCCACTTTTGAATTCCAAAATGTATGACATTTTTCTTTATGCTTTTATGGATCAAGGTAAGTTTAGTAACTCTATTTGAAGTTATTAAGCCTTCTTAATGTTTACTCTGGTTGTTTTTTCTCCCCTCTAGATTTTTAGCTTGTGGAACTGTCGAGCCTGATTAGTGAAGGAGCACACACTATCTCGAGACGGTAGTTATAAATTCATTTTGAACCTATATAGAGACCTTTGTTGTGCAAATGGTCAATTTGGTCTTGATGTTATGTGATAAGTTGATAATTGTTGAGACTTATGTAATTGGTTGCTATATGATCAAAGTGATACATGTTTGATCTTGTGTGATGCTTGTATTCATAATGATCTCAATTGATAAGTTTTGGCATGATAAAGATTATAAGTATGATACTTTGAATGGTTAGATAAGTAAATGGTGAAATTGAACTCAAATGAATGACATGGATGGTATGTCAAGTTAAATGGTTAATTTCAAATTGTTACAAGTTCATTTTGATATGTTTTATTAGGTTTTGAAACACCCCAAACCCGGCCCACGAGCCTCGACCAGATTTGGTATGTTCCTTAGGAAAGACGAGTTCAAATTCTTTTATTACTTAGGAAAAACTTGTGTGTTTTGAAAGAAAATTTGTTTTGGATTGGGCTTGAATTGAAAACAAGTTTATTTTATTAAAAATCTTTTGCTTAAGTGGCAAAACATTTAGAGTTAGATTTAAAATAAATTTACTTAATCTTTTAATTGATAAAAGATTCATAACAAAATAAATAATAAAAATAAAGTAGTCCAACTATGGCCTTATTACATCAAAATAATTCCCAAAATTTAAATTCAAATACTTAAAATAAAATAGTCCAAATAAAAATGAATTTCTTGCTGAGCATGGCCATCCCTAAGCTTCTGCCGGCCCGGACCATCACTGATCGTCACCTGGAAGAAAATATTCCCCAACGGGGTGAGTCAAACAGACTCAATGTGTAACCAACACTAAAATTTAATAATTTAGGCAGACATTATCATACATGTTCATATAACAGATAGAAAATAATGATGCAACCCGAACCCAAACCTAGATGCCATCCGCTACACATTACCCGTACCAACCTGCACACCGTGGGGACTACTAAGTCAACCCTCCATCCACTATACACCATCGAAGGCAGTCGCTGCAGTCGACGTGCTCATCGCCCTTATAAAAATTTGTGGCATAGCCACCAGATGCATATTTTGTGTCATGAGACACCATATTCAGATATCGTGGTCTTAGGCCACCACATTCACTTCCCCTTTCATATAACCCGAATGCCCTATATCATTCATATCATGCATATTACATAATTTTACATTCTTATCACTTTTCACATGTTACATATATAACATAATTTCATATTCCTAGTAGGAGTAGGAAACGTACCTGAGTACTTTTGTACCATAGCATGGTACTTTAGCCATACTTTCACATTCAAATTAACACATTCAATTTAAAACATAGCCATGAACATATTAAAACTTAGGGTAGGGTACACACCTGATTCGCTTAGGGTTTCCAATCCAAATCCCGAAAAGTTTGATCTAATGCCTTAGATCTTAGATCTCTACATTTAATCAATCACTTAATACTTAGTAAAGAGCCATTCAGCCATAAATCCAAATCCTAGTAGGATTTGTATACTTAAATCCTTACCTTGTCGATTTGATGTCTAATCAAATGCCGGAAACTTTGTATCCTTCTTTCTTGAAATCGGTAATCACTAGATTACTTGAATAGATTAGTTTCGGCTTTTGAATAATTAATGAACACATATATTTACCAAACATGGCATTGGCCGAATGCTATAGACACTTACCTTGTGGATTTTAAATCCCGAAACTCACCGAATAACTAGGGAACACGCGGCCTATGGTGTACCTTCGGGAAAAGAACTTCTCCTTCCCTGTAGTCGACACTAGCAGAATCCCGAAATCTCTCCTTAAGATTTCGGTCAAAGAATAATAATAGGAATTCGTCTTTAGATTTCGATAAGCCTTAAAGAAAAGAATGGAAATCAAACTTGATCTTACCTTTAATACTATAGTCGACTATAGCATAATCCCGAAAGAATTCCTTCAAATAGAAATCGGCAATACCCCTTATTTGCACCCACAAAGCTATTCGGCTATAGCCTAGATCTTAACAAGCTTTCGGCTTTTGGAGCTTAACAGGAAATCGGCTAGAGTTTATCTGTGTTGTCGGTTTTGTCAAAATACAAGAGAGGGAAAAGAGTCCCTTGAGAATTCGACAATGGTGGACTAAGAAGAAGGAGAATTCGGCTAAAACAATTAGAAGAGAAAGAATGATGATTTACAGAGAAAGAGAGAATTCGGCAGAGACTTAGAAAAGAATGAAGAATGAATAATCGCCTTAATTCCCTCCTTTGGCCGAAATTATCACCAAGAGCATCCCCTATTCGGCCAACACTAGCAAAGTCCTAACTTTTCTCCTCATCTCTTTATTTAAAAATTAATAAGAATAATCCTCTTTTATCTCTTCTTTATCCATCAAAATAAAAAGGAATAAATCCACATTTATCCACCTATTTAGCCGAATTTTAAAGAGAATT
Source organism: Gossypium australe (assembly GCA_005393395.2). Taxonomy (NCBI): domain Eukaryota; kingdom Viridiplantae; phylum Streptophyta; class Magnoliopsida; order Malvales; family Malvaceae; genus Gossypium; species Gossypium australe. The sequence goes on from CM016615.1 coordinate 94,756,643, forward strand.
AAACTCTTCTTCAAATGCCTTGGTGCCGTCCAACACTATCCATGCTTGCAGCAAAATAAAACTCTTTTATTTGCTTCCCATGTGACTCGAACACAAGCCCTCCTTGCACTGTGTATGGCGTCACTTACTGGGCTTTAAGTGGTGCCTCCTTGCCACTTTTCCAAGCCCGTTCTTGTGTCAAATTTCTTCTATTAATTTTCTTAAGGCCACCTTGCCTTAGTTTCCTCTTTTAAACTTTAAAACTTAACATTTTCTAAGTCATTTCCTTTCATTTCCAAGTTTCCAAAAATGTTCGTTTGCCTCCTTTAAACTTAACATTTCTAAATCATTTCCTTACATTTCTAAGTATCCAGAAATGTTCACTTTCCTCTTTTGAAACTTAACATTTCTAAATCATTTCCTTACATTTCTAAGTTTCCAAAAATGTTCATAATACATTCATAACACATAAGACATGCCATTTCGTATACTTAAATCAAAAATGCATAGGCCCATTTTCAGGATGTTACAGTTCTACCCCCTTAAAATAATTTCGTCCTCGAAATTACCTGACTGAAATATGTGAGGGTATTGCTGTCGCATTGCCTCTTCTGGCTCCTACGAAGCTTCTTTCGATCCATGATTTCTCCACAGTACTTTGACTAAAGGCACTGATTTCTGTCGTAACACTTTCACATCTCGCTCTAGAATCTGTATCGGCTCTTCCTCGTAGGACAAATCCGGCCTTATCTCCACTTCTTCAAATGGAACCACATGAGATGGATCCGAACGATAATGACGTAGCATGGATACATGGAATACGTCGTGCATCTACTTCAACTCCGGTGGCAACTCCAACTGATACGCCACTGGTCCAATTCGCTTTAACACTCGATAGGGCCCTATGAACCTTGGGCTTAACTTCCCTTTCCGACCAAATCTCATCACCTTCTTCCAAGGCGAAACCTTAAAGAATACTTGGTCTCCTCATTAAATTCTATTTCCTTCCGTTTGAGATCCGCATACGACTTTTGTCTATCAGAAGCTTCCTTCAACCGTGCCCGGATTATCTCAACCTTCTCTTCAGATTCTGCCACTAACTCAGGACCCAAAACTCGACGTTCTCCTAACTCTGTCCAACACGTAGGTGTGCGACACTTCCGTCCATACAGTGCTTCATACGGTGCCATCCGAATACTGGCCTGATAGCTGTTGTTGTAGGCAAATTCCGCTAGAGGCAAATGGTCCTCCCAACTTCCTCGGAAATCCATCACACAGCCTCTCAACATATCCTCCAACACTTGTATTACCCGCTCAGACTGCCCATCTGATTGTGGATGAAAAGCCGTAGTGAAGTCCAACTTAGTGCCTAAAGCTTGATGAAGTGCCCTCCAAAACCGAGAAGTAAACCTTGGGTCCCTATCTGAGATGATTGACACTAGAACTCCATGCAACCTTACAATTCCCGCCACATACAGCTTTGCCAACTTTTGCAAGGAATAATCAACCCTTACCGGAATAAAATGCGCGGACTTGGTCAAACGGTCCACTATTACCCATACCGAGTCCTTCTTAGTAGGCGTAAGGGGAAGCCCACTAATGAAGTCCATGGTAATTCTCTCCAACTTCCATTGTGGAATCTTAATCGGTTGAAGCAATCCTGACGGAACTTGGTGTTCAGCCTTGACTTGCTGACACGTCAAGCATTTGCCAACAAATTCTGTAACTTCTCTCTTAAGTCCCGGCCACCAAAATTGTTCCCTTAAATCTCGGTACAACTTACTTCCTTCAGTCAAAACCCTCTTGAGCTTCTCAAAGCTCTCCTGTTGCTTATCTCCCCATACGAAAGGTACTTCCTTCCTCAATAACTTCATCAAAGGCGCGGCTATCGACGAAAACCCTTCCACAAACCTTCTGTAGTAGCCTGCCAATCCTAAGAAACTGTGAATCTCAGCCACTGACTTAGGTGGTTTCCAATCCAACACCGCTTCAATCTTTCTAGGATCCACCCTTATTCCTTCTGTAGACACCACATGTCCTAAGAATGCAACCTCCTTAAGCCAAAATTCACACTTGCTGAATTTGGCATAGAGCTCCTTCTCCCTTAACACTTGTAACACAATCCGAAGATGCTCATCATGCTCCTCTTCAGACTTAGAATACACCAAGATATCGTCGATAAACACCACGACGAACCTATCCAAGTAGGGTTGGAAAACCCGGTTCATCATATCCATGAACGCAGCTGGGGCGTTCGTCAATCCAAACGGCATTACAACAAACTCAAAATGGTCGTATCTTGTCCTAAAAGCTGTCTTGTGGATATCCGCCTCCTTCACCTTCAACTGATGATATCCTAACCTTAAGTCGATCTTGGAGAATACTGCTGCCCCCTTAAGCTGATAGAACAAGTCGTCTATCCTTGGCAAAGGACACTTGTTCTTGATGGTCAGCTTGTTCAACTGACGATAGTCTATGCACATACGCATAGTTCCGTCCTTCTTCTTCACAAACAAGACCGGTGCTTCCCATAGAGACACACTGGGTTGGATAAACCCACGATCCAGCAATTCTTGGATTTGAGCCTTAAGCTCCACCAACTCCTTGGGTGCCATTCGATACGGGGCAATTGACACAGGAGCTGTTCCCGACAGCAAGTCAATTCCAAACTCCACCTTCCTATCTGGGGGTATTCTTGGTAATTCCTCCGGAAACACATCTTCAAAATCCCTTACCGTTTTAACTCCACTAACACCTTCTTTCTTTCCATCCAACGCACTAACAAAGGCTAGGAATGCCTTGTATCCTTTCCGAACCATCTTATTAGCCTTTAGTGCCGAAACTACATGAGACAAGTAGTTTCTTCTTTCTCCTATCATAATGACCACTTCACCCTCCGGGTATCCACCACTACAGTTTGGCCTATGGGCTTACTACAGTCATCTGCCTATCAGAGAGTTCAGAGTCTAAGCCTAGTGTCTCGACTACACTACATGCAACATAAGAATGGGTCGAGCCCACATCAATTAAGGCATAATAAGGCTTGCCACAAATAAGGAACGTACCGGTTATAACGTCCGGCGCGTCTCCATCCTCCCTCCGGCGAACCGCATAAACCAAGCCCGGCTGCCTTGCCTCATTATTAGCAGCACCTCTGCCCTGTGTTCCACGTCCTCTTCCAGCGCCATTACCTCGGCCATTCAGACCACGACCTCGCTGAGGCTGCTGTCCACCTCTACCAGCCTGATTAACATTCTGAGTCACCGGTTTATTCCCCTCCGGCCTCATTGGACAGTCCTTAATCATATGGTCCTTGGACCCACATCTAAAGCATCCTCCAGTCTTTTTCCAGCACTCTCCTAAGTGTTTCTTCCCACACTGATCACAAGTACGATATTGCCCTCCAGTACCAGCTTGCTGACCTCGCGGCCCATCAACTCTAGGCCTTTTCTGAGTATTCCCAGAAGATCCAAATCCTCTTCTCTGCTTATTCCGATCAGTGTTCTGCTTCATCGTGTCCTTAATCCTTTCCGCTATTTTAGCTTTCTCCACCAACGCAGAAAGCTCGCGCTCTTGATGTGGAGCGACTAACAACCTCAAGTCATCCCTTAGTCCGTCCTCAAACCGGACACAGCGCTCATGTTCAGTAGCCACTACTCCTCGAGCATAACGGCTCAACCTCAGAAACTCAGCTTCGTATTCTGCCACAGACTTGTTCCCTTGAACCAGCCCCAGAAAAGCCTTTCTTTGCTCATCAGTATACCGTGTGCCAACATATTTCTTCTGATATGCCTCCTTAACATACTCCCAGGTCAGATCCTCAGTTGTGGCACCATCCCGAACTTTGAGCCACTACTGATATGCTTCATCGCGTAGCAGTGCCACCATTCCTTTCAACTTCTCCTCAGGGGTCAGAACTAACTCATCCATAATCCGTTCCGTTGCTTCCAACCAATATTCAGCTGTACTGGGTGCCACACCAGATACTCCACGAAACATCTCAGCCCCATTGGCTCGGAGTCGCTCGAGTACAGATTTCTGAGCTCCCATATTCCTACCTACTCCAGCCACCATTTCCAAAACTCGCAGCACAGCCTGCGACACAGCATCGTCCCCCGTCTGAGCTTGCTGCTCAACACCAACAGCTGGGGGTGGTGTGGCGGTGGTATCTCATTATCAGATCCTTGACCCGATCTAACGGGTTCCGACACAGTCATTCTTCCTCGACCACGTCCACGACGACCACGTCCTCTAGAACTCATTTCTAACGACTGCGCTTTAATCTGATTAAGAAATTTTATGGATTAGTCCTTGTTTCACTGATTATCCGCGAAGAAGTTTTATGAGAAGAATTTTAGGAGTGGTTCTTTCGTATTCATACATGCACACAGTCTTTACATTCATACATTCATCAATCAATTATGAACTTTCGTTCATTCAGAGAAATGTTGTAGTTTTCATTCTTGTTGTTTTTCCACTACCCAGGGGTATTTTCGTAATTTGCCCTACAGGGGTATTTTCGTAATAAATTTTTTTTCAAAATAAGGTTCCTTGTGGATTTTTGTCAATAAGGGTATTTTGGTAATTTTTTTGAGATCCCGTGAGTATTTCAGAAATTTTGAAATTACAGGGGTATTTCAGAAATTTTGGAACTCGGGGGCATTTTGGTAATAAACCGGGGTAAATTTGTAAAGTTTAATCATTCAGGGGTATTTCAAAATTTATAAAACTTGAGGGTTCTTTTTGAAAATTTGTTTTCCAAAACGGTGATGTTGCGAAAATTTTGAAAACCAGGGTCATTTTGGTAATTTTGTAAGTTAGGGGCAATTTCGTAAATTTTCCAAGTTCGAGTATTTTAATATTTCGCAGAAGTAGAGTTTTTGAATATTTTATAAAATAAGGAAATTTTAATTAAACCGTGAGTAGTTTGGACATTTTCTAAACCAAGGGCATTTTTGTAATTTTACAGCTAGGGGTAATTTAGTAATTTTGTAAACTAGGAGTTTTTAAATTTTTTTTTCAAAAATAACAATTCTCTCAGTTTAAAAGAGTAGTTTGTTGACTTTTTAAAACTAGGGTTTCCATGAAAATGTGGCTAATCCCTTTCGGGTTTTAGTGAGGGGTTTAGCCCATGAATAAGCCCTCTTGGTTAGGGTGGACCGAAGCTACGCACCAGGTAGGATTCTAGTGGAGAGGAGGTGAGTCACGCGGATTGCTTAAATACCAAGCTCCCACCGAATACCAATCCTAGACATGCGCACAATGGTTGCCACACCCTAACTCGGCGACTTAGACACAGGTCTGTTTTATTAAGCACTTAAGTCTTATGTAACTGTTGGGGTAAGCTAGCCTTAGAGTTCAAGTACCTATCATACTAATCTACGTTCCATTCCATTTCTACCCTTCTACAGATCACCATATAAATCACACAAAGGTTAGGGGTACTTACCTGGTGGACTTCGGGTCGGAGACTTAGGTGCCATGCTAGAAAACCTGCTTAAAAATTTCACAAATTCTTTTGGGCTTAACCTTTGAAAACGTTTTGGGCCTTAAACCCAAGGTCGAGAGTTTAAAACTGGGCTCTGATACCAAGCTGAAACACCCCAAAAGCCTCGACCAGATTTGGTATGTTCCTTAGGAAAGACGAGTTCAAATTCTTTTATTACTTAGGAAAAACTTGTGTGTTTTGAAAGAAAATTTGTTTTGGGTTGGGCTTGAATTGAAAACAAGTTTATTTTATTAAAAATCTTTTGCTTAAGTGGCAAAACATTTAGAGTTAGATTTAAAATAAATTTACTTAATCTTTTAATTGATAAAAGATTCATAACAAAATAAATAATAAAAATAAAGTAGTCCAACTATGGCCTTATTACATCAAAATAATTCCCAAAATTTAAATTCAAATACTTAAAATAAAATAGTCCAAATAAAAATGAATTTCTTGCTGAGCATGGCCATCCCTAAGCTTCTGCCGGCCCGGTCCATCACTGATCGTCACCTAGAAGAAAATATTCCCCAACGGGGTGAGTCAAACAGACTCAATGTGTAACCAACACTAAAATTTAATAATTCAGGCATACATTATCATACATGTTCATATAACAGATAGAAAATAATGATGCAACCCGAACCCAAACCTAGATGCCATCCGCTACACATCACCCGTACCAACCTGCACACCGTGGGGACTACTAAGTCAACCCTCCATCCGCTACACACCATCGAAGGCAGTCGCTGCAGTCGACGTGCTCATCGCCCTTATAAAAATTTGTGGCATAGCCACCAGATACATATTTTGTGTCATGAGACACCATATTCAGATATCGTGGTCTTAGGTCACCACATTCACTTCCCCTTTCATATAACCCGAATGCCCCATATCATTCATATAATGCATATTACATAATTTCACATTCTTATCACTTTTCACATGTTACATATATAACATAATTTCATATTCCTAGTAGGAGTAGGAAACGTACCTGAGTACTTTTGTACCATAGCATGGTACTTTAGCCATACTTTCACATTCAAATTAACACATTCAATTTAAAACATAGCCATGAACATATTAAAACTTAGGGTAGGGTACACACCTGATTCGCTTAGGGTTTCCAATCCAAATCCCGAAAAGTTTGATCTAATGCCTTAGATCTTAGATCTCTACATTTAATCAATCACTTAATACTTAGTAAAGAGCCATTCAGCCATAAATCCAAATCCTAGTAGGATTTGTATACTTAAATCCTTACCTTGTCGATTTGATGTCTAATCAAATGCCGGAAACTTTGTATCCTTCTTTCTTGAAATCGGCAATCACTAGATTACTTGAATAGATTAGTTTCGACTTTTGAATAATTAATGAACACATATATTTACCAAACATGGCCTTGGCCGAATGCTATAGACACTTACCTTGTGGATTTTAAATCCCGAAACTCACCGAATAACTAGGGAACACGCGGCCTATGGTGTACCTTCGGGAAAAGAACTTCTCCTTCCCTGTAGTCGACACTAGAAGAATCCCGAAATCTCTCCTTAAGATTTCGGTCAAAGAATAATAATAGGAATTAGTCTCTAGATTTCGATAAGCCTTAAAGAAAAGAATGGAAATCAAACTTGATCTTACCTTTAATACTATAGTCGACAATAGCATAATCCCAAAAGAATTCCTTCAAATAGAAATCGGCAATACCCCTTATTTGCACCCTGTAATCACCAATTTTGCCCGGGTTCATTAACCCAGGGCCCAGAACCAAATTTGTCTGGCCCATTTACAACAAAAAATTACCCAATTGCCAGAACACCAAACAAAATAAGCCTAAAAGCAAAAACAGTCCAGAATAGTCCATTTACACGCCAAATTAGCCTAATTAAATTAAAAAAAATACAACCCAATTGCAAGTGGCCCAATATAGCCCAAAGACTAAAATCAGGGAACCCTAGGGTTCCCCCTTTGGTGCGCCGCACGCCGCAACACCACAACCCCCATATGCGCACCACACTGGCCTCCACTATCGATCGCCGTTTCCTCCACTCCCAGTTGTCCCCCATGCCTGCGAAAGAAGACAAAAGAACAGCAGAACCACGAACAAAAAGAGCATTTTTTCTTTCATTTTTTATTGACGATATTCGGCTATAAAGCCGAAGAAGAAAAATTGTAAAAGGATTGGATTGATTTTCAAAGGAAAAAAAAAATACAAAAACCTTTCAGTCAAAAACAGTAACCAAAAAACACGAGATCTGGAGCCAATAGGTATTTTCTTTTTTTTCTGATTCGTCGTTTCCTTTTTTTTTGTTTACTTAATTAAAATCTATACATATATATTAATATAATAAATAAAAAGGAAAGAAAAAGGAAGACCTTACCTCTTCCGGCCACCGCGCGCGGTGGCCGGAGCGACGGAGAACGGCGTCGGAGCGACGTTGAAACCCCCCATCTTCGAACCTGCAGAGAACAAGAAAGAGAGAAATCAGTTTTTTTTTAAAAACACCAAACAGAAATGATTTTTGTCAATAAATTTGGCCTTATATAACCCCCACAAAACGATGTCATTTTGGGGCTGGCCACCAATGCCCAAAACGACGTCGTTTCAAGCTTCGACCCGCGCACAGACGACCCGACCCGACAGGATCCGCGTGTTTTCTTTATGGGAGGGGGTAATTGCACATTTAACTCTCCCCCTTTTCCCTGCTTTACAATCAGCTTTTATTTTTCACGATTTTATCCGCAAATTTGTGTTTGGTCTCAATTTAATCCCACCTTAAAAACCATGTTTAATAAATTCGGAAAATTGCGCTCTTCACCGCTCATCTCTTCGCAAGTACTTCAATTTAGCCCTCTTATTATACTCCTTTATTTTCATTTTAAATTCCATTTAACCCCTCTCTTTATTTTTCACTTATTATTATGGTTAGGCTTAGTTACTATTATTAGTATTACTATCTATCGTTATTAGTATTGCATTATTACTCGTATATATTAACTTTATTATATTATTATTACTATATGTATATTAGTGTATTGTATATATTACGTACTATTATTATTGTTATTACTATTATTATATTTTCGTACGTATTTTATTGGTATTTAACTAACTTCATTATTATTATTACTATTATATTTATATTATTATATTGTATATACTTCGTATTTCTACTATCATTATTATTATTATTATTATTATATTGTACATATTTCGTAGTATTATTATTATTATTATTATTATTATTGCTATCTTCATTATTATTATTATTATTATTATTATTATTATTATTATTATCATTATTATCATCATCATCATTATTATTATTATTAGTATTATTATTATTACTACACTTGCTACACTATTATTATCATTGTATATATTATTGTCACTATCATTACTAATATTTTTATTTTTATTTATCGTTATTATTTTTATCTTTTACTTTTTGTTCATTATTGCATCTTCCTATTATCATGTTTTACTAATTTTCTCGTCACCGTAATCCAATATTCCATCTTTTATTATTTTCCTTTTTTTTATTTTTATTTTTTATTTTTTTCTTTCTCTGAAAAAAACGAGTTTTCATAAAGGTAATATTCATGAGTTCGGGAATTCAAAACTTCGTACCCAACCGTGCTGGATGTGATTTTTCGTTTGACCGAATAAATGGATAACCTTCAAATTTTATTTCTATTTTCAAATAAGGTGATACTTGTGCGTTTGGAAATTCGAAAAGATCATGCCCAATCGTGCTGGGTGTGTTTTCTTTCGCATGATCAAGTGAGCAAATATCCTTTCCAAAATTTCAAAAAATGTGTGCTTGGAGAATTTTGAAGACGATCTTGAATTCAAGGACTTAGATCTTGGTGTCCAATCGTGCTGGACGTGAAACTCTATTCCTTCGAAACAAGGGAAACTCAATATTCAATCGAATTGTTTAAAAACAATAAAAAGAGCAAGATTTCAAAAATCATTTCAAACTTTTCGACATTAGGACACTGATTAATCAATTTGGTACCAATTTTGGGCGTTGCGAGGGTGCTAATCCTTCCTCGCACGTAACCGACTCCCGAACCTATTTTCCCGAATATTCGTAGACCTAAAAACACTGTTTTAGTAAATCAATTATTAAAACAAAGGTGATCCGATCACACCTAGTAAAAGGTCGGTGGCGACTCCCATTTTATTCATTTTCAAAATCCAAGTTCGACACCCGTTTCTATCAAAAAAATGGTTACGACACACCCACAAAGCTATTCGGCTATAGCCTAGATCTTAACAAGCTTTCGGCTTTTGGAGCTTAACAGGAAATCGGCTAGAGTTTATCTATGTTGTCGGTTTTGTCAAAATACAAGAGAGGGAAAAGAGTCCCTTGAGAATTCGGCAATGGTGGACTAAGAAGAAGGAGAATTCGGCTAAAACAATTAGAAGAGAAAGAATGATGATTTGCAGAGAAAGAGAGAATTTGGCAGAGACTTAGAAAAGAATGAAGAATGAATAATGGCCTTAATTCCCTCATTTGGCCGAAATTATCACCAAGAGCATCCCCTATTCGGCCAACACTAGCAAATTCCTAACTTTTCTCCTCATCTCTTTATTTAAAAATTAATAAGAATAATCCTCTTTTATCTCTTCTTTATCCATCAAAATAAAAAGGAATAAATCCACATTTATCCACCTATTTAGCCGAATTTTAAAGAGAATTAAACTCTTCTTCAAATGCCTTGGTGCCGTCCAACACTATCCATGCTTGCAGCAAAATAAAACTCTTTTATTTGCTTCCCATGTGACTCGAACACAAGCCTTCCTTGCACTGTGTATGGCGTCACTTACTGGGCTTTAAGTGGTGCCTCCTTGCCACTTTTCCAAGCCCGTTCTTGTGTCAAATTTCTTCTATTAATTTTCTTAAGGCCACGTTGCCTTAGTTTCCTCTTTTAAACTTTAAAACTTAACATTTTCTAAGTCATTTCCTTTCATTTCCAAGTTTCCAAAAATGTTCGTTTGCCTCCTTTAAACTTAACATTTCTAAATCATTTCCTTACATTTCTAAGTTTCCAGAAATGTTCACTTTCCTCTTTTGAAACTTAACATTTCTAAATCATTTCCTTACATTTCTAAGTTTCCAAAAATGTTCATAATACATTCATAACACATAAGACATGCCATTTCGTATACTTAAATCAAAAATACATAGGCCCATTTTCAGGATGTTACAGGTTTGGCATAAGTAAAATGGTCAAATGAATATTGGTAAGAATATATTTTGGTTGAAATGTAAAATGGTGTTATGTTCATACCTTAAATGATTAAGCATATAGTTTAAAGGTTTGATTGATTTAAACTAGGTAATGTGGCACTGGTACACCATTGATTAAAGTGTCTTGTTCATGCTTGATTTATAAGGATTGCATGTTTTGGCTAAAAGTATGGTATAAATGTGTATATTAGTTTATTGGAATTGTAGGTTGAAGTTTCATTTAGAAATTTGCAGAAATAGTCTGTCATGTCGCGACGTCAAGCTAGTGTCGTCACGATGAGATCAAGTTACCATACCATGATGCGACATCGAGTATTGGTTGCTGTGACGAGACATAGTCATTATGTTGCATCACGGCGAGGAACCCCTGACATTGTGACGTCAACTTGAAGTTTTGTAAATATGACAATTTAGTCCTAATTCGGTCTCGGGTTAGCGTTAGAGCTTTCGTAAGCTTGTTCAAAACTCTAAAATATATATCATTTTATATACTTAATTTTCTTGTAATTGAATTATAAATTGTTCGTAGTTGCTCCGGCAATGAATGTGACACCTTATAGTTCGAACCCGGCCATCAGGTCGGGTATGGGGTGTTACATAATCTTTTTTAACACAGTTTAGACACAACGATCCTACATTTGCAGAGCCTTGTCTAGTGAATGATTTTATTCAGCAATCGTTTCGATCACCTATTAGCTTGAGCCCAATCTACCCTTACACAAAGAAGCAATTATAGCCCTAATACCAACCCAATTATCATAAATCACTCAACCAAATACCTCAAAATACAATCAATAAACTCTCCAAAGAATACCTAAAAAAGTATCACAAAATAACCACAAGAACACAACAAAGCTATCGGCAAAAACATTCCAAAACTAATATCAACACAAGAAAGAAACAAAGGTTGGTAATGAGAAAAACTCAAGAAAGTGAAGATCTTTCAACTCTCTTTGTCGTGATTTACCAAGGGAGAATGAAGCCTATTTATAGGATATTATAGTAGCAAGATAAACTCCTTTAAATCAACAAATAAATCCTTGAAAAAATCCCTTGAATAAATCTAATATTTATTTCTAAAAAATAGCATTTTAATAATAAGACTTTCATGCTTATCCTGTAACAGCCCGATTTTGGGGCTAGTCAAAATAGTGGTTTCGGGACCACTAATCCGAGGTTGAGGAAAATTATTTTAGTATTATTTATTGTGCTCTGGCATTAATATATGGCTATATGAAAATTTTGGTGCTTTAATTTTAGTAATTGTATGTTTAATTGTGAAAAAGGACTAAATCGCATTGTAATATCCTAAATATAGGCCTGTGCATTTATATGTGGTGTTGTTTCATATGTTAAAATTTGGAAATTTAGGTTTAGAGCTGAGGCTTAAATTAAATATTCTGTTTAAGCTTACTTGGGTTAAAATAAAGTTCTAAGTAGTTTAATGAGCATTTTGGGCTTGAGGCCCAGAAGGAAATGATGCCATAAGGAGGAAGAGGAGTTGGCGTCAAAAGGCAAGGGGAAGAGGCCCAGTTTGTGGCCACCTGAAGCCCAAGTTTGGGTCTAAAATTCGGCACCTAGGAGCCTTAGGGGTGGACAGCACACTTGCTACAACTTAGGGATTTTAATTCTTTTATTTTCTTTATAAATAGGAAGATAATGAAGAGAAAGATAAGGGCTATTTTTGAGGAGCTAAGGGATTAAGATAATAGGTGGGATAAAAGCTATCAGATGACAGCAGAGTTGGCCGAAAATCCAACTCTGGGAGGGGGAGTGTATTGCCGAAATCTATATAAGCCAAGTGATCATCCTTTCATTCAATTTTTCTCTCTTCTTCCTCACCTAGCCGAAATTCTCTTTTTCCATTTGTTTTAATTTCTTTTCAAAACCGAAACTCCCTAGATATTTTCTCCTCTCCTCAGTATTTTCTACAAAAGCTGAAAATTTCATTCATAGCCGAAATCTCACCTTAGTCAAACCTTCATCTTTGGAAACCGAAACTTCTCTGGGATACTTGCATGTGCCGAAATTTTGAAGAGAACAATAGGTATGTTTCGATATTAAGTTTCCAATATATCTCCAACTTTTCAAGGTTTCTAGCCGAATGGCTATGTAGAATCTAATCAAAGGTTTTTCTTATTTTTCCGGCATTTTGGGATCTAAAGAGGAGTTCAACGCCTAGATCTTTAAGTTAAAGATCAGTAATACTCAAGTCGTGTTAAATCAAGGTAAGGGGATTTATTAGTATTAACATGTGATTTGGGATCTATTAACCTTGGCCGATTGTAGAAAGGCTAAATCTTCATGTGTTTTCCGGCTTTTGAGCAAGGCTTTAGGTTGAAGGTAGTAGATTCGGATAAAAAGGGTTTCAATTAGGGATTGGACTTTTTGCGATATCAGGTGTGTAATACTTCCCCACCATCTAGATTTACTTAATATGTACATGTTTATAAGTTTTATATGTTGCAATAAATGTCGAAATCTCGGCTTAATGTTGGAAACCCAAAAAGGGTAACGCAAATCGCCAGGTCAGTGAATAATCTAATTAAATGTTATAAGTAATTTGCTTGTATATGATTGCATGGGTTGGGTTGATGAAAGGAGGAAGTTATACGTTATATGTGTAGCGGTTTATACCGTGATTTGTTACATGTTGTAGCGGCTAATGCCGTGATCTGTTATAAGGGCTTCGGCCATAATATGTTGATGAGCAGCATGACTGCCATCTTGGCGTGTAGCGGTGTGGGTCGATTGTAGAAATCCCCAATGGTGTGAACGGTTGGTACGGGGGCGTGTAGCGGATGGAAACCTAGGCAAACAGGTTGGGCCTTACATATTATTTTTTATTTAAATGAATGAAATTATTAATCTGTTTTACGGGCCTAAGGCCCAAAATCTAGTGGTGCATTAGGGTTGCACACTGAGTCTCGCGACTCACCCTTTTAATTAATATTTCAGGTGATATCTAGTGCTTCGGACTGGGCTGGAGAGGAACGCAAGGTGGCCATACAGAAGAATATGAGGATTTGGCAAAAAGACTCCAGTTAATTATTTCTATATTGTACTTTAATTAATGGATTTTAAACTTCGATGTAATAAGGCCATGGGCCACTAGTTTATATTTTGTTTTATTAGGGGCTTTTATTACCTTAGTTATTTAAATTTTTATTTTAATTAAACTAAGGCATGTAATTAAGTATGGGTTTTATTTTACAAAGGCATATTCTATAAAAAAAATATATATGGGCTTTTCTGAAAACACGACATGTTTGACAAATTTTTCTTAGTGACATACCAGATCCGGTTGTAGTGTTTGGGCCGGGTTTGGGGTGTTACACACATAAAGTGCGAAAGTTTCATTATAAGTGGTAGAGGTGTCTAATAGCCAAAGAATATCAAATTGGAGGTCCTTAAAGTGAAATTAAGCCATTGGATGTGTGATGGCCGGCCATATAGCTTAGGGGGACAAGAGCATTAATTTTAGTCAAAATTTGGTGACATTAGGTGATAAAAAAATGAATAAAATAAGATAAAAAGATGAGATATCATCTTTTACTATTCCTTCTTCTTCTACCACCAAAAATTGAGAGGAAATAAGGGTTCTTGGAGTTCAAATTTTCAGCAAAACAAATCTCTTGCAAGTAAGTGATTTTGGTGGTTTTATTTTATAATTTTTGTACTTTTGGAGTCCTCAAAGCTTAAGCTAGCTAATGAGGGGACTAATTTGCTAAATGGTTGAAAGTTTAGAGACTTGCCATGAGAGTGTTCATGTTGTTTGCTGAGTTTTTATGGAGGAAAATGAATGATAGTGAGTTAAGGAACAACTTTTGTGAAAGGTGTTAACATGAAAACACCTAGATAGGATTTGAATGCAAAGATTGGAAATGTGTAATAAATGCATGAAATAATTGGAATTATGAGTAGTTGTAAGAGTAATAAATGTTCAGCTAGGCTTTTCTAATGAGAAAATGTGATAAAAAATGATTTACGAGCCTAGGGGCAAAACGGTCATTTTTGCCTAAGTAGAGATTATGACGTATTATGATTAGAAAATGATTGAATGATTGAATTTTGTTGTTATAGACCAAGAAGAGCGTGAATCGACCTTGACCAAGGAAAAGGTAAGGTTACGGAATAGACCGTTGATTAACGCATTTTGCACCGAGGTAAGTTTATGTGTAAACGATGCATCTTATTGGTGCATTGTATGATTGAGAACACTTACGATTTAAATGGATGGAAATTTGGTAGAAAGTGAATAAACTCCATATGAACATTGAAATAAATATGTAGGTGTGGAATATTATCCGTAGTAAATAATGGTGGGCTATGTGCGATACCACCTTATCTCTTATTCACGATGGGCTGTGTGCGATACCATCGTTAGTATTATTATTTGGTGGGCTAAGTGCGATACCACCGTAAATATTCTTGTTGGTGGGCTATGTGCGATACCACCCTGTTAATAATAAATGGTGGGCTAAGTGCGATACCATCGAGTGTTTGGTATTACTAAGAATGGTTTATTGTGTAATTGTGATGTGTTGTTTTATGTGGTGATCAAGTGCAGGGATGTATGTTAAATAATAAGAGCATTTGGTTGTGATATGGTTGGATTGTGGTAAGAGATGAATGAGTAAGCATGATCTCGAATTGTGAAAGGCTATTTATTAATTAGCACATGTTATGATGTTTATTGTTTACATGTAAACTTACTAAGCTTAAAGCTTACCCCCTTTCTTTTCCCTTGTTTTATAGTGACAATGAGTCGAGTTGGGATACAGAGATAATTAGAAGATCACCCATACTATCAGCTCATCTCGGTATATTTAGAACTAGCATTTTGAGTATGGAAATGGCATGTATAGGAGCTAAACTAGGTATATTGTTTTGTTATTTTGGCCAAATGTGTTGGCTCCTTATAGATGAAATCTTTTGTATATTGCCATACTAAATGGCTCTTTACTATCAATCAATGGAATGAAAGGTTATTCATAAGTGTGTAGAGTATATGGTTGGGTTGTTTGGGTATGAATATGCATGAATGAATTGACAGTGGAGGGTGAATTATGCTTGAGTGAGTTACAGTGATGAAAGAGATTGGCAAATAGCCTTGTTCTTGTCCACACGGGTAGGCACAAGGGCATGTGTCTAGGCCGTATGTGACACACGGTCAATTGCATGTGTGTGTGACCAGGCCTTGTGTCCCCTTGCATGTTAGAATTGCAAGTCAGTAAGCTCAGTAGTAAACACACGGGCAGAGACACGGCCGTGTGTCTCAACCGTGTGGGAGGCACGGCCAAAGACATGAGCGTGTGCCCAGGCTGTGTGAAGTCTGCACCTGAATTTAGGAATTTAATTCAACATATGGTCTAAGGACACGGGCGTGTGCCTTAGCCGTGTGACCATAGTGAGGTGATGATGTCATAAACAAAATGCTAAGGTTTTGGCACACGGGCTGAGACACGAACGTGTCGAGGCCGTGTAAGGGACACGAGCGTGTGTCCGGCCATGTGAAATAGGTTAGTGTCGACCATGGGTGAGACGTATCCCAGTTCACATGGACGTGTGGCCCCTGTTTAGGTAAAAAATTTCTAAGTGCATAAAAGTTTTCAATTATTTTTGAAACCTTCCAGAAGTATGTTTAGGGACACGTAGGCCCAGTATAAGGATGTTAGATATGTGAATGGAAAAGTTTTAATTTGGAATGAAATTTGATAACCCAAAGTTGTATGACCATGTGAGTCAAGTACGGTAACGCCTCGTACCCGATTCTGGCGTAGAATATGGGTAAGGGGTGTTACATATCCAATCACCTCAAGCAAGTCGGTTGGGAGTCTTAGCACTCTAGTCGGTCCATGCTTCTAGTTTTGTCAACTATGTCACTTTTAAGTGGATCAAACTTAGCAAAAACAAAACCTATTTAGGCCCAAGTCGATGGCTCAAGTAGAGAGTTAATTCGTTATAAAAGGACATGGAACTAGCATTAACAACTTTCCTAACAACCTCCCTAATAACTCTAAATTATATAGAATTTTATAACACATTCCGACTAGTAATTCATGCAAATTCTGAGTGTTTTGATAGAAAAGTTTGTATTTTACTACAAATTTTGAAAGTAGAACAAAATTAAAGATAAATTTGTAATCTTACTTATTTACATGCTAATTTTACATATTTTTTTCTAAATTGATGCAATCTGGTGTAAGAAGGTGAAAAGTTCATTTGAAAGCTCACCTGTCCGATGCTCGATACTGTAGCATTCTCTGCAGCAAAGGCCATGCCGACATGGTTTGATGGTTGATCAGCTTGGTGCATCCTAAAAATATTTACTGGACTTCTAAATTCAATTTGACTCATCTCGTAATTGGATTATTGAAGTGGACAAGCCTGCTGCTTAATTTGAAGCCCAAACCATCCATTAAGAAGGAAAGAGCCCAAATTTGGCTATGTGAAGCCCAACCGTCCATAAATTAATTAAATTAGACTCCCAAGAATTGTTAAAATCACAAATCAGACCCAAAAAATTCCTCAAGTGACCGTTCAACTCCCTCCTATGAATCAAGCTTGGATTAGCTATTTTTAGCTAAGTCATCCACCCTCCTTCCTCAAATCAAGGTGTCCGATCATGCATGAGGGAAAAAGGGGGGATTGGCATGCTATTTTTACCAAACTCAAGGGCTTCTCACAAGTATAAATACCCCTTGTCGTTCCCCCATTTCATTCATCCCTTATTCACCATCTCTTTTCTCTTTTCTCTCTCTTCTTTCGCTCTCAATATTTTTCCACTTTTTAAAGAGTTTTGCAAGGCTTTAAGAGTAGCCCCACTCGGCCATATTAGGAGCATTTCAGCTTGGTTATCAAGACAAGAGGCTAAGAGCGAAGGAGGAGCAAAGTGAGATGTGCCTCAAAGAACCACCGGAAACAACTTAGCATTTCTTATCCTTTTAATCGTTTATTTTTGTTCAATTCAAGAAACATGATTGCAACTAAGTTTTTTGCTTTTAATATAATCATGGTTGCTTAATTTTGTTAGTGTTAGAATGATTCAAAATCTGTAGCTTAGATTATTTAATTCTGTCAATGATGTTACGTGCCTCAATTACTTATTCATTTAGATAAAACCATGAATATGTCATTCGTGCTTTATAAATATAGGGATGCAATTGAATTAATTATTAAATTAGAACCAAGTTGTAATTAATTGACACAATATTTGAATGATGCATGTTTGATCTATTTATGAAAATATTAGGTGAGATTTGTAATAATATCGAAGAAAAATTATTACCTTGCATAACCCTAGGATTTATGTGATTAAACTGTTTCATTATAAAAATATTAGTGTTACCTCGCATAATATATTTTCTGCTTATTGAAAATACTAAGTTGTTGAGACAGACATATGCTAGACTCAATAATTTAATGAGTATGAATTATTAGACGATGCCTGAAAAGGTAACTGATAAGGAATGGGTATGAATGAACGCGAAAGCAGATCATAAAGTTTGTTCAAGTCGTGGATTTAACTTAGAGCTCTAGACGTTTGGAAAGAAACTTTGATTTTGATACAACTTGAAACACAATCAAATCCAAGTCAAATAAAACAAACAAAATAAATAAATAAGATAAATAAATAGGATAATAAATCAAAGATTGGAACAATAAAGAAGAAAATAAAGAAGATAGATGGAAAAGATAGAACATGATATGTAGAAGTCCTAAGAAGCCCTGGAAACACGAAGAATCCATAACCCCCTTCAAGCGGCTCTAATTTCCCCTCCAAGATAGAAAACTTGGCAAGAAAAAGTTTGAAGATGATCCCCACAATTTGAAAAGATCGTTAAAACTCTTCTAGAAAAAATCAAGAGAAATTCTTGAAAAGAAAATTTAAAGAGAATTTATTAACTCAAAAGAGAATTAAATAAAAATGAATTGAATGAATTGTGTACACTTCAAAGGCCTTTATATGGGGTAGATAAATAAATCTAAATAAAACATAAGACTTCGAGAGAAATCAAAGTACTCGTAATTAAAATAGGGTTAATAAATAGCTGAGTTACCATGGATTTTTCCGTAACATCATTAGCATTATTTAAATATTTCTAAGTTAGAAAGAAAAATTATTCTAACAAATGAATTCTATTATAATTTCTCATAAAAACTTGCATACTTATTTCTTTTTTTATTTAATTTAATTTTAAACATACTTAGGTTAGTTTAATATAATTAGAAATCAATCACTTTAATTTATTTTCATCATCGACCAATTTGCTTAGTAATTAATTTTGCAATACTTGATTTGCATAAACAGTTTCTATGGAGGCAATAACTTTTAGTCACTCCTTTAGTACTTGTCAATGATTGTGTATACTTGCACATAAATCGAATTATTTCGAGACACTCCCCCTTGGCATTTTTGACAAAAAACCTGCAGCAAATGGTTAGTCCACAATCCAAACAATCTACATAACATGGGAATTAGAATATGTCACCCCTTAAGAGGTAGAACCATGCACGATCACATTCTCCCTTATCGATATGTTTGTTCATCACATAATTAATTAAGCATGTACCATGATCATAAATAAACAATAGCATATCAACATCATCTTTTTTAAAAATCCACATCATCTCTCCCTTTAACAAAGTAGAATGTAGCAACCATAGCTAAGAAAAAATATTTCTTTTGCTATTACCGTTTCTCCTCCTTTTTGAAAAATATGCTAAAAGTGCTACAATAAGAAATCAACCAAAAGTGAAATCAAAGTACACAAGATCACCAAATCAACATCATTACTCCCCCTTACTTTATTCATCTCTATCGGCTTGTTTCATGGTGTTTAGAGGGGATGAGATCAAATGCTATCTTATTAACAAGAGGAGTTGTAGCTTGAGGAACAACAATAGTCTTTTTCACAAAACCTAGATGACGTTTCTCCAATCTTCGATATATCTTTAATATGGTCATCATGAGTTACACAAACATCAATCAAATGTTGATGTTAATTATTCAGTGCTCGATCCTTCCTTAACCAAATCTGCCTATTTTGTGGTCTCATTGTTCTATTTGTTGGTCGAACATGTGTGGCAACCGAGCTAAACTTCTTCCAATCTCGCATCATTTTAAAATAGTAAGGTATGATGTGTCCTTTCCCACAATAATGGCATACAAACTTTCATTTCTCCTTGTTACATATATGTTGCTATCTAGATGTTCTTCCATTAATTGTTGCAACATTAGATTGAGCGTTCCTTGTACTTCTCCTTCTTTGATCATTCATCAATTTGTAACAATGACATCTAACATGTTCGCTTTTTCCACATTAGTAACAAACATGTTTTCCATTATTCTTTTTATTTGCCTCAAAGGAGGAGTAGCAACCATCTCATTAGATTTAACAAAATTCATAGGAGATGTAGGTTTCCTACCAAGTGCATTATATCATTAACAAAATAGTTTTCTTGCACAACAGAAATTTAAAATTTTAAAAATCGAGCTGATTTTTTTATATTTCTAACAATAAACCCTTTATGAAATTGCACTTATGTTTCCGACTAGACGGATCCTTGTCATTCCCGACTTTCAACTGAATGACATTCTCTGCTATTCTTGTACCATGAACTACTTCGAGTGTGGGCTCGATTGAATCCGAATCAAATACAAAACCATAAATTATTTACTTTACTTTTAGCGGGTAAAATTGTTATTCTGGAAAATAAAATTTAGTCTTAGAAAATAAATTATCATTATTTTGGGCAGAATAACAATATCAAAGATATGTTTTTAGCCCTACCAATGTCATCTATTTATAGGGAGAAAAAGTGAAACCCTTGTTGAATTAGTAGGAGCCTATTTAAATAGAAAAATTCAACTAGGAGAGAGAGAGAGGGGTGACGACCCTAGTTAAATAAACTAGGGTTTCTCATCCCATGTATTAACATGATAGGCTTTTGGGCCTCTTCCATATCGTGTCCAATTATAAATACTTCATAGACTTTTAACCTATTATTTTATAATTCAATCCAACCCAATATTTATTTTTTTATTTCCCAAAATAAACATCATAAATTGATTTAAATAAATAATTAATTAAATTTCTCAATTAAATAATTTTCTCAACCCGATTCTAATTTAGTTAAAATCATGAAAATTGTACCGTAAAAGAATCTATGAGAAAATATATTTAATATTTCTATATTCAACAAATTCACTATGACCAATTAATTTAATTCAATTTTCGAACTTCAATTAATTAATTAATAATTTGAAAAACCATAAATTAATTTTTTAGGTCATTTAGAGAAAACCACATTCATTTTTTAATGTTTCTCATTTCTCTAAATTTACCATTTCTATCCGTTTTTGTTCATTTGATTCAACACACAATTCATTTTCGATTTCAGTGAGCTAGCGGAAGGGCCGATTGGACATATGTGATTAGGGCTTAAATGGTTTTATAGTTAAATTCCAACTTTTCATCTATTAATTATAACTTATTTAGTCACGAAGTCATTCCACTATAGTATCGTGATTGAGCTCTCCCTAATGACATACCATTGCGAAAGCAACTCAATCAATGCTTGTAACATCCTAGAATTAGGGGTTCTGCATTTTATGCTATTCTATGTGTTTGGCTTGTTTAGCATGTTATTTTGGTGTGTTTGAGGGCCCTGGGGAGGCTTAGGTTCGAGCCAGAGCTATAGAGAAATTTTGCTTTTTAGGGCACTTTAGGGGGAAGCTAGGGGAAGCAGGCTTTAAGAAAATATATTTATGTTTGTTAACACAAAAGGGGTGTGGTGTGGTGGCAGGAAGACGCAAATTAAGGAGCAAGGGAGTGGCGTCACAAGGGAGCAGGAGGGGGGAAGGAGTTTGAGTCTCATCTGCAGCATATGGAACTTTATTTTTGTGCTCTAGGAGAGGAAGAAGTGGCATTCGGCTAGGACTCTTCAAGGTGGGTGTGGAATGGGTCAAATGCATTTGAATGGATGGATAAGAGAGCTTGGAGAAGTTTGAATTGGTCAAGCCAATTCAAATGGGTGATGGAGAGTGAAACTAGGAGCAAATCAAGGGATTTGGTGTGTGGTGGAGGTGTTGGCCGAATGTGGGGGTCTTTGAGGGGAGAAAATCGGTCATGGAAGGGGGTCGTGGGTGAGGAGCATTTCGGTTTAGCTGCTTAAGGTGTGTGCCGAAATTCTCATCAATCTTAGGCTTTTCAATCTTGGTACATTCGGTCATAAGGGAGTAGTAGAGTGCCTTTTGTGTCATTGGAAAAGAGAAGTAAGAACCGAAACCCCTCTTTTGTGAAGTCTTTTTCCTTCTTTTGCATTTTGGAGTTGCTCATTCACTTCTTTACCAAACCGTAGCACATTTTCTCCCTTCTCTTTCTTCTTGATTTTGGATACTAGCCAAACCTCTCTTCCATCTCCTATTAATCATTTTCTCCTCCATAACCAATCCATATGTGCTTGCTGTTACCCGAATCTCTCCTCACCTTCCTCCTTACCCATTCAACTCTTTTTTTCTTCTTCTTCTCTTTTCTACCCTCTTTTCCCCAAAGCCGAAACCCTATTCTTTATCTCTTCTCCTCTATTACTCTCTCCTCTAGCAGAATCCTCTCCTAATCTCATCTCTTCTTTAGCCGAACCTCAGTTGCTCATTCTCTTTTCTTTTCATTTCTTCTTGTTCTGGTGTTTAAGCCGAAACCTTATTGACAGTTGCTGCTTGTGCCAAATCTTCTTGGACTCCATTCGACTTCTCTTTGTTGATGGTAAAGAACTCTCTCTCATTCTTCTTATTTCCTTACTTCTTCAAGGGGAACAGATCACTTATTTGTTGATCATAAACCGAACTGGTTTCTTTTTCTGAAGTGGGTTACTCCATCCCTTGTAACCAGTTCATCATTTGTTGAAGCCGAACCCTAAGAACCAGAGGGCTAGTTGGTCGCCTGAAGGTCTGTTGATTGTCGAATCTTGCCATCCCATTCGGGTTCGTAAGGTAAGGAGCCATCTTTTCGGTTTCTTGGCTATTGTATCCCTTTCATTTTAGTCTGCCTTAATCAAATTCTCTTGGTAGACAACCAGCGTTTCTCTCTGAGTACTGATCAAGTTTGTTCATGGATGCGAGTGCTAGCCAATCTAAGGAGGGGAGTGGACCCATAATCTCTGCTCCTAAGTTTAAACGACGTGTTGTGTCGGCAGTTTGAGATTTTTCGCCGGGTTATGGTAGGGAGCCGACATCTGCCTGGGATAGACAAATCGCGGTTATTCCTGCTAGTGAAAGTGTCGACGTAGAGTGTTTAGTTTTACGCGTGATCAGGTGTGTAATGCTCAACTCATAGATTTAACAAAATTCGTAGGAGATGTAGGTTTCTTACCAAGTGTATTATGATCAGGTTTGGACATCCCAACAGTTATGATACCTTCACTTTGCCTTTCATATTTTTTGAGAATGGCCTTGTCATCATTTAACTCTTTCTCAGTTGCTTCCAAAGTTATATTAATTTGAGCAATCATCTCATCCTTTCTCTTGATAGTCTCAACAAACATCTTGTTAATCTTTCTAAGATTAGTATTCACATAATCTTTCTCTTTGACCATATTTTAGAGCCTTTGTTTTTCTCCTTTGAGAATGATAGCTTCTTCCCTCAAGGACTTGTTCAATTGACATAGTGCTTCTATGTTCTTCAACATATAACTGAATACACCATCATCAATGTCATTTTTAGAATTTGATGCTTTAATCACCAAGGGTGGATTGGGGATAGAATGACCTGGATAGAATGACCTTTCTTATTAGACTTTATTATTGCAAATCGTATCTTAGGATCTCCTTCGAACAACTCTCGAAGTCAACTCTAATATCAATTGAAAAATAATACTTTGTTAATAGGATAAATCAATGTTGCTTAATGTTCATTATAATAACAATTAGAATGAAAACAGGCAGCGAAAAAAATAAAAGCAGAAAAGAATTGACACAATCTGTAACGCCCAGAATTTGGGCCTAGAAGGAAATAGGTCTTGAGTGTGGGAACACATAAAAATTTATGTGTGCAAGAAAATGACACAAATTGCTTGTTTGCTTTAATGGTTAAGTGAGTTTGGAGTGTTTGGGAATGTTTGGGAAGTCTTGGGTCCAAACCTGAGCTTTAGCAAAATTTTTGCTTTTTTCTCTTAAGTGAATCTTGGCCTTAGCTTGAAGGCTTTATAAATATTTTTGGTGAAATCGTGACACAGGGTGTCTGCTGGTAAAAGTGGAAAGTGGCGTGTGGAGTGTACTATTGGTCTGAGGTTCGAATCTCTGCTTATGCAAATGGAGATTATTTTTACTGTTGGCCATGGGAGGAGTTTGTGATTAATCGAAACACCAGAAGTTTGAACAGATTTGAATAAGGTTGTTGTTAGCCGAATTTGGGGAGTGAAAATGGGGATTTTCAGTTGTTAAGGTTTGTAAACATGAGTGATTTTAGGAGGAAAGAGGGGAATTCGAATTTGGTATGAGTAGTGGTGTCGAAATGGGATTCTTCTCAACCATTCGATTGCCTTTGGAGCCTCTAGGCATTCGGTCATGTTTTCCCCCTTTCCCCCTGATCTGACAGTAGCACGACAAAAGCTGAAAAGCTGGAAATATGGCGATTGAGGCCACATGGGCGTGCGAACGCTCGTGTGGTGAACTGAGCCCACGAAACATGGGCATTTGAATGTAGAGGCCACCATGAGTGATCGCATGGGCTTAGGTCGTTTTGGGCCACGTTGGGCCGAATGGCCCATGTGGGCCCAAAAGGTTCGTGGGCCCTACACGGGCAAATCTCAAGGACATGTGGAAATTATTGGACCCGACTGTGTCGTTCACACGGCTAAGGTTGTTTCTGGGCTTACCGGGCCACACGGACTTGTGGGCCCAAATGGGCTGCATAATGGGCCTTAAGCCTATTCACTCTGTTGACTGTAGGGTAAAATGACCATAATAAGGCCCATTCACTCTATTGGCTGTAGGGTAAAATGATCGTAATACCCCTGTAGGGTAAAATGACCGTAATGCCCCTATAGGATAAAATAACCGTAATGCCCCTGTAGGGTAAAATGACCATAACATGATAACACCCCAAACCCGGCCTAGATGTGGCTGAATCTGGCGTGTCACATTGAAGTGTTTTTTGAAAACCATGTTTTCATTGAAAACCCTTCTTGAAATTTAAAACTTTTTGCCATTTAAAACTTGTACAAAACCTCAGTTTGTGTTTGTTTATTTTCAATCGTGGTTTATTAAAAAGTTATTCCCTTTTAAAACGTTATTACCTTTAAAACCTTATTTGTTGCAGAAGATTAATTTAAAACAAATTATTTACGAAAACGTGAGAGTTAAAAATTGAGTTTCAGAAACGGAGTGTTTGAAAATAGTTATTGTTTTGGAAAACTATGTTCTACTTCTAGCAGATATAAATCACAATCAAATCAAATCCCAAATTTAAAATCCATAAATTATAGAGACCTTATTACAACCCGAACCAACAAGCTCATTCTTAAGTAAATGAGCTAAACATAATACAACTTGTGCAGTTGTGTGACCCTTTCCGAGTCCCTCGCAGCTCCGAACCGTTTAAAGCTGAGGATTACCTGAAAGGTTAAAAACGGGGTGAGTTTACGAAAACTCAGTGTGTAATCCCCTTATTAAAAAAATAGTCAGTATATAGAAACAGAATCAGTCTGGGCCTGAGCCCTTTAACAGTAATAGTACAGTTCAGTTCAGAGTATATGTGGACCAAAGCCCAAAACGATGTCATTTGGGTCACAGCCTATAACAGAATCAATTGAGCCTAGCCCATCACAGTAACAGTCTCAGTATGAATAATGCATGATGCATGCAAACCCATCCGACCCTGTACTTGCCTCTGTCCAACCCTGCACTACCTGTGGGGAATAAATCACCCACGCCATCCCTACACTTACAGTGTTAGCACCGGTTGCAGCACTAACCAAAATCGTAGCAAAGCTGCTAGTATATATACGGCTTTAAGCCTTCAGTAAAGGTCTCATAATTGGCACATAGCCATCGATAACTATAATAAGATTGGTACATAGCCATCAGCTACGGTAATATAACTGGTACACAGTCATGGATAAGTATGATCGACACAAAGTCATCAATAATTACGATCGGCACACAACCATGGATAAATATGATCGACACAAAGTCATAATCAAGACGGCACAGAGCCATAATTAGGTTGGCACAAAGTCAAAATCAGATTAACTGGCTTAAAGCCATCGATAGGTCCACAGTCGTCTCGTGCGACCCGTGCGACCCTATCAGAACAGTACTTCTTCCATAACCAATATCCCAACCCTATGCAGTATGTCATGTATGTAGAATGTCTAGCCCACAAATCATCATATCATTCACACTTAAGTCAATCATATCATAGTCATACAATCACAGTCAAATATTAGCACAAGTCAATCATTTACCCTCGAGGGGCAAAATAGTCATTTACCCTACAGAGGCATTACGGTTATTTTACCCTACATGGGTATTACAGTCATTTTACCCTACAGAGGCATTACGGTTATTTTACCCTACAGGGGCATTACGGTATTCTACCCTACAGGGGCATTACGGTCATTTTACCCTACAAGGGCATTACGGCCATTTTACCCTATAGTAAACAGTGTGAATGGGCCCAAGGACAAGGTAAAATGACCGTAATGCCCTTGTAGGATAAAATAACCGTAATACCCCTGTAGGATAAAATGATTGTAATGCCCCTATAGGATAAAATGACCGTAATGCCCTTATAGGGTAAAATGATCGTAATGCCCCTATAGGGTAAAATGACCGTAATGCCCCTTTCGGGTAAAATGACCACAATACCCCCATAAAGTAAAGTGACTAAAATACCCTAATAGGGTAAAAAGACCGTAACGCCCCTGTAGGATAAAATGATCGTAATGCCCTTTTAGGGTAAATGACTATTTTGCCCCTCGAGGGTAAAGGATTGACTTGTGCTGTGATTTGACTGACTTGACTGTGATTGTGTGACTATGATTTGATTGACTTAACTGTGAATGATATGATTGATTCTGAGCATGGCATACTGCATACATGACATACTGCATGGGGTTGGGATACTGTTATGGAGGAGGTGTACTGTTATTGGTGGCTTTGCTGCGTTATTATTACTGGCAGCTTTGCTGCGTTATTATTACTGGCAGCTACCCTGCAATATTAGTTAGTGCCTCAATCGGTGCTCCATAAGGAGTGTAGGGATGGGTGGGTCGATTTAATCCCTACAAGAGTGTAGGGTTGGACAGGAGACGAAGTGCAGTGTTGGTATGGGTATGTAACATCCCGAAATAGGGCCTAAACGGAACAGTGGTTGTGAAACCACAAATCTGAGTCAATAAAATATTTTGATATTATATTCGGTACCTATGTTATATGATTGAGCATGTGTTGAAGTTTCGTGAATTAATTTATCTGTTTCTGTGTTTAATTTAAAATAAGGGCTTAATCGCGTAAATTGAAAATTCAATGGTTAGATGAGATAGTGCTTAATTGTTGATGTTTTAATAAATTTGAGGCTTAAAGTAGCAATTTGGCCATAAAGGAAGGTTAGTGGCCGGTTGGTATGCATGAAATGATGATTAAATTGTTTATTATTTCTTTAGGTGAAAATAATACATTATTTTAATATGTTGGTGATTATAATAGAATAAAATAAACAAAATGAAAGAGAAAGGTGCATAGTGGTCGGTCATGATGTGCTTGTAATAGTGAGTGAAATTTTTATTATATTAAAATATATTAGTTTAATATATGTTATAGTAATGTAATTGATAAAAGATGAATAAAAGATGAAAGTGTTCATCTTTTCTCATGGTTGGCCGAAACTAAGAGAAAAGAATAGGGAGAAGAAGCTTTGTAATATTCAGCCTTTACAAGCTCAATAGGTAAGTGATTTGAGTTCGGTTTTTAATAATTTTTACGTTTTTGAGATCGTTACTAAGTTATCTACAAAGCCCATGTTGAATTTTTTTATTTTGGTGAATATTTTGAATTATGCCATTGTTGAAAGCTTGTGTATTTTGATGTTTGATGGTAGATTATGCATGTTAATGAGTAGAGGAACGATTTTTACTAAGTGATTTTCGGTAAAAACGAGTAAAACGAGCTAATTGGTAAAAGTTGTTATTGTTCATAATTTTATGTTATAGTAAGAATTTGAAGTTGCTATAGAAGGGAGAAATGTTCAGCATGTTACAAAACATAAGAATAAGGGCTGAAGTTTAATTTCCGAGCTTTGGGGCAAAATTATAAATATGTAAAAGTTTAGGAGCAAAATTATAATTTTGCCAAAGTTAGAGTTAAGGACTGTTTTAGTAAATGTGAGTATTAAATAAGCTAAATTTGCTATTATAGATCAAGAAGAACGAAATCCGGAGTTAGATCGGGGAAAGAAAAAGATAGTGAACTAAATCGGTATAGTTGATCGTATTTTGTTTCGAGGTAAGTTTGCAGTAAATAAATGCAATATTCTATTATTTTACATTTAATATTAATAAATTTCAGCATTTACATATTTATTCTGTAAATTTATTATTTAAAGACTCAAGTATGAATTGACGGAAAAGCTATCTCAGAAAGTTCCGGTTGAACCTTAGGAATGTGTAGGATACAAATGTCATGACATTAGGGTTTAAGGAAATCATGTAAGACCATGTCAAGACATGGCATTGATAAGTTACTATAAGGCAAAGGTCCCATGTAAGACCATGCCAAGGCATGGCATTGGTGAGTTCATAAGGCAAGGATACCACGTAAGACCATGTCAAGACATGGCAATGGTTAAGTTTCAAAAGGAAAGGTACCCGCGTATCCTTAGTATTCCAAGTGGTTCAACGGGAAAATTCAAAGAGTATACCAAAGTAAAGGTAAGACAAGTTCAAGCTAAAAAGGTAAGGTAAGACAAATTCATGTTAAAAGTTACAGGTAAGAATACAAGTTTAAGTATATTGAGTTAAAAGCTTAAGTGATCTTGATAAGAAAAGAATAAGATAATTTATTAAGAATGTTGTTATCTATTTACATGTAAACTTACTAAGCTTTATGCTTACTCCCATTCTTTATTTTTTTTATAGTATTACAAGTCAACTCGGGGATCGAAAGGACATCGGAGATCGTTACACACTATCAAAGGATTATATTGGTATTTTGTGACTCGAACGTTTTAAGTTATGGCATGTATAGGGACTTAGCCATTTTGTGTGTATGACCTTATGATATGGCTTAATATTGGCTTGTAAATGCTTGGTAATGATTAGCCATTAAAATGGTTAATTAAGAACATGTTTTGGATGTTATGAAATGCCTAGTTGATGGTTATTTTAAAGAAATTATGTAATTATATGCAGGGGAATAGTTGGACAGCAGCAGTGATGTGATTTCGAAAAATCACCAAAAGTAGTAGAAATGGAATTAGGTTGTGCATGAGATATAGAATTAAATCTTATTGAGTCTATTTTTATATTAAAAAAACGGTGTAGGAAAAATAGTTGTATATTATGAGATAATTGATTTTTAGTGAAGAGAGGTCAGAACTGTCGAACTGTGTAATAGAGGAGACTTTAACTAATAAACTGTACTAATTGGCCATACCAAAACTTCTGGAAAAATTACAGTAAGAAGAATATGAGTCTAGTTTCAAAGAAAATTTACGGATCTAGATTTCGAGTTTCGTAACTCAAGTTATAATTCATTTACTGAACATGACGCAGATGGACAGTTTCAATTTTTATGCCCCGAACTAGTAAGTTAAATCTAGTAATGCCTCGTGCTCGACTCCGGCAACGGTCTCGGGTAAGGGGTGTTACAGGGTATTTATGCATTGCATATACTGATTCTGATATTGAGATGGGTTTAGGCCCAGGTAGATGTGATATGTGACATTTGATATGGGCTTAGGCCCAACCGAAGCTGATGGGGGCTAAGGCCCAATTGCCGCCGTTACTATAATGGGCTAAGGCCCACACTGTACTGTTACTGTTAAAGGGCTCAGGCCCAGACTAATTCTGTTTTTGTATACTGACTGTTTCTTTAATAAGGGGATTACACACTGAGTTTTCGTAAACTCACCCCGTTTTTAACCTTTCAGGTAATCCTCAGCGTTAGACGGTTCGGAGCTGCGAGGGACTCGGAGAGGGCCACAAAACTACACAAGTTGTATTCTGTTTAGCTCATTTACTTAAGAATGAGCTTGTTGGTTCGGGTTGTAATAAAGCCTCTATAATGTCTGGATTTTAAATTTGGGATTTGATTTGATTGTGATTTATATCTGCTAGAAGTAGAACACGGTTTTCCAAAACAATAACTATTTTCAAACACTCCGTTTTCGCAACTCAATTTTTAAATCTCACGTTTTTGTAAATCATTTGTTTTAAATTAAGCTTCCGCAACAAATAAGGTTTTAAAGGTAATAACGTTTTAAAAGGGAATAACTTTTTAATAAACCACGATTGAAAATAAATAAATGCAAACTGAGGTTTTGTACAAGTTTTAAATGGCAAGAAGTTTTAAATTTCAAGAAGGGTTTTCAATAAAAACATGGTTTTCAAAAAACATTTCAATGTGACACGCCAGATTCGACCATAACATCTAGGCCAAGTTTGGGGTGTTACACAATCTATCTTTGTTAATGCAGTTTAGACACAACAGTCCTATGTCTGCTGAGCCTCGCCTAGTGATTGATTTGATTCAACAATCGTTCAGATCACCTATTGGCTTAAGCCCAATCTACCCTTGCACAAAGAAATAATCGTAATCCTAATACCGACCCCAATCGTCACAAATCACTAACCCAAATACCTCACAATACAATCAATAAACTTTAAAAAAAACCCTAAAAGGGTGTCACAAAATAACCACAAGAACATAGCAAAACTATCGACAAAGTCACTCTAAAACTGCTCTCAACACAAGAAAGAAATAAAGGTTGGTAATGACAAAAACTAATGAAAGTGAAGATCTTCCAGCTCTCTCTATAGTGATTTATCGAGGGAGAATAAAGCCTATTTATAGGTTATTATAGCAACAAGATAAACTTCTTTAAGTCAACAGAGAAATACTTGAAAAACTCCATTGAATAAATATAATATTTATCTCTAAAAAATAGCATTTTAATAATAAGATTTTCATGCTTATCCAATCACCTCAAGCAATTCAGTTGAGAGTCTGAAGACTCTAGTCGACTCATGCTTCTAGTTTTGTCAAATATGCCACATTCAAGGGGACTAAACTCAACACAAACGAAACCTATTCAAGGTCTAAGTTGGTGGCCCTAGTAGAGAGACAGTTTCGTTATAACATGACATAGAACGAGCAATAATAAATTTCCCAACAAAAATAAATCTAGATTTTGATTACTAGAATATGGAAATTTTGAGTTTTCCAATGAAATATTTGAACTTGTCAAACTGAATTTCTATAAAGTAAAGAACATGAAATTTTGGTATCACATTACATATATTGGTATCGTATCAGAAATTTTGGTATCTGTTAGAAATTTTAGTATCGTGTTAGAAATTTAGTGCTGCTATTGGTCTCCACAAACGTGCGAGAAAAGGAAAGTTTTGGTATATCAAAGTATCTAATGATTTTCAATAGAAATATTGGCATCACATTAAAAACTTTGGTATTCGATAGAAATTTTGGTATTCATTAGAAATTTTGATATACTAGAGTATCAAACGATATCCTTTAGAAATTTTGGTACACATTAGAAATAATGGTATAGTATTAAAAATTTTGGTATAGGCTATTGGTCGTCTCACACAAGCAGGAAATGGGCAATTTAGGTATACTATCTAATGGTTTCCATTAGAAATATTGTTATTGCATTAGAAATTTTGGTATTAACCTATAACTTGTTGATTTTGTAAAACCTTGTCATAATTTTGTGTGAAAATTGAAAGGTAAATAAACTTTGAGGGTAATGTCAACAATCTGGCCTAATTGTAAGTGATCATGGGTTTCCTTTTACCTTAATGTTATCTTGATGATAGTATAAATATGATTAAGTTATTGTTCACGAAATTGGTGTTGGTAATATTGGAGTTTGTTACTCTTAATTTTGGCAGTGATAAATTATAGTGGACTAAGTTTTGGTACATTAGTAGGAAATTGATCTGCTGTAATTCGGTGTAGCAGATTAAACTAGTTTTTACACTTTAGGAGCTTGAATACAAGAAATTTTCTTAAATTTTAGTTAAAGTTTTTGTAATATTATCTAAATTCAAAAAAAAAACATGTAATTTGAGTCTTTTGTTGACCTTAAGGGTTGAATGAGGCATAAGGGTGAGCTAATATACTTTGTGAGTGTGTAGGAGACCATTAGAAGGCATGCTAACTCAATACTGGTTGATGTGTAGCAACACGGAGAGTTAGATGTCACAACATAGGGAGTAGAATAGAAGAATTCCAAGACTACCGTCGGTGTCGCGACCTAGTCTGAGGATATCGTGACACACTTCTAAAGATGCCCTGAAGATGAAGCATACTACTCCCGATGTTGCGACATAGGACCTGGTGTGTCAGAACATCACCTTTGTATGGGAAATAATTACAAGTAAAGGGGCATTTTGGTCCGCATAATCAAACATTAAGCATGAGGACAACAACTGACCTAGGTTTAAGGACGACGACCACTCTAAAGTCTATAAGTAGGCTTAATTAAACAATGTTATGGACAACTTTTTTATTATATAATTTTCTTTCTAGTTCTAGTCTTTAGTTTTTCTCTTTTCTTAGGCTTTAAGTTTATTTCGGTTTTCGTTCTTTGCTTTGTAAAATAAATCTGATTTGTGAAACGTGATCAAACTCTGTGATGATTCAACATTCTATTCTAATACAATCAAGCTTATTCTAAACCTTATATTGTTGAATTATTTTTCATGCCTATTCTTTCTATCAAGTTTATATTGTTTATAAGATCCATGAGAAACTAATCCTCCTGTGGGGATTAGCGCGTGGAGGTATGATTAATTAATTGTTTTGTGGGTTCTCTTAAGCGAATTAGATGTTTAGGAAAGGAAAAACTTAAATCGTATGCCTAACAACCCTAGGAAGTCATCAAGGTGGGAATTAACCCAAAATTGGTATGGCCTATCCGTGAACACTTTAACCCTGAACCAGTCTAGACTGTGAGATCGAGAGATAAGTAATTATTGCCGACTCGTTATTCTAGTAGAGGATCGGAAGATCCTATTGGGATATCTACTAGTTAATTGAACAAGAAGACCTAAAGCGACAGGTAATTATGATTACCAAAACAAGCTAATCACCCATGCTAAGATTTGATAAATTTCCTATTTGATTTCTCATTATTTCTTTATTTCTTTTCAGTTTATTTTAATTATTATTAAGAATCCTAAAAACTTTTATTTTTATTTGATCGTAATATGATTCATCTAAAGACTAATTAAATCTATTTATGCTTAGGTTAGAATTAGTTTAGTGCTCGCCTCCCTTGGGTATAATCCTCGAAGTACTCATCTACTCCGTTGTAACTATATTACAATCTGACCTGTACACTTGCGGATAGTGCTTTTTCATATGTTTTGTGTATAATTTCTACTCTGGAAGTTGGTACGTCCGAAGATAATAAGAAATGCATATTATCAAGTTTTTTTTGGAAGGTATGAAATTGTTAGATTTATTTATGCAATTATTGAGTATATATAGTGGTTATGTGAAGTAAATGATTGTCTTATGAAGTATTGAACATGTAAATATTGCATATGCATAATTTGGCATTAAAAGGAAAAGTTATTGCTATGTTTACTTGTAGTTTATTAAATTTATATGCATGTGTGTAGTGTATAAAGTGATTGAATCATTATAGCTAATAAAATAGCATTGTTAAATGCCCTAGTAAACATGGTGTGAATAGTGATGGAATATGATTTACACATCAAAAGGAATCGATAGTAATACTACGTAATATGCGACTGAGATAAAGAAGACTTGGAGAATTATATGCCATTCTAGAGAGTTAGGTGGTATACTTAAATGATTAACGAAGACTTGGGTGGATATTATATGCACATTGTGCAATGGAAAGTTGGGTGGAAATTGTATTTCGTATATCTGGCTCAAATATTCCAAGGTACTTGCCTTTTTGGATTCTCCACAACACAAAATCTTGCTTCCATATACCTGAATTTGTCCCCAATTAAGCTTGGAAATCTCATTTCCATCATTATCACATTATTCCATTGATGCATTCGTAAACCAACTAAAAATTCGACTAAGGCAAGTGCAACTATCAATTAATAGTATAACTACGGCGAGCAAAGATATCGTTCCCATGAGGACTAAAATTACTAGTAATTATCGTCTTTCTATTATTTAATCGACAATTTAGAGTGATTGATTAAAACTAAAATAATTAAATTAATTAACCAAGAAGCGAGACAATACCTATGAAAGATCCACCCAGACGTCATCTGCCATAATCAATCTATATTACGCAATTTATTGACTTAGTATGTTGATCCGTAAAAATCTAAATTATGCTAATATCTCTCTTTAAGACTAAGAGCAACTGATTCTAGGTTGATTAATTTAAATTTCTTTTTAATTAAAACTCCTATTGTCGCATTAACTTGATCTATGGATCCCCCTATTAGATTTGGCTCCAATACAGTAGATTTATGCTGTCTTATTTCTAGGATCTCCTCTAATTTAAGCACATCAAATATGGATTAAGAGTCTAGAAATATTAAACCAAGAATTAAGCACACATAATTGAGAACAAGATCCATGTATTTATTGCGCAAAAATAGAAATCAAATAACAGAATCTATCCTAGGGTTCATCTCCCTAGGTATTTGGAAAATTAGTTCATTATAGCAAATAAAAGCATCCCAAAGGTTGTATAACCACAAGGAATAAAGAAACTTATAATAAACTTCAAAGAAATCAAAAGGATATCTTTAATCTTGATGGAAATCTACTTTAGAGTCGGCTTCAATGGTGTTTTTTGAATTGTTTTCTTTAGTATTCTCTGACGGCTCTCTCCCATCTTCTTATTTTTGTCATATATAGGTCTAAAATGCCCGAAAAACCTAAAAAATTCGCTTTCTCACAAGTTTGGAGTGCGATTCATAATTTCCACACGGTCTGGTCCTGCGTGGCTCATACGACCTTGTGTCCAACCCGTGTGGCCCCGGAAACTTGCTCTGGTTTTTCGATTTTCGCTCTTTTTTTGCTCTTTTTGCTCCCAAATGCTCTCCTAAGAATAGAAACATGAATTTAAAAGATTAGAAGCATAAATTTCAGCATTTTAAATCAAATAATCATCCAAAAATGCATTAAGAATAATGCTAAAACATGTTACTTTTGGCATTTATCATCCATATACATGAAAATTGTAACAGCCCAATTTTAGTGAAGTCGGCAAAGTGGTTTTGTAACCACAAATCCGATCCGAAAAGATAAAATATTTTAATATTATGAAATGATTAGTAATGTGGTAGAAATATTGCATGAGAATTTTGATAAGAAAATTTTATCAATTAGGTGCTTAATTGTAGAAAGGACTAAATTGCATAAAATGTCAAATTTGAATTCTAATAGCTATAAGGATTAAATAACTATAGAATTTAAATCTTGAGGTCCTTAAATGATAATTAGACCATTGATGAAAAATATGTAGATATTTTTGGTGAATCATCCATGGAAAAATTAGAAAAGGTTAAGGACTAAATTGGAAATGGAAAAAAAAATTTAAAGATGATAATTGAATTAAAATGAAATATCATCATTTTCTATCATCTTCCCCAAATATTTCGATGGAAACCCTAGGAAAGAGAAAACAAGCTTTCAAGGCATAAATTGGTAAGTTTTTATGTTCCGCTTTTTAGTAATTTTTATATTTTTGAGATCAGGAAATCTTAATTTCTCTATTTGGGGGGTTAATTTGAATAGGTATCAAAGTATAGAAAATTTTCCATGGATGAACATGCTGAAATTTAAAAGTTTATGGTAGAAAATGAAAAGTTGTTGATAGATAAACAACTTTTACAAAGGGAAAATTAATGGAAATTTGATTTAGAGACTAAATTGAAAAATAGTAAAACCTATGGAAAATTCTGAAATTTTTAGAATACATGTGCTGTGAAAGTTATATTAGGATTTTGATTAGGCTTGGAATAATGATTAAATTTCATGAATTTCAATTTTCGAGCCTAGGGACGAAATTGGAATTAATCAAAAGTATAGGGGCAAAATGGTACTTTTGCCTAGATTATAAATTGAGTTCAATAGAATATTAAATGGATTGAATTGATGATTAAATTTATTTATATAGATCTGGAAGTACCAAACAAAGTGTTAGA
The DNA here is from genome assembly GCA_005393395.2 of Gossypium australe. Classification (NCBI taxonomy): domain Eukaryota; kingdom Viridiplantae; phylum Streptophyta; class Magnoliopsida; order Malvales; family Malvaceae; genus Gossypium; species Gossypium australe. The sequence goes on from CM016615.1 coordinate 94,792,766, forward strand.
TCAATGAAAGGAAAAGATCGAGGATTAGTAGATTTTAGTTACGAACAAATATCAAGGTAAGTTCGTATAACTTAAATGAGTATAAAAATGTGTTGTTTTTAAATGCTATATTACATTGTATATGTTGTATGAAATTTGTGTGTATAAAATGTATGGAAATTGTAATGGATGGAATGGTATATGATGGAAATTTATTGATAAAGGGTAAAATTCCGTATGAATGCTGAATTCCGATGGATAAATGTGATTTCCCTAATAAAACTACATGTGTTGCAGAATGGATTTAGCCCGGACGGGTAATCTGAAATGAGTCTCTCGAGTATATGTTTCAATTGGTAATCCAAAATGAACTCTACAGGGAATTCTTTGTCATATAAATGATTTAGCTTGGAGCGGTAATCCGAAAAAACTCTTAGAGTATATGCAACAGCTAGAATTTAGCATGGACTGATAATTCAGCTGTCTGATATGTGGCTCGAGAGTGTACCTATAAGGTACTACTGGATATGAATTAACGGATAGTGAAGTTGTACACCTCGAGTGTACTATTTGAAATATCCATTGGAAATTCAAATATTCAACGGATAAAGTGTATATTATAATATGAGAAACATACGATGGAATGTGAATATAGCATGATGAGCTCATCTATGCATATTGGTATATTATGACTAACATGTTGGTTGAGTATGTGTGAATAGGTAAATTACCAAATAGTTGGAAAGCATGTTTTGTATGGTTAATATATTGAATTTAATGGTAAGCTTAATTTATGTTATACGAGCTTACTAAGCATAATATGCTTACTAGGTTTTATTTTCCCTATTTTATAGTGCTTAAAGCTCGTGAAGGTTGGAGATTGGTCAGAGCAAATCATCACACTATCAACCAGTTGTTTTGGTATAAATGAAAATCTTATTTTTTTAATGGCATGTATAGGCTAACTAAATCAAATGATGGTGTGTAAATGACGAATGAAACTTAGCCATTGGAATGGCTAATATATTTGTGTTTTGATATATGTTATGGTTGGATTATACTTGTAAGTGTTGGTGCAGGAAAATGGAAAATTTGGGCGAGAAATGAGGCTAGGAAATGGCCTTATTTTGTCCATATGGGTAGACACACGGGCGTGTGATTCGACCGTGTGTCCCCTATATTTCAAAATTTCAAAACAAAATGCTCAGAATTGAGCATACGGGCAGAGATATGGGTGTGTGTCTTAGCTGTGTGGGTGACACGGCCTTGAACACGGGCGTTTGTCATGGCCGTGTGAAACCTGCACCTAATTCGAATTAAATTAATTAACCACTTAGCCTAGCACACGGGCGTGTGGCATGGCCGTGCGGCACAAGTTAGAGAGCAACCTAAATTGGACATGGCCTGAGGCACGGGCGTGTTTAAGGGTCACACGGGTGTATCCCTGGGACCACACGGGCGTGTGAGCCCTACACCTTAGAAAAATTTTGAAATTTTGCGAAAAATTCCTAGAGGTTCCGAATAAGTCCCAACTTGATTCTAATGCTCGTATTGGGCCTCGAGGGTCAATTTAAGGGACGTTCTTAACAATCTCAGTTAATGAATAGTGATTTATATGATTTATCTGAAAATGTTTTAAAAAGTTTCGGTAATACTCTGTAACCCTGTTTCGGCGATGGATACGGGTTAGGGGTGTTACATTTATTGGTATCAGATCTACGGTTTAGTCGATTCTCAGGTAAACATGGCAAATATGAGTTTAGCTATACATACCATTATATAATTGTGATAGTGTGATATCTTCTGACCATTTTTAAATGTATTTTTCATATAGTAAATGTCTTTCAACCGAGCTAGAGCTGATCCTGAAGAAGCTGAGAGTACTGCTCAAGCTTCCGTGCAAAGAGCCACATTTAGTAGTAGAAGGCCCGAGTCTGAGGGTCGATATTATGAGGGAAAAGATACATTTTTTCAAATGATGAATGAATGGTTTACAGAATATATAAGAACAAATCCTGTTGTTCAGCAACCTCCCCCACTTGCTCCTCAACCAATTCCTGAGACACCACAGGGTACTGAATCATTTAAAATTGGTAAGGCTCTGGTTGATAAAATCAGAAAATATGGGGTTGAGGAATTCAGAGCTACTACGGATGATGATGCAGAAAAGGCTAAGTTTTGACTAGAGAATACTATCCGGGTATTAGATGAATTGTCTTGTTCACCAGCCGATTATCTGAAATGTGCAGTTTCTTTAATGAATGACACAACCTATTATTGGTGGAAAACTATAACTTCTGTCGTTCCAAATGAAAACAATACATGGGAGTTCTTTCAAATAGAATTCAGAAAGAAATATATAAGTTAGAGATTCTTGGACCAGAAAAGAAAAGAATTCTTAGAACTTAAATAGGGGAATATAACAGTGTCAGAATATGAACGGGAATTTGTTCGACTGAGTAAATATGCTCAAGAATGGGTTAAGACTGAGGCTGAAATGTGCAAACAATTTGAAGAAGGGCTGAATGAAGATATTAAACTGTTGATTGGTATTCTTGAAATAAGAGAATTTACAGTACTGGCTGATCGAGCATTAAAAGCGGAAGAATTAAGAAAAGAAAAGAAACAAGCTGAAAGAGAAGCTCGGGTTTCTGGTAAGAGACCTATGGGAAAATCCCAATCATCTATTTCGAAGAAATTAAAGAGTTATCAGGATCGTTTTACCGCATCTGCTGGATATTCTGAAAAAGAGTAGGGTTCTCAACGCTCTAACCCAAGATCATCATTCCCATCAGTAACCAGTGTTGGAAGTGTAGGAAATCCAAAGCCGAAATGTAACTACTATATTAAGTTTCATTTTGGGGAATGTCGTCTAAAAAGTGGGGCTTGTTTCCGATGTGGTTCTTTTGATCATTTTCTCAGAGATTGTTCGGAAAGAGGGGGAAAAGAGATTGAACAGATTTCAAAGCCGAGTAATACTGTCTCTAGAGGTAGATCACCTTGACACCCTGCAAATATTGGTGGGAGCCGAAGTGCTACAAAATATTCAACAGTTAAATCTGAGGCACGAGCACCAGCGAGAACCTATGCTATAAGTGCCAGAGAGGATGCCTCTGCTCCAGACGTCATTACTGGTACATTTTCTTTACTTGGCACTAATATTATTACTTTAATTGATCTCGGTTTCACTCACTCATATATATGCACAAAATTGGTATCTGTTAAAAATTTACCGGTTGAATTCATTGAATTTGTGGTGGAGGTTTCAAATCCCTTGGGCCAATGTGTGATGGTAGATAAAGTTTGTAAAAACTGTCCATTTGTGGTAAAGGGTAAATGCTTCTCAGCTGATTTGATGTTACTGCCTTTTGATGAGTTCGATGTAATTTTCGGAATGGACTAGTTAACCCAACATGATGCAATAGTGAATTGTAAACAGAAATACATTGTGTTGAAATATCAGAATGGTGAATTACTTCATATTGAATATGATAAATTAGATGGGTTGTCTAATGTGATTTCAGCCATAACAACACAGAAATGTATCAGAAAGGGATACGATGCTTATCTTACTTATGTGTTGGACAAAAAGGTAACTGAGTCAAGGATTCAGTCAGTGCCGGTAGTGTGTGAATTTTCTAATGTGTTTCCGGAAGAATTACCTGGTTTGCCACCAGTTAGAGAAGTGGAGTTTTCTATAGACCTTATTCCGGGAACAACACCAATATTAATAGCACCTTATAGAATGGCTCCAGCTGAGTTGAAAGAGTTGAAAGCACAATTACAAGAATTAATTGACTGAGGCTTTGCTCAACCTAGTTTCTCACCTTGGGGTGAACTGGTTTTATTTGTGAAGTGTCGTAACCATTTTTTGATAGAACAGTAAACGACGCGGTCGACTCGAGGTTTGAAAATGAAAAGGAAGGGAGTCACCACCGATCTTTATTTGGGTGTGATCGGATCACCTTTGTTTTAATAAAACGTTTCCGTTTATTAAAACGATACTTTTGGTCTACGAAAATTTGAGAGAAATAGGTTTGGAAGTCAATTACGTGCGAGGAAGGATTAGCACCCTCGACACGCCCGAAATCGGTACCAAATTGATTGATCGATGTCCTATTGTTGAAAATTTAGAAATGATTTGAAAATAGATACTTTTATTTTCCAAAACTTAAAGGAATTGGAAGGGACGTTAAGGCTCTCTGATTTTCGAAGAGATAAAGCATCATGTCCAGTAAGTTAGGGCGCAATACTTTAGACTCCCGAAACTAAGCTCGCCTTTTAAAACTTAGTTTTATATTTGAAGAGGATCTTCCGTCAATTGTCAAACGAGAAATCAGAACCCAGTAAGTTAGGGCTCGTTTTCTCGAAAATCCAAATTAGGAATATTGCCTCTATTTTAGAAGAAAAAGAAACTTATCCCGAAGTATCTAGATGTTGTGTCCAATGAGTTAGGGCGCAACATTTTGAATTCCCGAGAACAAATGTTTTATTTGAAACTTGGATGGCGATTTTAAAAGGGGATATTTCGTTGTTTAGTTTTAAACGAGAAGAAACCGGGACCTAGTAAGTTAGGGCTCGATTCACTCGAATTGCTAATACGGCACGTCGATTTAAAATTAAATTTGCGGTTTTAAAAGGGGTCTTCCGTTGTTTAGCTCGAACGAGAAAATCTGAAACCCAGTAAGTTAGGGCTCGATTTGCTCGAATTGCTAACACAGAATATTGATCGTTACGAATATTGAGGTATCGAGACAAATTAGCATGAAAATGAGAAAATACGATGTTATGCGTGAAAAGAATAATAAAAGGACACATATACGTATAAGTAAGGGTGATATATAATGTATTGGAAGTATTACGTATAGTAACAGTAGTAGAAATAGCGATGAAATAACAATAATGAAAAATAACAATAACAATAATAATAATAATAATAATAATAATAATAATAATAATAATAATAATAATAATAATAATAAAGAAAGTAAAATAATAGTGATAATTTTTAGAGAAAAGAAAATAAAATAAAATAATAGTAAAACATTTATAGAAAAGAATATGTCAATATTGAAAATAAATATAATAATAACATTACTAGCTAATCAATACGATAGTAACAAGATATATACATTATATAGAAATGATAATATGGTAACAGTAGTAATACTAGTAACTAATGGACATTTAATAGAACACATATATAAAATATAGTATAGTAATAGAGATAATAATGATAGATAGGAATAAATCATAAAGAAATATATATATATATATATATATATATACACAAAAATGATGATATGATAGTAATAACAAATAGTGGTGGAAATAAAATTAAAAAAGATGATACTAGTGATGATAAGGGTATTTAATAAACAAACAATGAAATATATATATATATATATATATGTAAAATAATATAATAATAGTAATAAAAACAATGAAATATATATATATGTAAAATAATATAATAATAGTAATAAAATATACACCTTATACGAAAATATAATAACATGATATAATGATAATAAATAATAAAGTTGCAAAATATTTAAAAGAGGAGGCCAAATTGTTTTTGAAACAGAAGTTTAGGGTGAAATTGGAAATAAAATAAAAGGAAAAGGACCTGCTCAGAACGTGCGAAGTATGGGGGGCCTCAAAGGCAATTTATCCGCTTTATTAAACGCAGCGTTCAACTAAGGATTAATATTTAAAGCTGCGCAAAATTTTGGGGCAAAATCAAAGAAAATTAAAACTTGATTGTCGGATTCTGGAAAAGCGCGAGGACCAAGTGGGAAATTTTCCCAATTAACGAAAACGCGCGGACCCTCTGGACGGGTCGGGTCGAGCGCACGGTTCTCTCCAAACGGCGCCGTTTTGGCGCTAACAGCCTATACATGAAACGGCGTCGTTTCTTTGTGTTATAAAAACGGGTTTTTTGTTCCAAAATTCATTTCAGCTCTGTCTTTTTAAAAAAAAAACTGATTGTCCCCTTTGTGTTCTCTGTAGGTCCGAAGGAGAGGGGAATCCCGGCGTCACTCCGGTCGCCGTTCTCTGTCGCGCCGGCCGCCGGCGGGAAGGCCAAAAGTCGGCCTTTTTCCGGCGAAGCAGAAAACAGGTGAGTTTTTTTATTTTTAAAACCCCCTTTATATATATATATATATATATATATATATATATATATTAGTCTTAAAATAAATAATCGATGTGTATATGTGTATGAACAAATTTCAAAAAAGAAAAATGGGAAAGAATGATGAAAAACCTTGGCACGTTTCCCCCCCTTTTTAACTTACTATTTTTTGTATTTGGATGCTTTGACCCGCCGTTTTTGCTTTCAAAGTTTTCGTTTTTTCATTCCCCCCTTTTTGTACAGATATTGAATGGCTTTTATAGCCGAACCAAATATTAAAAAATACAATATGGCTTCTGTTTCTACTTGTTTGCTGTTTCTTTCCTGTTTGCAGGTCATGGCAGTGGCAGAGGCACGTGGGGCGGTGGCTAGAAGGCAGAGGCAAGTGGCTAGGCAAGTGGCCCTAGGCTTGCGACGCTAGGGTTTTCAGAAACCCTAGCTTACTGAAAAGAAATATGGGCCTGTTGGGCCTTGTCGGTTTGGGCTTTGTAGTTGGGTTTAGTTCGGGTTGTTTGGGACATGGGCCGGCAAAAATAGGTCGTACAGCTGCCCCTCTTTGCTCATTGTCGTGTAACGAGAATGGAGCAAAGACTTTTGAAGACCAATTTTGCTCGGCTTTGCTATGTCTTGGCCTTTTTCGGTTCTTCTCTTCTTCTTCAGGTAGCTTCGTTCCTGTCCACCACATCTTGTTGCTTCGATCCATTTCACTGCCGCTTCAGAGATCTAGGACCTGTAGCTTCAATTTTCTCCTGCTGCAACTTCGATGGGATGAGATTTGTTTATCTCTAACTTGCTCCATTGTGACTTCAGGATAAGAATTCAGGGAGAAGAGATTCGTAGTCTCCATCTTCTCTACTGAAACTTCAAAGAAATAATGATTGATCCTCATTGTTAACTCAGGGAGACGGGATTTGTAATCTCAACCTACTCCACTGGAACGTCGAGGAAATGAGAATTCAAGGAGAAGAGATTTGTAATCTCCATCTTCTCTACTGAAACTCCAAAGAAAATAATGATTGATCCTCATTGTTAACTCAGGGAGACGAGATTTGTAATCTCAACCTACTCCACGGGAATTTCGAGGAAATAAGAATTCAGGGAGAAGAGATTCGTAGTCTTTGTCTTCTCTGCTGAAACTTCAAAGAAAGAAGGATTGATCCTCATTGTTAACTCAGGGAGACGGGATTTGTAATCTCAACCTACTCCACTGGAACGTCGAGGAAATGAGAATTCAGGGAGAAGAGATTTGTAATCTCCATCTTCTCTACTGAAACTCCAAAGAAAATAATGATTGATCCTCATTGTTAACTCAGGGAGACGGGATTTGTAATCTCAACCTACTCCACGGGAACTTCAAGGAAATAAGAATTCAGGGAGAAGAGATTCGCAGTCTCTGTCTTCTCTGCTGAAACTTCAAAGAAAGAAGGATTTATCCTCATCGTTAACTCAGGGAGACGGGATTTGTAATCTCAACCTACTCCACGGGAACTTCGAGGAAATAAGAATCCAGGGAGAAGAGGTTCGTAGTCTCCATCTTCTCTACTGAAACTTCAAAGAAATAAGGATTTATCCCCATCGTTAACTCAGGGAGACGGGATTTGTAATCTCAACCTACTCCATGGGAACTTCGAGGAAATAAGAATCTAGGGAGAAGAGATTCGTAGTCTCCATCTTCTCTACTGAAACTTCAAAGAAATAAGGATTTATCCCCATCGTTAACTCAGGGAGACGGGATTTGTAATCTCAACCTACTCCACGGGAACTTCGAGGAAATAAGAATTCAGGCTTTCGATCCATTTCACAACTTCTTAGTGAGATAAGATCTGCAATTTTTAACTGATCTGCTCCATTACTGCTTGAAGAGACAAGATCCGCAATCTTCGATCTACTCCACTGCAAACTCAGAGATGCTAGACCTGTTATCTTCGATTTGCTTCCTGCCACTTCAGGAAGACTAGATTTATAATATTCAGTCTGACCTACCACTACCTCGAGGGGACAAAATCTGAACTTTTTGCTTCTTTACTATCTTCAGAAAGACTTCAATCTTCAGCCTGCTCCACTACCATCTCGAGGGAACAAAATCTGAACTTTCCAATTTTGCTTCCTTACTATCTTCAGGAAGACTTCAATCTTCAACCTGTTCTACTAGGGAACCAAATCTGAACTTTCCAATTTGCTTCCTTACCATCTTCAGGAAGACTTCAATCTTCAGTCTGCTCCTACTAGGGAACAAAATCAGAATTTTGATATTGCTACACCGTTCTTTGAGGACCCTGTCCTGTAGAATTAATTTTATGTGCTTATGCTTATGCAAATGATGAGGATGCTATGATCGGAATGACTCAAAGCCTCCTAACTACATGTGTTGTGGATGACACTTGCATGAATGCAGAATGAGAATGGTCTTTTTATGATGATTAGGATGCAATGATCAGAATGGACCTTAATGCCCTTAACTAAATGCCTTATGGACGACATTTGCATGAATACAGAATGAGAATGGTCTTTTTATGATGATTAGGGTGCAATGATCAGAACGAATAGAATGCTCCTAACTAAATATGTCTCGAATGATGATGTATGAATGCAAAATGAAATGATCCCTTTTTAAATGCTTTGGGTCGTCATTGCTCTTAGTTCTTCCAGGTCATATCACTGATGCGTTACCATGCTTTCTTGTTCAGTCGGTATCTTTGACATAAAACCCAAAGAAATGATCATATTCTGCTTAACAAGCTTGCCCCGCTGTATTTTCAGAGTCCCTTCCAATGTACCTTCTGGGACATAAAGTTTGTACCTCCCACTGCAACTTCAAGAGAATAACATTTGGTTTTTTTGTTTTTTTTTTATCCATCCTGCTATAACTCCGAGGTATAGGATCAATTTGATCTGTTACACCATTCACTAGGTGTAATGCCCAGGTGTATATGCCTGATACTTGGGTGAATGCAAAGTATCATCATTTTTTCGAGAATGATCCCCTTGTACACCTAGGTTGACATTGCTCATTGTTTCCCGAGGTTGTATCACCGACGAAATGTCTTGTCTTTTGTTCAACCAATAAAAGGTCCAAAGAAATAATCATTTTTCTCCAATATTTCTGGACCTTAAGCTGAGTGAGTTCTAAACAATAGTCCTGTTTTAGGTCATTGTATTTTCAGAAACTTCCAGAGTAATATGCGAAACTTTTTTCATGAAAGTATTATTAGTCCAATAATTGTTATTTCAATGCAAAATGCTTGAAAAAGATCATAATGATGGACGAAACAGAAATTTATTGGGAGCATAGCTCGGAACAAACAAGTTAATCAAAGCTAGCAAATGCAATGAAGAAGAAAGTTTATTAAAAGTGTATTTTGAAAAGAATAAGGTAACCAAAGATAGCAAACTCAAAAAGGGTAAAATGGAAACTAGGTGCCCCAGATATCGCAGCCTTAGCTTCTCTGCTCAAACTTCTTGAGGACCATTTTAAGCTCAATATGTGTTTAGGAGATCGGGAGTACTTTGTTGATGCCCAAAGGCGTAACATACTTCTTCATTGTTACTTCAAGCATAGTAAGACTACTATATGCCCCATTTTCAAACAAAATTTGAGTCGCCCTTTTGGGTTTTCAACTCAAACCCCCTTTGGTCTCAAAGCGCCCTTTGCGGGTTTTCGCCTTGGCCTCTCCTTTTTTCTTTTTATTTTATTTCCTTTTCTGTGTTTTATTTGTTTTTTTTTTTTGAAAACCCCCCCTTTTTTTTTAAGAATCTGAACTCACTGGGTTGGGCAGGTCTTTGCTATCCGTTTTAGTCAATAACCCATATTTCCCATGAACATGCTTTCTTTGTCCCATAAGGTCCTTCCCAGACTGGCATTTGCTTTACTCTGAAATCCTTTTGCAAAAGAAGGATCAGGTTCCCCTTTTGTGGAATTCCCCTTTATCGTAAGCTTGCATCATCTGACCGTGATGGATAACTTTTAACCTTTTTTTCGATTAGGTTAAATTGGCGAAAGACTTTCATTCCACAAACCAATGGATAAGGTGTTGCCCCGGCAAAAGCCCTGGCCAATGTTTGGTAATCATAGAAGGTAACTTCTTTATGCCAACCTTTATAAGTCTCGGCCATCTTTCCTACAATCCTTATTTTATTCTTTTCTTCTAGTTGCCTTTGTCGCTCTATAATAGGGTGTTTGATCTTTTGAACAGACTACAAATTTTTGACATTGTCCTTTTTGGCATTCTTTGTCGGTAGCAAATCTTTTTTCTCTTTTTTTTTTTGAGAGTGGGATTTGATGACTGTCAACATTGTAAGATTGGCATGTGAAGCGACCTTCGCCCTCTTGTAAAGTAACCGACATCTACGAGATTTTGCGAAGTAACTGACATCCACGAGAATAAATCGATGTCGGCCCGAAGCTTTTGATAAAACTGGCTTGTTAACATCCAAGCTTCATGTAGGGAAAATGGAGGAGGCACAATCTTCCTCAACTTGGCATTTACAGCATAACAGATGCAATTTCCATTTCTTGGTGAACCAATAACCCGAACCTCCTGATTAGCTAGGCTGTTGTAAAACGTGAGTTTTTTAAACCCCAACTTTATTCCTGCGAGGAGCTACGCTTCCATCCTCATCTCCTTCGTTAGTTCATAGCGTCCGCTGACACTTCATAAGGTAAAATCTACCATTGGGAAGTAAGTTGCAATCTTTGTCATCTTCAAAGCCCTTAGATCCCTCTAGACACATATCTCACTAAAAGGGAGTCAGTAACAGCGTCGCTCATGTCATTGATATCTGGAGACCCATTGCGGGCAGAAAATCCAAAGAATAAATGATCCTAAGGATGATTATTCGTATGATATGGTCATGAGTGAAAAATATTTAGTATGAAATGTAAAGAATGAAAGTATTTACTTAGAAAGATGCATTTTATTGAAATAAAAATTCTGGACATAAGCCTACTTCACAAAAGAAATCTTATTGCTTCTAGACTTAAAGCAACAAGTGTGTTTTGCACATTGCTCTAGATTAGCTTTAAAAATACATGTTTCTTCTATGGTCTCGTTGTTCAAAACACTCTCAAGTACATAAAGGCAGATGCTCAGAAAACTTTATCCCTCGGTTCTCTCTTTGGGCATGCCATTGGCGTTCTGATCCCCCGATTTCTAGGTTTCTGATAACTTCTTCAAGGGGATGCAACTCTTCTGCCATTACTATGTCGGCAAAGCTCTTAGTCATACTCCCTACCATATGAGTTATGAAAGGGGCCTTCAGGGTGTTAATGAAGAGCATGGTAGTCTCTTTTTCTAAGAGGGGTGGTTGAACCTGCATGGCGACCTCCCTCCACCTCTGTGCGTACTGTCTGAAACTTTCATTTTGTCTTTTTTCCTTGCTTTGCAAAGTAATTCTATCCGGTGCCATGTCTGTGACGTGGCTGTAATGCTTCAGAAACGCTTGAGCCAGATCTCTCCATGAACTAATGTTGGCCCGACTAAGTTGGTTATACCATCTAGCAGCTGCGCCCACCAAACTTTCTTGAAAACAGTGGATTAAGAGTTGGTCATTGCTTACGTAGCCAGCCATTCGCCTGCAAAACATGGTGATGTGGGCCTCTGGGCAGCTAGTCCCACTATATTTTTCAAATTCAGGCATTTTAAACTTATGAGGCAGTACCAAATCGGGAACTAGACTTAAGTCTTTTGCGTCGATCCCATGATGATGATCGATACTTTCCAGTGCCTTGAATTTTTCCTCCAGCCATTTGCAATGATCCTCTAGTTGCCTTGAAGATTCTATTCTCGATCCCATTTTCTCTACTGCGTCTAAATCAGGCATAACAGGGTTGGCCGGGCTATCTCCTGGTTGGGATCCAGAGCCTACGTGATAACTCGTGGGAGGTCTAACGTCATCCTGCCCCTGTTGGGGCCTGCTTGTAACTGGTGGCCTTTGGAGGTATTCCTCAGGCCGTGTTCTCGTGTGCGACGGGGTATAACCCGGGGGAACGCCTTCGCTATCCTCGTCAACCGGAGGCATGAGACCTTTCCCCTTATCCATTGCCCCGTTCATCACTTGGGTCACTTGGGCTATCATATTTCTTTGGGCCTCCAACATTTGGTCCCTCATTTCCTGCTGGAGTTTTAACATTTGCTCTTGCATTTGTTCCTGCATTTCTTTCTGGAATTGCTCAAACCTTTGGTCCATTTTCCTGGTTTTAGCGCGTGTTCCGTAGTGATGTTCCGCTTCCAGATTTTCTCTTTTCACTTTCTTTTTTCTCTCTGATAATTTTAGCTAATTAGGCCCCTTTTTTATAAACTTAAATGCATGTAATGTGATGCAATGCAAATGCATGAATGCAAAGAGGCATCGATTCTGATCAACTTCATTTTAGAGAACTTTATTAGAAGGCAAAACCCTTTACATAAAACAGATTACAAATATGCTTTCGCCTTTACGCCCAGAGTTTTGATCTTCCTAAGTAAAGAGGTCAGCTCTTGACTACGATTTGTCTGTAGCTCGTATTTCATGCTTAGGATCTCAGCTTGTGCCGCCAAGGTCTGCAGGTGATCCGATTGGTGTAATCCCGCAGTTCTGACACATACCCCTCAGCTAAGCTATCCCCTTTTTCTAATTGGCATTGCTCTGACCATATGCGGGCGGCCGCATTGTCTTCCACTTTATCAAGGAATTCGCTTTCCATAACCAGCTCTCTAACTCAAAAACTGACCGTGAATCGATGCCTCTTAAAAATGGAAATGACATGCAGAGGAAATAAAACATCACCAATTAGTACCACAGAATGAGATATAAAGCATGTAACATACACAAACGCCTATCTGGGTAACTACTAAGGTTTGGCAGAGGTTAGCTCGGGGTGGGTTCTTAGGCTCTTTACGTGTGGTTGAGTTCTAAAGCTCGAGGTACCTGAACCAGTAGATTCCTCGATCCTCACCCATTATAGACTCATACGGACCGAGTTTGGTTCAGGGGAATACATTTCCCTATGGCCATGCGGAAGTGAAAACTTCACGAAGACATAGGTACGAATGTATCCCGAAAGCAGTCCACTAGCCCATGCGGAGGTGAAAACCTCACGAAGGCATAGCTTCTCACTCTCACTTAAAGGGTGTGACCACAACGGTCATGCAATGCAATGCCAAAGTATTTACGAGACCCAATATTGAAAGTGCATTAAAAGAAGCATGATTTTTTTTTGAAACCATTTTCCAATTTTAATCAAAAGGATAAGAATCAATCAATCTATGGCCTGACTCTCGAAGTCCCCAGTGGAGTCGCCAAGCTGTCGTAACCATTTTTTGATAGAACAGTAAACGACGCGGTCGACTCGAGGTTTGAAAATGAAAAGGAAGGGAGTCGCCACCGATCTTTATTTGGGTGTGATTGGATCACCTTTGTTTTAATAAAATGTTTTCGTTTATTAAAACGATACTTTTGGTCTACGAAAATTTGAGAGAAATAGGTTCGGAAGTCAATTACGTGCGAGAAAGAATTAGCACCCTCGACACGCCCGAAATCGGTACCAAATTGATTGATCGATGTCCTATTGTTGAAAACTTAGAAATGATTTGAAAATAGATACTTTTATTTTCCAAAACTTAAAGGAATTGGAAGGGAAGTTAAGGCTCTCTGATTTTCGAAGAGATAAAGCATCATGTCCAGTAAGTTAGGGCGCAATACTTTAGACTCCCGAAACTAAGCTCGCCTTTTAAAACTTAGTTTTATATTTGAAGAGGATCTTCCGTCAATTGTCAAACGAGAAATCAGAACCTAGTAAGTTAGGGCTCGTTTTCTCCAAAATCCAAATTAGGAATATTGCCTCTATTTTAGAAGAAAAATAAACTTATCCCGAAGTATCTAGATGTTGTGTCCAGTGAGTTAGGGCGCAACATTTTGAATTCCCGAGAACAAATGTTTTATTTGAAACTTGGATGGCGATTTTAAAAGGGGATATTCTGTTGTTTAGTTTTAAACGAGAAGAAACCGGGACCCAGTAAGTTAGGGCTCGATTCACTCGAATTGCTAATACGGCACGTCGATTTAAAATTAAATTTGCGGTTTTAAAAGGGGTCTTCCGTTGTTTAGCTCGAACGGGAAAATCCGAAACCCAGTAAGTTAGGGCTCGATTTGCTCGAATTGCTAACACAGAATATTGATCGTTACGAATATTGAGGTATCGAGACAAATTAGCATGAAAATGAGAAAATACGATGTTATGCGTGAAAAGAATAATAAAAGGACACATATACGTATAAGTAAGGGTGATATATAATGTATTGGAAGTATTACGTATAGTAACAGTAGTAGAAATAGCGATGAAATAACAATAATAATAATAATAATAATAATAATAATAATAATAATAATAATAATAATAATAATAAAGAAAGTAAAATAATAGTGATAATTTTTAGAGAAAAGAAAAATAAAATAAAATAATAGTAAAACATTTATATAAAAGAATATGTCAATATTGAAAATAAATATAATAATAACATTACTAGCTAATCAATACGATAGTAACAAGATATATACATTATATAGAAATGATAATATGGTAACAGTAGTAATACTAGTAACTAATGGACATTTAATAGAACACATATATATATAGTATAGTAATAGAGATAATAATGATAGATAGGAATAAATCATAAAGAAAATATATATATATATATACACACAAAAATGATGATATGATAGTAATAACAAATAGTGGTGGAAAAAAAATTAAAAAAGATGATACTAGTGATGATAAGGGTATTTAATAAACAAACAATGAAATATATATATATATATATGTAAAATAATATAATAATAGTAATAAAATATACACCTTATACGAAAAATATAATAACATGATATAACGATAATAAATAATAAAGTTGCAAAATATTTAAAAGAGGAGGCCAAATTGTTTTTGAAACAGAAGTTTAGGGTGAAATTGGAAATAAAATAAAAGGAAAAGGACCTGCTCAGAACGTGCGAAGTATGGGGGGGCCTCAAAGGCAATTTATCCGCTTTATTAAACGCAGCGTTCAACTAAGGATTAATATTTAAAGCTGCGCAAAATTTTGGGGCAAAATCAAAGAAAATTAAAACTTGATTGTCGGATTCTGGAAAAGCGCGAGGACCAAGTGGGAAATTTTCCCAATTAATGAAAACGCGCGGACCCTCTGGAAGGGTCGGGTCGCGCGCACGGTTCTCTCCAAACGGCGCCGTTTTGGCGCTAACAGCCTATACATGAAACGGCGTCGTTTCTTTGTGTTATAAAAATGGGTTTTTTGTTCCAAAATTCATTTCAGCTCTGTCTTTTTAAAAAAAACTGATTGTCCCCTTTGTGTTCTCTGCAGGTCCGAAGGAGAGGGGAATCCCGGCGTCACTCCGGTCGCCGTTCTCTGTCACGCCGGCCGCCGGCTGGAAGGCCAAAAGTCGGCCTTTTTCCAGCGAAGCAGAAAACAGGTGAGTTTTTTTATTTTTAAAACCCCCTTTATATATATATATATATATATTAGTCTTAAAACAAATAATCGATGTGTATATGTGTATGAACAAATTTCAAAAAAGAAAAATGGGAAAGAATGATGAAAAACCTTGGCACGTTTCCCCCCCTTTTTAATTTACTATTTTTTGTATTTGGATGCTTTGACCCACCGTTTTTGCTTTCAAAGTTTTCGTTTTTTCATTCCCCCCTTTTTGTACAGATGTTGAATGGCTTTTATAGCCGAACCAAATATTAAAAAATACAATATGGCTTCTGTTTCTACTTGTTTGCTGTTTCTTTCCTGTTTGCAGGTCATGGCAGTGGCAGAGGCACGTGGGGCGGTGGCCAGAAGGCAGAGGCAAGTGGCTAGGCAAGTGGCCCTAGGCTTGCGGCGCTAGGGTTTTCAGAAACCCTAGCTTACTGAAAAGAAAAATGGGCCTGTTGGGCCTTGTCGGTTTGGGCTTTGTAGTTGGGTTTAGTTCGGGTTGTTTGGGACATGGGCCGGCAAAAATGGGTCGTACATGAAGAAGAAAGATGGATCTCTGAGGTTATGTATTGATTATAGGCAGCTCAATAAAGTTACAATCAAGAATAAGTACCCGTTGCCTCGAATAGATGATTTATTTGATCAGTTAAAAGGAGCTACTGTATTTTCAAAAATTGATTTTCGCTTGGGTTATTATTAGTTATGGGTAAAGGACTCAGATGTTCCAAAAATAGCTTTCAGAACCAGGCATGGTCACTATGAGTTTTTAGTGATGCCATTTGGGCTGACTAATGCACCGACAGTGTTTATGGATTTGATGAATAGAATTTTCAGACCGTACCTAGACATGTTTGTGGTGGTATTCATTGACGATATTTTAGTCTATTCCCGAGATGATAAAGAGCACGCTGATCATCTGAGAGTTGTATTACAAACTCTACGGGAGAAGTAATTGTATGCCAAGTTCAGTAAATGTGAATTTTTGCTATGGGAAGTTGGATTTCTTGGACATATTGTATCTGCTGAAAGTATCAGGGTAGACCCGAGTAAAATTTCAGCAATTATCAATTGGAATTCACCAAAGAGAGTGTCAGAAGTCAGAAGTTTTCTAGGTTTAGCCTGATATTATCGGAGATTTGTTAAAGGGTTTTTGGTGATAGCCTCTCCGAGGACTCGACTATTGCAGAAAGATGTGAAGTTTGAGTGGAATGATAAATGTCAAAAAAGTTTTGACAGGTTAAAAACTTTATTAACTGAAGCACCTATGTTGGTACATCCTGAATCGGGTAAGGAATTGTGATTTATAGTGATGTATCTTTAAATGGTTTAGGTTGTGTTTTGATGAAAGAAGGTAAAGCAATTGCCTATGCTTCAAGACAACTAAAACCACATGAAAAGAATTACTCGATACATGATCTTGAATTAGAAGCTATTGTGTTTGCATTAAAAATATGGCAACATTATTTATATGGTGAAAAATGTCATATCTTCACTGATCACAAAAGTCTGAAGTATTTGATGACACAGAAAGACTTGAACTTGAGACAACACAAGTGGCTTGAATTGTTAAAAGATTATGATCTTGTGATTGAATATCATTTGGGTAAAGCTAATGTAGTTGCTGATGCTTTGAGCAGAAAATCTTTATTTGCTTTTCGAGCAATGAATACCCGGTTATCTATTTCTGATGATGGTTCTATTGTGGCTGAATTGAAAGTTAGACCAGTATTTTTGCAACAAATTTTTGAAGCCCAGAAAAATGATGTTGATTTACAGGCAAAACAGGAACAATGTGAATTGAATCCTGATTCTGAATTTCAAATTGGATCTGATGGTTGTTTGTTTTTCAGAGACAGATTGTGTGTGCCGAAGAATTCAGAATTGGTACAAAAGATTTTATATGAAGCCCACAATGGTACAATGTCTGTTCATCCAAGTAGTAATAAAATGTAGAGTGATTTGAAAAAGATGTATTGGTGGCTGGGAATGAAAAGAGATATTTCTGAATTTGTATCCAAATACTTGATATGTCAGCAAGTGAAAGCTGAGCATCAGGTGCCTTCGGGGTTATTATAGCCAGTTGTTATACCTGAGTGGAAATGGGAAATAATTACAATGGATTTTGTATCGGGATTACAATTGAC
The DNA here is from genome assembly GCA_005393395.2 of Gossypium australe. Lineage (NCBI taxonomy): Eukaryota > Viridiplantae > Streptophyta > Magnoliopsida > Malvales > Malvaceae > Gossypium > Gossypium australe. The sequence goes on from CM016615.1 coordinate 94,810,495, forward strand.
TCCGATGAGAGAAAGATGTTATTTGGGTGATTGTCGACCGGTTAACAAAGTCTGCACACTTTATACCGGTACGTATGGATTTTTCTTTAGATAAATTGGCTGAATTATATGTCTCTGAGATTGTTAGATTACATGGGGTGCCAGTTTTTATTATTTCTGATAGAGATCCCCGGTTTACATCCCGATTTTGGAATAAATTATAAGAAACATTGGGTACACTGTTGCATTTCAGTACTGCATTTCATCCTTAGATAGATGGCCAGTCTGAACTTGTTATACAGATTTTAGAGGATATGTTACGGTGTTGTGTACTTGAATTTGAAGGTAATTGGGAAAAATATTTACCTTTGATTGAATTTACTTATAACAACAGTTATCAGTCTAGTATTAAAATTGCACCATATAAAGCTCTGTATGGTCGGAAAAGTAGAACACCGTTGTATTGGATAGAGCTTAGTGAAAAGAAAATTCTTAGAGTTGATTTAATTCGGGAAGCAGAAGAAAAGGTAAAGGTGATTCGAGATAGTTTGAAAGCAGCTTCTGATAGATAAACGTCTTATGCCAACTTTAAAAGAAAAGAAATAGAATTGGAAGTTGGTGATAAGGTATTCTTAAAAGTGTCATCTTCGAAGAAAGTTCTTCAATTTGGACGAAAGGGAAAATTGAGTCCAAGATTTATCGGGCCCTATGAAATTATTGAAAGAATTGGACTGGTTGCATATTGATTGGCGTTACCACCAGAGCTTGATAAAATCCATAATGTCTTTCATGTATCAATGTTATGACAGTATCGATCAGATCCTTCACATGTTATTTCTCCGATAGAAGTTGAGATTCAGTCTAATATGACATATAATGAAGAACCGATCAAGATTCTGGCACTGGAAACAAAAGAGCTGAGAAATAAAAAGATGTCATTGGTAAAAGTTCTTTGGCAAAAACATGGAATTGAAGAAACTACTTGGGAGCTGGAGGATACCATGAGAAAACAATATCCTAATCTCTTTACTAGTAAGATTTTCGAGGACAAAAATCCTTAAGGGGAGGAGAGTTGTAATAGCCCAATTTCAGTGAAGTCGGAATAATGGTTTTGTAACCAAAAATCCGAGTCGAAAAGATAAAATATTTTAATATTATGAAATGATTAGTAATGTGGTAGAAAGATTGCATGAGAATTTTGATAAGAAAATTTTATCAATTAGGTGCTTAATTGTAGAAAGGACTAAATTGCATAAAATGTCAGATTTGAATTCTAGTAGCTATAAGGATTAAATAACTATAGAATTTAAATCTTGAGGTCCTTAAATGGTAATTAGACCATTGATGAAAAATATGTAGATATTTTTGGTGAATCATCCATGGAAAAATTAGAAAAGATTAAGGACTAAATTGGAAATGGAAAAAATTTAAAGATGATAATTAAATTAAAATGAAATATCATCATTTTATATCATCTTCCCCAAATATTTCCAGGGAAACCCTAGGAAAGAGAAAACAAGCTTTCAAGGCATAAATTGGTAAGTTTCTATGTTCCGTTTTTAGTAATTTTTATATTTTTGAGATCGGGAAAGCTTAATTTCTCTATTTGGGGGGTTAATTTGAATAGGTATCAAAGTATAGAAAATTTTCCATGGATGAAAATTCTGAAATTTAAACGTTTATGATAGAAAATGAAAAGTTGTTGATAGATAAACAACTTTTATAAAGGGAAATTTGATGGAAATTTGATTTCGGGACTAAATTGAAAAATAGTAAAACCCATGGAAAATTCTGAAACTTTTAGAATACATGTGTTGTAAAAGTTATATTAGAATTTTGATTAGGCTTGGAATAATGATTAAATTTCATGAATTTCAATTTCTGAGCCTAGGGACGAAATTGGAATTAATCAAAAGTATAGGGGCAAAATGGTACTTTTGTCCAGATTGTAAATTGAGTTCAATAGAATATTAAATTGATTGAATTTATGATTAAATTCATTTATATAGATCCGGAAGTACCAAAGAAAGAGTTAGATCGAGGAAAGGAAAATATTTCGGATTAGTGGATTTTAGTTACGAACAAATATCAAGATAAGTTCGTATAACTTAAATGAGTATAAAAATGTGTTGTTTTTAAATACTATATTACATTGTATATGTTGTAGGAAATCTGTATGTATGAAATGTATGGGAATTGTAATGGATGGAATGGTATATGATGGAAATTTATTGATAAAGGGTAAAATTCCGTATGAATGCTGAATTCTGATGGATAAATGTGATTTCCCTGATAAAACTGCATGTGTTGCAGAATGGATTTAACCCAGACGGGTAATTTGAAATGAGTCTCTCGAGTATATGTTTCAATTAGGATTTAGCCTGGACTGGTAATCCAGAATGAACTCTATAGGGAATTCTTTGTCATATAAAGGATTTAGCCTGGACTGGTAATCCGAAAAAGCCCTTAGAGTATATGCAACAGCTAGAATTTAGCCTGGACTGGTAATTCAACTATCTGATATGTGGCTCGAGAGTGTACCTATAAGGTACTACTGGATATGAATTGACGGATAGTGAAATTGTACACCTCGATTGTACTACTTGAAATATCCATCGGAAATTCAAAGATTCAACGGATAAAGTGTATATTGTAATATGAGAAACATAAGATGGAATGTGAATATAGCATGATGAGCTCATCTATGCATATTGGTGTATTATGACTAACATGTTGGTTGAGTATGTGTGAATAGGTAAATTACCAAATAGCTGGAAAGCATGCTTTGTATGGTTAATATATTGAATGTAATGGTAAGCTTAATTTATGTTGTACGAGCTTACTAAGCATAATATGCTTACTAGGTTTTATTTTCCCTGTTTTATAATGCTCAAAGCTCGTGAAGGTTGGAGATTGGTTAGAGCAAATCATCACACTATCAACCTGTCGTTTTGGTATAAATGAAAATCTTATTTTATTAATGGCATGTATAGGCTAACTAAATCAAATGATGGTGTGTAAATGATGAATGAAACTTAGCCATTAGAATGGCTAATATATTTATGTTTTGATATATATTATGGCTGAATTATACTTGTAATTGGTTGGATTATATTTGCAAGTGTTGGTGCAGGAAAATGGAAAATTTAGGTGAGAAATGAGGCTAGGAAATCGCCTTATTTTGTCCACACGGGTAGACACATGGGCGTGTGTCTATGCCGTGTGTGACATACGGTGATACGGGCCGGCTCGGGATGAGTCGAAATGTATGCGGGTTGCCCAATCGTCTACGAGGAGGAATCAAGCCTTTGGAAAATAATTGGAAAATATGGATGCGTTTGCGGAAGTTTTAAGTGAATAAAAATAAGAAATGGTTCGGTCTGATGAAAAGAAATGAAAAATAGATAAATAAAATAAAAAAATAGGTAAAGGATAATTTTGATGGAGGTGGATAAACGAACTTAAACAAGAATCGATTCAACACTAAAGAGTGTCACCCTGAATTCTATAATGTTTAAGGTGGAAAATGGTAATCGATGATGGAAACAGAAATACGAACTTAACTTAAGAAAGATTCAACACTATATAACAGTGTCACCCTGTTTCTTATATCGTTAAGGTGGAAAGATGAAGATAGGTTGTTGAACGCCACACCAAAAGGGAATTTGGTGATAAGTTCAAACAAGTCGAAGACTCCACAAGCAAGCTTGATAAGTCTAACGAAACTTGTACGAAAATGAAGAGGAGATGAACTCACTCAAATGAACAAAAGTTCATAAAATTTTCTTAAAGTCTGAATTGTGAATTGTGTGTCAGAATTACATAGCCTTTTTATAGGTTGAACAAAGGCCAACTAAATAGTCTTCTAATCTTGCCTCTTAACCCTTAAGTTTTTGAAAGGGCACCAGCAACCTTTAACCCTTAACCCTTGAATTTTTTGAAGAGGCACCTAACAACCTTTTAACCCTTAAGTTCACCAAAAGGCACCTGGCACCTTTGTCTCTTCATGTTCACCAAAAGGCATTAGGCTAGTTGAATGTCGAATGAGGCCTGTAAAACACTGGGAATATAAGCAAGCAAATGCTGTTCGTCTTCTTAGAGAAGAACTTGACAATCTAAGCATGCAAAGGCAAGAATCTGAGCTCAAGAGGATTGAAGTTTGAATATTGAGTTGTTCCATAAATTTAAAAATCGTTGGTGCCCCAGGCGTGCCTGTATCATCCCCTCCCTCTTCAAGATGATTCGTCCTTGAATCGACCTGTTGGTTGTCCGAACAAAACTCCTTGCTCGTCTTTCCTCGATCAAATGAGACGGATGATAATTGCGATACCTGAAAAGAAAATTCACGAATTAGCAAGATCGGCTTCAAACAAACTTACAACCCACATATGGGCATCATCAAATAAGTAAATCTTATGTGATCGGGCAGCACCAAATTATCGCACAAAAGAAGTAATGCCTTGTCAAACACTTGCAACAAAATTGAAAAGATCTCAAGGCATGCATATGGTCTACTTGGAATCCATAAGTCATGCTTATCATGCAATAGTAAATTAAATGATATACATAAGCATCATAAGCAAATAGATGACAAAATTCCAACGGCACACATAATTGAACAACCAAACCTTGCATTGTTCGATATGTGGACTCTATCATATATGAATGATAACAAGTTTCAGATACAAGAATCCTTTTGTCGACCATTAAAACAAATAAACCATCAATAGGTAAAATAGAACATTTAAGCATATCATGATCTGAATGATTCACAAAAGTCGATTCGTTGATGCTAAGCTTATCATCATTCCAATTAGCAAATTCGAGCATCTTTTTGTCAAACATCAAAATAGATAGATCGTCAACAAACAAATTAGAACATTCAAGCATGTAATGATCTAATTGTGTTTCAACAACAAAATCGACAACATGACTATTGTCACCATCCGAAGAGTACAAGATGGGTTCATAGGTGCCTAGTGTCTCACCTTCAGAATTTGAAAGAAAATTTTCGACTTTACCTTGCTCCGTTAGCACAAACCTTCGCTCCTCAGAAGCGTAATGTAGTCGAAGATTCGTGGTTGAATGCTCCTTTTTCAATCGATAGGTGAACCCCATGTACACAAATTCCATGTACAACCACATGATTTGTTTAAGGAACGAATAGAAACTGAAAACAAAATTGACAAAATTCGTTACCTTATTCATAAGCCAAGTATCAAAAGGATAGTAATCTTTCAAACTTACCGGATGATTCTTGAGTTTTCCACAAAACAAATCGAAACATATACCCGATTTATGGGACTTAGGTTCCGAAAAATCAATCACGTTAGACCAATAAGAATTATGTACGTTCAAGATAAAGCGATCAAAACTCTTAACATATTTCAAAATGTATCTACAAAAACTCAAAGATTTTATTTTGGATAATGAATTAATCTCGTAATATCTACAATTAAACAAATTGGGGTTAAAAGAAAAATCATCATTATACAAAAAAATTCGATGGAGATTGAATCACTTCAAAACGCTTACCTTTCTTACCTTTTTCAATCAAATGAAATTCCGGGAGGTATTGAAATTGAAGATCTTTGGGCGCTACGTCGGAAAGCTGAAATGAAGAAATAGAACAAGAAAAAACTTCAAATGGGTTAGTTGAGAAATCACTCTCCTTTTCACTTTCTTTTTCTTTATTTTTATTTTCTTTTCTCTCAATTTTATTTTCTTTTTCAAACTTTTTTTCCTTTTCTTTTTCTTTTTCTTCTTTTCTTATTTTCTCAAGTTCGTTCTATATTCGCTCGTTTTCTCTCATGATCTTCTCTTGCCTTTCTTTTCTTTTTAGTTCTTTTTCTCTCTTCCTTTCATGACAACAAGAAGAGGATACAAAAGACTCAAAATGAGTAAAGTTTGGTTCAAGAGAAGGGTTAGCGTTCTCATATATATCTCGATAAGTTCTTCGGGAACATTTCTCTAATAGAGACTTAGAAGAGGAATAACTTGTTCCTTCTCGTTCGTCGCCTCAAAAAGATTCGAACTCGTATCTTTCTTCTCTCTGTCTCGAAAGCCTCGACGAACATGAGTCTTGATAAGAGTCTCTTCGCGAATAGTTTCAGGATGTACCTCGCTGTGAAGAATTTGACTCCGTTTTCCAACTCGATGACATCTTTCGGTCGAACATGTTTTCCATTTCACTCAACAAGTATTGGAAGTCGGCGGCTGAGAACCCTTCTTGCGGCATTTTGTTGCTGAAAAAGAAATTTTTACAAAGAAGAGAAATAAACAGTCAAAAATTAAAGTACCTTACCACAAAAACCTCACAAGGCACTCACAAGGAAAATTTCGCTCACACTTGTGTTTCACTCGTATAAGGCTTTTTTCTTTGATGAATACACTCGTGCCTTTTACCACTCACGCTCGTCTCACAATTTCGTACTTTGTTTCGAAAAGACTAACCGTGGCTTGAGGGTCGGTTTCAAAGTGGGTAACAAGGGATTGATGTTAGGTATAGGGTAGGCTAAACAAAAGAAAAGTTTTTTTGGTCCCGGGTAGGCTAAAATAAAGAAAAAAAAAAGGTGTTAGGGTGAAATGATGAGAACTTGAATGATGGTAGAATTTTTTTTTTTAAGATCGGGGGTAGAAATATGAAAGTAAAGCAAAACTTGCAAATTTAAAGAAAGAAAAAAAATTTCCACACGCTTTTTTTTTAACTCATATTTTTTTTTGAATTTTCGTATTTCTCTCCTTTTTTTTTTGGAATTCAAATATGAAGTACACGAAACAAAAGATTACAACTTGATTTTTTTATTTTTTTTGCGAACCCTTTTTTTTTACTCGTATATTTTTTTTGAATTTTTTTTCACGAACCTATTCCGGCTTCACGTATGGTCGTCGGCAGTCCTCGTTTTGTAGCTCTGATACCAGATGATACGGGGCGGCTCGAGATGAGTCGAAACGTATGCGGATTGCCCAATCGTCTACGAGGAGGAATCAAGCCTTTGGAAAATAATTGGAAAATATGGATGCGTTTGCGGAAGTTTTAAGTGAATAAAGATAAGAAATGGTTCGGTCTGATGAAAAGAAATGAAAAATAGATAAATAAAATAAAAAAATAGGTAAAGGATAATTTTGATGGAGGTGGATAAACGAACTTAAACAAGAATCGATTCAACACTAAAGAGTGTCACCCCGAATTCTATAATGTTTAAGGTGGAAAATGGTAATCGATGATGGAAACAGAAATACGAACTTAACTTAAGAAAGATTCAACACTATATAACAGTGTCACCCCGTTTCTTATATCGTTAAGGTGGAAAGATAAAGATAGGTTGATGAACGCCACACCAAAAGGGAATTTGGTGATAAGTTCAAACAAGTCGAAGACGCCACAAGCAAGCTTGATAAGTCTAACGAAACTTGTACGAAAATGAAGAGGAGATGAACTCACTCAAATGAACAAAAGTTCATAAAATTTTCTTAAAGTCTGAATTGTGAATTGTGTGTCAGAATTACATAGCCTTTTTATAGGTTGAACAAAGGCCAACTAAATAATCTTCTAATCTTGCCTCTTAACCCTTAAGTTTTTGAAAGGGCACCAGCAACCTTTAACCCTTAACCCTTGAATTTTTTGAAGAGGCACCTAACAACCTTTTAACCCTTAACCCTTGAGTTTTTGAAGAGGCACCTAACAACCTTTTAACCTTTAAGTTCACCAAAAGGCACCTGGCACCTTTGTCTCTTCATGTTCACCAAAAGGCATTGGGCTAGTTGAATGTCGAATGAGGCCTGTAAAACACTGGGAATATAAGCAAGCAAATGCCGTTCGTCTTCTTAGAGAAGAACTTGACAATCTAAGCAGGCAAAGGCAAGAATCTGAGCTCAAGAGGATTGAAGTTTGAATATTGAGTTGTTCCATAAATTTAAAAATCGTTGGTGCCCTGGGCGTGCCTGTATCATACGGCCTGGTACATGGGCATGTGATCTGGCCGTGTGTCCCCTGTATTTCAAAATTTCAAAACAGAATGCTCAGAATTGAGCATACGGGTGTGTGTCTCAGCTATGTGGTGACACGGCCTTAAACACGGGCGTGTGTCATGGCCGTGTGAAACATACACCTAATTCGAATTAAATTAATTAACCACACGGCCTAGCACACAAGCGTGCGGCATGGCCGTGTGGCGCAAGTCAGAGAGCAACCTAAATTGGACACGGCCTGAGGCACTGGTGTGTCCCTTGGACCACACGGGCGTGTAAGCCTTGGACCTTAGAAAAATTTTGAAATTTTGCGAAAAATTTCTAGATGTTCCGAATAAGTCCCGACTCGATTTTAATGCTCGTATTGGGCCTCGAGGGTCCATTTAAAGGAAGTTCTTAACAATCTCAGTTAATGAATAGTGATTTACATGGTTTATCTGAAAATGTTCTGAAAAGTTTTGGTAATACTTTGTAACCCTGTTCCGGCGATGGATACGGGTTAGTGGTGTTACAAAAATAGCCAAAAATTATATATATATATATATATATATATATATATATAAGTTTTCAAAGCATTCTTAAACCAAAATTCTCAAATAGCAAAAGCTTGGAGAAGTAGAAAACACCATTACTAACCTTTATGGAGCTTTCTCTCTCTAACTTTCGTTTTCTCTCTCAAAAACCCGTGAAGCCCTAGGCTGAAAGTTGAGAGTTTGATGGTGGAAATGAGAGTAGGAGGTAGTTGCCAAGTAATTTCAACAAAAACTCAAGGTGAGTGTCGAGATTATTGACAAAAATTGAAGGAAGAAGAAGAGAAATGAGAGAAGAATAAGAAAGACACCGTGGAGGGTGATGGTTGGCTGCAAGGATGAATGGGGGCTTCCTCTCTTCATTTCTTTCCCTTTAAAAATTATCCAAGTGTGCCACAGGCCCAAGTCCACTCATTCACGTCCAAAGTTTCTAAAATTTGTGGCCTATTTCCGTAATTCATAATCCAAATTCCCAAATTTATTCCATATGTCAAATATCTCATTTAAACAATATTTTCATCATAAATTTTTTTTAGAAATGTCCAAAATACCTTTTTAGGGTCAAAGTATCTTTTTGCCCCTTTTATGCCTCTAAGTACAATTTCTTCACAACAAATAGTTATTAACGATCCCGAATTATGAAACTCTCATTTAATGCTTAAGAAACATCCTTGGATAATGAGCATTATACTTTTACCATTTTCTTGGTAAAAATGGAAATTTTTCAATTTAGTCACCATACTTTCATTAGTATCCCCAAAAGTTATCTTCACCACACCAATACATATTCCAACTTATTCTTCACATTTCTCATTTTAGTCAAATTGCACTTTAGTCCTTAAACTTTTCAAAATTTGTTATTTGGCCTTTTGTCACATTATCATTTCTAAGATTCTTTTCATCAATTCTCATATCAAATATCAACTTTGATTCCATAAGAATCCTTTATTCGATTCATTTCTAAACTTTCTCGCCAATTCTCTTATTCACCACCAAAATAGTGTTACGTGTCTAATAGAAAATTTTGGGACATTACATTGATTGGGACAAAAATTGAAGACTTGTCTTCCAATAATGCATCTTACTTTGATCATCATTATAATATTAAATTTGGCTATTTTAGCTTTTGCTTAGAAGGGATTGTAATTGATATTTAGTATGTTAGTCTCGAAAAACTTCTATATATTTGAGAGACTTGTATAGGTTTTTCTACTGAATATTAAGAGCACTTACTAAGTTCATTGAGGAACATTACTTGTGAGAGCTCATTTGAGAAAGTAAAACCTCTCGTTGTTGGTTTTACAACCTAAGTTCTCAGGGAGAGAATTTAGTGGTGAGATGTTTAGTCTTTGAGTACAAAAGTGAGGATTCTTCACTAGGGTGTGATAGAACTAGGATCATTGGTGTATTTAAGTTTAAAGATAGTTGATTCATCTCATCGAGTTAGACTCCTTAAACTTAGAGAAAGTGAACTGCATAAACAATTTCTTGTCTGTTGTTTTTCTATTGTTTATCACAATGTCATTATAAGTACCCACTTCCACTATCACTTATGCTCATACTTTATTTCTTGCAATTTAACAACTAGTTAAGTCAACAATATATAATAAAAATTAATTAAAAAAAACAAAGTAATAAACCAAACAAACTTAAAAATAAAAGGATTTGAGCATGGCACATAAATACCCTCAAAGCTCAAAAGTATCATCAGGGATACTTTCTTTTTTATTTAACATTTTAGAAAAATAATTAAATTTAAGTTGTGGTCTCTCTATTATGCCACATAAATACTTTCTTTTTATATATTATAACATACTGGTCGAATATCAATTTTGACATTTTAACTATACTAAACTTGATATTTAATCTATATATTAATTTTTGGCATAATTTAGTCATAACGTCAATTTTCTTAAGAATATTATACCAACAAAAAAAATCATTTTATCATGATGATTTTGAATAGGTATTTTTAAGGAAAAAAAATCCTAATTAGTATTTTCAATATTATTTCTATTGTTACATGATTATTAAGTGAATTTTTTAAAACAATTTCAAAATGTCACACTAGAAATTTTAATAGAAAAATTTTAATGATGGTAACAATTGGAGCTGGATTTGTAAATTCGAAAAGTTGAATATTAAATCCCTAAAAATAAAAACAAGGGGACTAAATTCCAAGTATACATAGTGTATAGAGACTTAGAGTATATTTTAACTTTCAAATTTTTGTTGTATAATTTGATTCAAATAAATAATCAATCCAACGCAAAAGCGTAGTCCCAAGAAACTAGTATTAGATAAACGAAATGACCTATCAGTAGAAAAATGTTAAATTTTGCTATTAGTCATTTACTTTGCTAAATTTGTGGATTTAGTCTTTGTATTTAAGTTTGATTACTTTTAATCACTATACCTTTTGAAGTGGTCAAATTTAGTTCTTGTACTTCTCAAAATTTGAAATTTTATTCTTGACTCAAACAATAGCAACTAAATTTGTTTGGTTTAATCTTGAAGCAAACGACCGTGGTTAATCCATTAACTGAATTTCTAGCAAGTAATATTTGGAAATAATAAATTGACGTGTTATTATTCATATGATAATATGTTTACTACATCAAATTTGGAAATAGCAAAGCTTAACTCAATGAATTTAATAATTATTATTAGTTGAGGACAAGGGCGAAGCCAGGATAATTTTTTAGGGGGGGCAGATGAAATTTTAATTTTTTATAGTTTATATCTTTATAATTTGTAAAATATTAAATCAAATTTTTATAATTTTAGGGGGCCAAAATACAATTTTACCTTTATTAATTTAAATTTTTTAAAAAATTTTAAGGGCCTAAACAGAAATATTACATTTTGGGGGGGGCCGGAGCCCATTCCAGCCCCCTGGCTTCGCCTCTGGTTGAGGACTAAAATTTTAAAATTTGAAAAAGTATAAAGACAGGGACTAATAACAGAATTTAGCCTAGAACAATCAATCATCCATCCATCCGCCCGTCCACCCACCTACCCGCCAATCAATCTCTCATTTCTATTTCTGTGGGCACACCACAAGCGTTCATGCCCATGCTTTAGAATTATACTCCATGCAGCAGATTTTTCAGTTAAATAGAAAAACCAAAAAATTAATCTTTATAAATATGGAGTGATGTTCATCACATAAATTAGCTAGCTAGGTTAGGATCAGCCTACAATATTCTATCTACAACAGCTAGCGTGTGAGGCTCTAATTTATCCCAAGGAATAGGATGCCACATGCAGTATGGATTGGCCCCTACATCATTACCTAATTCCTACAGAGCACCACCGATGAAGAAAAAGCAGCTTCAGCCTCAAGATGACATCAACAAAGACCTTCAAATCATCAAAGCAGCAGCACAAGCCTGGCACTCTCACTCAGGTACCTCTAGGTCTACCAATGAATTCGATGCTTACCCACGTCGACATTTCAAAGCTAGGCCTTCAAGATTCAAGCTTGAAGCAATGAGCAACCCTTCTGTGAAGCTTAAGGACGAGCGCACTAGTATTGCTAATACTCCACATTGGGACTTCGCCCAATCACTGTGGGATTCATATGAGCTTGTCACCCTGGCCAAAAAGCTTGAGACTGCTCTGGTTCTCGATGACCCTTTTTCAGCAGCTGGGTCAGAGTTAGAAGGAAATTCAAGTAGAGCACAAAAAAGGGGAAAGGAGAGTAAGAACAGCCTTAGAAATCTGTTAAAAAGGGTGTCTTCTAGGAGATTCGTTGAAGCTGATATTAAAATCCCCCGTGATGATAACAATGGTTTTTGATCCTTTTTCTGTTTCCTGCTAGTCTTAGGTCTATGTGAAGTGTGAATTGGATTGGTGGGTCAACAGTACCACATTTTTCGTCCTGCAACAATAAACATAGTGATAGTAGTTCCTTTGGTAGTCTGAGATCCAACATATAACCTATTTTGAAGGTTATCCATCCTCTTTTCCCATAGTTTTAATTGGAATCTTCTTTTTAATATCTGTGCATTTGGAGTCGTTTAAATGTTGTTCAGATAACATATCAAAAATTATACCATATATATTTTTATTTACAAGTGAGTTATTTGATGTGAAGAACCAACTCATTCCTGGTCAAGTTATTTGATGTCTAGAACCACCAAACTTGTAGGCTTACACATGGAACAAGGTTTTTAGGTAGGATATATTTCCAGCGTTGCCACAATTGTCAGCTAGGCCTAGGCTTCCATTCACCTCAAGCATATTATTAGTTTCTTCAATCACATCGATATTTTATTTTTTATTTGCATTACAATTTAGGGTCCTACTTTGGACTTGAGGTGTTAACACAAAACTTGAATCACTTGCTTCTTTGAATTGTTGGCTCAATTACTTTAAATTTAACTGTTTGATTACTTCAACAATCAGGGTCGGGTCGGGTGCTAAGACTGATGAACCATTCATGTTATCTCAGTTAACAATTGGACAGCATCCAGAAGGCAACTCGATCAATACTATAGTGGCTTGATTAGATATGTTGCATATATATATATTATATATATATATATTGGTTCTGCTGGAATTACTGCATACGAAGGTAATGTATATGTGTATACTATATATTAGTATTCATAAATCATTTTCAATTAACAGCAACTACATATCATGCCACACCTAAGAGCAATTACTCTGCTATCCAAGCAACCACCATTAAGAGCTTAGTTAACTTACAAAGAAATAGAGAAAAAAGAGAACACACGAGTCTTGGTAGCATTCCAAGACAGTGACAGGTCATTTATTTAACTAGTGTATGAGCAGCAATACTCCATATATTTAGGTTACGTGGCCTGTCATTAAATCATGATCGACATGCTTACTCCAGAAGTCTCAAACTCTAGTGCATTTTGAAGGTCTTCCATTTGCACAGTTCAAAGGCTTTGTGTTTCTGCTGGATGTAGCCATCAGCTTGAGAATCAAGGGTGGCTTCATCAACGGTCTCTGCATGCTCAACCACCTGAACCTTCTTTCGGGAGTTTGCCATTGGGGACCTCTCAGCGCACTGATCTTCTTCCGGAAACTCAACCTTGTTGTTGAAGGCCTTGTGGACATTGGGGTACTGAGGGGCACCAGGGATCATGGTGGCTGATCTTTCCATTCGGGAAAGATGAGCTTGGTAGTCTTGGGACGTGGTGTCCCAACCGGAATTCTGTCTGGGAGTATATACTACGCTCCTTCTCATTGTTGTCTGTATCTACTCCCTTCGTTTCCAACTATGGCTATGAGTAAGCTTGTAATATTGGAAGCTGCACATTTATAGCAACCTTACATTATTTATTCGTAAGTGATAAGATTGCATCCTGTTCGCTGCTTTATCAGGTTGGATTCAGTTTAACCACATATACAGACGGAGGAATAAAATATTGGTAAAAGAAAAAGAACCAACGACAGAAAGATTTGGTTAGAATGTGATGTCACCTGCTGCGTTATTCAATATACAGGAATCAGAATTTCTTTATGATAGTGAACACGTGTTTGAGGTTCCAGTGGCTGGTTTAGGAGACGTTTGTTAGAGCCAAAAAGATACCCTGAAAAGCAGATCCTCTCGAATTTTGCTAATGGGGATCAAACTAATTTGCCATCAACCCCTCTGAAAAAAAAGTTGCAGAATCGAATCCTTAGCATCAAGAAAAATTATTTTAAGCTTGCCTGCTTTCTTGGAACTATTTCACTGAAATATTTTGAATAAGATATTGGAACCCCCTGCATAGTTGGATCACATTCTTATAAAAACACTACTTGCAAATTGCAATGAAAATTGTTTTGAAGTGCATTAATGCAAAAGTATATCATAATTACGAAGAAACTGTCGCTAGTAATAGGAATCGCTTACAGCTACTCTAACCTCTTAGTCTGCGTGTTGCTTTCTTCTCCTTTAGAGTGATTAACACTTGTAATTCTTACAATTTCTTCTTCTTTTACAAGAAAAAAGAAAAGAAATTCCTTCCTACACCCATCTTATCATTAAACATTGTAATATACCCCCCAACTGACCAATTACTGATGATGATCAGAGCCAGTTATTTCCAACTATGAACTATCGAGAGCACAAAATGACAGAAACATCAAGATGAGATAGATGCCAACATTTGCTTTTACCCAACTGAACAGGACTTCCACTTAGTGTAACTTATTATTCTAAAATATATACCGTTCGATGTTATCAAAAAGCTTACTTGTTAGGCAAGCGAGCCCTCTTTGGCTTCTTTTGATTCCAACATGGAGAGAAGTACCTTGTTATCTCGTCTATTGCTGCTAAGGAACTAATAGCACTGGTCAAAGCAGAAGAAGAAACTCCTCTGCTTTTTATCTGTCCTGGCTTTGGGGGTTTCCTCAGAATCGTCACGGACTCCCATCAAAGAGCTCGTACCTGGAGACTCGGGCGCCAAGATGGAGTTCTCCGAAGCAAAAATTCGAGGAGGAATAACTGTTGGCTCAGGAGGACACATACCAGAAATAAAATTTAGGAGCATCTGGATTATTTCACTGAAATTAGGACGAGCATTTGGGTCCTCCTTCCAAGATGATGTTAGAATGATGGCCAATTCCTCCGGCAGGTGTTCAGCACTAGGCCTCACATTCTGTATTGCAAAACATCAGCTAAATTTAACAATACTTGAAATACAAAAGGTTTTAGCACACAAGCTACTTTAATCAATCAGTATAACAAGACTGGACTAGAAACATTACATGGGGGGTTATTACCTTAAAAGCAGCTGCATATGCTGCCTGGAGATTTGACATGCCTTCAAATGGTAACTTGTTGTGCAGGAGCTCCCATAGCACAATCGCAAAGCTGTACGCATCCACTTTATGGTTATAATGCTTCTTTTCTCCTTGCCTTAATGTGACAGTGCTGTACAACTATCATAGTTTAGCCACACAACCAAGATTAATTAGTGGTTTAGTATGAAAGGGACTGAACAACAAACCAAGGTGAAAATATAAGTACCTCTGGAGCCATCCAGCGGTATGTTCCTGTTTCAGCAGTCATCATCTCTGTCAATGTCTCCTCTCGCGCTAAGCCAAAATCTGCTAGTTTAACTGTTCTATTGTCTGCTGTCAAAAGCAAGTTTTCTGCAGAGAGAATATGCAGATACAGTGAAAATTATGACCTCCCAATGCTATGTTGAATCATTCGTGTCGATAGCATCAAGTCTTCTATTTCCACCGTCTGAGGGGGCATTAAAGATGGATGTGCATAACTTCTAGTTAAGCAGGATTAAGTTGTAACACAAAAGTTAACTCACACAACTGGTTCTCTTAAGTCAAATGTTATTATTTTCTTTATAGCCATTATACAAGTACAGCAAAACAACAACAGACAAATATAAGATGACAATAAAACATGAGACCCTAGTTTCACCACCTAAAACAATCAATATGCAGCTTAATAGACTTAATGGTAATGATTTGACACCATTTGTGATACTATCTTTGACAGGACGAGTGAACCCAACATCTGGAAGAGATTCAATTTGGTTTCCATTGGAAGCAAATCCATGCTTTTCTCCAATTATATCGGATGCAACTGATTTTTACTTATATAATACAATTGGGGCTTTTATAGGTTCCTTGACGCCAACCAACTGCATCAGATTTATATGCAACACAAAACTTGCATGTCAAAATGCCGGCTCTACACCATATTTTCATTCTGAATACTGAGTTGGAATTTAATATTTTCCTTACAACTTCTTAGAGTTCCCACCCCTTTTCACATGCATGAACTGCATAATCTTCTTGCATCCCTTCATAGTTCTTAGAGATGAAAAAACTCAATAAAGCCCACCGGCAATCAAGAAACTAATTCACTTAATTGATGTGGCCATCTGATTCAAAATTGCCCTATGCCTCCGTAAAGCAAAATCCAAACCTTATCCACGTTCAAATTTTCAAAACCCAAAAAATGCAGATGTAAAATGAGAGAATTACCAGGCTTCAGATCACGGTGTATGATCCCATGAGAATGCAAGCATTCCATAGCACAAGCTATATCAAGTGCGAAACCAATAGCAACACGCATATCTAAGCACCTCGGCCGCATGTTCAGCAAATACTTCCGTAGAGTCCCACCCAGCAGAAGCTCAGTAACTATCACCATTACAGGCTCCTTGCAGGCACCAATAAACTGTTAAAGACAAGGGTTCAACAATCAGAGTTAGAATTGAAAGAAACTATTACAATGGCTAGTCAAGTATTATCATCACTTAAACATCACATAAGCAACTATGCTAAGGGAACTGTATCCAATCCAACCCAACCTTCACTAGATTTTTATGCTGCACTCTAGACAACATTGCAACCTCTCTTGCAAACCGTCCTTCTCTCTTGGCTATCTCCTCAGGAGTTTCTTCCTTATGAAGTATTTTAATTGCAACAGTCTGGTTTTTATATCTGCAAAAAGAGGAGACAAAAGAAAGAAAGTTGAGAGAGAAAAGGTGACATTGCTACAAACAATATATATATATAATTACGGATAAAACGGGCTGAAAACATATTCAAGATCTCAATCCAGATGCAACTAAGTATAATTCAATGAAAGTCTTCACTATTTTACAAGAAGAATTAGGTATTCCCACTCCCCAGTTTCTGTTTGAGAAACAGATTCAAGTTTTAGACAAAATGGGGAAAGA
Organism: Gossypium australe; assembly: GCA_005393395.2. Classification (NCBI taxonomy): domain Eukaryota; kingdom Viridiplantae; phylum Streptophyta; class Magnoliopsida; order Malvales; family Malvaceae; genus Gossypium; species Gossypium australe. Next base: position 94,827,650 of record CM016615.1, read on the forward strand.
ATAGAACATAATCTAGACATGAATGCCTGGAATATCAGCTAAACGTAAAACCCACAAATAAATCAGAAAGACTACTAATTCCCCCAATTGATAGATTTTGAACAATGTAATGATGAAGTAGGTGAATTTGGCAAAGAGAAAAAAAAGTTGGGACTCACAGTGAAGGCATTACCCAGAAAAATAAAAACCAGTAATCAAAGAAGGAAAAAAGTAAAGGATTTTGCAAACTTACTTTCCCTCGTAGACCTTGGCATGAGCTCCTTCTCCGATTCTTGGACCAACATAGAGATGCTTTGGATCAATCAACCATTTAGCATCCAATTTGAACTCATCAGCCGTGTAAATCCTACTCCCAGAATCCATAATTCTAAAAGAGGAAAGGGCTCAAACATCTATATCTAGCGAGTAATCATCAAAAAAGTTTACCCCCTTTGTAAATAAAAAAAAAACATATATCAGAAACTCAAAAAGATGGAAGCTTTTTCAATGCTCATTCATTCACCAAAAAGCTGGAGTTAAGGGAAGAGAGTGAGAGAAGCAGAAAAAGATATGATCTGGGGTGGTGTATGTTTTCGATAATAAACCTCAAAGATGCAAAGTTTCAGAAGTGTAATGGGTTGGATGTGTCCTAAATGAAAGGAGGCAAAAGAAAGGAACCCCACGTGTGTAGTGTACTGTAGTAAAAGATGGAGGAAAGTAGATGGGATGAAGAAAGATACCCCAAACTACAGCAAATTAAGGAAAGCAAGGGAAGATACGTTGAAAGTCCAATCTCCAAACATGTGTCATCAAAATTCATGGGGAAAGGAGAAGACTAGAACAACATCAAATCTGCTCTTCCATCATTTCCTAATCTCTCATTTTCAAGAGAGTATTTAATAAAAGTGTTCTATTTTTATTAAAAAAAAACTTAAGTAAAAATATAAAATAAAATATTTCTAGAATATGAATAAAACTTATCTACTTAAATAAGATTTATCTAACTAAATAAATTTAAAATATATACGTATTTTAACACCCTTCCTCAAGTTGGTGCATATATATATCAATCATGCCCAACTTGTTTAGAAGAAAATCAAAGCTTATCGTAGAGAGCCCTTTAGTGAGTATGTCAGCAATCTGTTGTTTTGAAGGAACAAACGTCATGCACACTTGGCCTTCTTCAATCTTCTCCTTGATAAAGTGTCTATCAATCTCAACATATTTAGTTCTGTCATGCTGGACTGGGTTGTGAGCAATACTAATGGCAGCTTTGCTATCACAATACAACTTCGTTAGTGAAGTTATTGGTTTCCTAAGCTCTTCTATAATTCTTTTTAACCACATCATTTCACAAATTTCTTAAGCCATTGATCTAAACTCAGCTTCTGTAACATCCTTAAATTAGGGGTTCGGCATTTTGCTTTATTCTGTGTTTGGCTTGCTAAGTTTGTTAATTGTGTGTGTTCGGGGGTCTTGGGAAGGCTCGGGGTTGAGCCTAGGCCCTGGTGAGATTTTGCTTTTTGGGCACTTAAGGGGGGAGAGTTAGTGAAGGCAGGACTTAAGAATAAATGTTTGTATCTGGACGTCACAAGTAGCCAGGTGGCCTAGTGGTTGGCGTCACAAGGGAGCATGGGAGGAGAGTGTTCGAATCTCATCTGTTGCAACAAGGGGCTTTATTTTTGTGCTCAGGTAAGGGAGGTGGCTGAGTGAAGATCAAACTTTGTAGGAGAGAGGGGAGACTTGGTCAAATAATTCGAATGGGTGATGGGGAGTAAATCAAGGAGTAAATCAAGGGGATTTGGGAGTGAGGTGATTGTTGGCCGAAAATGGAAGCTAAGGGGGAGGTGAAAATTCGACTAGGAGGGTGTTAGGTAGCATATTCAGTCAAGGGAGAAGCTTGTGTGTCGAATTTTTCTTGGGTTTTTCTTGTTCATCTCTCTGCGTTTTTGTGCAAATTGTGTGCTGGTTGCTTAGTGCATTTTGGGTTACTTTTACACGTACCAATTGGCCGAAAACCTTACTCTTCTTTCCTTCTTCATTATTTCTTTCTTCTAGCCGAGACTCATTTCTCATCATTCTCCTTTTTGCACCTTTTTCTACACCATTAGCACGTAGCCAAAACTCCCTCTTCTCTTTCAATGTTCTTGCTACTCTTTTCTTCATCAACGGAGTTCCTTTTTTCATCTTTTAAATCGACTTCTCATTTCTTTTGCCTATAGACGAATCTCTCTTTTCCATTTCTTACTCTTTGTTTTCCCATATAGCTGAACCTTAATTCTCTTTCTTTGCTTCTCTATTTTTTTTTCTCCATTAAACCGAACCTCTGTTTTTTCCCAATCTAAATTGGTGTTTCGCTTCTATTACTTTAGCCGAATCAGGGGTTCTGGGGTCTTGTTGCAAAGGCTGAATCTCTTTGCAGTCGACTTCTCTTCGATCTAAGGTAATGATAAGTCTTTCTTATTTCTTTTTTCCTTTTCCCTCATGTGTTCACATAGCCGAATGTGTCATTCCTGTTTCTCCAAATTGTTGTCTAACTCTTTCTTTTCTCCTCTCATCGTGGAACATATATTTCAGTTCAAAGCCTTAGCCGAATCTGTTGTGGGACGGTTCTTCATTAATCAAGGTAAGGAGTTCTCTCTCTGGTTTCTTTGCGACTATTCTCTGTTCGTTTTACTCTGCCATAACCTAACCTTCTTGTTAGACAATCACCATTCTTTCACTGTGTTACGTTACTGATCTAGACTTTCTTCATGGAGGCGAGTGATAGCCGATCTAAGGGGGTTGCATTAAGGGAGCCTGAGGGGAGTGGACTCATAGCCTATGCTCCTAAGTTCAAACGACGTAGGGTGTCAACAATTCGGGATTTCCCGCCGGGTTGTGGAAAGAAGTCGACATTTGATTCGGATAAGCAAATCATGGTCGTTGGCGCTAGTGAGGGTAAGTGTTAGTAAATCGTACGGTTAGTCGTGGATTAGAGATCTCCCATTGTTGTTGCTGGAAGCTAATAATGTGATATGTTGACTTAGGTGACGTAGAGCGGGAGTGTCTAGTTCTCCACGTAATCAGGTGTGTAATCTCACACCTTTATTTCGTTTTGTTTCGTATTATACTATGGGTCGGCTAAAGGCGAAAATACCCTTAACGAGAATGCAGTTGAGATACCCTAGTGGGTAATGTGGGAGATATACCAGGTGAGTAAACTTATGACTATACCATTTTGGGTAATTAGCATGATTGTGTGTGCTCTGATTATCTGATATACATTGATGTATGTATGCATTTACCACATTATGATGATATGATATGTTTCATGGGAAAGGGATATTGATGAACGTGGAAGTATATTCGGTGGCTCTGCCACATGTTTCGGTGACCCTATCACATTATTTCGGTGGCACTGCCACAATTTCGGCGATGAGCAGCGTGACTGCCATCGAGGTGTGTAGCGGATGAGGGTTGATTGTAGAAATCCCCACAGGTGTGTTTTGGTTGGAACGGGTGGTGTGTAGAGGATGGATTATTAGGTTGGGCTGGGTTGCATCGCATACATTTATCTGTGTGACCATGCTAAAAGGGCTCAGGCCCAGTTCATTTCTATATGGGCTTCGCCCAGTTTGATTTCGTAAGGGGCTAAGGCCCAGTATGTATCTGAATAGGCTCGGGCCCAATTAATGTTCGTTTAGGGGATTGCACACTGAGTTCTCGTAACTCACCCATCTGCTTAATTTTGCAGGTAATCCTTAGCTTTGAGGATTTGGAGCCGAGGTGGACTCTGTGGTGGCCATACATCGTTTCTTTAGTAAACTCTGTTTCACATTACTTTAAATTTATGTTAATTTGGGAATATGTTCTGTAATAAGGCCACTGGGATGTTATTTTGGTTTTTGTTTTAATGCGGTTAATATCTATTATGAAATGATCAATACGGGGTTTTACTAAAAACGTAAATAACTGTTTTCTAAAATATTAATGAACGGTTCCCAACCTATAGATAAATAAACTTGGGATTTTCTTAAAACTACAATAACTGTTTCAAAACAGCACATTTCTGAAATCCTCTAAATCTGATTTTTGGGTTATAATACAAGTTGCGGTGTTGGTAATATTTATAACTTTTTGCAAGAAAACCTTAAAACATCTAATTTTCTAAATGGAAATAAGACTCGAAACTTTTAACGATCGCGAAGTTTCTTTAGGAACCTTTCCATGTGACATGTCAGATCCGGTCGTAACGTCTAGGCCGGGTTTAGGGTGTTACAGCTTCTGTACTACTTCTTGCTACAACACTTTGTTTTTTGCTTCGCCAAGTCACAAGGTTTCCCCAAACAAATGTACAGTATCCTGATGTAGATCTTCTATTTGTTATTGAGCCTGCCCAATCTGCATCAGTATAAGCTTCAATTTCTCTTTGTTCGGATTTCTTAAAGAATAACCCCTTTCCAGGTGAACTCTTCAAGTATCTGAGAATTCGAAACACTGCTTCTTCATGTTCCTTCATTAGGGAGTGCATAAATTGACTCACTAAGCTCACTGCAAAAGCTATGTCTGGCCATGTATGTGAAAAGTAAATTAACTTACCAACTAATCTTTGGTACTGCCCTTTATCAACTAATTGATCTTCTTTATTTCCGAATTTTATATTTGGATCAATTGGTGTGTCAATTGGGTGGCAACCACTCATCCCAACCTCTTTTAAAAGAACAATCACATATTTTTTCAAAGAAACCACAAGACCCTTCTTTGATCGAGCAACTTCTATTCCAAGAAAGTATTTCAATGGACCCAAGTCTTTGATCTCAAACTCTAATGCTAGATGCTCCTTGAGACGCATTATTTCATCCACATCATCTCCTGTAAGAATGATATCATCGACATAAACTATAATAACTGCTATTCTACCTCTTTGTGAGTGTCGATAAAATATCGTGTGATCAGCTTGCCCTTATGAGTAACCTTGTTTTTTAACAACTTGAGTGAACCGTTCAAACCAAGCTCAAGGAGACTACTTTAGACCATACAAAGATTTCCTGAGCTTACATACTCGAGTTCCAATTTTTTCTTCAAAACCTGGAGGAGGATCCATGTAAACTTCTTCTTCAAGTTTCCCATTTAGGAAAGCATTCTTCACATCTAGCTGCTGTAAGGACCAATCAAGATTAACAGCAATTGATAAAAGAACTCTAACAGAATTTAATTTGGCTACTGGAGCAAATGTTTCAAGATAATCTATCCCGTATGTTTGAGTGTACCCTTTAGCCACCAGTCAGACTTTGTATCTATCTAAAGATCCATTCGGTTTGAATTTGGTTGTGAACACCCATTTACAGCCTACAATTTTTTTCCCTACAGGTAATTCCACTGTTTCCCATGTACCTTTTTTTTTCAAGAGTGTGCATCTCCTCTAAAATAGCCTCCTTCCACTCAGGAACTTGTAAAAGTATCCTTCACATTTTTGGGTATTTTCACAGTATCGAGACACGAAACAAAAGTTGAGAATGTCGAAGACAAGGCTTTATAGGACACAAAGTTAGACATGGGATATTTGACAACATTTCTAACACCTTTTCTTTTAGCAATTGGAATATCTAAATCAGAAAACTTATTGGTTGGATTATGAGCTTTACCTGCACTTTTGACAAGATCTTGCGGGTCTGATTCTTTGTGATGAATCTGGTGGATTCCACTTTCTTGATTTTGATTTCTTCTTGAGTAAACAATTAACTCATTTGTTTGTTCTTTATTCTCATGATCAGACTCTACACATTTATACTCATTTTCATTAACAACATTAACATCACTAATTTTTGTGTTAATCATAAATTCACCTTCCCCATTATTAGAATCCCTATGTTGTGTATTCCTAGTGTTTTCTTGATCAATTATATAATCTTCCTTACTATAATTCCCTCCCTGAAGATTAGAATCAAAGTAAGATTGCGTTTCAACAAATGTTACATCCATGGTAACAATAATTTTCCTATCAAATGGATTGTAATATTTGTAACCCTTTTTATTAGAAGCATAGCCAACAAAGACGCATTTTTTTGCTCTAGGATCTAGTTTACCTTGGTTGTGAAGATGAACAAAAGTACTACACCCAAAAACTCGAAGGGATAAATCTGTGATCAATTTAGAGTTAGAAAAGTTATCTTTAAAAAGACTGAAAGGAGTTCTATAGTTTAGAGTTTTACTAGGCATTCTATTAATAAGATATATAGCTGTTAACAAGGCTTCACCCCAAAGATAATGTGGTACCTGACTAGTAAACATCAAGGCTTTAGTTACTTCCAAAAGATGTTGGGTTTTTCTTTCTGCAACCCTATTTTGTTTTGGTGTATTTGTACAAGAGCTTTGGTGGACTATACCATGTTTGGTTAAGAAAACACCTAATTGGTCACTAAAAAAATTCCCCACCGTTGTCACTCCGAAGTACTTCTATTCTCACACCAAATTGTGTTTTTACCATAGCATAAAAAGACAAACACATTTTTAACTTCAAACTTATCTTTTAATAAAAACACCCAACAAATGCGAGTATAATCATCAATAAATGTGACAAACCAACGTTTTCCTGAAAAAGTTGAGACTCTCGAAGGTCCCCAAACATCACTATGAATTAAAGAAAAAGGTTTGGAAGCTTTATATTTTTGAGGTGGAAGAATGATCGATGATGTTTAGCCAATTCACAAAATTCACTATGATATGAAGAAGGACTTTTATTTTTAAATAGATCAGGTAACAAATCTTAAATAATAAAAATTAGGATGTCTAAGCCTATAATGCGAAATCATAACCTTATCAAAACTAGAGGCAGAATTTAAACATAAATTAGTTGTTGATTGACTTAGATGGTCGTCGTCAAAAAGGTAAATTCCACCAGATTCTTTAGCATTGCCAATCATCCTCCCCGAGACTATGTCCTGAAATTTACACATAGAGGAGTCAAATATAACATGACAATTCGAGGATTGGGATAATTTACTGACCAATATGAGATTACAAGATAGATTAGGCACATGTAAAACATCATGTAAAACCAAGGAAAGCGAAATTTTAACAGTTACTTTCCTGGCTATTGCCGAGAATGACCCATCTGCTACTTTGATTTTTTTTTGTTTCCTGCATAAGGTGTGTAAGTTGAGAAAAGAAAATGACTACTAGTCATGTGATCACTAGCTCCAAAATCAACGATCCACGTGTTTGTTTTACAAGGCTTGGCACTGAAAAAATAGAAAAATCAGTACCTGATAAGGCAAAGGAGGAAGAAGGATTATTGGATGAGTTAGATAGATAAAAATTCATCCGAAATTGTGGTGATTGAAAAAGCTTGTGTAAATGCTCTAGTTGTTCCTTAGTGAATGGAGACCATTCTAGAGAACTTTGGCCCTCATAATTTTCATTAGTTGTTTCAACGGTAAAACTTTCTTCCTCTGTTTGATTGCTGGATCTCTTATCTCCAATGAAGGTTGTTTTAATCATGATGCTGCTAGAGATAACCTAGCTCAGATGCCATGAAAGTTTTCAAGAGAGTATTTAATAAAACTGTTCTATTTTTATTAACTAAAGAATTGAACTTAAATAGAGAAAAGAGTCCTAATCCTAATTGGGAAAATAATTCCCTTATTCTAATAAACTACTAAAACATGAGGGAAATTAGTTCCCTTATTATAATAAACTACTAAAAGATAAAATAAAATATTCCTAGAATATGAATAAAACTTATCTACCTAAATAAGATTTATCTAACTAAATTTAAAATATATATGTATTTCAACACTGTCTTATAACAAGAGTGCTAATGTAAAGTTAGATTTTTCTATAGCCAGTAATTAACATGATGATTTTCTTTTTCTAAATATTTTTTGAGATGTAATTACAATTTGAGGACAAACAAATTGATAAACCATAAAAGCAACATATTTTAATCCCATATTTAGTATGTTTTTGGATGATTTAAGCCTCGATTGATATAAAAAGGTGCTCTTAATCCTTTCTTTTCATGTCTTATACCCAGGAAAACACCCGAGGACGAAAAAAACATAAAACGGGCCCAAAACGGAGTAAATGGGTCATATCACGAAATCCACACGGCCTGGACTTAAGCCCACACGGCCATGCCACATTGATCATCTAGAACACGGCCTTACCCCTGAGTCACACGGCCGTGCCTTATTAAAGAAGTCCGAACACGGCTTGAAGACTACTCACACGGGCGTGTGACATGGCCGTGTCCCTATCGTGGCAAAAAGCAATTTCAATCGGATTTGGATACTTTGGGGCGAAGAAACACATTCCAATAGCCTATATAAACCCCCTAAGTGTTACCTGAAAAGGGGGGCGGTTAGCTAGGCCAAGGATCCAAGCCGCAAAGGTCAGAGTTGTGGGAATCACTCGAAGATAGCCAGTTGATCCATCTCTAGAAGCCGGAATTCTACTCAAGATGGTGAATCTCTCCTTCAATTCCTTCAGGGAGTTTTAGGGATTTCTTATGTTTTGTTTTATCTTTTCTTCTGAGATGTTTTCTTTATTTGTTATGAACTAAACCCTTCAGATACCTGAAGTGGATGAAACCTAGATGAATCTTGTTATTATTTTCTGAACTATAAGATAAATACTTGATTTGTTCTTAGTTATGTGTGCTTAATTTATGTGATAATGTTTTCGGGATATTAATTCAAGTCAGATGTGCTTAGGTGGTAAAGCAAAAGTCCCTGCCTATTCATAGATCTAGCATAATTAAAGCGGAGTCGTTCGCGTGCCTAGAGATAGGGTGACGAGATTTTGCCGGATTAGGGTGAAACCTAATATGGGAATCCATAGATCGATTTACTGCTATTCTAGGGGGTTATTAAGTGAGAAAGAGATTTCCGTTAATTAACCTAGGGTTAGACATTATTCGCTTTGAGAGAGGGTTTAATATACATTAGGGAGTCATACGGATCAAGTGAAGTGAATAAATCGTATGGTTCAGTGTTAGATAACAAGTGAAGTCTAGGTGGATTCTTCCTGAGGGTATCGTCTTAAATCAACTGAGTCTTCCCTCAAGTTATTTTCCAATTCATTCTTTTTGTCTTTGCGTCTTTAGCTTAGTGGTAGTTAAGTCTAAACAACTTCACTTATTTTAGGCTAGATAATAAAAAGAAGGTTAGTATTAGTACTTTTAGTTCCTTTGGGTTCGACAATCCGGTCTTGCCTAAGCTATACTACTGTTCGATAGGTACACTTGCCTTTAATCATTGTTAGAGTTAGTTTGCAGGTTCGATCATTCTCTTTATAAATTTTAAAACTCTGATTCCAGTGATCACAAATATAGGTTATTAGAAATCTTCATAAGAACAAAGCCACATAATTATTTTTAGATTTGTTCATGAATTCGATCTTGACTCAATTTTAAAAAAAATTAAACTTGGGCCTAAACTTGACCTAGCCTAGCCCACCCAAAAGCCTATATTAACTTCTGACTTAAGGTTTTGGATGAATTAGTTAAGAATTAATATAGTTATTACCTTTCGGTCTCAAATTAAATTAACTAACTGACATAAGTTATTTATCTTTTGATCTCATAGTTTAAATTCGGTTAAATCAAGAGATGTTCGATAGACTATTCTTTCGACCTCATCTACCTAAAAAAACTTACTAGGGTCATCAATCCTAGGGTTTAATTGCACTCAATTTAATCCAACTAATTCTAAAACAAACCCTAATTCTTCAGTCAATTAATTCTACCTTCGCTCGTTAATCTCCCTGCGGGTTTAGTTCCTCATGAATCTAGATGCAAATTTCACTAATTTCAATTCAGACATTCAAACAAATATAACAATAACAAAGAAGGGAAAAGAGAATTTTGATTCATTGGGATGTCGATTGGGTGCAAAACTGAAAACTTGTTTAACAGTCATTGAACAAAACTCGATCTCAATCCGAACTAAAATTGCAATTGAATCCAAAGCTGAAGTAGCAATAAGTTCCCAATTAACAAACCTTAAATCCATAAACTAAAACTAAAACTAAGGGAATAAGCTCTATCAATCAGGTATTAAGTGTTACTATATATAGTATGATGTTTTCTGACCATATTAGGTTAAATACAAGTGATTAAGACGGATAAAATGGCTTGTTAGACGAAAACACCCTTAGCTATAATTTGGCCTCGTTAAATTGATATCGCGAAACCACAGGACCAGTGTCGTGACATTTAACATCAAATTGGAACTTCCTTGGCCTTGAAGTTGGGTGTTGCGACATTGCACTCTAGTGTCGCGAAATCAAAAGTGAATGATTTCTTCTGAAGGTTCAAAGTAGAGTGTCGTGACATTGACACCTTTAATACCCCAATTCTGCTTTAAAGTTGATGGTCGGGACACCACCGGCATATGTCACGACATTGAAGTTGTTCCTTTGATCCATTGGCCTAAAATGGTGTCCTGCACACTCAATTAACCTAGTTATCTTTCATTAGGCCTGAATTGTCCTAACAGGTCATCAAAGCACTCAAAACCACTTATTTTATTGAAGTTGAATATGAAATACTAAAATAGAAAAATCCTAGAAAGCTAATCAAATTACCTGAAAATAAGCTCATTGAATGCTAAAAAGAACCTAATTTTGGCAGATTAGTTAGGACTTAAATCATCAGTTGTATTGTGAGAAATATAGTGGATCATTACTCTAGGTAAGGCCCGCAAGTATAGGCTAATGTTGAACTGCGTAAATGATACCAATGTTCATCTTTACGTATATGCACTTTTGGTTTCATGATTGAAACTATGACCACAGTTCCAAGCACTATTTTAGCCACAGATTCTTGTTTGCTGAAGCACGTATCCCACCGTTTCTATAATTGGTGTCAAAGCCTCTCAATAAACATAAATAATGATTATCTTGGTTGATATACTTGTTTGGAATGGAATGATCTTCAATCTAATGCCACTTATGCTCAATGGAGTAAATTGTGCATATTGGAAAGCTAAGATGAAAGTGTTTTTTGAGTCAATGGATGAATAAGCCTGGAGGATTGTTGTAACTGGATGGACTCATCCGTTAACTGAAACTGAAAGACTAAAAGCTCTCAAGGCCAAAACACCCTGGACTACTGAAGAAGAAAAGACTGCTATTGCCAATTTCAGAGCCCTTTATGCTATTTTTTGTTGGGTAGATACAGAGGAGCTCAAGAAAATCTCTGAGTATACTAAAACCAATAAGGCCTAGGAAATTCTAAAGACAACCTATGAATGGACTAATACATTGAAACAATCAAAGCTTCAGGTCCAGAAAACTAAATTTGAGACTCTGAGGATGCAGGAATCAAAGACCATTTGAGAGTTCTATGCAAAACTCTATAACCTAGACAATCAGGCTTTTGCCTTAAGGAATGAGTACTCAAACTCTAAACTTGTAAAAAAGGTTCTTAGGTCAATACCTGAGAGGTACAATATTAAAATAACAACCATAAAAAAGGCTAAGGATATCGACGCATGGGAATTAATGAGCTAATTGGATTTCTTAAAACTTTTGATATCAATATGGAAAAGGCTAAGAAGGGCAAATTGAAATTTGAGAAGAATATTAGTTTTTATGTGGCTGAAACTATGCCCATTAAATAAAGCACTATTATCAAATAGATGTAAGAATAGTTGGCTTTGCTTACTCAAGGGTTTAACAAGATGGATAAAAAATTAGTTTGGAAGGAATAAACGTTTTGAGTTATCTAAGACTATCCAAAAGGGGAAAGTAAAAAACAAAGTTGAGTTAAATGAACTTGTTAAGGAGAAGAAATAAGGAATTCAATGTCATGAGTGTAATGGCTTGGGGCATATCCAAACAAAATGTGTAAATACCCTTAATAAGAAAAAGGGATAATCTCTATGTGTGACCTAGAGTGATGAGGAAGCCAACTTAGAATCAGAGCTAAATAATGAACAAGTAAGCAACTTTGTTGCTTTCACATCAAAGGTGGATAAACCAGATGCTTTTGAATGTGAATCAGTGACCGCCTCCGAATGTACTAATGTCAGGAGTGTGTATACTGCTACAAAAGATAGGAAATTAGGTGGTGTTCGAAGTGTACAAGTCAAATTGTAATATAGTTTGTTAGTACAACGAAGTATTAAAAGTACTCCGAGGGTTGTACCCAAGGGATTGCAGTTTGGGGAAAATTGATATTAAGCTAATTATCGGAAATAATTACTAATTTACTTAAGTCATGAATTAATAGTGTTAATCTGGAAACAAGATGATAATAATAAACTAATTGAACTAAACCTAAATCTACTCCTAAGTTAATGTATCTGCTTCTCCTATTCCTTATTTCAATTAAGAGAGTTCCTTTAGCCTAAATCCAATTGCTTTACCTGATTAATTATTGATGTAGGGTTCTAAATAATTGGCTAGTAATTAATCTAGTAGGACCTCTCAGCCTTCTATGAACTTAACTAGTTGACAAAAACTACTTATCTCTCAATGTCACAATTCAAACCGGGGCAGGATAAGGTTTTCACGTATAGGCAATACTGATTTCAGTTTCATTCCCACCTATATGATTTCCTTGGGTCATCAATCCTAGGGTTTAAGTTCTTCCTTCCCCGACCACTAATTTTCTAAGTGATGCTTGGTAGGCAATATCGATTTTGGGTTCATTCCTACCTAGATGACTTCCTAGGGTCGTCAATCATAGGGTTTAATTGTACTCAAGCAGATCTAACCAATCCAGATGAAACTCTACCTTCCAATCAATTAATTAAGTTAATACAGTTGAAGCATGTAAAATATGTATAAAACATAAATTGATTCTAATCTTTACACAAACATTTAATTAATAATGTTAAAGAAAGAAATATAAATAATAGAATAAAGGAAAGAGATGTTCATGAATTTATCGATGAAAGCATGGCTCTAAAATAATCTCCACTCGTGAAAGTCTCACTTCGGAATAGGATCTTTCGATTACAATAACATACATAAACTAAGCAAAAATTAAGAACGAAATAAGAACGTAAGAATAATTTCTGCTTCCCTAAAATTGTGTGTTTAATCTGATCATAATGGGCTTTATATAGGCTAAACTTGAAATATTAAAGTGCCTAAACTATCCTTGAAGTAATTAGAGTTCAATTAGGAAAAATACTCCTAATTGCCCTAAAAAACGTAGCTGACACGTAGAGGGATTTTTGGGTTATGCAGAAGTCGTGTTACAACATAGGGGGCGTGTCGTGACACAGTATTGGCGTGTTGCGACACAGCAGACAATTTCATTCTAGGACTTGTTTTTTCTTCTATCTTTAGTGTTGCGACATTGGTGTCTTGGTGTCGCGACATGGACATTAGTTTTGGCCTAATATGCATCTTTAGCTCCTGATTTGTACTACAAGACCATGTAACTTTATTTAGATATATAAGATGTAATAAAAACTACTAAAAAGCATAAATTACTACTTCAAACATGGAAACCTAAATATATACTAAGATGCTTTGATTTAACTATTAACCAAGCTAAAGTTATGTGCAGAAAGGGATGTAAATAATAGTGTTATTCGTGGCAGATCAATAAGATGAGTGTAATGAAGAAAAGAAACATGAAGAATTGATGAAATCCTACAATCTCGTGTTGGAAAAATGAAATATTTTGTGTGATGTTATGTAACACCCTTCACCCGACCCGATCATCGGGTTTGATCTATGGAATGCTATAGTCGATAATAGAGTAAATACGATCAAATATCATACATTGTAAAAGAAAAATCATTTAAATACAAAAATTACATAACATAATCACATCATACAACCTTTCTCGAGTTTATATGAGCCTATGAATGCTTTAAGGTTAACCCGAAATCGAAGCAGGACCAATTTGCATCAATTTTAAAATTTTCCATTTAACATCATGACGTGGAGGGTTTCCTCGTCATGACGTGACTAACTGTTTTGGCCTCGTTGTGATGACAGGGTTCCTCATCATGCTGTGGTTTCAAGTTCAAGCCTCGTCTCGAAGACCACCGATTGACATCGCAATGTGGACTCTGTTTTTGGCTCGAACTATGCCTTTTGATACTTATTTCATTCAACTGAGCCATGACATCCAATTGGTGCATCAACACTCACTCAAACCTGCATAAAGACATTCCAAAATATACCTATTCACCATATTCAACCAAATTCAAGTAACCAATCCAACCTAGCTTCCAGGTGATGCCAAACCATTTCAACTTAACTTATTTAAGTTCAACCTAACAAATCATGCATTAGTTCATTCTAAAACTTTATTTACCATGCCATTTCCCATTCATTTGGTTATAAAAACATCACATACCTAGCTTGACACTTAGCCAAAACATACACAACTTTAAAATCCATAATCAAAGCTTAGCCCAAAGTTCAAGCAAACCAACATATTCAAGCTTTCAAACTCTAATACATGTAACAACCCAGTTTTTAATGGTGCCAGAAATGGTGAATTCGAACCCCGTTATCCAATAATTGAGTCCATAAATATTATTAAGTAATATTTAAATTTTATATTGAATTTTTTCTGGTGAAAATTTTCAATTGGATAGTTAGTTAAAGTACAAATGTATTGACCCTAAAGTTAGTGGTGTCAAAAAATGAGGTATCGGGACCTTCGATTCCATAAACCAAGCTTGTAAACATTTTTATTAAATATTTACAGAGTTATTGTATAGGAGAATTGAATTTTGGATTAGTAATTTTACCGATTTAGCGATCAATTAAGGTATAAGAATTAAATTGTAAAAACTATAAAAGTTAATCACTATTTATTAGTTAAAAGGATTAATTAGTAAATGTTCAAGTATATATGAAGAAATTAAAAGCCTCGTCACTACGAGCCCTAGCCCAACCGCTTGAAATAGTGTCTTTTCGTTTCCTACGTTATTTTTCATTCTCCCGACACCTCAAGCACCCATGGTTCTTCAATTTTCTTATTTCTAGACATTAATCCTTCAATTTTTAGTAGTTTCTTTCATAAATATCTCCTCCAAGTTGTAACACCCTTTGCTCGGCCTAGTTGTCGGACTTACAGGAAACAAAAACACGTTGCTAGAAAGAAAAGGAAAATGAATTTCTACCATAGTCTATCCGCCAGAAAACTGTTGACCTGCCGTCAAATGTAGTTGTTAATTCGGATCAATTCCGCACTTAAGGAGCTTGTTTTATAAACAATTTAGGATTTTATATTATGTTTTCAGTAGTTAGGCCTTATGAGTAAAAGTTAATAAAATAAGTGTTTTTAACACATTTTTTAGGTGTTGTGACCTAATAGGCTGATACAGGCCTTAGGTTGTGCTAATATGTTCAATTGAGTAGGATGAAGATGTAAAGGCCCAATTGGCATGGAAGCAAGGGACAAGTGATGTACAAGCCTCCCGAGACGTCAAAGCACCAAACAAATGACACAAGGCTGGAAGTGAGTGTTGTGTCGCACTAAGCAAGGGGTGTGGCGCGACACAAGTTGACGTGCTACCCAAGTTTATCGGGGTTAATTTTGTCCGTGCAATCAAACTTATACAAAGACTTAAGACATGCTAAAGACCTAATTTGGGTTGTCGAAACCTTTATAAATAAGATATTAGGGTTTGAATGTAACTAAGTCATCCTAGATGCCTTCAAAAAACCCCTAGTAGTTTAGGAGTAGGATTAGATTATTTTCTTTTCAGTTTTTTCAATACTTTTTGTTTTTCCTCTTGAAATCAGTTTTGGTTCAAGAGTCTATCTATTTAATTCAAGTACTTCAGTTTGTGTACTTTTGCATTTGATTTAATTCTTTATTCCAATAAGGAGATTTACAACTTTGTTCCTCATTCGATATTCAATCCACGGTTATTCAAATCTCTTTTCTCTTTCGAGTCAGTCATGTTCTTCACATGATTTTTTCAATCGAGGAAGAGAATATGAATAACTTGAGTAGCTAAATCCCTTCGGGGATATTAATGAGTGAATAGGGATGTGATTAATAAAGGATTTAGGGTTTCTCAAGAGGGATTAGTTGGTATGAATTACGTGTGTTTAATCCACTAGGATTGACAACCCTAGAAAGTTACCATAGGCTAGATGAGGTTGAGAGATAAGTTGAATTAATTAAATCGTAATTTATCCTGGTTGAGAAAGTGAGGTCAGGAGATAAGAGAGTATCAACCAATCGATTAGTTAATTAGAGACCGGGAGATAATAATTGGTTAATCAGTAGCTAATCCACCTTAAAACCCTAATTCAAAGTTAGTTACAAACCCTGAAGTGAGTTAATCTTCTTTATTGGTTTATTGATTTATTTCGTTTGCTTATTTTTCTTCATTTATGTATTTTCATTATTTATTTATTTTTATCTCTTCAACTTATTTTATGGTTTATCGTAATATAGGGATTAATTACTACTACTTAGACTTGTTATTGTAAAAATGTTTTCATTATTTATTCCATCCTCCCTTGGGTACGATCATCAGAATACTTCCAAGTATTTCATTTTACAAAACTATATTACAATTTGACTCGTGCACTTATGGACACCATCGGTCTTAATTCTTATATTTTTGGTGTGATATTTATTCTATCAACGGTAGCACATTTATAGGCGGTCAACTGTCCTCCAAGAATTTTGATAACGTTATGAGTGTTCGCTAAAACAATCCGCATTTATAAGTTTGATAGTTATCCAGAAGTAAGTGCATATTTATCACATGCAAATATTTTCAATTCAAGCATTCTATAGTCTATGCTAACATTAAACAAGTATCACAATAGAGTAATTACATATATATATATACACCTCGTTCAAAACATTGTCATTCTTTCATGTACAGTTCCGCTAAATGGGCCCTATATACATGCCATTTAACCTGGGTAGAGTTAAGAATAATTATATCGAAACATAAGCTAGATAGTGTAAATTGTAGATCAATCTGCCTACCGAGTTCTGCCAAAACTCTACAAGGAAAAGAAAAATTAAATGAGGTAAGCATTAAATATGCTTAGTAAGTTCATAGATTTTAATACATTAAACTCACCTAGCAAAACATTTAAACACGCATATAAATTAACTAAATTATTAACCCTGTTAACACATTACACATGTACAAGGTGAGTACATCCCGTTCAAACATATAACCTGTCCAACATTTCGTTACTCATTCATACATCAATTCATACAAATCATACTATTAGCATTTCTATTTCAGGAACAATCAACCTGATAATCAACGTGAATAGAAAGGAATATGTGGGTAACCATCCTGTAACCTCCCCAACCTGTTCTAAAAGTTATGGCCAAATCATGAAGACTACATTATTAATCGAATTGACTAACCCCATAGACCATAAAAACCCTATTTTATCTCACTTTGGTAAAATTGCAGTTGCACCAGAATTAGTTTGAAAACTTTCACTTATTTAGCCATCTATACTTAAGATCCATTTTACTAATGATAGTGACGTTTTTGGGAAATTCGTTGTTTATTGCTTTGTTTTGAAAAAAAACTCATCATCTTTTAATGTAGTGGAAAGATACTAATCATGTTAGGCTTTAGTTAAGTCAAGTAACATATCTGATTTGTGGAACTCGATCAACTCTTTGTAAATTCCGTGCTTCAATTAAATACAATTCTGGATTCTCTTAAACCTCCGTCTCTTGATTTGTTATTAATGTTCATCTTCTACATAAAGTTTATTGTGTTTTTGAAATCTATGAAGAACTAACCCTCTTATAGGGGATTAGTAAGTGGAGGTATGATTAATTGATTGTTGTGTAGGGTTTTCTTAGAGGATCAGTTGTTTGGGAGAGGAAGAACTTAAACCCTAGCCTTGACGACCCTAGGCACTCATCTAGGTGAGAATTAACCCAAAATTGGTATGGTCTATCCATGAACACCTTAGCTCCGAACTGGTCTGGACTATGAGGTTGAGAGATAACTAGTTCTTCCCAGCTCGTTATTCTGGTGGAAGATTGAGAGATCCTACTAGGGTAACGACTAGTTGATTGAACAAGGAACGTGAAGCAACAATTATTTATGACTACCGATGCGAACTAATCACCCATGCTCAGATCTAATTCAGTTTTCATATCAAATTTCTCAGAGTCTTCCCTTTATAGTATTTTATTCTTAATTTATAAAAATACCCAAAAATCTTTCTTTATGTTTATTCGTAATATAATTTATTTAAAGTACTAATTAGCTCTATTTGTGCTTAATTTAGGATTAATTTAGTGCTTGCCTCCCTTGGGTACTATCCTCAGAGTATTTACCTACTTTGTTGTAACTATATTACAACTTGACTCGTATACTTACAGACAAGTTGGTACGTCTAGAGGTGGTCAAGTTGTTGGCATCATTTTCGAGGAGGCAACATCACTATATTGATTTTAATTTTTGTACTTAATAAAATAATTAGGAAATTAATAAATAATAGATACGGGTTCTATATTTTATCTTTATTGACACCCCATTGTTTTTGTTTTGTTTTTATGATTTCAGGGTATAGGAAGACATTTGCAAGGATTCTTACATATCTAAAATGATTAACAACTAATTCTTTACAGTTATACCAGAGATCAAGCACCAATAATATTTGACCTTTGCAATCTGATAAGTAACCTTTAATGACATGATGCAATTTTTTATGTGGAGTGGTTGCGCTCTAGTATTACACGCCCTATTATTTATAGTCCCCATTTTGAATTAAATCCTTCATTACTAACCTGGATTACTAATAATGGAAAATTTAATGATTATAAAATAGAGGATCTTATAGCCTTTCTCTAGTAGTTTAAACACATATGCAGCACTATTGCTTATGTTGGGTTTCCAACAGACACTATTAAATTATTACTAATTCCATTCACATTGGACGAGAAAGCGAAAGCCTAGTTAGATGCACTTCCACCTAACACTATCACTACATGAGCTGATTTTGTGTGATTATTTCTTCGACAGGATTTGCCTATGACTCAGGTATTCAGTATTTATGAAAAATTATTTTAATTCAAATAGTACATTACTGCAACATTAGGGCAAGCATGGGAAAGATTCAAAACAATTCTCAGATCAGTGTTGGGAGGAGACATACATTTTACGGTCCAAATCCAACATTTCCACGATGGATTAGATAGCCAAAACAGGGAAAATTTTGACATTATGACCGGGGGAAGTATCTAGAAGAAAATCGGAAAAGAAGCCATGAAAATATTGGAAAATGTTAGTGAAAATGAATTTACCTATACGAAACATCAAGAGTTGGAAGCTGGGCAACTAGTAGAATCCAAGTCAGAAGAGCAAAAGTGCAACAAACTGCAATCGATCATAGCAAATTTGGCTGAGCACGATGAATATGAATCGAAATAAGAGAAATGGGATGATACAGAACAAGAAAATTACCAGATAGCTAAACTTGATAGGTAGTGGTACAGCAAGGAACAACCAGAACAAATCAATCCAAATACAACAAGAATGGTACCCTCCATTATCAAACCGCCTGATTTAGAGTTAAAGCAATTACCAAAACACTTAAAGTATGGATATTTGGGGGAGAAAAATACATTACCTGTTATTATAACTGCTAGGTTAAGTTCGAAGCAAGAAGAGGCATTGTTAAGTGTTTTAAAAACACACAAAAAAGCCATTAGATGTACGATTGTTAATATTAAGGGAATCAATCTTGCACTGTCAACATAAGATTAGATTAGAAGAAGGGAGAAAACTAGTGGTAGATTAGAAGAAGGGAATCAATCTTGCACTGTCAATTTATGTTTAAATTGACCACTCTACACTACAGTACGTCATGAAAAAGAAGGAAACAAAAGGCAGATCAATGAGATGGGTATTACTACTTCAAGAATTTGACCTTTGTCTAATAGACAGAAAATAAACGGAGAATCAAATTGCGAACCATTTATCTAGAATAAAAAATGATTTAGAACAGCAAAACTCTGAAAAAATGAATAAGACCTTCATAGATGAACAATTATTTAGGCTAGACGTCTAGCAAACGAGGGTCAGAAGTAACAGTACACCATGGTATGCAGATTATGTGAATTACATTGCTAAAGATGTTTTTCCACCATAAGTATCATGGCAACAAAAAAAGATGATCATGCATGAATCAAAAAATTATGTTTGGGAAGATCTGTATGTATTATGGAAATGCACAGATCAATTAGTACGAAGTTGTATAGCAAAAAAAAAAAAGTAAACGATGTTATGCAAGGGTGTCATACATCACTATGTAGGGGGCATTTCGACGAAAAAAAGACAGCTCAGAAAATAATGCAATCAGGATTTTATTGGTCGACTATGAACAGAGATACTTATGAATTCGTACAAGGATGTGATAGATGCCAAAGAATTGGAAGATATCGAGAAGAGATGAAATGCCACAAATTGAGATACTCGAAGTAGAAGTATTTGATGTTTGGGGAATTGACTTCATGGGACCCTTTCCAAGTTCTTTTGGGAATCAATACATCCTATTAACTGTCGGTTATGTTTCCAAATGGGTCGAAGCAGTGGCATTACCTACTAATGATACAAAATCAGTAGTTCGATTCTTAAGAAAAAAAACATTTTCGCTAGATTTGGAACACCTCGTGCGTTGGTAAGTGATAAAGGATCTCATTTTTGCAGTAAACAGTTTGAAGCTACTCTAGGCAAGTACAATGTGAGACATAGGATGACAACAACATACCATCCACAAGCTAATGGCCAAGTAGAGGTGTCCAACCAGGAGATCAAACAAATTCTTGAAAAATGGTAAATCCAAGTAACCCAAGTAGGAAAGATTGGTCATCAAGATTAGACGATACATTGTGGACCTACAGAACAACATACAAAACTCTGTTAGAATACCTCATTACAAATTAGTTTATGGGAAAAATTTTCACTTGCCTATTGAATTAGAAAAGAAAGCATACTAGGCAATCAAATAATTGAAATTAGATCCAGAGTTAGCCAAAACAGAGAGACTATTTCAATTACAAGAACTGGAAGAATTTCATTTTATGGCTTAAGAAAACACCAAGTTATACAAGGGGAGAAGTGAACTTAGACATAACGAAAAAATATTAAAATGTGAATTTTTGCCTAGACAAAAAAGTGTTGTTTAATTTGAGATTAAAATTATTCCCTGGTAAGTTGAAATCCAAATGGACTGGCCCATACGCTATAAATCAGGTAACACCTCATGGGGCAATAGAACTTATTGGAAATGAAGGACAACCATTTTTGGTTAATGGAAAAGGAGTAAAACATTATTTCGGGACGACAACGAAAGAAATAATTGACTTTCAAGCCTTTCAATGCAAAGTTTTATAGGAATGAGGGTATATTAGAAAGTGAATGGGAAACAAATGAAGAAAATGAGGCAACAGAAGATCCTAAGGTAGAGAAAGAGGACAGCAGAAACTGGCCTCAACGTCGCAACACTAGCCCTGCATGTTATGACACCACACAAAATTTAGCACAGGTAAACTATCCTCGACGTCGCGACATTCATAGAAGATGTTGCGACACCCCTACATAAGTTGTCATCCATCTTTTAACTAACATCTGACGTTTTTATAATTGAATTTTAGTAGATTTAGAATTCTTTAACTCTTCATTGATCAGGAATAATTGAACAACATAACTATAACTCTTAATTGTATCATTATCTTCTTCTAAGATAAATAGACCATACAAATCTTTTCATCATCCCCAAACGTTGTGTAAAGAACAAGATCTCTCTGTCTCTATTCAAGGAAGCACCATAGTCTCGGAGAGCCATACCACAACAACATTCAGATTCGAATAGTTATATATTCTGATATAACATTGTAAATCCATCTGTTGAATTTCAGGAAAACAACATAGACAAATATCTATAACAATTGCAGCCATACACATTCATCCAAGAATAAGGATTCGACCCATTAATGAGAAACTGTAAAGGAGTGTGGGAAATTGCAACAGAAAGAGAATAGACTAACTTTTGCTTGCCACTTGAAGAACCAACAATAATACCCGTGGTGCAGGAATTCTATCTTACGTTAAAAGAGAGAGAAGAGACAAGACCATATAATGAGATACGAACATATGTCAAAGTCAAAGGGTTTAACGTCCTGGTAACTAAAAGAAGTATTTGTCCATTTTATGATGCTTCGTATTATTACTGAGATTACCTATACAAAATAGATCTCAAAGAATTTAAAAACGTAGACATGGAGGAGGTTCTAAGATTTTTAACAGAAGGGAAAAAAGTAGAGACGTATCAAACAAACACAGCAATACTTGAGACATTCAACCAAGAGTTAATGACTCTAAGAGCAAAAATATGGATAAAGTTCGTATGTTCGAGAATTTAGCCTACAACCGACATCAACCCAGTACAAATTATTCTAGTTTATGCAATCTTGCAAAAGAGGCAAATATGTACTGGTACTTGGATATATCGAAACATGATTGAATGTGTAAGAAATCAAGCAAAAGGAACCTTCTTTCCACACCTTATAACGGAGTTGTGTAAAAGAGCCGGAGTACCTATGGAGCAGATGGATAAGGAGATAAACCCTCCAAAGAAGTTTCTAGGAGATGATGTTTATAAGCAGTTTGTAATATTAGAGAGAAAACAAAAAGAAAAGAGGAGGAAAAGATGACTTCAAGGGGAAGATGAATAATAATAATAATAATAATAATAATAATAATATATATAAAGTAGGACAATTTTTAAGTTTAGTTTATTTTACATTAGGAAAGTTACTTTTTTCTTTTAGGATATTGTAATTAAAAAAATATATATTGATGAATTTTCTAATAAAAACCCCACACAATAGAAGCACAAACATCACGAACTTTCAATGATCAAAGGAGGAAACACCTACCAGTAGCTTACGGAATTACCACGTTCAATCGTGTAACTTATTTCCTTATCTTTTCAGGACTATACATTAAGGACAATATGTTATCTAAAATGTAAAGGGGCAATAGAAAATTTGTTTCAATGTTTATGTTTTTCTTGACAATGTTGTGCTTGAGCTTGTAGAAATACAAGTGATTGGTTAGGAGCATGTATATAGGTTGATTGTATTTACTATAAATTTGGCATGATAGTAGATTATTTTAAAATTATTTATTATTAGACTACTAAGTTCTATATATTACACTGTAAATAGGCATTGAGAAATTGAATGTACCATATGATATAGGAAATACAGGGAAATGAGTATGCTAGTATGAATGATAAATTATTAAATTTGTGATTGTTTGGTTGACTAAATTTGTGAATATTGAGATACCTAGGGATGACCTAAGGTATTGTTTAGTATAAACCCAGAGCAAAAAAGCTAACCCTATTTATTCATCCTTAGTACCTATATTTAAGCCAGAAAACACTTCTTGATAAACCTTCATGCAAAATCCGAGCAGAAAACGTTAATTTTTATTTGCCATTTTTCTTTGGTCCTAAACTACACAACTATAGATGTCTGGCCATACGTATTAAAGGTTAAGTAGATACATTACAGTGGAATTTTGTAAAAATATAGTGAAATAGGAAGGATCAGTGCGATAGAGTGATTACAGGTTAGTCAATACGTGCAGAAAAAGAAAAACTCATAAAGAAAATTAAAAAAAAAGTATAAAAAGTTCTTGAAATTAAAAGCATTCGTGAATGAGAAATGTATTAAAAAAAAAGAAAGAAAAGTGGCAAAGTCACAAAAAATAGAAAGACTCGTTCATTAGTGCACATAAACTCATGATCTAGCCATAGTTGTTGTATCATGTTGTGATTTCCTATGTGGAGAAATAAGGATGGTGAGAGAAGGAGAAATAAGACGATGAACGGGTAAGGGTCGCTAAGGGGGGAGAATAGTGAACAATACAATGTGCCAAACTATTTTTGTGCTTGAAACTATTTGATGCTTACTGTTTTTGAATTCCATACTCGTTTTAAGCCTCAGAACATTACAAGCTGAAAAGCCCTATGTGATCTAAGTAGACTTATTTACGGATTGATCTCATACTAAATAATTACATTTACAATTGTGTGTATTCTGCTGGGATAATCAAATTACCTACATAACTTATTGATGGATCCCTACATTTGAAACCCTTAATGTTTGTATGCTTTGTAATATGTTGAACTCAGGTGTTTGATATCAAAAGTGGTAAATTGGCTATATATCATGCCAAGATTATGTGTAAATATGAAATGCCTAGTCATGTGCTCCAGAACTAACATTTGTAACATATTTTTAAGGGTCGTCCTTTAATTACTATTTTTGTTTTCTTTGCTTGAGGACAAGCAATGACTTAAGTATAGGGGAGTTCGATCTACCGTAATTCAGTGTAGGAAATTAAACTAGTTTTTGTATTTGAGGAGCTTGAATACAAGCATTTTATTATGTTTTAGTTGAGTTTTTAGAATTTTATTTACATTCAATAAAAAGTGTAATTTAAATCTTTTATTGACCTTAGGGGCCGAATGAGGCCTAAGGATGAGCTAATATACTTTGTGAGTGTGCATGAGCCATTAGAGGGCATACCAACTCAATATTGGTCATTGTGTTGCAATACGGGAAGTTTGATGTCGCAACATAAGGAGTAGAGAGTAAGAATTCCAAGACTGCCTTCAGTGTCGTGGCATAACCAAGGGATGTTGCGACACACCCTTGAAGCTACCTTGAATACGAGCATACTGCCTTCGATGTCGCAACACAGGCACTAGGGTGTCACGATATCGATCCTGTAAGAGAAATACTTACAAGTCAGGGGCATTTTGGTCTACACAATCAAATATTAAACATGAGAGTGTCAGCTGACCTAGGGTTGAACACAACGATAACCCTAACTCTATAAATAGGCTCATTTAACACTTGTTATGGATAGCTTTTGATACCTTATAATTTTCTTTGTAATTTTATTTTTATTTTTTATTTTTTCTTAGGCTTTAGGTTATTGTCAGTTTTGCATTTGTCGGGAGATCTAATTTGTGGAACTTGATCAACTCTTTGTGGATTTCGTGCTTTAATTAAATATAATTTGAGATTCTCTTAAACCTTTGTCTCTTGATTTACTATTAATGTTCATCTTCTACATCAAGTTTATTATGTTTTTGATATCCATGAGAAACTAATCCTCTTATAGGGGATTAACGAGTGGAGGTATGATTAATTGATTGTTGTGCAAGATTTTCTTAGCGGATCAGTTGTTTGGGAGAGGAAAAACTTAAACCCTAGGCTTGATGACCCTAGGAAGTCATCTAGGTGGGAATTAACCCAAAATTGGTATGGCCTGTCCATAAACACCTTAGCCCCGAATCGATTTATACTGTGAGGTCGAGAGATAAGTCATTCTTGCCGACTCATTATTCTAGTGGAAGATCGAGAGATCTTGCTAGGGTAACGACTAGTTGATTGAACAAGGAACCCGAACAAACAATTTCTTATGACTACCGAAGTGAGCTAAAATCACCCATGCTCAGATCTGATTCAGTTTCCATATCAAATTTCTCAAAGTCTTCCCTTTATAGTATTTTATTCTTTATTTATAAAAACACCAAAAATCTTTCTTTATGTTTCTTCTCAATATAATTTATTTAAAGTACTAATTAGCTCTATTTGTGCATAGGTTAGGACTAATTTAGTGCTCGCCTCCCTTGGGTACGATCCTCGAAGTACTCACCTACTTCGTTGTAACTATATTACAACCTGACCTATATACTTGCGAACACCGCCTATTTGACATATTTTGTGCATGTTTTTTACTCTGGACGTTGGTACATCTGGATGCGGTAAAAAACAAACTAACACTAATAAGAAAACTAAAATTTATATTGATCATTGTTGTTAAAACAAAAAAAAAAGTCAATTTATCATAACATCTGTAACACCCAAAACCCTGCCTAGAACTTAGATCAAATTCCGGATTCACATTGGTTACCGGAGTAACCATAGTTAAATTTCACAAAACAAGTCCTCAAATTAAATCGGAGTATTTGACCGTTTAAAACTTAGTATGTAAAGTTACAATTAAGAAAAATATATAGCCCAGTTTAAATAAACGCATAAAAATCAAAACGGAGATTGTACCAAAGCTTTCAAAAATCTTATATTCCAAAAATTCGTTTAACCACATATAACTGAAAATATAAACCGAATAATCATTTATTTCCACCGAGACTGTCTGAGACCTCCACATACCGAGTCCAGCGTCAGAATTAAGGAAAGGTACCTAAAAAGGGAAACTAAGAGAGGGTGAGCTACTTGAGCTCAGTGTAAGTACGAAACAAGTCTTAAACAGAGATACAGAATTCAAAACAGTAGCATAATTAAATTTCAGTTACTCACGAAGTCGAAACGCACACTTGGGACTAATGTCCCAACAGAACTTAACAACCAGAGCACATCAAATTCACTCAAATACTCAGCTCAAATGCTGATCAGTCAAACAGATTATAGAAACCCATTCTTATAGTTAGAATACACAAACAGATATAGATGAAATGCAGTCAGATAAATATAATCCACCCATCTAGCCAACACACCTCTCTGTCCCCCGATCACACATCATAAGAGCTGTTAAAGCTCATCCATCAATCACACCAATTAAGACCTCAGAAGGCCCATCTAACCCTACACTCCACATATATGGACTAAGCCACTCAGATAACAATAAGCAGCAAGGCTAGTGTATATGTTGTACTGTGCAATACGGTAGACCGCGGTACAGGCCAGATCAGATAAGGGTACGCATCAAAGCTAACATACGTACAGTACAATGCAATGCGGTAATCCGATGTACAGTCATGTTGCAGTTAAACTGCCAGATCAGATAATAGTGCGTAGCGTAGCTGACGCACATACGGTACAGTGCGATAAATCACTGTACGTATAAGGTTGCAGTTAAACTGCCAGTTCAGAACAGTTATAGTCTTCCTTCTCTTCACAACCTAACCCAAAATATTTTATGCAAATGCATGAATGCATTCAAGCTAACAGAACAGAGACACATTAACAGACAGTCAGTCAGAATAGTTACGTAGCACACTCTTCAGACCATATTCAAAATCATACATCACACACAACCATCACAGATATCGAGTCTTGAATGCCCTCACTAAACTTAGTTAAGGGTCGGAGCACACACAAACACATATTCATATCAGAAATGCATACAAAACCATTATAAGTGTCTTAAGACCACACGCCCGTGTGCTCTGACCGTGTGGTATTGCCTAAGCCTTGTAGGAGATCAAAAGCTCGTGTGAGGAGGGGCACACGGCCGTGTGACAGAGGCACACGCCATGTGAAGAGAGGCACACGCTCGTGTGGACCAGGGACATGGTTATGGGGACAGGCCGTGTAACTCTCTGTCCATTTGCACTAAATTTGAGTACAGGGCTGACACGACCGTATGAGGGTCTCACACGTTCGTGTGCCCACCAGACACGGCTGTGTGTCCATAACACACACGCCCGTGCAGAATCCTTAATTCCCAAATTAGCCACACGGCTGTGTGGCCAGGCCGTGTGACACCAAATCACTCAAACCTTAATCCCCAAACTCACACGCTAGTGTGCCCTAGGGACAAGGCCGTGTGAAAATTGATAAAATTCCCAAATCGGCCACACGGTCGTGTGGCACAAAAATTGGCTCGGAAACCTTAATTCTCAAAAGTACACGACCATGTAAACTGGCACACGCCCGTGTAGAAACTCCAGTAGCCACGAAACCACCCCTACACAGCCTGAAAAACCAAGTTTTCCTGTCACTGAAACGACCCCCAGTCACGCCACTTCTAGAACCAACCATAACACACTACCCTCTAGACGATTCTAATCAACACCAGCCTAAAATGCCCAATTACCAACACGCTAAAAGATTGCCAAAATCCCACAGCAAATCAATAGTTTTGCAAAATGAAATAAAGAAGTTTTGAATCCCACACCTGTTTCGACGACGGCAGAGTAAAATTCTTCGTTTTAGTGCAGCAAAACCCGCTTCCTAGAGGAACGAGAAGAAAACCACAACCACCGTAAAAAGAAAATAGAAACCCAGAGAGAAAAGCCAAAAGCACGTCCCAGACCAAAAATTAAAAATATAAACAAAATAAAACCAAAAATAAAATAACTAATTATAAATATTAACCAAAACAAAATAAAATGTCTTCTCCAAAATGTGCTCCCAAGGACTCGAACCCAACACCTTGAAATTAATAGCACACAACCAAACCACTAGACCAGCAAGCCCATTCTGTCACTTAGACGCGAAACTAAACACAATAGCACACCTTTCTCATAGACCCTAACCACTAACATCAAAATTTCTAACCCCCAAAATTCAAGGCGTTACAACATCGACCAAAATAAAACAAAACAAAAAATCATCCTCAAGTTTATCACTAATTTATCATTTCCACCTATACTACAATCTTTTACAAAGTCATTTATCCTAAACCTATTATCATTCTAAACTCAACCTCTAGAACCAAATCTAACCCCTAAACCAACATAAAAAAAACAAAATAATATTATCATTTCATTCATCAATACCCAAATAAAAAATACAACACCCTCTAAACCAACACCCCACATTTTTTGTTCTTTCTTTCTTTCCCTCTCTATTGCCTTGATTTTTCTTAACAACTAAACTATGGCAACTCTTGCATGAGGACTCGTTGGATTATCAAACCAGGTGAAGAAGTAGAAACATCTTCGACCACCATAGTTTCTACACCTAAAGAACCTTCTACCAGGGTTACTGTTGGACCACAATTTCCTTAATGGTGCTGAAAATCCACAATAGCATATTGGGATGGCATGGACTTCTTTCATTGCAGCTTTCTTCCCTTCCAATCTTACACCTTCTCCTTTGTCTTGTATTCTCGATAGAAAGAAAAATAATTTTTTAGGAACTTTACCATTATAAGTCCTTTTATAAACATTAAAAAAATTAAAATGATTTAATTTTTTGGGAAAATTAATTTAATGATGTGTAAAAGTATATACACATGGCAGTATAGTCAACTTTTTGTGGCGGCCTAGTTAGCATTTCGTTCGGTGTTTAACAAAGGAGTGGCTAAAATGATCAAAGTTCTTAACAATAATGCTTAATTTGACAAAAAAATAGAGTACCAAAATAGGAACATTGTAATTTTAGATTGATTATTTAAGTAGTTTACTAATTTTGTCAAATACACAAGTATCCCATTAGGAAAAAAAGAGTCAAACTCTGTGGGTCTATTTGGACATCACAGAGCAATTGGATGAAAATATAATTACTAGCTAATGTAATTACAAAGAATGACAATTCCCTATATCATGTTTGGTAGTACAAATTGAATTACACAGTTACATATTTTCAAAAAATATTAATTACTATATAAAAATTATCAGTACGATAATTTTTTAAATGAGTAATGAAAATTAAAATAAAATAATTATATGCAATATATTAGTCCTAGAAAGCAATTGATAATACACTTACTAATAAAAATAACAAGAAATAAACACGTAAATAAATATATTCTAACACTTTTATAACATTTAAGTTATTTTTTACAACATAGAAGATACCTTTCATAAATCTTTTAGGATTTAAATAATATGATTTTTTATTATAACTTTATAAAATCAACATAAATTAATTTTGTAATTATACTTTAGAAAATTTTGGCCATAACAATCTTAAATACTTATATGTGTTCATACTTATAATATACTTTTTTATAACTTAATCTTGTATAAAAAATAATTTCCTAAGTTAAATAATGTATGAGTATTTGAAAAGCCATAGGATAATTGGATTTGGATGTAATTATCCAAGTAATTACTTCAATTACACCTGCAAACCATTAGTTCAATTTTCACCATCTTCTAAGAATTGAAAAGTGTAGTTGGGTGCTCCAATTATACCCTATTCAATGGGATCCACTAATTACAATGATTACTCAAATATGTTACTACTGTATAATTACAAGTAATTACATTAAAATTCAATGACTAGTAGCTTTCTAAACACTACTTAAGTATTAAATTATACCTTTTAAAGTAAAATATTAAAGGTTAGCATTTAATACACTGACAATATATATTTTTAATCCACAACTAACATTAAAAAATTGATATATAACTTTTTACTAATATATATTCATTATAATAGATTAATCTACCCTATAAAATACTTGTTAACTCTTTAATTATGGAGTTTAGTGTACCAAATATTTTGCCCCTCTTAAACACTGCTCTAAGTTCCAACTCAATCCGTAGAATAGAGTAGTTTACTTGCTTGGGGAAAAAGATAAAAGACGGGAAAAAAAGCAAAAAAAGTCAATGAAATTTCTTATTGGCTAAGCTATGCGAGCCGCTATAAATAAATAAATAAACCCAAACGAAATAGGAAAAATAATATCTTTGCATTGAAACAGAAAAAAAGAGCTTCCGCCATAAGGAAAGGAACTCCGCGGCTTCCGTTCCGTATTTACTCGGCCACTCCCTTACAAAATAGAAACAGAACCCTTCATTACCTCAAATATTCGTCTCCCTATTACTCTTTTCCTCTGGGGTTAGGGTTTTCTTTCCCGATTCACCTCTTCATTTTTTTTTTCCGTTCTCTTTCTTCTGATAAGCTATGGAATCTAATCTCGTTATCAAGGTTCGTTCTTTCATCTTTTTATAACCTTTTCATCTCCCTTTTCCATACACAACACTGCAGTTTCAGTATTTTATCTTATGATAAGCTCTTTTATTCTTTTTATTTGTTTATTTTTAATATTTTCTCTGTTTCCTCGGGAAAAAATGTGGCTTTTTGTTTTGTTTCCTTTTTTAATTTTTAATTCGAGGCTGATTATGTCCATCCTGATTGTTTTGCTTATTTTGATTTGTGATTGTCAAATACAGTGAAGGCTTTTTGCCTTCAAATTCTGAGTTAATTTCATGAATATCAATCATGCACATATGATAATTGTAATGTCATTTTTAGAATGAATATCAATCATGCAGTGAAGGCTTTTTGCTTTAAATTTCTAGGTTGATTTCATGAGTGTACATCATGCATAAATGATAACTTTTTTGTCAAATTTAGAATGAATTTATGATTAACCCTAATTGTTCCTTTTGATATATTTCTATTGATTTCTTGGTTCCCTAATTATAAAATGTTACCGATACCATAATTGTAGTCAGTTGTTAGAACAAGATGCTTTGTTTATATTTTTTATTTATTAAATTTATTTTTAGATTCCTTATACTATATATTGTTGCAAATGTTACGGATGCAGGTTAAGTATGGAAATACTCTAAGGCGTTTCAATGCTCGAATTGTTGATGGTGAACGCCTGGATCTTAATATGACTGGACTAAGGGCAAAAATTATGGGGCTTTTCAATTTTCCTTTTGATACTGAACTTACTCTGACATATATTGATGAAGATGGGGATATTGTTACCCTTGTTGATGATGATGATTTGTGTGATGTGATGAGGCAACGCCTTAAATTCTTGAGGATTAATGTGCAACTAAATAATGACAAGCTCAATAAACCTTACATAAGATCAAGTGGTGGTTCTACTCCCTTGAGATCCCCATCTGTTCAGCCTCCGTTGCCAAGCTTTAATACTGCTTCTGCCGATGCACTGAATTCTGTACCAGAGCCTCTTCGTGATGCTCTAACTGAAGTTTTCTCAAAGCTTTCCGTAGAAGTTGCTTCGAAAGCTGCATCTGCCAGTCCATTGTTGGGTGATCTTTTGGAGTCTTTGTCTAAGATGGGACAATCCTACTTGAGTCCTGCTTCCCAACCTGGAGTTGGTGCTGATTCTGGCATTCCTGTTGGATCTTCTGAGAGCCCTTCTGGACCATCTGCTCCAACTGGTGTTTTACCAAAATTTACAGCTGTTGATTCAAGCTTCAAGACTGGCAAGGAAGCCAACACTGGAAACGCAGCAGATGGTGTGGATGTACCTGCTGTTTCTGATCCAGCTGCTGTTGATTTGAATGCTGACCCTCCTTATGATGCCAACCTTACTGGATATACTACCATGCCCTCTGGACCATCTGCATTGAACATTTGTGCTCATAATGACAAGAAAAACACAAAGGAGAACAATGGACGTAACAAGGGGAAGAGTGTGAGCATGGATGCATCAACTCCCTTCTTTGATACTTCAAGGAAAGATTATCCTTCAAATGAATGTCCCTTCAGTGGAGTGCCTGTAGCAAATGGCCCTACTGTGCCTCCGTTTTCGTACCATCCCTTTAGTCCAAGTAAAAGGAGCTTTGTATCGACTGATGGAAATGTCTTGTTTGGTACATTCCACAAGGGAGTTCAGTGTGATGGTTGTGGGGTTCTTCCCATTACTGGACCTCGGTTCAAGTCTAAAGTGTAAGAAATGTTATTAAGCACTGATCATTCCTTCTTGGACTTGATTTTTATTGTTTTTATTACTCACTGAACTTGCGAATGCAGAAAAGACAACTATGATCTCTGCAGCATCTGCTTTTCTAAAATGGGAAATGAAGCTGATTATATAAGAATGGACAAGCCTATGCATTACCGGCATCCATGGTGTTTCAGGGCATCAAATGATCATGTAATTTTCTTTTCATGTTTGCTTGTTAACTGTTCTCTACCTTTCAATGATGTGGGGTCTATTTTTATTTATAGGTTCCAAGAGTTGGCCCAGCACTCCCTCATGTCTTGAGGAATCGTGTACTAAAGTTGTCTCGGCCTAAACTAGAAAGTCAATTTATCTTGGATGTCAATGTATTGGATGGGACTGTAATGGCTCCATCTACACCATTTACAAAGATCTGGCGAATGCGCAACAATGGTACTCTGCCCTGGTATCGTGGGATGCAACTTGTCTGGATTGGGGGAGACAAGTTAACAAATGCAATCTCAGTTGATATAGACGTAAAGTGTTCGATCTTCTGCATTAATTGCAATCTGCTATATCATTTCATGTGTACTCGTTAACTAAATGGTTTTATTGCTGTGCTTAATTATTTGTTTCATCCTCCCAACTTATGACAGATTCCTGCCGAAGGTGTGCCTCTTGATGGGGACCTGGACATTGCTGTTGATTTTACTGCACCAGAGTTGCCTGGTCGGTATGTTTCTTACTGGAGGATGGCATCTGAATCTGGCATTAAGTTTGGACAACGAGTTTGGGTTCTTATCCATGTAAGTCTTGTATTTTCAAAGAGGTTGATATGCTTTTAGAGCTTTAGTTTTCTCAACAGTTGAGTCACTTCTAATTACATTTTGTTAATACAGGTCGATGCTTCCCTGAAGGATTCAAGTTGTGATAACCTTCAGGGTTTTAACTTGAATTTGCCGCCTGAAAGCGGTGGCCAAAAAGATTCTCACATTGCGGATTTGAATGCTGATTTTGTTACTGAGCTTTGTAGCTCTGGTGCAGGCCCCGTGCCAGTGAAGCACATGGTTACTGAACAGTCAACAAAGGAGCAGACAGTAAACAACAGTGATGTCCCAGACCCTGTTCCTACATCCTCATTCGTGAGTTATCCCATCATTGATCAAGGTGTTGTAGTACCTGTTTCCCAACCACCTATACAATCTTCATCTGAGGCATATCCCATCAGTGACGAAGGCTTTTCAGTCCCTGCCGTTCCACAAACTCCATCTTCATCTGTGTCTTATCCTATCATTGATTTTTCAGAAGCTGCTCCTGTTGGACCCTCTCAAGTGCCACACCCTGCAATCAGCGTGCAAGCACCTAGTCAAGGGGAGAGTGAAAATATTGTTGAGCAGTCTCTACTTAAGGAACTTGAAGATATGGGGTTCAAGCAGGTTGATTTGAACAAGGACATTTTGAGGAGGAATGAATATGATCTGGAGAAGTCTGTTGATGATCTTTGTGGGGTGGCTGAATGGGATCCGATACTTGAGGAGCTGCAGGAAATGGTAATTATCTGCAACTATCACGGTCATACTCTTTTTTTTTTTTTTTGGGTGATGTCGATGACATTGGGTGTTTGTGTGGGTGCAGGGTTTCTGTGATGCTGAAACGAACAAGAAGCTGCTGAAGAAGAACAACGGAAGCATCAAGGGAGTTGTCATGGATCTGTTAACAGGAGAAGGTGCTTAAATTATTAATTATGGATGATGGCTCTTGGTTTCTAGGAGTTTTATTATATATAAATAAATGAGTGTGCGCATCTAAACCGTGTCTTTATGAAGTAGCTGCCATTTAATTTTTAGTCTTCTGAAGTATGCGGGGGCTAAAGAAAAGAGCTGTAAACGTTTTACTGTTTATTTGAACTTTGAAGCCTAAAGGCTATAACTACTTGTGTATATATAGTTATTTACATTAAATATATATTTGTCCCATTTGTCTTGAAAAATTAAATTCAAAAAATCGAGGGAAGGTGACACTTATCTAGCCATACATCGGATCATTATAATTTTGAGAGGGGACGAGTTATAGGCTTTGATTTTTATTTTTATTTTTATTTTTTTTGACATTTTGAGCTCCGGTTTTCAATGAATAACTTCATTGTTTAGAAACATCTACACGTTTTAAATAATTTCGGGCTTTTAGTAATGCTTTTGTGTTTTACAAATTACTTTGTATCTTAAGAGAATTTTTCATGTTTCAAGTGACGCTCTCATTTGTTGAGTAATGTTTTATTCTCCATAAAATAGTTTCTTTGAATTCTTCATTTGTTAAGCAATCATCTTCGTTTACTTTGATAAAGAGGAAGCAGTTATCAGCGAAAAGAAGACGAGAGAGGATGGGAAAGTGACAATTAGTTTTGTACCCTTTGATGGACCCCTCTTGCTCCCTACAATAATAAAATGAGACTATTAATTTCCTTATAGATCATCACATTGATGATGTGCAAATAAACACTAACAAGCTCAACTAGACTTGCATACAAATGAGAAGAACTTCCTTTGGGGAGGGTGATTGGATTGCTGAGACGGATGGACCATCTCCAAATTCTCTTCACAATGTTGAACCTTTTTGGCATCGTCAACAACGGTTACCTCCCAATAGTCCGGAGCATTGTTCTTGATCAATTCTCCTATCCCTTGCTTGTCTGAACAAAACATTTACAAACATCATCTTATATCATACATACATAAATAAGGTTTTAAGTTCGACAACATGATTTAAGCTTAGGCTTTTTGGTGCTTCAACTACTTTTATGAAACAATTAATATTCAATCATGAATAATGATGTGCGGTAGTGGGTGTTTTGTTCTGATGACGAGGCTGGTCATGTTGAGTACTGGAATGAGTTGGTGAATTGGTTTGGACATGGAATCGACTCTCAATCAGCATCCTATCCAACATCAACTGTCCATGATGATTAAGCAAGAATACATTTTTATTTCTGTTCTTACAAATTGTTAAAATCCTTTTGGTTTAAATATGTCAGGGCCTCTGTATTCTTCTTTAATCATCATTTGAGAACACCCAAGTCAAGTCATCTTTTCCAATCCTTGTCATTTCCATCAGCAAAGCTCTTTCCCACTTGTCCAATCTCTGCCATTTCCGGAGACATCATTGTCCGAGTTTGCTGCCGGCACTACTTTTCTTCTTCTATAGACATAAAGAATGAAAGGTAGTGAAGTGGAGGGTGAAAGAAAGAGCCAAGATAACAAGATTTCGGCGTAAGCGGATTGGAAGTGTAATAGTCATTCTTTGCTCTCAACGCCACAAAACAAAGAGGGGGACATTCCCTAATTTTAATATGTCAAGGTTGTGGATTTAGATATATATCAAATAAGTCTCTGTGGACAAGATAGAAATAGAATAGCACGCAACAAAACAAATAAATAATGCGACCCTTCCCTTCTAAATTTCTACATTCGAGTTAATTATTTGTTAACATTTACTTTTATTTTTAACAATTTAGTCCTTCCAATTATTAAATTTAAAAAATTAGGTTTAATTGTTATTACCATTAAAGTTATTCTATTAACTTCTCTAATGTTACATTTTGTTTTTAAAAAGATTTATATGAAAAATAGGTGCTAAAACTCTACAACTTTTCTTATTTAAGAACTTAGAGTTCTTTTTTTTATTTTATTTTATCAAAGTAGATACTTGAAGTTTTATCCCATTATCACTTTAAGTGTCAACCCTTAAATTAAAATAATTTAATTTTAAACATTTTTATTTAATTAAAAATGCTACGCATCATAATTTGATTTTTTTTTTTGCCAAAAACACATAATTTGATTGGTTCAGACTTTTTTTAATTGGAGTCAACGTTTTAAATAATTTTTATTTAATTAAAAATGACACATGTTATAATTTGATTCGTTCAAAAGTTTTTTAACGGAAGGTAACGGTTGATACCTTAAGTGGTAACAAAATAAAACTTTAGGTACTAAAATAAGAAAAATTGCATAGTGTGGGTACCTACTTTTCATATAAGCCTAAAAAAATACACTTGGTATTCATGTACTAATAAAAATAGAGTTGAAAATATTGATTAAGATTTTTTCTTAAAAAACACTTATTTGAATTCATCATGATAAAATATAATTTTTTTTTCTATTGGAATAGTGTTCTTAAGAAAAGTTTACATCATTTTGAATGAAAAAATTAACAATAATAACTAAATAGACTAACTAATGACATTATAGAAAGAGAGGGATCAAATTATATTAAAAATTAAAGTATATAGATCAAATCACAAATTTCAACATAGTTTAGGAGTCAAAATTAAAATTTGATCATTGTTTTATAAAATTAAAAGAAAAAGGGACACAAGCTAACCACATGTCAATCTCAAAAAACTTAAAACATTCAATATATAGCAACTTAATATTTTATTTGAAAAGTTAATGATATTAACTATTTCAACTAATTAATAACATTATAAAAATTAATAAACCAAATTATGCTAAAAGTTGATACATAGAGATTAAATCTCAAATTTAGGCATAATAAAATGATCGAAATTGAAATTTAACCAATTTTTTAAAATATAATAAGGAAAAAAATGAGAGAGCAAAAGTGGACATGTGCCACATGGACAACAAGATGTACACTACTTTTATATATTAGCTTCTAATGTCACATATATCGCATGTAATTTTATGTGTTTAATATTTAATTAACTTTTTAAATATTGTATTTTCAATTGCAATAATTAACTTAAAATAATTTTTTTATTTGAATTATTTAATATAATTAAAATATATTAGCTTATCAATTCAAATATTATAATAGAAAATTTTCAAATCATAATTAAAATATTTTTTTTAACATACCCAACATACAATATAGTTTTACTTTTTGTGATTAATGCAAAGTAACATTATTCAAAACAATAGTTCATTAATATGCTCAACTCTAATATATTAATTAAGTGATAATTAAAATGCTTAAAATTCTATTCAAGTAATGAATCTATTTTACATCAATAAAATTAACACGACTTTTTAAAAATAAAATTAACACAATTTTTTACCTCAATTTTTTAATTAAGAATTTTAATTTTACTTATCACAATTTTTTTCTTATATTTCCTATTCAAATAATAACTCTATTTCAAAATTAGCACAATGATTTTAACTAACAATTGTAAATTAAATTATAATATTTTTAACTATATAATAATTACCACAACTTCAATTAAATTATAATAATTTTTATAGGTATAATTATAGTTTAAATTGTGAATTTAATAATATGATGAAAAATAAATAGTATTATCATCAATTCAAAAGTTTTTTCAAACTTGTGATTTTATATATACTAGCTTCTAAGGTCACATCATTTAATATTTAAGTAGTTTTTTTAAATATTGTATTTTTAATTTTAATAATTAGCGTAAAATAATATTTCTTATTTCAATTATGGAATATAATTAAAATATATTAACTTTTAAATTCAAATATTATAATATAAAATTTTAAGCCTTTTTAACATATTCAAAATACAATATAGTTTTATTTTATTTAATTAATGCAAAGTAATATTTATTTAAAATAATAACTAACTAACATAATTAACTCTAATTCAGCCTACTCATGGTTATCCTTCAAGCGACTCGATTTTCGCCCTCACAGATTTTTTTGGAAAATAATTTGGAAGCTCAAAATGCTTCCTAAGATTAAAGTCTTCAGCTGGAGAATCGGCCATGACATCTTACCAACATACGATAACATCGCCCGCATTCACCAAAACTTTTCCACTACTTGCCTGAGATGTAAAAACAGTGCAGAGACTTTGATACATGCCATGAAAGATTGTGCCAAGGTAAGGGATGTCTTTATTATTGGAGGTTTAAACAATAGACTTTTAGAAGGTAGATACGAACGATGCATTGATTGGCTGGAAGATGCCCTCCGCGAGCTTGACTTAAAAGCAGCCGCAGATTTTTTTACTCTTCTCTGGAACTGTTGGAATAACAGGAACAAGATGGTGTTTCAGGGTAAAGAGGACCCTGCTAGGGTAGTGTGGGAGAAGGCGCAGGGGCTTAGTAATGAGTTTAGAATTTTCAACCTCAACGACCCCCCTTTAATTCCCCCTAAGCCGATGTGTAAAGGCTGGAAGAAACCCCCGAAGGATTTTGTTAAAATCAACGTTGATGTTGCGATCTCAGAAGGGTGCGTTGGCTATGGGGTTATTGTGAGAGATGCCGATGGTTTTGTCTTGGGTGGCTGTTATGGTTTTGCTAATAAGACTTTCGATGCAACTTGGGCGGAACTGGAGGCGTTGTCTATGGGTTGAAAGCTGGCTGATTCTATGAAAATCTCAAAATTAATTGTGGAGTCAGACAATGTAGCCTTAATTAACACTGTGAATAAGCGCGAGAATGATGTTACTATTCTGGGCCAATGGATCAAAAAGGAGTGTATGATCCTCAGAAATTTTGATTCAGTCCTCTTTAATTGGGTTGATTGTAGAAGTAACGAGGTAGCTGATTCTCTTAGCAAGTTAGCTATTAAGAACAATTGTAATCTGAATTTTAAGATGGATTATTCAATGAAAATCCACAATGTTATTAATCCTGAAGCAATAAAATAAGGTTGACCCTCAAGTCGTTTTTTTATCAAAAAAAGAAAAAAAAAGTAATAATTAAGATGCTTAGAATTCTATTTAAGTAATACCTTTATTTTACATCAATAAAATTAGCACAACTTTTGTTTAGGTAAAAAATTTTAAACTAATAATTGTATATTATAATTATAATTATAATATCACAACTTTTTTTCTATAGTTTATGTTTAGAGTTCTATTCAAGTAATAATTCTATTTTAAAATTAGCACACTAATAATTGTAATTTTAATTAGTTTTAAATGTATACTTCTATTAAATTATAATTATTTTAAATGTATAATTATCATAAATTTTATTTTATTTCAACTTTTTTAACTAATAGTTCTAAATTAAATATTATAATTATTTTTAAATGTGAATTTAGTAATTTTATGAAAATTAAATTATATTTTTGTGAGTTCAAAATTTTTTCCAAACTTTAAAGATATAAAAATATTAATATACATACACTCATTTACAATCATGCAAATGTTGAAACTTTTCTTGGATTTATAGAAAATTCCACAATTAAGTAGAAATTCAATTCTACAATGTACAATTCTAATATGTTTTTTTTTAGTATATATGATTTATGTATGGTTTGTGTCAATAAAGTTTTAAAATTTATTATTTAACCATGTAGTGTGGTATTGCTCACCTCATCCTTTAATTATGAAGTTGGGCGTTCGATCATTGTCCTTGGGAATAGAGCACATTTCATGGAAAGTTGTTTACCTCCTCGGAGAGTACTAGTAATAAGGGGATTAATCACAGCTAAAGGCGTCCGGCGGTGGATACCTTAGTTTCAACTGTAGGGAATTAATCCATATATGCAACGAACAAGTAAATATAATAAAATCAAGAAGATCAAACACGGAAATTTTACATGAAAAAACTCCTTAAAGAGGATAAAAAACCACGAATAGAAGGAGATTTCACTATAATAAAGGAGAGTACAAAAGATTGAGAGAATTAAAGGAAAATCCGAAGCCCCAAAAATAAAACCTTTAAAACAAAGAACAAAATTCTCTCAATCTAAATATTTTTATTGTTGTTTAAACCTAAAGTAACTATGGCCTATTTATAGGATGAGATTCGTAACAAATATGACTACAACAACCATAGGATAATCAAAATTTAAATATAAAACTAAAAACAGTTTAACCAGAAGAATAAAGCCAAGAAAACTTGGATTGCATGTCACCAAGTCGTGACGTGGCTTGATGTGTCGTCGGGACTGAAGGACCGTCGCATCGTTAGGATGAAGTTTTGTTGCTCGTCGGGACGAGATGACCATCGCGTCGTCGCAACGAAAGAGTGTTGCTCGTCGGGACGTCGCGTACTGGTTGGTCAAAATAAGAGGCATTCTCCTACAAATCTCCACCTTGACTCATATTTGGACTAAACTCCCTTGCCAAGCCTTATTGCGGGCTAACTGATTCTTCGTCGAATATTTACCAAGTCCAAGCAATGCTCGAACTTTGAAACTAGAAGACTCTTTGTCAACATGTCGATCGAATTGTGTTCTGTGCCAATTTTAAGAATTTGAACATCCCCTTGAATGATCACCTCTCGAACAAAGTGATAACTAATGTCTATGTGCTTCGTTCTCTCATGATGCATTTGATCTTTGGTGAGATGTATGTCACTTTGACTATCACAATATACAAAAATTGCCCCTTTTTTCACTTACCAATTCACTAAACAGACCTCTTAACCAAATTACTTCTTTTACTGCTTCAGTAATTGCCATGTATTTTGCTTCAGTAGTCGACAAAGCCACTGTAGCTTGAAGTATAACTTTCCAACTAATGGCACAATTCTCAAAAGCAAATAGGTAACATGTGAGAGACCTTCTTCGATCTAAGTCTCTTGCATAATCAGAATCAACATATCCGACTAAACCTTTTTGAGTTCTTCTGAACTCTAAACACATGTTAGAAGTACCCTGCAAATATATGAAAATCCACTTAACTGCATGCCAGTGTGACTTACCAGGATTGGCTATGTATCGACTAACAATACTAACAACATATGAAATATCAAGACGAGTGCATACTATTGCATACATCAGACTTCTAACCATGCTTGAATAAGGTACTTTTGACATGTACTTTTCATCTTTTTTATTCTGTGGGGAATCTAAATTTGAGAGTTTAAAGTGTGCAGCTAAAGAAGTACTTATCGGTTTTGGATTTTTCATCTCAACTCACTCAAGTATCTTCATAATGTACCTTTGTTGCGATAAAAATAATTTCCCGAAATGTCTATCTCTCGAAATTTCCATCCCCAAAATTTTCTTTGCTGCACCTTAATCATTCATCTCAAACTTAGAGTTAAGCATGGTTTTAAGACGACCAATTTCAAATGGATTCTTAGTCGCAATCAACATATCATCAACATAAAGCAACAAATATACAAAAGAACCATCATCAAGACATTGTAGGTAAACACAATTGTCATACTTACTTCGAGAAAAACCAATAATCAACATGAATGAGTCGAACTTTTTATACCACTGCCAATGAGACTGCTTCAAACCGTACAAAGACTTTTGTAAGAGACAAACATGATCTTCTTTACCTTCAAATTTGAAGCCTTCCGGTTGTTGCATGTAGATGTCCCCTTTAAGATCACCATGAAGGAAAGTAGTCTTCACATCTAACTACTCTAATTCAAGATTGTTTGATGCCACAAGAGCCAAAAGCACTCGAATAGATGTATGTTTCACAATGGGAGAGAAAACATCATGAAAATCAATTCACTCCAACAGATTAGAGTTACAAAATACTATGGCAAATAAACAGTCAAGAATATGCAAGTTCAACCCAAAAATTCAATTTAATCATTCATTAATAGATAAACATCCATAACCATACTATTCATATAAAATAGGACTTAAATCGAGGTTCTAAAACTCTAAAATCAATTTGGAAACAAGTAGGGACTAATTCGAAACAAAACAGAAAAGTAAGGTAAAAACAAAAAACATGGGTCACATAGTTGTGTGGTCAGGTCGTGTGATAGGTTTAGTTCGTGTTTGGTATGGGACATAGCAGTGTTGTTCAACCATGTGTGAGGACTAAAATCGTCTGGAAAGAGGCACACGGTCGTGTCTTCCAATCGTGCAACTAATGGTTGTCGTGTGTGCAAAATGAAAACAAAAATTACACAGACCATACAGTCGTGCCAAGATACCCGTGTATGGCACACGGCCATGCGTCAGGCTGTGTCTCAGCCCGTGTGACCTGAAAGTATCTTCAATAGCAAGTCAAACATTTCATGCTTACTTAAGCTACAGTATGCCATTTACCAATCATTCAACCTGTTCAAATTACATCAAAAACATACCAAAACATGCCATTTGCCTAGCTTTAACCAATATGCCATAAGGCATCATCACAAACAATAATCTCAACTAATGTAACAACCCGATTTAGGGCCTAGTCGGAATAGTGGTGTGAGGCCACAAATCCGAGGTGAATTTATGAGTTTTTGAGGTTTATGCCATGTTTTCATGCTAGTTTAAAAGTTTCATGAAGCAATTTTGTTAAATTGAGGTTGAATGGTTAAAAAGGACTAAATTGCAAAAGTTGCAAAATATGAGTTTCTAGAAGCTTTTTGTATGAAATAGCTTTAGAATATTAATTAGAAGTCCTTAAATAGAAATTTTCCCAAATTATAATTTTTGGACAAAATTGGTCATGAGTTAGTAAAATGGAAATTTTTAAAGAGAATGGCATTTTGGTCATTTGTCTAATAAATGATTAAAATAGGAAAAAGATGATAAAAATCTATTCATCTTTTTCCTCTCATTGCCGAAAATTTGGAGACTCCATGGCTAGGGTTCTTCATTTTTTTCAAGCTTGCTAGTAAGTTCATTTTAGCCCCGTTTTTAATATTCTTCGTATTTTTGAAGTTCTTGTATTATGAATTAGCTATTTTTAGCTATAAAATGAGCTAAGATGCATGTTAAAAAATCTACCCATGAATGACATGCATGTTAAATGATGTATTATGGAAGTTTATGAGAGTTTGATGTTAGATAAACGTCTTTTCCTTAGTGAATTTAATGAAAAATGATGGTATGAACCAATTTGTAATAGTTATGAAAATTGGTCATA
This sequence comes from Gossypium australe, assembly GCA_005393395.2. Taxonomy (NCBI): domain Eukaryota; kingdom Viridiplantae; phylum Streptophyta; class Magnoliopsida; order Malvales; family Malvaceae; genus Gossypium; species Gossypium australe. Next base: position 94,870,750 of record CM016615.1, read on the forward strand.
CATACTAGAAATAGTGAGAATTGATGATTGTTATAGTAGAGAAAATGAATCAGCTAAGCATGAAGTTTAAGAAAGTTGAATGAAAAAAATTTTACGAGCCTAGGGGCAAAAGTGTAAATATGAGAAAGTATAGGGGCAAAATAGTAATTTTGCCAAAGTATGAGTTAAGAGTCAATTTAGTCAATGAGAGTATTAAATGATCTATTTATTATTATAGATCAAGAAAAATGAAGTCCGGATCAAAATCGAGGCAAGAACAAAGTCGATGACTAAATTGCATATCTACATACATTTTGTATATTAAGGTAAGTTTTATGATTTCTAAGCTTTATGATTTTTATCATTTAATTGCTTAGTATAATGTACACTATTACGAAATACCATGGAATGTTTAATGTTTTGTTAAACAAAGAAATCAATGAGATTATGTATGAGCAAATCCCGATTGAAGAATGAATTTCCCAGGATACTCGATCTACCACAAGAGATAAGAAAGTCCGTATAAGACCAAGCCAAGGCTTGGCATCGGCAATCAAGTAAAGATTTCATGTAAGTCCAAGGCAATCTTGGCATTGAACAGTTATCATGTAAGTCCAAGACAAGTCTTGGCAATGAAAAGCTAGCAAGAGATAAAGAGATCCCATGTAAGTCCAGGCCAAGGCATGGCATTGGTGAGAACAAGAAAGATTCCATGTAAGTCCCAGCCAAGGCTCGGCATCGACCAGTTCACGAGTAAAGATACCATGTAAGACCATGTCAAGATATGGCAATGGTAAGTTCCCAAGAGGACACACGAGAAAGACTTTGTATAAGCCTATGTCAAGACATGGCCTCGAAACCAAGATGAGATATTCCATGTAAGACCGTATCTAGGATATGGCTTTGGCATCAAGTTACGTGGGATGAGATTTAGTATCCTCGGTTATTCGCAGAAATTCATCGGGCAAATGAGTAAAGTTAAAATGAGATAACAAGAAAGCTAAGTAAGCAAAGCTATTATCAAGTTGAAATTGAGTATTATTTATGTTATGAATGATGAATTAGAAATCATGATTATTATATTAAAGTATGCTGATCAAAGTGATCAAGTGATACGGGTACCTTGTTTACCTTACAAGTATGAGAATAGTAAGTATCATGAGGCATGTAGGAATCAGTATGAGTAAGTAAGCTCTATAGCTGAAATTTATGATACCATTGTTATGTCAAATGGTTTATTTTAAACAAGTATATTGATATGTGCTTTACATGCAAACTTACTAAGCTAAATGCTTACGTCTTTAATTCTTTCTTTCTATGTAGTCTCGCCAAGCTAACTTGTGGATTGTTGGAGTCGGAGCTCGTAGCACACTATCAATCTCTATTTTGGTATAGCCAAGTTATTTTACTAAGTATGGCATGTATAGGAAGCATTCATTTTGAGAATATGTTTAAGGAAGGGCCAATGTATAGGCTATCAAGTTATTATTCTTTTGTATATGACTAAGTGATTGGCCAAAATTGACTAAGTATGTATGTTTATTAAGATCAATAAAGCATATAGTATTGTTTTTGAAAATGTATTGAATTGAGCTTGAGTTGGTCTTGAATTTTCAGGGTGGCAAATGGCTTGGTAAATAGCCTCTAAGTGCCCACACAGTTAGACACACGGGCGTGTGTCTAGGCTGTGTGTACCCTGCACCTTATTATTTTAAGTCAGGTTAGGCCACGGTCAAATCCCATGGCCGTTTATATGAGCCGTGTATGACACATGGTTAGAGCATGGGCGTGTGCCCCATACTGTGTGGTTAAGTCAGTATATCAAGGAATAGCACACAATCTAAGCCCACGGGCGTGTCAAGGCCGTGTGAATATAGTCAGTGTCGCCCATGGTTTGAAGACATGGGCGTGTCTAAGGGTACACGGGCGTGTTCCAAGTCACATGGGCGTGTGAACCCTGTTCTAAAGAAAAGTTTTCGATTAAGTTCCAGAAGTTTTCAGATTTGTGTAATAGGCCTCGTAGGCCCATGAAATGTATGATTAGGCTAAGAAAGAGAATTTTTAAATTCGGAACGAAATTTTACAGGCAATAAGTGCATGTTAAGAAAGTTCAAGCATGGTAATGTCTCATATTCGGTTTCAGCCTTGGACTCGGGTATGGGGTGTTACAACTAACATCCAAAGTTATTTCCTAATCAATTTAAGCTTGCCTAACAATGTTATACAAAGTGTCAAATGACACCAAATAAACATTTTCAAAATCTACCAAAAGGTAGTTGGATAGTGTGATCTTTAATTTTATCCGATTGCCCAGTTCCACAAAATGATATCTACAAGAAAACAGGAAAAAACAACACGAGTAAGCTTTAAGAAGCTTAGTAAGTTCATAGGTTGAAACGATATAACTTACCAAATTTATAGCTTAATAATTAGCAAACTCTTTAACTAATATTAACTCTGTCAACCACATGCATTCAACAGGTGAATATCATATACACGAGTCATTTGATCATCTCATTTGTACGATATCAAACATTATCAAGTCACGATATAATATCGGAAATCATGAAAACATATACAAGTCATTAACAAGGCATCATAACCAAATATCAATTACATATCATCACCATGTCATTTAACCATTGAAAATTTGTCCGATGAATGATATAAACAGATACGGATACATAGTTATCCACCCAAGACACGCCAAAATGCTCAACCAAGCCAACCCAACCAAGAACAAGTTTGGGCACCAAGTGCCTAGCCCGAAGGCTAACATCCTTCTAGAAACATGCTTGGGCATCAAGTACTAAGCCCAAAGGCTTTACATCCACCCCCAGAAACACGAAAAAATCACTGTAAATATAACTCGACAATCCGCAACAAATGCTGGAGTTCAGTATATTTAATGTATAATAACAAGTCAAGAATCATCATCTCATCATAAGTCAATCTAGTACAGTGTGCAAAATAACTTATTTGCATGTCAATTGTATCCTATCCTATGTTCATCAGGGCTCGATACATGTCTCAATATAACAATTTACATTTCAATCCACTTCTCACCTTATACTAATTATAACATTTAACACTCAAAATATATATCGGATTCAATAAAACATAATTAACATATACAAAACAGTATCGTATGAACTTACTAGGGCTAAACTGCAGATATAGTAATATCAGGAACTAGTCAGCAATTTTCTTTTTTCCACGATTTTCTACCGGTTCTTGATCTATACAATGATTTAATTCAATTATCAATCCCAAATACTTTATAATAATTCATTTAATGAATATGACTTCTTTATTGACATTTTCATAATTGCCCTAAACTTTTGCATTTTATTCAATTTAATCCCTAAAATCGAAACAAACTTAATTTTACAATTAATCCATAAACCCATATTTCCGAATTCCTAATAATTCATAATCAGCTCTCTAATGTTGAAATTTTACAAGAAAACCATGCCAATTTAACATATTTTTAGTTTAGTCCTTAAACTTAAAAACTATACAAAATCACTTTGCAAAATAGTCATAATTCATCATCAAACTTCAAATGAAACCATTAACAACTAAAAAGCATCAAAAACATCAATGACAAGTTTTCAAAACTTTGACAAAATCACAAATCAGTCCTTGGGCTAGATAAATTAAGTTACAACGGTCTCAAAAACATAAAACTCATGAAAAACCGACTAATGAAACATTTACATGCAAGGAAAAAATAGCCGAATGCTTCAAGCTTTTCCTTCCATGGTTTCGGTCACAAAATGAAAAGAAGAAGATGGTTTTTTGTTTGTTTTTGTTTTATTATTTTTAATTACTTTAACTTAAATTTTAATTAACATTTTTAATTATAAAACTTAATTAATAAGCACATGACCAACCATTAACATGCATCATGGTATAATTACTACATAAATCCTCCTACTTTAATTATTTAAGCCATTTAGTTAAGAAAAATCAATCGTAGGTAATTTTTGTAACTTTTATTATTTAGCCCTTTTTTCTTTAATTAGCTATCAAATCACTAAAATTTTCAAACCAAACCTTAATTTACTTATATAGTAACTCCATAAATATTTAATAAAAATATTTACAGGCTCGGTTTACAAAAACAAAGTCCTGATATCTCATTTTCAAAAACTACTTTACATTAGGGATAACCCACTTGTACTTAATTATTCATTCAAATAGCAAAAAATATCAGTTTAAAATTTAATATGACACAAATGACCTCGTTAATATTAATTGTTTGATATTTATGGACTCATCATCGGATTCGTGGTGTCGAAACCAATATTTCTGACACCACTGAAAAATGAGTTGTTACAAGAAATCTCCACTAGTTATGTTAAGTGGGAGGCTTTGATACCAATGGCCGACCTCAAAGTAGTTTCCAATTAACAAGCTAAATATTAAAAGAAGTGACTGCAGAAGTTGGCACTTCTCCAAGCAATACAAAAACACATAGTAAATAGGGGACAACAAAGTTTATTTACGTAGTTCAGTTTTCCTACATCTACGAAGCCTAGCCTAGTGAGAAAATTCCATTATATTCAAACAATTACAACCAATGATCCTAATCTATCAGACCTAGTGATAATTCTTCACTCTTGCACCTTTGAAGAATAGACCTCTCACCACTAAGTTCTCCTCTTGAGAACTTAATTTGTAAAATCCCAACACAAGTTTTAAAATATCAAATACACTTCCAAAAGTAATAAGTGCTCTCAATAATCAGTACATAACCTATAAAAACCTTTCAATTATATGAAGTTTTTTAAGACTTGCTAACATAATGAAGATCAATCAGAATCCCTTTAATAGCTAAATTAGTTGAATACAATAGAATAATAACAATCAAGGTAAACATGGACTATTGGAAGACATGTCTTCAATGTTTTGATCCGTTCCAACTTCTTTGATCAAAGGGATTTGATATACCTAATTCAATCCAATTTGATTCTCCAAATAAATTTCTGCAAGTGATATGATTTTCATTGATAGGTTAAATATAATCCACGATCTTAGCTTAGGCCAAAGATATGGTTCAATAAATTGTCAATCTCTTAAATATGTATCACATTTTAATCCATCCATATTTTTCAATAAACACTTCTTCACCAAAGAAAAATTAGAAGCCTAAAAAATAGTAATAAATATACAAAGAAAATCATAAATATAATGAAGAGAAATTTATATGCAACATCATAATATTTTTACACTCCTAAAAGATAATTAAATATTTAAATCAATTAAACTCCTCATATTACATAAAAGTAATCATATATATACTTATCAAGTGTTTTATCAGTTGTTGTCATGGATCAACTAGACACCAACTCAATTATGAAATTATTAAAATACTCTTCCATATACAAATTAAGTTATATTTTAATGAATATGTTTTTGTCTTATTTTATATAATAAATCAATAAAAACTTATCATAATGAGATTTGAATCTAAAACACCATACATGATAAATAATTAACTTTATTATAACTAAAACATCAATTAATTTTTATGTGAATTTTTAATAAATATATTTCTTACATAATTTTTTCATCCACATTGTTATTTTATTATATAAATCTAGTATTAATTAAATGTTTAACACCCTTTTGGCACTTGAAAGATTAGGGCTCAAACCTCTTGTTGTCATCCTTCTCCTCCAATTAGTAATATGTATCAAAAATAAGCATTTGGAAATTATTTTCAAATATATTTGTTGAGTGATTTTCTCTATCTTCTTTAGATGGTAAGGTTGTATAGTCATATGATATGGTTATTGTTTATTGATGTGATATCCTAGGTAGGTTCCATGCATGCCAACATGTACTCTACTCTAGACTTAACATGTGTTTATACGATGTGGGTTCGCATATATAGTGACGTGCGAACCCACATCACACAAATATCGTGGGAGGGTGTAAGTTCCCCTCCTGCGAACACTCAGTGTCATGCGATCTCAATACGCGAATCGTGTGGAATCTGACCCGTAAAGGGATGTTCTGGGCAACACGACCACTTCCTCTAGTCCTAGCCATGGTGTGCAAACAAAAGCTACAAAGAAAATTGAAAGAACGATGGAAATTTTAAAAAGATTACCTTTGAAATCGCTCTCCTCAACAATTGCTTTTCTTCAAAGTCTCATATTCAAATAATGTGATGTTTAGGGCTTTGGTAACCTCCTTTTAAAAGGGTTTTTCTTCGCACTTTAACGATTCATATGACCAAGAAGGAGGGCATAATCAGCTGCACCAAGGGTACCTCTTTCTTCACACGTGACAAAGTGTACGTTGCAAATTAAAATATAAAACATACTCAATAAGTTTTTCCTTATGTTATTTCTTGTTTCATAGAACCAAGATTCAAGAAGAGTCACTTTATAACTATTCTTCGAACCAGGCCGGGGACAAATTGTTATGATACTTACTATTATCGACCCATAATTGGAATGGGTCCGGATTAGATTTTACACGGTTTGCATATCGAGCTCATGTATCGAGCTCGCATGACACTAAGTGTTCACAGTAGGGGAACTTACACCCTCCTACGAGACCACATGTGAGATCGCACATGTGACCGAGCGATGTAGATTCGCACGTCACTACATAGGCTAACCCACATCGTATAAACACATGTTAAGTCTAAAGTGGAGCACGTGTTGGCATGTATGAAACCTACCTAGGATATCACATTAATAAAGAGTAACTATATCATATAAATAAACAACATTACTATCTAAAGAAGATAGAGAAAAACAATCTTACAATATTAATGGTCAACATTTGAAATTAAGTTATTTTTAGGTTAATTCCAAATTATTTCCAAATAAAAGTAATAGTATATATTAAATTTTGAAATAAATAAAATTAACTGTTTTCAAATTAAATTCTTACATTTAAAAGAAATTGATTCCAAAATTAAATGAAAATATAATTTATTATGGTTTTAATTATTATTTTAATATTCCAGAATGTTGAGATGTCAATAAATGAGGTCGGTTATTTCTTTCGCTCAAGGTTTTTTTTATTATGCATGAAAACTTTACTTTAAATAATACATAAATATGATATAAATAACAATGAGTTGTAATTATAATTGATTTCAAAAAAAAAAAAGAATGGTATAAAATTTAATAATTGACATGACACATGATGAATTTTAAAGCCACCTACATGTTAAAAATTAGACTCGCATGTAAGGTTGTTTCAATTTTATTTTGTAGCCAATTGGGTTTTAATATAAAATAAGATATACATATATTAATTATTGACTAATATATAATTTTGGAAGATATTAGCTAGTGGAAGTAGGTGAGGTGAGTGAGCTGGGATTAAAGCAAAACAGTGTGAATATGAATAAAAAAAATAAACATGGACCACTTATCCATTTAGTGGATGCTCACTTGGCATCCATTGTTCATTGCCCGTTAATTAGTTTCCAGGATGTACTTCCACCGTCAAAAAAAACAGCAACTTCACTTCCCATCCAGTCCCATGTAATTTTTTTACTGAAATATAGGATTAATTTGGAGGGATTGCATATAAATATATACATTTTGGAGGGATTAATTATATATTATCTTTAATTTATGATAGTAATTTCTCGTTTAATAATATAAGAAAAATTTATTTATTGCATATATATTATTATAATTAGACATAAAATAAAATAATTAATTTAAATTTAAATTTGAAAATAAATAAATAAATAAAAATTCGACATGTTTAAAATTTCTTTAACATTAATAAATTAATTTATATAATTAAACATTTATTTATTTTGCATTTTTACATCAATCCTTTTTTTCAATCACTTTCATAATAATATGGGAGCATTCAAATCATGGGTCATTTCAACTTCAATAAAAAAAAGGTTTGTTTAATATTTACCCCAAAAGAGAAGGTTGTTTATTAATTGTATTTACATAATGCAAGATTCTGGACATACATCTGGACAACAATTCCAACATTCACTTTTTTTTTTAATATTAATTAAAGATTCTGAATAGAGAATAGATAAGGACGAGTCCACTGATCAAGTATATGTATCTATTCATTAATTATTTGTTAAACAGTGCGTAATTAATTCTTTTTAATTCTAAGACCATTATCAAAATTCAAATAGAATAATATCTATCCATGTTGGTCTGACTCATTACAAGTTTTTTATTATTTTTTATTCTTATTTGGTTCAAGTCTTTTACCATTTCAAAAAAAAATCAATCAAAGTTTTTCTACACAAATTATTTTCAATTAAGCTTGCCAAAAAAATTAATAATAGAAATTTTATTCATTTGAACTATACAATGGAATATTTTAGCTAGTTAATTAATTATTAGATATCATTTTGAATTAATTATCATTTAATTCATATTAAAATGTTATTAGATATTATTTTAAATTAGTTATCATTTAATTAATGTTACAATTATATAAAAATTAAAATTAAGATTTACTATTATAAATAGCATTCAACAATATCATATCAATAATATCTTTTATTTTTATTTGTATAATAGAGTTTTTATTAGTTTGAACTACACAATTGATCATATTAATTAATTAATAGATATTATGTTAAATTAATTACTGTTACAACTTACAATTATATATCAATTAAAATTAAGATTTACTATTATAAATAACATCCAACATTTAATATTTTCAAACAACATCTAAAAAATATTTGCATTATTTATGCAACTCCATAAGTATAAAACAAAGTTTAAAGGTTGAAGATAAAACATTTCACTGGCAACATCAAAATCATTTTTAAGATGGATGATGGGTTACGTTTTCTCAACTATGTTTTTATATCCATATAAATGCAAGATTATAATGATAATATTTATTTGTAATTTTGATTTTATACTTTGCACCATACGCTTAACATGCATTGTAATTTCATGGAACCAAAATATTATTAGCTATTTCCATAGCAGCCCCCTCCCCCTCCCCTTAACAAAATTATTAGCTTTTGTATGTAAAAGTATTTAAAAAATAATTGAGTATTAAAATAATGATTAAAAAGTTGGATTTATTTTAAATTTATTTGAATATTATTATTTTTTAAGAACTTCAATTTTTTAATATTTTTATTTTATTTATTTCATATTATTTTTATAATATAATTAGATAGTTTAATCTTAATTATTTCAGTTATGATAATAAATTATTATAAAATTGGAAAAATATTATCATAAACTCATCCCAATTCAACAAGTTAATTTTAAAAAGAGTTTATAAAGTTTAAATTGATTATATTTGAAGTTTAAAACTTATAAATAAAAAAAACTCAAACATTTTAAAATTAGAAATTTCTATAAAAAATCAGATTATTGCCCGGCTATTGCATCAACAAATATTCAACATTGCCATAAAATCAAGAAAACAGGTAAAAATAGATCAATTTCATTCTTTTAACATAATATTTATCTTATATAAAGCTAGATTTTATTACAATAGAGCTCAAGATTATTAAGTGTTGATACATACAAACAAAAATGATCATTCAATATAATTCAATAACAAATTAAAAATAAAATAGTTACAAATTAATAATATCTTCAATTTAAGTTTCATGTTGTTGAAATTTTTTTCCAAAACTAATATCACGAATAAAAATACAGTTGATTGAGTCAATGATGCATTGACACTGTTGGCAAAAGTTGAGGTCTCAAATCTTAAAGGTTTGGATTCAAATATTTTTGTTTGCAATTGCAATGTGTGGGTTTCCTTTCCACCACATGTGCCTTAGGTGGGTTTGTTTGATTCTTTTTAGATTAATCCAATTTTTGCCTAGTTCTTCGTTTGTTGTGAATTATATTGGTTGGATTCTACATTGTAGTTAAATTTATGCACTCATTTCCTTTCCTTTGGTTTAAAGGTTTTGCGTAAAAGTAGGTGTTGTATAAGAAAAAAATAAAAGTATCTTCCTCTCATATCATCCAATACAAAAATACAGCTTCAATTTAATTAATATATCTAAGGATAATTATTTGATTTTTAACTCCACAAGTGGTGTTAAAGTACTGCCAAATGTCTTTAAGCGATGTTTACAAAAGAAAATAAATAAATAAATTAGACATATGGTGATATCTTAATCCCTGTTATACAGTTTAAAAACTCCACCACCGGTGCATCAAATAATAATCCTATATTTAATGCCCAATCAATTAATGTTTTGTAGGGATATTCCAAAAAATAAAAATAATTAGGAGTGATATTATTTGATTACCACCATTATAGAATAGGAGTAAACTGCACCACAGGTTACTTTAAAATAGTGTCATTTTTATTTTGGTCATTTTAATTTTTTTTGTCAATTAGTCACTCTAATTAAGATAATTGCTCGAATTGGTCATTGTCGTTAACATTCCGTTAATCCACTAATGGATTGTTGATGTGACATTTTTTTTACTTTTTGACTATAGCTAGAGATCTCTTTATAATTAGTCAAAAACATTTTTATTTATTTATTTGCAACATGTAGATTCCAATGGTAGCGTCATCAATATTTGAATTCTCTATAAGAAGAGTGTCAAAACCATCCTTAAAAGGGGGTTTTAAAAAGGGAATCGACTTTTAAAATATGGAGTCGCCACCGATCCTTTTTATTTAGGTGTGATCGGGTCACCTATAAAAATATTTTGGTTTGCGAAATTCGAGAAAATGGGTTCGGAAGTCGGTTACGTGCAAGGAAGGGTTAGCACCCTTGCAACGCCCAAAGTTGGTACCAAATTGATTAATGTTGTCCTAATGTCGAAAACTTGAAAATATTTAGGGTAAAATTTTCGGAAAAAAACGGCTAATTGAATCAGGATTGAATCTCAAGATTAACTCGCTTCAAAGGAATAAAAGTATCACACCCAACACGTTAGGATGTAACACCCTTATATTTCGACACCGAGCTCATCTTTGATCTTCAAAGCATGTAAAAGAAAAGGATATTTAAGTATTTAGTCGAACGAAAAGATCGACACCCAACACGTTAGGATGTAATTTTCCGGCCTTCTAAACACACAAATATTACCTTTTTTGTATGAATTAAAAATGTCGAGTTGCGATTTAAAACCGTTGATTCACATGAAATGACGAAAATACGAAATCAACAATACTGGTAATAAAAGATACAATAATATAAAAATATAAAAAGATAAAAGATGGCTTTGAAATAATAATAAAAAGGGCTAAAAGGTATTGGTAAAGGTCATATATAATAAAAGAGTATAATATGATAGCATAATAATAATAATAATAATAATAATAATAATAATAATAATAATAATAATAATAATAATAATAATAATAATGATAAATAATAATAATGATAATAATAAGATAAATTAATAATAATAATATGTACAACATAATAACATAATAATAGTAAATATAATAATAATAATAATAATGATAATAATAATGGTGCTAATAATAATAATAATAATAATAATAATAATAATAATAAATTTAGTGAAATTAGTAGAAGGATGAAAATAATAAAGAGGACTAAATTGAGAAAGAAATAAAACTACAGATCTAAATTAAAAAAGAAAAAAAGGATCAGGGGCCTAAAATGAAGCGCGCGAAGAGAGAAGGGACCATTTGGGAAAATATCCCTAGCTTCTACGTGCTGCGTTTTGCACAGGACCAAATTAGAACCCAAGAGAATCTGTTGGGGCAAATGTGAGAATAAGAAAACTTGATTGGAAAGGTAAAACATGCGGAAGGGCTAAAAGCGCAATTAGCCCTTCCGTTCAAAAACACGCGGATCTAGTTTGAAGTGGGTCAGGCTAGCGGGTCGTGGGGTAAACGGCGTCGTTTTTGCAAAGTCTTAAACGGCGTCGTTTCAGATATGTTTATAAGGCCGAATTTCCCAAAAACAAATCATTTGTAGCTGGTTTGAAAAAAAAAATGAAAGGACAGATCCCTTTTTTCTCTGGGCAATCCCAGATTCCGGCCGCAGCTCTCCCCGCCGTTCCGCCGCAGCTCCGCCCTAGACGGCGGTCAGAAACCCGAGGTAATCCCCTTCGCTTCCTCCCTTTTTTTTTTGTATTTTAACAGATGTATATATATTGTTTATAAAATAGGAAATAGAACTTATATTTCTATAACGATTTTTGAATATATAAAAAAAATAAAAACAATAAACCTTTCGTTTCTGGTTGACTTCGATTTAGCGATTGTATTCTTAAAATTGTGAAAATCCCCTCTTACAATGTTTTTATTCGGCTTTTATAGAGCCGAGAAACACCAAATAAAGATACAATATCTTTCCTTCTTTATTATTGTTGCGTTGGCTTCCATTTTACAGGTCATGGTGGCCGACAGAGGCGAGTACGCGAGTGGGAGCTGCGGCTGAGTGGAGTTGCGGCGCTAGAGTTTGCGGCGCAAGAGAGGAGAGGGAACCCTAGGGTTCCCTGATTAGTTTTGGGCCATACTGGGCCATTAGGGTTTTGGGCCTTTTCCTTTTTTATTTTTTTAAATTTGGGCCCGGACTATTTGGGCCATTTACAGCTGCCCCTCTTTGCTCATTATCGTGTAACGAGAATAGAGCAAAGATATAAAGAAGGCCCAAATTTGTCGGGATCCACTGAGTCTTGACTTCTTAGGGTGCTCTGCTTTGTCAGGTAGCTTCAAACTCCACTGTAACTTGTTGCTTTGATTCACTCCACTATAACCTTAAAAGATGATTATTGACTTTGATATGCTCCTGAAACATCAGGACTGCCCAACTTGCTGTCTTCAATCTGCTCATGCCAGGCTTGCTATCTTCAATCTGCTCCTGAAACATCAGGAATGCCAGAATTGCCATCTTCAATCTGCTCCTGAAACATCAGGAATGCCAGAATTGCCATCTTCAATCTGCTCCTAAAACATCAGGATGCCAGACTTCCTTTCTTCAATCTGCTCCTAAAACATCAGGATGCCAGACTTGCTTTCTTCAATCTACTCCTAAAACATCAGGATGCCAGACTTGCTTTCTTCAATTTGCTCCTAAAATATTAGGATGCCAGACTTGCTTTCTTTAATCTGCTCCTAAAACATCAGGATGCCAGACTTGCTTTCTTCAATCTGCTCCTAAAACATTAGGATGTCAGACTTGCTTTCTTTAATCTGCTCCTAAAACATCAGGATGCCAGACTTGCTATCTTCAATCTGCTCCTACAACATCAGGACGCCAGACTTGCTTTCTTCAATCTGCTCCTAAAACATTAGGATGCCAGACTTGCTTTCTTTAATCTACTCCTAAAACATTAGGATGCCAGACTTGTTATCTTCAGTCTGCTCCTGCAACATTAAGAATGCCAGACTTGCTATCTTCAATCTGCTCCTGAAACATCAGGATCGCCAGACTTGTTATCTTCAGTCTGCTCTTGTAACATTAGGAACGCCAGACTTGTTCTCTTCAATCTGCTCCTGCAACATCAGGAAAGCCAGACTTGTTATCTTCAGTCTGCTCCTGCAACATCAGGAATACCAGACTTGCTATCTTCAATCTGCTCCTGCAAACTCAGGATCGCCATATTTACTGTCTTCGACCACCTTACTACACTGTCCTCTCGAGGACATAACCTGTAGAATGAGTGCATGCTTATGCCTAATGATTAGGATGTCATGATCAAAGTGAGTCAAATGCTCCTATTTAGACATGCTATGATGCAAACATATTATGAGTTTGATTCTTTTTCAAGGCGTTATTACTTATTTATCCTTCAAGGTTTCGTCTTCGTTCATCTTGAAGCATCATTTTCTTAAACATTTGGCCCTTATGGTAATTTTGGGGCTCGTGAGCTGTAAGTCGTATATCAAATCATCCCTCCTGGGAACTACAACTTTTTCTGTCTATCACTGGATTCATTTTACCACAATTGGCCTGCCATACCATCCCCTAAATGACCCAACGGTATGCTTCAATCACAACTGTTGAACTGCACAAAGAATTCAGTCCTGTCACGTGCTTGGGGAATTTTAAACAACTATCCTGCTTTGGTTTCCTGCTTTATCTAGAAATTTCCAAAGTAATGTATAGAACTTCTTTTGTGAAGTTATTAGTTCATCACTCATTATTTTAATGCAATATGTGGAAATGAATTGATTTCGAAAGAAAGTCGAATAAATTATCTGAAATACAAGAAAAGCTATCAGAGAACATGTCTTGAAGAAAAAGTATCAAAGATAACAAAAGGTCAGGTGCCCTGGATATCATTGATTGGGCTTCTACATAAAAACTTCATGAAGACCATTTTAGGCCTAGCATGTGTTTAGATGACTCAAAGTACTTTGTTGATGCCCCAACTTCATTTCTCATCTATTCAGGTGTAGCAAGATCATTTGAATCCGAGGCGCCGTTTTGTGAGTTTCATATTGGCTTTTCCGTTTTTTTTTTGTCTCAAAGCGCCCTTTACGGGTTTTCACATTGGCCTCTTCAAGCATAGTATTTCTTGACTGAATCTGAGTTTATAGGATTGGGTAAGCTTTTCCCATCCATTTCGGTCAGAATCAGTGCACCTCCAGAGAAGGTTTTCTTCACCACATATGGTCCTTCCCAATTCGGCATCCATTTTCCCCTGAAATCCTTTTGTATGAGAATGATCTTTTTCAGTACAAGATCTCCTTCCTTAAACTCCCTCGGGCACACCTTTTTATCATAGGCTTGCATCATTCGCTTTTGGTACATCTGACCGTGACGGATAGCCCTTAGCTTTTTTTCTTCAATCAAGTTCAATTGGTCGTATCGAGCCTGGATCCATTCAGCTTCATCCAGCTTTATTTCTAACAAAACTCGAAGAGAAGGTATTTCCACTTCAATGGGTAGGACTGCCTCCATCCCATAGACTAACGAGAAAGGTGTTGCCCCAGTAGAGGTTCTGACCGACGTTCGATAAGCATAGAGTGCAAATGGTAATTTCTCATGCCAATCTCTATAAGTCTCGGTCATCTTCCCTATTATATTCTTGATGTTTTTGTTGGCTGCTTCTACTGCACCATTCATTTTTGGGCGGTATGGAGAGGATTTGTGGTGTTTGATACTGAATTGGCTGCAAACATCTGCTATGGTGCTGTTGTTCAGGTTCAATACGCTGTCAGATATAATTCTCTCAGGCATTCCATAACGACATATGATCTCCTTTTTTAAGAATTTACTGACTGCTGATTTTGTGACATTGGCATACGAGGCAGCTTCTACCCACTTGGTGAAGTAATCAATGACTACGAAAATGAATCGATGCCCGTTAGAAGCCTTTGGTGAGATTGGTCCAATAAAATCCATGCCCCACATGGAAAAGGGCCATGGGGAAGTCATCACGTGTAAAGGTGACGGAGGCACATGAATTTTGTCTCCATAAATCTGACATTTATGACACCTCTTAGCATAGTTGATGCAATCTCCTTCCATGGTGGACCAATAATATCCAAACCTCATGATCTGCCTGGCCATTGTAAAACCATTGGCATGGGTTCCACAAACGCCTTCATGAACTTCTTCTAGGATTTTCCTGGCCTCTATAGCATCAACACATCTCAGTAACACCTGATCTTTTCTCCTTTTGTAGAGGATGTCCCCATCTAAGACATAGTCAAAGGCCAATCTCCTGAGCGTCCTTTTCTCATTCTCAGTTGCATGCTCCTGGTATTCACAGTTTTTTATATATTGCAACACATTTTGATACCAAGGGTGATCATCTCTTTCCTCATCTTCCAGATTACAACAATAGGCTGGGACTTCGAGAATACTCATCTGGATGGGTCTCATATCCTCTGGCCTATTTACCTTGATCATAGAAACCAGAGTTGCCAAGGCATCTGCCATCTGGTTTTCATCACGTGGGAGATAATTAAAAGTGATGTCATCAAACTCCACAATCAATCCCAAAACTATCTTCTGATATTCGATTAGTTTAGGATCTCGGGTCTCCCATTCACCTTTGAGTTGATAAATCACTAGTACAGAATCTCCATATACTTCTAACACCCTGATCTTCCGCTCTATGGCTGCTCGAATTCCCATGATACAAGCTTCATATTCTGCCATGTTATTTGTACAATCAAAATCCAATCTGCATGTGAGTGGATGATGATCACCACTAGGAGACACCAAGATTGCCCCAATTCCATTTCCCACAGCATTAGACGCTCCATCAAAGTTTAACTTCCACGGAGTTTCTTCAGCATTTGCCACATACATCAACTCTTCATTGGGGAATTCAAAGCTCAAAGGCTCGTAATCTTCTGAGGCTCTGCTAGCCAGAAATTCTGCTATTGCACTCCCTTTTATAGCCTTTTGATTCACGTAGACTATATCAAATTCAGATAGCAAAATCTGCCACCTTGCCATCCTCCCGTTCAGAGCAATTGACTCCATCATATATTTCAACGGATCAAGCTTCGAAATTAACCAGGTCGTATGGTATAACATATACTGCCTTAGCCTTCGGGTTGCCCAGATCAAGGCGCAACATAGTTTTTCGATCGACGAATATCTCATTTCACATTCGATGAACTTTTTGCTGAGATAGTATATCGCCTTTTCTTTCCTTCCTGACTCATCATGTTGGCCAAGCACGCATCCCATGGAGTTATCGAACACCGATAGATACAGTATCAATGGTCTATCTGGATTTGGTGGAGATAGCACTGGGGCAGTTGACAAATATTGTTTGACTTTGTCAAAAACTCTCTGGCATTCTTCGTCCCATACCCCTTGGTTGTGTTTCTTGAGAAGACGAAATATAGGATCGCATTTCTCGGTTAACTGTGAAATGAACCGAGCAAAGTAATTTAATCTTCCAAGAAAACCTCGAACTTCTTTTTGAGTGCGTAGTGGAGGCAAATCTTGTATAGCTTTGACCTTATCCGAGTCAACTTCGATCCCTTTCTCGCTGACCACGAAACCCAGCAGTTTCTCTGACCGAGCTCCAAAGGTACACTTGGTCGGGTTGAGCTTCAATTGGAACTTCCTCAATCTTAAAAACAATTTCCTCAAAACTTCGATGTGTTCCTTTTCTGTTCGAGATTTGACGATCATATCATCCACGTATACTTCAATCTCTCTGTGCATCATGTCGTGGAACAAGGTTACCATGGCCCTTTGGTATGTTGCCCCTGTATTCTTCAGCCCAAATGGCATTACTTTATAACAGAAGGTGCCCCACAACGTTATGAAAGTGGTTAATGTCCTCAGGGTGCATCTTGATCTGATTATATCCGGAAAATCCATTCATAAAAGAGAACCACGAGTACCCTGCCGTGTTATCCACCAACGTGTCAATATGAGGCAAAGGGAAATTGTCTTTAGGGATGGCTTTATTTAGGTCTCTATAGTCTACACACATCCGGACCTTTCCATCTTTTTTCGGGACAGGAACGATATTGGCCACCCACTCTGAGTATTTGACCACCTGTAGAAAACCAGCATCACATTGTTTCTTTACTTCCTCCTTTATTTTCAACACTACGTCAGGCCTCATCCTTCGTAGCTTTTGCTGTACTGGCTTACATTCTTCCTTTATGGGGAGGCGATGTACTACAATATCAGTACTTAGACCCGACATGTCTTAATAGGACCATGCAAAGACATCTTTAAATTCCCGCAGTAACTCCACCAGGTTTTTGTTTCGTTTCCTCGGTTATGCGTGCTCCGATTCTTACCATCTTTCCTTCTTCTAAGGATATGTTCTCTACTTCCTCATCAAGGGGTAAGATTTGTTTCTCTTCCTGTTGTACCATTCTTAACAGATCCGGAGACAAGTCACCATCTCTGTCACCTTCAAAATCTTGAGATTCTTCTAAACACACGTCATGCTCAAAATGGCCCTCTAGGTCTGTAGTACCGTTGCTTACATCGTTGATATCTAGGGACCTGTAATAGGTACCAAAATGTATGAAGAATGAATTTGCGGACAATTATTCATGCCGTGAATGAGAAAAAAAAGAAGAAAAATAAAAAACACAAAATATTTTCCATAATGAATCAAAATGCATTTCATTCAAATAATGACTTCTGAATCATTAGCCTGTTTCACAAAAAAAATTTTATTGTTCTTAGGCTTAAAACAACAAATGTGTTCTCGAACATTACTCTGTGGAATTTCTAAAAACTACAGGCAATTCCTCCGCAGTCCAATTGTTCAAAGCATTCCCAGGTTCATAAGGGCGAATGCCGGCCAGGTTCCTTCGTCCAGTTTCTCCTTCGTCTATAGCATTGATGTGAGGGCCTTCATTTAACAACCCTCTCTTAGGGTGAATTATCCCTCCAGATACGAAGGTTTGGGATATATGAGGGAACGTCATTGGTTCCCACATGACCTCTTCCCCATTCAATCGTGCCCTTCTTCTCTCTTGCTTCTTCTCTATCTCCCTTCTCATCTCGCTAGCATTTGGCTTAAAACCCAAGCCAAAGCGGTCTCTCTTCTCCTTTCATGATGGTGCTTGAACTTCACCCTGGAAACATCTGCCTAGCCCTCTTCCTGGTAAGGCCCCCTTACTGATCATCATTTGTAGGCCCATCTTCGTGTTCCTGGATATCTTGGGTACCGGAATTTTAGCCCCCTCACGAACGAATGTCGCATTAACGAACTCTAAAGATCGAAAAGAGCATTCAACGGCCTCCTCATTCGCCTCCACATATGGTGCGTCATTGGTAACTGTTGCTATGATGTCTTCTTCCGCGTTGATGGTGACCAATCGACCATCTGCCACCAACTTTAGTTTTTGATGGAGGGATGAAGGTACTGCCCCTACCGAATGAATCTAGGGTCTTCCCAATAAGCAATTGTACGAGGGCTTGATATCCATCACCAGAAAATCTAATTCATATGTATTCGGCCCGATTTGTAATGGTATGTCTATCTTTCCCATCACTCTCCTCTCGGTGCCATCAAACGCTCTCACTATGTTCTGGCATGACTTCATGTGAGAACTGTCTATTGGCAACCTTTTCAAAGTCGACAATGGTAAGACATTTAAGGCCGACCCATTGTCAATTAACACGCTCGGTAGGATAGATCCCTTACAACGAGTAGTTATATGCAAAGCCTTGGTTGATCCCATGCCCCCAGATGGACTTTCATCATCACTGAAGGAGATGAAGTTATCAGCACTTATGTTACCAACTAATCGGTCAAGTTTATTGACAGATATATCTTTGGTAACGTAAGTTTCGTTCAGTACTTTTATCAACGCCTCCCAATGTACTTCCGAACTCAACAGTAAAGCTAGCACCGAAATACGGGCCGGTTGCTTACGCAGCTGCTCCACTACGCTGTACTCACTATGCTTTAAGAATTTCAAAAATTCTTTTGCCTCTTCTTCCCTCACAGGTATATTGACAAGGGTGCTAGGTTCTTCCTCTGGTTCGACTGCCGTAGCCTTTAATTTTTCCGTATTTATTCTAATGCCTGGTGAGTCGTAACACCTCCCTCTTTGCGCATGGGATCCTTTACTTCGACTTTTATTGACAATGCTAGCTGAGCTCTCTACTCCTAGTGTTGTTACATTACAATTATAGCTCCAGGGTACCTTCTTGTCATCCTTGTAAGGGAAGGATGCTGGTTTCTTGATTATAATCTTAGGCGCCGTTTGAGCTCCGCTTTCTGGGTTTCTCGGGCGGGAAATAATGATCTTCGGAAACTTAGCATTTTGACGAGTCAATTCTCCTTCTGTCGCATGTATGTTCCCCTCCTCTGAGCTTTCTTCATAAAATTCTAACTCTTTATTGTTCATGAAGCTTTGCACCAATAGTCTAAATTCTGTGCAGTCCTGGATCTCATGTCCTTCACCTTCGTGGAATGCACAGTAATTCTCGTGTTCTTCACCTTTTCCTTCGAGACTTGACTTTATCAGCCCTCTTTTTAATATTTCCCTCCAGACTGTTATTAACGGGGTCTTCATATCTGAGATGTTTTCCTTGGTCTTTCTGGCTCCATCCTTCTCGATCGCGTTTATCACTTTATCCTCATGATTGAGTAATGGGTTCCCTGAACCAGGTAAATCGTCGAGCTCTACAATCCCCATCTTGATGAACTTTTCGACTACCTTTTTGAAGGCAGTGCAGTTTTCTATCGAGTGGCCCGCTACTCCTGCATGGTACTCGCATTCAGCATTCGGGTCGTACCATTTAGGTTATGAGGGCTGTAATGGATTTAGATAAAACGGGGCTACGATGTGTGCGTCGAACAGACATTGATACATCTCTCCGTATGTTATCGGGATTGGCGTAAATTGGGGCCTCTTGAAATTTTGTCTTGGGCCTGGCTCTTCTCCTGTCGTCCCTTGTTGCTTGGCAGCCACGACTTTTGGTGAATTAACGGTAACTGCTTTCGAGTATCCTTTATTGTACGTACTCATATTGTTTACTTCGTTATCCTTTTTTCTAGGAACGGATCTCCTAGTAGCCTCACCCGCTTCGATCCTTCCACCTCTTATGGCATTTTCGATCATCTCCCCCGCCATGATTATATCTGTGAAGCTTTGAGTTGTGCTCCCTACCATGTGGGTGATAAACGAGGCCCTCAAAGTACTGATAAACAGCTTGACGGTTTCTTTCTCCGTGAGGGGTGGTTGGACTTGTGTAGCTACTTCCCTCCACCTCTGGGCATACTGCCTGAAGTTCTCACTTGGCTTCTTCTCTATGTTTTGCAATGTTATTCTATCCGGCGCTATGTCTGTCACGTGGCCATATTGCTTCGTAAAAGCTTGTGCCAAATCTTCTCATGAGTTAACTTGAGCGCGGCTTTGCTGATTATACCATTTGGCCGCCGATCCGACCAAACTGTCTTGAAAGCAGTGAATTAACAGTTGATCATTCTCGGCGTATCCTGCAATCTTTCGACAGAACATCGTTATGTGAGCCTCAGGGCAACTAGTCCCATTATATTTTTCGAACTCCGGAGTCTTGAACTTTGGCGGGAGTATTAGGTCTGGGACTAAGCTCCGGTCTTTAGCATTAACCCCGCCACGGTGGCTCGCGCTCTCTATTGCCCTAAACTTCTCTTCTATCCACTTACACTTTTCTTCGAATTGTTTAGACATATCTACCTTTGCCTTCTCCGTTTCTGCTAGGTCATCGAGGTCGAGGACTACGGGGTTAGTTGGATGATCCCCTGGATGGGAGCCCAAGCCCATTGGGAAATTCATTGGCACCGACTTACCGGCTTGATATTGGGGTCTGATGATACAGGGGCCATTTGTGGGTTAACCTCCGGTTGTACTTGGGTATGAGTTGGAGTAGGACCCGAAGGGTGGGGAGATTTTTCATTGTCGTCGCTAGTGCTCTTTCCCTTGTTAGATCCTCCGGCCAATAGCTGGGTCAACTGGTTTATTATGTTATTTTGGGATTCGAGCATCTGATCCTTCATTTCTTGCTGTATCTTCGCTAATTGTTCCTGCATTTGAGCTTGCAACTGATCTCGTATATCCTTCTCCATCTGTTCCAGTCTTTCTATTCTCTGATCCATTGTTTTTGCCTTATGACGGGTATTGTAGTAATGTATGATAGGTTGGTTTTCATCGGTTTCCAGGGTGCTGGAAAAAATTTTTATTATTAGAATCTTTTAATGGCCCTCAATGCATATGATGTCGTGTAATGCAATATGATATGTGCAATGCATGAATGCAAAGAGGCATCGACTCTGATTCAATTCCATATAGGAAACTTTATTTTGAAAACAAAGCTCTTTACATAGAATAGATTACAAATACGGCCTTGCTCTGACCCCTAAGGCTTTAATCTTCATAAGTAGAGATGCTAATTCTCGTCCCTGATCTGATCGTGTCTCGAATTGCATGCTCAGTACATCAGCTTGTATGGCTAAGGTCCGTAAATATTCAGCTATCTCTCGTATCTGGGTTATAGCTTCCCCCATGAGGTAATCTCTATCTCTGACTTGGTTGCGGGAATAGTGCAGCTCCGTTTCTCTTCGCTCTTCATTTAACTCTAGAATCTTGATATGGTTTTGGCATTTTAGCAAGGCCATTTCCGACTCTTCAATCGTTCTTTTCATCTCTTCCATTTCGCTCAGACTCACTTTTAACTCTTTTACCGAGCTACGGTTTCGATGATAATTAAGTGACCTTTCCAACTCTGCCACTCTAGACTTCAATTCGTTTCTTCCTTTTTGGCTTTCTAACATTTGCCTTTCTAGATTCTCCTTCTGGCTTTCATTTCTTGAAATTTTCTTTTCCATTGCTCGGTCTTATTTTTTTCTTCCCCCAGCTCTTGTCTCTATTGACTTGAAGTCTTTCCTAGCCCCGCAGTTCTCATTGAGAGGCGCATCTTCTTGTAGCCTTCTTTAAGCTATTCAGATCTTCCTCAGTTTCACTTTTCCTTTTTCTTAACTCTTCGGCTTCTGCCTTTTGTGTCTCCACATCCCATTTCAAATGCATTTTTTCCTCCTCCAATTGCTCGATCTTCTTCCTGAGTTCTAAACTTTGCTTCGTAAAATCTTGCCTTATAATCTCTAGCTCAGTCGGAACTACTCGCAGACGTTCTTTCGTTGACTGAACATCACCCAAAGTTGGACCCAGAATATTATCATTAGTTCTTTTACTCAACCACGCTTCATACTCAGCGGTCACCATTTTACCCACGTTTATTCTCTTCATCCGATGTGTTTGCTTTCAAGCGTTCGCGACTTCTGTAATCTTCTTCTTGTAACTCTCTCCCGAATAAGAGAATTCACTTTGGGCCAAACCATGCGTTGTTGGTACAAACTGCTTAGACTTATATTGTCTTGTTGCCAGTAGAGGGGTGTATCTGACGGCTCCCCAAATTCCGGGTAAAGGGACCTAATTAAAATCTCCGCATCTATAAAGTATTTCTTCAGGCATCATCCATGGAGCTTTCCACTCAATGTTTTCTTAATGCAGATTCTGAAGAATCATCATCCATCCCTCTTCTGTTATATCTTTTCGTCTTGACACGGCTATTTCCTCCTTTAGCGGTGAATAGTCCTCACGAAAGGGTCGATAGGAGACTTTATCCATCTTCCAAAAATGGGCGTGAAACCATACGGTCAATAACTGTGCACATCCAATAAACCTCCCCTCTCCTGCTCTGCAGCATGCGTTTAACGATCTGAAAGTTTCTGCCAGGATTGCTGGGACAGGTGTAACTTGCTTATCCAACCGGTCAAACAGATCTACAACTGCTTCGTCTATGTGTCTTAGGGTTTTGGGGAAAATAACTAATCCATAGATGCTTAAGGCGAAAGTATCAACTTTCTTTTTCATATCAGGGTGCGTCAAAATCAGATCCCTTAAATTTGCCCAAGGGATACATCTCCCCTCGCCCTTCTGCTGAATTCTAGCTGAGATCCACTGTTCGCTCATTCCAGTAATCTTCATCAATTTCTTGGCAAAAGGAGGAATATAAGCAGGCCTAATATAAACCTTATCAACTTGTACCTTGGGACTACGAAGCAAGATGGTATACTCTTCTATGGTCGGCACCAAATCTACTTTCCCAAAACTGAAACAACTGTATGCAGAATTCCAAAATTGAACCATAGCCCGAAACATGTGTCTATCTATCTTGACATCGAGTAAGTAAGAGATATCACCATAACTGTGGTAGAACATTTGTTTAGCCTCACATTCCCAATGAGTCCAGATGTCGCGCAACTCTTGTAGCTCATTTTGCGTCACGCTAATACGGGTGAAGTCCCACAGCTTCGACGTGTAACCTTCAGCTAAGCTGTCTCCTTTTTCCAACTGCAACTTTTCTGACCATACGCGTACGGCCGCATTGCTTCTACTTTATCAAGAAAATTGTTTTCCATAACAAACTTCCTATCTTAGCAATCGAACAGAAATCGACACCTCTTTTAATGTGGAATGACATGCAAACAACAATGAATCGAATCGAGTCAGTATCACATAATCAGAGCAAGTATAATATCATCAAACATTTATCTAGGTAACAGTTAAAGCTTCAGCATTCTACCTAGGGTAGGCTCTTAGGTTTTACTATATGTAGTTCGGCTCTACAGAGGGGTACCTAAACCAGCAGATTCCTCAATCCTCACCCATTATAGGCTCATAAGGACTGTGTTCAGTTCAGGGGGGTACATTTCTCTATGGCCATGCGGAGGTGAAAACCTCACGAAGCACATAGGTACGGATGTATCTCGGAAGCAATCTACTAGCCCATGCGGAGGTGAAAACCTCACGAAAGCTTAGTTTCTCGCTCCCACTTAAAGGTGTGACCAACGGTCATGCAATGCAATGCCAAAGTATTTCATGCAACTTGACACTATAGCACAATCAAAGGCGTCGAAGAAATGATTTTCCCAAAACAATTTTCCAAGTTTTCGATCAAAAGGACAACAGTTTATCAATTTATGGCTTGACTCTCAAGTCCCCAGTGGAGTCGCCATGCTGTCGAAACCATCCTTAAAAGGGGGTTTTAAAAAGGGAATCGACTTTTAAAATATGGAGTCGCCACCGATCCTTTTTATTTAGGTGTGATCGAGTCACCTATAAAAATATTTTGGTTTGCGAAATTCGAGAAAATGGGTTCGAAAGTCGGTTACGTGCAAGGAAGGGTTAGCACCCTTGCAACTCCCAAAGTTGGTACCAAATTGATTAATGTTGTCCTAATATCGAAAACTTGAAAATATTTAGGGTAAAACTTTCGGAAAAAAAACGGCTAATTGAATCAGGATTGAATCTCAAGATTAACTCGCTTCAAAGGAATAAAAGTATCACACCCAACACGTTAGGATGTAACACCCTTATATTTTGACACCGAGCTCATCTTTAATCTTCAAAGCATGTAAAAGAAAAGGATATTTAAGTATTTAGTCGAACGAAAAGATCGACACCCAACACGTTAGGATGTAATTTTCCGGCCTTCTAAACACACAAATATTACCTTTTTTGTATGAATTAAAAATGTCGAGTTGCGATTTAAAACCGTTGATCCACATGAAATGACGAAAATATGAAATCAACAATACTGGTAATAAAAGATACAATAATATAAAAATATAAAAAGGTAAAAGATGGCTTTGAAATAATAATAAAAAAGGGCTAAAAGGTATTGGTAAAGATCATATATAATAAAAGAGTATAATATGATAGCATAAATATAATAATAATAATAATAATAATAATAATAATAATGATAAATATAATAATAATGATAATAATAAGATAAATTAATAATAATAATATGTACAACATAATAACATAATAATAGTAAATATAATAATAATAATAATGATAATAATAATGGTGCTAATAATAATAATAATAATAATAATAATAATAATAATAATAATAATAATAATAATAAATTTAGTGAAATTAGTAGAAGGATGAAAATAATAAAGATGACTAAATTGAGAAAGAAATAAAACTACAGATCTAAATTAAAAAAGAAAAAAAGGATCAGGGGCCTAAAATGAAGCGCGCGAAGAGAGAAGTGACCATTTGGGAAAATATCCCTAGCTTCTACGCGCTGCGTTTTGCACAGGACCAAATTAGAACCCAAGAGAATCTGTTGGGGCAAATGTGAGAATAAGAAAACTTGATTGGAAAGGTAAAACAGGCGGAAGGGCTAAAAGCGCAATTAGCCCTTCCGTTCAAAAACACGCGGATCTAGTTTGAAGCGGGTCAGGCTAGCGGGTCGTGGGGTAAACGACATCGTTTTTGCAAAGTCTTAAACAGCGTCGTTTCAGATATGTTTATAAGGCCGAATTTCCCAAAAACAAATCATTTGTAGCTGGTTTGAAAAAAAAATGAAAGGACAGATCCCTATTTTCTCTGGGCAATCCCAGATTCCGGCCGCAGCTCTCCCCGCCGTTCCGCCGCAGCTCCGCCCTAGACGGCGGTCAAAAACCCGAGGTAATCCCCTTCGCTTCCTCCCCTTTTTTTGTATTTTAACAGATGTATATGTATTGTTTATAAAATAGGAAATAGAACTTATATTTCTATAAAAACAATAAACCTTTCGTTTCTGGTTGACTTCGATTCAGCGATTGTATTCTTAAAATTGTGAAAATCCCCTCTTACAATGTTTTTATTCGGCTTTTATAGAGCCGAGAAACACCAAATAAAGATACAATATCTTTCCTTCTTTATTATTGTTGCGTTGGCTTCCATTTTGCAGGTCATGGTGGCCGACAGAGGCGAGTGCGCGAGTGGGAGCTGCGGCTGAGTGGAGTTGCGGCACTAGGGTTTGCGGCGCAAGAGAGGAGAGGGAACCCTAGGGTTCCCTGATTAGTTTTGGGCCATACTGGGCCATTAGGGTTTTGGGCCTTTTCCTTTTTTATTTTTTTAAATTTGGGCCCGGACTATTTGGGCCATTTACAAAGAGGAAATCCAACGACGGTGACGGCGAACCATAACTATGATCCCACCCTTTTCGATGAGTCCATTTGACAGTATAATACCACTTAGCCACCCTAACGCCACCAACTATCATGACGACGTTGTCTCTACCGTTACTTCAAGTAAAACTACTCTTGATTACTTTTTTTTTTGTTTGTTTTATAATTATATTTTTTCCGCAATTTAGAAAAATAAAAAAAAAAAACTATTACAAATGTTGCAGAGGATTGAAGAACTAATCTCCTAAAACAAATTGTGCGATAGTTGCTTTCAACCAAAACTCAAATTCGCTTCGTACAGTTATCCAGAGTACTATAACATATTGGTTATTTTATGTTGAATTTGATTTCATAAATTTTGAAACAGAACTTCAAAAAGCATAATCTAATTCTTAAAATTAAATCCTCCAAAAGAAAGAAATATGAAACAGTTGAATCTAATTTTCCAAATATAAAATTGTAAAAAAAAAAGTTATCAAACAAAAAAAATGGAAGTAAAAGAGATAAATTTTACTTGAAGTAACAACAGAGAGAACATTGTCATGGCCATCGATAGCGATAGGGTGATCGATGGTGTTATACTGAAAAATGGGCCATCAGAAAGGACGGGGTTATAGTCATGATTTATCGCCGCCGTAATTGGATTCCCTCTTCTTAAAGAGGATTCAAATGATGATGCCACTATTAAAATTTTCGCGTTACAAATAAATAAAAAAATATTTTGGAATAATTATGTAGAGGTCCCTAACTTTAGTTAAAAGTAAAAAAAATACCACATCAGTAATCCGTTAGTAGATCAATAGAACTTTTAACGAAAGTGATCAATTCGAGCAATTATCTTAATTAGAGTGATAAAATAAATTTTGAAAGAATGAGGGTAGTTTATCATAAAAGTAAAATAAGAGTAAGTAAAGAAAGCAGTGGCGTGGGCCGTAGCCCACAAGTAAAGGTGAATATAGAGAAATTAAGTCCTTATAAATAAATAAGAGGAAGTTGTACGGCCTTATCAGGCTAACATTAGGATCCTCCTATCAGTGCATGTATCACCCCTTATCCACTCAAAATGATTCCTCTTATAAATCATTATTATAAGCTCCCCACCCAAAATCCTACAAAAACATAAAACAAAAGTAGGGCCATCGCCTTATGGCCCATATCCACCACCATCAGTTTTAGTTTTGTTATTATCTGGCGTTAAGAAAAAAAGAGTAAAACGGGTCACCTATGATCTCCCGTCCAATAAATCAATAAAAATAGAGGGAGTGAGTTGAGAGTGAGATGGATGCACGTGGTTTCTGTACTTTCTCTTATATAGATATAGGAGTAGAATAGTATATAAAGCCCTTCCATTCCCTTACTTTTTCTCCGTCTATCCAACTCTACCATTGATTTTTTTTCCTTTTTCCTTTTGTTTTGTTTCTGGTTCTGGTTTCCTTTTTCTCTTCACATTTCTTTCTCCCGAACAAACGCTCCTTTGTCGTTAGAATTAGAGTTTATTGCCACTCAACTCACCACTATTTGATCTGACCTTGGTTATTTCAGCTTCATTTTTTTCTCTTTTAATTTTTCTTGTATTTTCTTGAAGCTTCTTTCCAACGGAGAAATAGATAGAAGAGAGAGGGAGGGCCAGAGAGAGTCGACTGAGAAAGTTTTGCTGTATGTCAGTAGATTGTATTGAGACTTACTGCGGTGGATTTGGCGAGCTTGCAAACCCTTTACAATGGCCTCAGCTAAGAAAAAGACGACGCTTCTTTCTTCTTCATCTTCTTCCCCTTCTTCATGTTGCGCATCGCACTCTGTTGTTTCCGCCGCGCCTCCTGCTTCTTCATCTGCCTCCGCCTCCAATCTGCTGCACGAGTGGACCCTCGGTTCTACGGATCGCCGCGACGATAGCAGCGCCACCAAAGCTGCCATGGCGTCCTTGATTCGCCCCGTTGATTCTCTTCCCGATACTTCCACCAAAGGCATCTCTCTCTCTCCCCCTGTCTCTTTCGTTGTTGTGAGAAATGTGTTGGCGTTTTAGATGATCCTCAATTTAGATCCTAGCCGTTTTACATGTTGTTATGTATTTCTTTTTCTATCATCTCATGTTTTTCGGACTTTTTTATTTTCTGCATCGTTCCTCGTGCATTAATCATCCACGAATATCATGAACTAAAGTTTCAGACTTCGATACATATATATTCTTTTTGAAAAAAAAAAGAAAAAGGAATTAACTACGGTTTAGTTTGTACCAAATGCATGTATATTTCTTTCTTCTATTTATCTATCTTTTATAGTTATATTGGAAGAATCTTGAAAGTGTAAGATTTATTTCGAGAAAGGACGATCAATTCATTACTTAATGCTTCACTTTGACCTTTTATTTTTATTTGCTCTGCTGCTTGTTGACCGATTTCTTTTTCCTAAAAAACATCCAAGTGAATAACTTCAACAGTTTTGTGTTTAATCGAACGTGTTTGAGAGTTATGCTGGTATTTAGTTATTTAGCACTCTGATGTCGACAAGGATTTTTCTCTCTATAGTGTTCAATAAGATTGCTTGGTTGATTGTGCAGGCATCCAGATCTTGACAAGGCCTCAAACCAGTCATCCTTTGGACCCTTTATCTGCTGCTGAGATCTCTGTTGCAGTTGCTACTGTCAGAGCTGCTGGTGCCACTCCTGAGGTTGCTAATTTCTATATAATGCCTTTATTTTGTTGTCCTCCATTATATCATTTCCAAAAAATTGTGCTTAAGATTTGTTGATGTTTCTATGTTGTTTAAAATGTTAAGTAATATTCTTATTTTTCTTTTTCCAGGTCAGAGATAGCATGCGCTTCGTTGAAGTGGTTCTTTTGGAGCCAGACAAGCATGTTGTTGCTCTGGCAGATGCTTATTTCTTCCCACCTTTCCAACCCTCATTACTTCCCAGGACCAAAAATGGCCCAGTGATACCTACCAAGCTCCCTCTCAGGCGAGCTAGATTGGTTGTCTATAACAAGAAGTCCAATGAAACAAGTATATGGATTGTTGAATTATCTGAAGTACATGCAGTAACTCGAGGAGGGCATCACAGGGGAAAAGTAATATCATCTCAAGTTGTACCAGATGTTCAGCCTCCTATGGTAAATCTCATTGCATGGACAGTTGTACTTTATGTTTTTCCCGTTTGCTAGATTTTAGAATTCTAGACTTATTGCAGTTAAGTGTTATGTTGTTTAAGACTATATCCCTTGAATTCTCCTACTTACATGTGTATGGATGTTTGGCCTTTCAAAAATATTTAAAAAATTTACCTTAAATTGAACGTACCTGTTTGGGACAAATGCTTATAATCTGACCCCTCTCTCCCAGTCCAAGTGCAAAGATTAGGTTAAGTTGAACTACCAATTCATATTTTATTTCTCAGTTTTGAATTCCTTTCAGGATGCTATGGAATATGCTGAATGTGAAGCTGTTGTAAAAGACTTTCCTCCATTCCGAGAAG
Source organism: Gossypium australe (assembly GCA_005393395.2). Classification (NCBI taxonomy): domain Eukaryota; kingdom Viridiplantae; phylum Streptophyta; class Magnoliopsida; order Malvales; family Malvaceae; genus Gossypium; species Gossypium australe. The sequence continues at coordinate 94,900,552 of CM016615.1, forward strand.
CAATGAAGAAGAGGGGTATTGAGGACATGGACCTTGTGATGGTTGATCCCTGGTTAGTTAAATCCACATCTTGATTGTATATAAAATGTTTGCCTTTTTTATCTGTGTCATGTTCTGGTGCTTATACATTTGGGTTTTAAATCCATTTTCAACAGGTGTGTTGGTTATCATAGTGATGCTGATTCTCCAAGCAGAAGGCTTGCTAAACCACTTATATTCTGTAGAACTGAAAGTGACTGCCCCATGGAAAATGGCTATGCTCGCCCAGTTGAGGGGATTTATGTACTTGTTGATATGCAAAAGATGAAGGTGATTGAGTTTGAGGACCGTAAATTTGTTCCTTTACCTCCGGCTGATCCTTTGAGGAACTATACTTCTGGAGAAACAAGGGGTGGTGTTGATCGTAGTGATGTGAAACCCTTGCAGATTGTTCAGCCTGAAGGTCCAAGCTTTCGTGTTAATGGGTGTTTCGTTGAGTGGCAGAAGGTAGGTCTGCATTTTTCAATTGATTATACTTTTTGCTAAATTCAGAAGCTCATATGAATGTTCTCCTTTCTTGTCTATTGTTGATAGTGGAATTTCCGTATTGGTTTCACCCCAAAGGAGGGTTTGGTTATATACTCAGTTGCTTATGTTGATGGTAGTCGAGGTCGAAGGCCTGTTGCTCATAGGTTGAGTTTTGTGGAGATGGTTGTGCCATATGGGGATCCAAATGATCCACATTACCGAAAGAATGCTTTCGATGCTGGGGAAGATGGCCTTGGTAAAAATGCACATTCTCTCAAGAAGGTTTGCCCATTATCGTGCCTACTCTTTATATTATAATTTTTAGTTTATATAGTGCTGTTTTGCAACTGAAGTTAAAATTTGTTCTACACAAAAATGCTGTTACAGGGATGTGATTGTCTCGGCTATATCAAATACTTCGATGCTCACTTTACAAATTTCACTGGAGGTGTTGAAACGATTGAAAATTGTGTCTGTTTGCATGAAGAGGATCATGGGATTTTATGGAAGCATCAAGATTGGAGAACAGGTTTGGCAGAAGTTCGAAGGTCGAGAAGGCTAACAGTGTCATTCATATGCACTGTTGCTAACTATGAGTATGGATTTTACTGGCACTTTTATCAGGCAAGTCTATTTCCATCTCTACATATTCTAAATTGTGATGCCAACAATGAAATATAATTTATGTTTATAAACAGATCACTGTTGAAAATGTTTAGAATTTCTCAAGGTGCATTCAGGGAATTTTCATAATGAATTTTAGCTTTGCTGCAAACTTCAATGTTGTTATACCTTCGTATGCTTTTTGAAGATTTTCTTGACCTTTGTTATTGGTCACTACAGGATGGCAAGATTGAAGCTGAAGTTAAGCTTACTGGAATTCTTAGCTTAGGAGCATTACAGCCTGGGGAATCTCGAAAATATGGTACAATGATTGCTCCGGGTTTATATGCACCTGTTCATCAACACTTCTTTGTTGCTCGTATGGACATGGCTATCGATTGCAAACCAGGCGAAGCTTTCAATCAGGTATGTTGCTTTGTACTTTGATATTGTTATTTCCTTAAAACGTTTCTCTACTATATGATATAATTTCAACTATATTCCTAGGTTGTTGAGGTTAATGCTAAAGTTGAGGAACCTGGGGAAAATAACATTCATAATAATGCATTCTATGCGGAAGAAACCCTGCTTAAAACAGAACTCCAAGCAATGCGTGATTGTAATCCCTTAACAGCTCGCCACTGGATTGTAAGTTTCTGTGTCTTTGGTGTTGAATTGCCTGTATGTGTTGCTTGTTTCGCCTTAGTTCTATTCCTAGTATGCCTTGGGTGTTCCATATAATCAGCAAAAAATTTCTACTGCCTTTAATTTTGTATGTAGGTGCTTTTACTGCGTAGAAGTACTTAGATTTTATGTTCTCTAGAAAATTGTAGCGACTTACTTCTGTTTCTCCTTTCTTACAAAGTGTCTAGTTTTCTTTTGGTCACATGCTACTTTCTAGTAATCACATGATTTTTGTCCTTCTCTTACAACTGAAGTAGTTAGTATTACCATCTCACCAGTGGATGTACCATTTTGTTTAGATGTTTTAGTATTCTCTCTCTCTCTCACACACACACATAACCCATTTCCAAGTTCCTTAACAAAATATTGTACATAAGAACAATTCTTCATTTTTTGCATCAATATGCTTATATGAAAGTATAAATTTTTTTTTAAAATTAATAAAATATACTGAAATATTGGAAAAATGTAGTAAATTGTTATTAAATAGGTTAAATAGCCTAACTTTGATGAACATCTTTTATTTGAATGAAATTATGAAAAAGTAAAATTGATCATGAGTGAAAAAATTAGGAATTGATTGAAAGAAACCAAAAAAAATATCTTGATCCGACCGTTACTGTACCAGTTTTCCTCGAAACTGATCTGTCCTAGCTTGTACCACTGATAACCATGGTTGTCCTTATCATTTAGTTTTCAAACTCTTGATCAAGTTTTAATCCATTGCAAGCTTAAAAATATTTGATGAACTTTTCTTGAAATGATCGTTGTTCCTGTTTCTGGGTTGGTTGTGATGTTTTTTAGTCCTCAGTCAACCTCAAAGATTATATTCTAGCTTACAGCTGTCAGTGGTCATTTTAACATATAAATGTTGGTTTTATTGGTTTCATCATATGCTTATAGCTTCAGGAGTGGTGTATCCAGCAGGTTGATCTAAGAGTCAATTGCACCTGGGGAACATATTCAATAAGTTAATTGAGGCAAAGTAATATTTTACCAGAAATAAAAGTTAAAAAAAATAAAGTTTTTTACATTCATTGATTTGTCTTAAGAGTAAGTATTTTTGTTAATTATTTCTCAGTTGTGTTTCAGTATGTTGCTAAAAGTAAGATGTGTGGCATGGGACTTCAATTTCTGGATACTAGTATTGTGATGGTGTAATCTTAATTGTGCCTATCCTTTTATTTTATCTTATAAATAAGTGATAGTGTGATACATATTTATGTGCTCAATGAATGCATAATTGCAATATGGCAGGTGAGGAATACAAGGACAGTAAACAGGAGTGGTCAACTGACTGGTTACAAACTTGTACCTGGCTCCAACTGTCTACCGCTAGCTGGTTCTGAGGCCAAGTTTTTAAGAAGAGCTGCTTTCTTGAAGCATAACCTTTGGGTTACTCAGTGTGCTCCTAATGAGATGTTTCCTGGAGGAGAGTTTCCTAATCAAAATCCACGTGCTGGTGAAGGATTGGCTACATGGGTCAAGCAGGATCGTTCTCTGGAGGAAACTGATATAGTTCTCTGGTTTGTTGAATTGCTCTTTCTTATTAAAGCATTTACTTTTTAACACTTTATGCTTCACAGCTGTTTGCCAATAAAGCACTGATGTCATCTCAAACAATCTTTTTTTGTTTTGATAATTATACATGTCAAATTGCTGATGAAGAAGAAAGCATTGTCCTTTTCCTTTAACATCTTCTTTATGATTGGGCTATGGATACTTGTGGTTTTGTCCGTGTAGCATAATAGGGGAGAATGGTTGTGGTCTTGAATTCTTTCTAAATAAAAATGCATTTTCTTTGATCCGTTTTGTTTGGACTAACCAGAACGAGTTATTACTACTGCAGGTATGTTTTCGGAATTACCCATGTCCCTCGACTGGAAGACTGGCCTGTGATGCCAGTGGAGCGCATTGGTTTCATGCTGATGGTAACCATCTAATTGAGTTCAGACTCCTGCCATTTATTAGAATTGCTTTAGTACTCTCATATGCTTTGTTCATGCTTATGATCACTTGTTCTGCTAGCTTATAACGGCCTTTGATGGGGCTTCCTTTCTCACAAGCAAATTAGGGAATGTTGTTGCCACCTTGAAAAACTAGTAAAATTTACGTGTTTTTATTGTTGAACATTTATTTAACGATAAGGTTAATGCATTATTTGGGGCTGAACTTTGGAAAATGTTCGCACATAAGGACTTAAACTTTCTCTGAACTTGGCAATTATTCTCGCATAGAGGACTAACTTAGACAAAAATAAAGTTTAGGTTTCAATGTGAGAACAATTACTTAATTCAGGCCCCAAAAAATGGATTAACCTAGAACTAAAAATAGTAACGGATGTTGGCTTTTCTGTTTCTTGTTAGTGGAAATTATTTGATGTGATGAGCAGGTGTTAGTTAATTAGTTGTCTTTATATGCAGCCGCATGGATTCTTTAACTGCTCTCCTGCTGTGGATGTCCCTCCTAATGCGTGCGAATTGGATACGAAAGACAATGATATCAAAGAAAATGTGGTACCCAAGTCTATGCAGAATGGTCTGATGTCAAAACTTTGAGCATATATTCGGCCCTGGAGACATTGCATTTGTGTGCAATAAAAACATGGTACCATCATCACTGCTGTAGAATTTCATATAAATTTGTCTGCCTTTTAAGGGTTTGTGTACTAGGATGTGTGAATTATTATTGTAAAAGAATACTTTTTTTTTCTTCAACAAAACAGAAAAATCTATATTTTTCTTTGTAAAAATGACTTTGATAAGCATAGCATGCTTATGCCACTTGTTTGGAGCGTGGTAGTAGGTAGGGTTGGAAATGATTTGACTTTGAACGACTAATAGTTTGATTACTTTTATGTTAGTTTGTGTGCCCTTTGTGTTTGTTAAGAATTTTAAATTATGTTTGTTCTCCTTGTATTTGTTTGTTTAAATTAATTGAATTTTATTGTGAACAATAAATAAGCATATGAACAAATAAATGCATTTTTTATATATAAAATAATAGAACATAAATATTAATAATTACATTATAAATAAATAAAAGATTATTAATTTTAATATTAATTATATAATAATTGAAAAAGATTTCATTGTAACCCTCTCAACGTGGGTATTTGTAGAGCGACTAAGAAGGTCGCTGTAGGGAGGATGATCCTGTTGACACGGGTGATCCGACGAATGAGTCTGTTGAGGGAACTCGGTCTTCTTTCAAGGATATGCTCCTGGGAGGTGGTATTCCCAAGTTGGAGGCTCGCGAAGTGGATAACTTGGAAGTTACAGGAAGGGGATGTAATCACGACAGTCATAAATGGTATACCGTCTATATGTTTCTCCGAGAGAGATTCACCTGTTGGTTGAGAAAAGTACGTCAATGGTTATCAAAATGGGAAGGAAAGCTTATTCCAACGCCTTATTAAGGTGTATGCTCTCTAGAAATCAAAGTTGACAATTCAATTGATGGATTTTGAGAAGGACTACTATTTGGTGAAATTTAAGGAAGAAAAAGACTACATTAAGGCTTTGACTGAGGGTTCATGGGTAACATATAGACACTATTTGACGATTCCTCCATGGTCGTTGTTTTCCACAAGTCAAGATTATCTGCGAAGAATTACTGTTTGGATTCTTCTTCCGTGAATCTTCCTATGTTTCATCGAACGAATCATCTCCTTTAGATGTGTTGTTCGTCTTTTGCTAACTTTTAGGCAAGTTCTTTTACCATTTCTGTTAGATTTCGTACTTTATTCCTAAGTTGCCCAAGGTCTTGGTTGTCACGTCCTTGATCCATGAGAGTGGCGAGGCTCTTGGTCCTTTGCTTCTTGGGCCGGCCGTCCTTAGTGTGGACATGGAAGTTGTCCTTGTCTTGCTTCATTGTGCCTTGGAAGTGTTTTTGCCCATCACCTCTTTAGAGGCATACTTCTTGATTTTTCCTCGAACAAAATGTTGTGGATGAGAAAGTTCCACCGTTCATAGCGGTGAAGGTTCACGAACAAGGTGTGCTAGATATAAGGATGGAGTAAACAAAAACTTATGAAGACGTCCAATGTAGATAGGGAGAACCTTTGTTCATCATGGTAATGTCTTGAGCCTTTGATAGTATTAAAAAAGTGACTGACGATCGTAATAGAATCTCAAATAAATGTAGATGTCAAGAATACTATAAGGTAGTGAGAAATGATCATGATGGGACCTTGGACAAGCATAGTCGCTTAGAGTACTTTAAGAGAGTGAGCAACAATCGTGGTGAGGCCTTTAGGAAAAAGTGGATTCCCGAAGTGTTGTAAGGGAGTGAACAACAATTGTGGTAGGACCTCAGACAGATATAGGCACCAAGAGTGCTTCAAGGGAGTGAGCAACTATCATGATAGGGTCTTAGGCAAGGAATGACATCAAAGATGAAAGGCTCGTCCTTTTTTTTGTATTTGTTTTGTGGTGAACATTCCTTAGACACCTTGGAAGAGGAAACAATCGCGAGTAGGCATAAGAGGTTGCTTTTATGGCATACTTCAACGATTAAGTCAACTTATCAAACAAGAACAAGTAAATCAAATGAAAAATAATTTAAGTACGAGAATCAAATTTGATGCGCTTGTGTGGCAAGCATGATGATACCCTCGAACGATGCTTAAAGCCTAAAGTAATAGATTTTGTTCGTAGGGACCTAGAATTCTAAAAAGATAGAGAGCACTAAAGAGAGATACTCTTAAAATAGAGAAGAATGTGAAAATCAGCGAAGATCTTAAGAACGAGATTTGTAAAATGAGTTGTGTATGAGATATGTAGATTCTCCTATTTATACCCAAGTTCGTGGCCAGATAACTTTCCGATTTGCACAAAGTTACCAGTCACATACCACTCACTGAATAGGGGGAGAGCTGTGCTTAAGTTCATACACCCCGGCTATTGTCTACGGATGCGAGTGATCCGTTAGCCCTACGAGAAGCCAAATGGGATTTCTGGCTTCACGTGAGCTTTATAAGCCCAAGTGTTGAGCCCATGAAAGCCCATTGATGGACTTTCACACTTGATGGTTCTAAGAATGGGCTTCAGATTGATATCAAAAGTGACTACAAAATATTCACCTCCTACGACTATTCTAGATATGTCGGTAAGCACTATAGAGACTCAGTTTCACCTTGTTCAATGGTGATGAGCCATGTAAGTGGAGAAGCCAGTAAATTTGTGGGTTACACTTGATGTTTGCATATCATCAGTGATCTCATAATCAATGATCCTAAATCTCCAGGCAACTCTTCCATTGCATATTTTTCCAATGTCTCCATTGATTTCAACTAACATATTCTGGTTTACCTCGCAGCAAGTATTCAAGAGGATCGACGTCTATGTGAAGACAAATTTGTAAATTATCTAAATTGGAAAGCTGTCCGGAAAGCTCTTCGTACTCTGCTTGTTGGGGTTAAGAAATGGACTGTATGCAGCAAGTACTACTTCTTGCTTGTGCTAAAAAATACTTCGTAATATAAGAAAAGTTGGTTGAATCTTACTTGAGCCATATGCTGCTAAATTAGTTGATTCTTGTATTAGTTGACCAATACTCAAATTTTTAACTTTCTTTTGCAGAAATGTAGACTACTTCCAATTGCAGTCGAGGGAACTGAGAAGAAGACTACAGTAGAGAGCTGGAGAAAACTGTGTTAAAATCTAATGATTATTCTGCGTATTGTTGCATCTATCGGACCCAAGAAAAGGAAGAATCCAAATAACATAGATACACGAACTACGAATAACCAAATATATAATCCGGCAATGACCAGGACGCTTAGCCGCTTTAACTATGAACAAATCTTTTCCAGATAAAAGGGTGGTAGAAGTGGAACATAATCACATTAGAACGTATTTCAATATAATTCAAAACAATATATCCAAACAGTTTATTGTGAAGTTAAATTCTAAACTAACACTACCAGCATCTCCTTTGCCCCTTCCAATTAAGCAGGCGATTTTAAGTGTCAGAAATACACCTTCAATGCCAACGGGCAAGCTAGCGATGACTTTAAATTCAACTGCCAAGTAGTCCTTTCAATGAAAACGGAAAGGTAAAAAGAGCATATATCCAAAAAAGACTATTTGGTTACACGACTGAAATTGGATCACCCAATGACTCAGGAGTACCGCTGCTACCATTGAGAACTGTAACATTTCCATCGGAGTCAACATCAACGATTACTGAATCACCCTCCTTGATTTCCCTGGCAAGCATTTTCTCGGCCATGCTGTCCTCGAGAAGTCTCATAATTGCTCTTCTCAAAGGCCTTGCACCATAGCTCGGGTTGTATCCTTCTTCCACCACCCTTTCCCTAAACCTTTCAGTCACTTGAAGCTCTATCTCTTTGTCTTTAAGCCTGTCAAACACCTCCTTAAGCATTATATCTGCGATCTCCTTCACCTCCAACTTGGTGAGCTGCCTGAAAACAATCATTTCGTCCAATCTATTCAAGAACTCAGGCCGGAAATATTGTTTCAGCTCTTCCGTCACCAGGCTCTTTATTCTATTGTAACTGCTGTCTTTCTCATCATAATCAAGATCAAAACCTATACGTCGGCCACCCTTCTCAATTACACTGCTTCCAACATTAGATGTCATTATTAGAAGGGTATTCTTGAAATCCACAGTTCGTCCTTTACTGTCTGTCAACCTTCCATCCTCAAGTATCTGAAGCATCATGTTGAAGACATCAGGATGGGCCTTCTCAATTTCATCAAAAAGTACTACAGTGTACGGACGTCTTCTAACAGCCTCAGTTAGCTGACCACCCTCAGTGTAACCAACATACCCAGGAGGTGAACCAATGAGCTTGGACACTGTGTGCCTTTCCATGAACTCACTCATATCAAGTCGGATCATAGCTTCTTCAGAGCCGAAATAGTAAGCAGCTAGAGCCTTTGCTAGTTCTGACTTTCCTACACCAGTTGGTCCAGAAAAGATGAAGCTAGCAATTGGCCGGTTGGGGTTCTTGAGACCTACACGGGCACGTCGGATAGCACGGCTAATGGCTATAACAGCTTCATCCTGACCAATGACTCGCTTATGAAGTGTCTCTTCCATCTTAAGGAGACGATCAGATTCATCAGTTGATACTTTCTCAACAGGAATACCAGTCCACGAAGAGACTATATGCTGGATGTCCACTTCTGTCACAACAGGACCTCCATCTCCTGCCTCAGCCTCAGCCTTGTTCATCTCCTTGTCTTTCTCCTGAATTGCAGTGATCTGAGCCCTAAGCTCAATTTCTCGATCACGTAATTCCCCGGCCTGTTTAAAGAAAGTAGTATGCATTGAGCTAAACCAAATTTTGTAAAAACCAAAAAGGTAAAACAAATGGTGACTACTTAACAGCATTATAAGAAATCAAAATTTTGAGACCATCAAACAATCAAATACAAAAATGTTAAGACACAAAGGAGGACCATTAATATATTTTGATCCACCCTCTAGAAGAAATCACCATAAAATGGGCCCATAAAACTAGAAAAACTTTTGTACCTTCTCAAAGTCCTGGCTGCGGACTGCTTCATTCTTCGACTTTGTGATCTGCCTCAGCTCTTTTTCAAGCTCTTTAGCTTCCTCAGGGAGCTGCACCAACAAGAATGCCATCAAATAAACTTGAGACAGAAAGGCAAACAAGAGTCACTCACGGCTAGATTTAAGAGAAGCACACCTGTGCATGACGAAGGCGAACACGAGAACCGGCTTCATCAATCAAGTCAATTGCTTTGTCAGGTAGAAAACGGTCACTGAAATTTACAGAAATCAAAGTGAGAAATTTAGTGACTAAGAAATTGCAAATACTTTATGAAATAAGATGATCACATGCCTGATGTACTGGTATGACAGCTGTGCAGCAGAAATTAAGGCCTCATCTGTGTACCGAAGCTTATGGTGAATCTCATAACGTTCTCGCAAACCTTTCAAAATCTGTATAGTTTCATCAACAGATGGTTCAGGCACTTTAACCGGTTGGAATCTTCTTTCCAATGCTGGGTCTTTCTCAATATGCTTTCTGTATTCGTCCAGTGTTGTAGCTCCAATACACTGCATGAATTCAAATAGAATACTTAAGAAAAAAGTCAAATTTTATCAGAACAGAGCCAATAGTTTGCATTAACCCAATACTGTTTTCAACTGTAGCACAAATACCAGATATAACAATATGCCTCACTTCACCTTGCTAAACAGAAAATCCTGACATAAGCAGGCAGCAATAGACAGGCCCCAAATAATTCAGACAGAAGTGAGATCATGACAATCAACTTTAGGCTCTTACAATTGTAATATTTAGTGAAACTATAAACAGAAAATTGGCCTAGTATATTGATATGCAGTGCCACCTCAACCCAAACCTAAAAAAGACTGAGAAAACTTATTTTTCTATTTCCTTACTCTATTTGCTGACTTAAAATTAATATACAGACTACAATCTCCATTGCAAGAACAAGATTTACCTGCAATTCACCTCTTGCAAGAGCCGGCTTCAAGATATTGGCAGCATCAATAGCACCTTCTGCAGCTCCTGCTCCAATTAAGGTGTGCACCTCATCAATAAACAATATAATTTCATCACTTTGCTTGATTTCCTCCATTAGCTTCTTCAATCTTTCCTCAAATTCTCCACGATATTTAGTTCCAGCAACAAGGAGACCCATATCAAGTGTAATAACCTAACAAGAAGAGAGGGTCAATGAGCATTAGTCATTGAAAAAATAATAGAAAAAACAGTTACAAAAAACTTAATGTATCTTTGGGAGCTCGGGAAAACATGGGGAACTAGATAAAAAAGGAAACCTTAGTGCTGAGAGAAACGAGCACCTCACTTATCATTTTTAACTAGCTTTGCACAAGACCCTTGCAGTTTGAATATCTCAAATTTCTTGAAAGTAATAACATACAAGTTCAGAATATAAGGCACTAAAATCTCCATGAATAATTTTTTCATGTCATGTACATTAATGCAGTAAAATCCAGGGAGAATTACTCAATGCAGATAAATGTTATGCACGGATTTTAGTATGCAACTTGTGCAATGGAAGGAAGTTTAAAGCAGTTCTAATGGGAACATGCAAAAGAAATACCAGATCTGCAAGTCAGGACAAAGGCACAATTCTGAAAATGAAAAAAAAAAAATACCCTCAATTCTTTAATCCCTGTGATAAGATAAAGTGTGTATAACAAAAGAGACTTTACGCACCTTCTTTCCCTCAATTGTATCAGGAACATCACCACTGGCAATTCGTTGAGCAAGACCTTCTGCAATTGCAGTTTTACCGACACCAGGTTCTCCAATAAGACATGGATTGTTTTTGGTTCGTCTACCCAATATTTGGACAACACGTTCTATTTGATCCTGCCTACCAACAACAGGATCCAATTTACCCTGAAAGTGGAAAAGACCTGCTTAGAAACGAGCACATATAAATACTAGGATATAAAACAGATAAACAAATTCCTTGCCTCCTCAGCTAGCTTAGTCAGATTGGTCCCATATTCCTCAAGTGTTGGCATCTTTGTGTTTCCACCTGATCCTCCAGTAACAACACTAACTTCATTGCCCTCACCAACCATACGAATAACCTAGATAATCAAATGAATAATTAACCCCATTGATATTATTTTGTGTTGGAAATTCATGATATTATTTTGAGTGAGTTGATCGTTTTTGGTTGTTTTTATCAAAAAAAATAATAATAATAATTAACCCCATTGATTTTTATATTGAAAAAAAACTGAACCAGAAATTTGAAACAGGATCAAATCTAAAGGCATTCTTACCTGGGTGCGGATATTACTTGGGTCAGCACCTAAATTCTCAAGAACACGGGCTGCTACACCTTCACCTTCACGAAGCAACCCAAGAAGAAGATGCTCTGATCCAATATAATTATGGCCTGAAATTTTTATAAAATAAGATTTACCAATTAATCAAAGTAACTTTTCCAAGTCAAGTCCATAATACTTGTTTTATAAACAAAATGAGTAGAGGAGAAAGTCCTAAATGACAATCAGGGATTCATGAGGCAAGCTAAGAGCTTACACCTACATATCATGGTTGTTTAAATAAGGAAAAGCCTCCTGACTACAACAATCCTTTGGTATTTTTTCCCAGCTTCATCAAGTCAAAAGTTTTTCCTATAGGTTAAGGCAAATGGAAAATTTGATTCCTTCAACTTGCCCCAAATAAATAAACTCTAACACAGATGCAAATGACAGAGTATGAATTGTCATATAAGTAACCAACTCAAATAAAATGAAATTTGATAAAATGGTTTGAGTAACTCTCGATGCTAGCTAAATTCCCAGTTTAAAAGAAGGCATAAATGATTAAAATAGAAAAAGGAGAAACTAAAAGATAGAGATACCAAGCTGGCGAGCTTCTTCCAACGAGAGTTCCAGAACACGTTTTGCGCGAGGAGTAAAAGGAATCTCCACAGCGACAAATCCACTTCCCCTTCCAATTATCTTCTCCACTTCTACACGTGCATCTTTAAGATTGATTCCCATGGATTTAAGAACTTTTGCAGCAATGCCAGTACCTTCACCAATAAGGCCCAATAAAATTTGCTCAGTACCAACAAAATTATGGCCAAGCCGTCTGGCTTCCTCTTGTGCAAGCATAATTACTTTAATCGCTTTCTCAGTGAAGCGCTCAAACATGGCCTTAGGTACGCATCTGCTACCCCTTCCTCGTCGAGAAGATATTGAAATTCCAACCTTAGAATGGAAATCTTGGCCAAATCTGACAATATTATCTAAAGAATTTGAGCCTCGCAACCCAGAGAAACTCCTTATCCTCAATCCAGGAGTTTGTAAACTGCACATCATTTTGGAAGACCTCTTTGGTCTTCCAGATTCTTTAGACGCACCATGGCTACGAGTAGTAAGTAGAGTAGGAACAATAGCAGACTGAGCCAGAATCTTAGCCATCACTCCTACGCAATTTACATTTGGTAATAAAACAAGTCAATTGAAACTAATACTTCAAAAGACACAATCCAAAAACTTGCATCATTCGCAAATTACAGGACTCCACTAAGCATGAATAAAGGTATAAATCATTCACCAACAATCGCTTCAAAGAACATAGTTGAACAAAAAAACAAGACAGCATATAGTCTCAAAGTCAACCAAAAGAGAAATAAAAAACCAGGTGCTTGTCTATAGATCATTTTAATTACCATAGTTATAGCAGTTCATCGAGCAAAACATAAATTCATAGCATTTCGTCAAGAAACATTAACCAAATATACACATCTTACCCTAATATATGTACCTTCAGATAACAAAGTTACCAGCACATGTATTAATAATTGATATAAAGCTAAGGTGCAATAATTAAATCTAAAAAATGAAAGAAAACGACTTACAAAAAAGCTTCGCACTTTCAATGGGCTTAATTTATTTAAGCATGGTTACTCACCTTATTCATAAGCAATCACCACAGAAAACAAAAAAAAATTTAGAAAAAAAATACACAAATTAAAACCCAACCAAACACCATACCAAAACCCTAAATCAGATCTTTTGAAAAAAAAAGGAACAAAGAGAGACAAAGATGAAAATCCGAACATTCAAAAAGCTCATAAAGGCATAAGAAAACATTAAATTAAAGCTAAAGAAAAACCCAGCAAAAAATATGAAAAACTCACCTAAATAAAAAGAAAGAGTCGGTGAAGAATTTAAAAAGCAGAGAAACTAAAATAGAAAACAAATAACAATAAAAAAAAAAGGGTATTCTCTTTCAGAAGCTGCAGAGTAGAAGAGACCCTTTCTCTTTTTTCCTTTTATCTTCTGGGAGTGGTCGGCCGAAAGATAAAATGAAGAAGATAGATGTGGTTTATATTTATATTAATATTGTCTTTTTATTTAGTATTTCAGATATGTATACATATGATAATACCTACTCAAATCTAATATAATATTACCACAAATGGCACTTTTAATCTATTACCACATCATTGATATTTTTAAAAATTAAATTAAATAAATAATATTTAAAAAATTGTTAATTAGATAAATTAAAATATTTAACATTATTAAATTAAATTAGATAGATAATTTTTTGTCTAAAATAAATTAGATAAATCTTTAAGTAGATAACCAGAAATTTTGAAAATTAGATAAATATTTAATTAGATAATTTATACATTTGATTTAATTTAAATACTTTGTATGTATATTATATATATTATTGTTTATTTTAAATTTTGGTTTTAACTTAACTTTTTAAAAAATTTATTATCACATTTTTAAAAGAGTATTTTTTTTAAATTACATAATTTATTTATTAATCATATTTTATGATTATTTTCAAAAATTACTTTAAAATCATTATTATATGTTTGCTAGAACTTTTTCCTACTTCACACTTGAAGGTATTCATGGGTCGGATTAGATCGGGCCTCACCCGTGGAGGTATTCATGGGTCGGATTAGACCGGGCCTAAGCATGATATTAACATATTTTGTGTTTACTTAAGCTCGACCCAGCCTTAAATATGAGTTTAAAATTTTATCCAAACCCACCCATATTTACAAAACACTATTTCAAGCCTATTTTAAGCCCGGTCATATTTTTAAATTTTTTTAAAATATTTATATTATATATTTTACTATTTAATAATTTTATACATTTCTATTTATTGAAATTTTTTATATAGTCATCTTAACATTATTTTAATGTTTATATTAGAGTAGTATTATATATCTAGTATAGGTTTATTTTTTTAATGTGTTTTAAATTATATAATATATATAAATAACACAGTATAAAATATTATAAACTTAAAAATAGGTCGAGCTCGAGCACGAGCCCAACCCATATTTTAAATGGGCCTATTTTTTTTACCCAAATCGATTTTTTGAGCCTAATATTTTTACTCAAACCCTCCAAAATTTCAAGCCGGCCTTCAAGTTTGGTCAGGTAGCTCGACCCATAAACAGGTCTATTCACCAAGGATTTAAAAAGTATAATATATACTAGAAACCTTATCACACACATATATGTGTGAAAATCACAAATTTAGAATATAAATATGTGTCTAGAAATAGCTTCCACTACATAATGAAATATGGTTTAAAACTAATTAATCATAATAACATGTGAAATACGCATGTTATTAAAATAAAAAATTTAGATTAAAATATGAGATAATAAATTGTGTATGTTAAAATAAAATTGTATAAAATACATTAAATGAAGCTTTGGTTTAGTGGTAAGTTTAATGTTTTATCAACTTAATTGATGTATGTTCAAATTTCACCATATGTATGGACAAAAGCGACCAATCTTGATATGTGTTTGGCATGGCTATCCTCTACGCTTTCAAATGCTACTATTACCTTTTAATTTTTACTATGAATCTTAACCTCTCAATATTTTCTTGGAATTGTCAAGGGTGCGCTAGCAGTAAATTTCTACGTGTTTTTCGGGAATACAATCTAGAGTATAAACCAGATATTGTGTGTCTTTTGGAACCAAGAGTCAGTGGCCATAAAGCTAGTTCTATTATTGATAAGTTGGGTTTTGATCGCTCTCACCGTATTGATCTGCTGGATTTTCAAGAGGCATTTGGGTTGGTTGGAAGGAGTATATACCCATTAGCATTACTCACAATCATTCCCAGTTCATGATTCTTCGTATCCAGGGCACTAATCTTAACGATGGTTTTTTCCTTGTTGTTGTTCATGGTAGCCCTGACAGAACTAGAAGGAAATTACTTTGGGAGAACCTAACGAATGCCCTACCACAGGACTCCTTGCCGTGGTTGATTTTGGGAGATTTTAATGCCATATTATCTCCTCAAGACAAGAAAAGTGATCGATCGATAGGTAAGAGATGTAAGTTATTTGGAACTTTTGTCGATAATTGCAATTTGCAGGATCTTGGGTACATAGGACCTTCTTACACCTGGCAAAGAGGTAACACGTTCGAGAGGCTGGATAGAGCTCTGGCCAACGATGCTTGGATCTCTGCCTTTCCACACTCACGGGTTCACCACCTCCCCCGCATCAAACCTGACCATAGGCCCATTTTTCTCAAAACCACCCCTATGCTAAATGCCCAAAGAGGAAGACCGTTTCGTTTTATTGCTGGATGGACAAAACATGCAAATTTCAAGGACTTGGTCTCTAGCAAATGGAGATACTCAGGTAACATGGCCGTTTCTTTATCTGAATTTACCTCACATGTTAAAGAATGGAACAGGTACACTTATGGTCACATAGGCACTCGTAAAAAACAACTTTTGAAATCATTGGGATCCATTCAAAAGGCCATGGACCATTCGAACTCTAGAAGACTAGCTAACTTGGAGATGGAGGTCCGAGACAAATTGGAAACTATGCTTAATCACGAGGAACTTTTATGGAGACAGAAAGCTAGATGTGACTGGCTTCAGTTTGGGGACAGGAATACCAAGTATTTTCATAGCCGCACGATACAAAGAAGGAAATTTAATCACATTTTGGCCTTACGGATCAACAATGGGGAGTGGTGCTCAGAGCAAGATATTCTCAGGGACGAAGCTATCAAGTTTTTTAAAGACTTATATGGTGAAGACCCAAATGTCACACCGAATACAAATTCTGATATCTTTCCCAGATTTAAGGATCAAGACATTAATTTTCTTAACAAACCGGTGTTGCGTGAAGAGATTAAGAAAGCGCTGTTCGATATGGCTCCCTTGAAAGCTCCGGGAAGTGATGGATTCCACGCATTTTTTTTCCAAAGCCAGTGGGATCTCGTTGGAGGGGCAGTTTGTGAATGGGTCCAGGGAATCTTTGATGGCAACAAATTTGAAGAGGAGCTTAATAATACCCTTATTTTCCTCATCCCAAAGACGAAGAGCCCGGAAGATTTCAGTCAATTTTGGCCAATCAGTCTCTACTCGGTTCTTTACAAATTAGTGATGAAAGTGATCGCAAATAGACTCAAAGTGGTGTTTCTGAAATACATTTCTCCAGAGCAAGCAGGGTTCATCGCGGGGAGGAACATATAGGATAATATCATCATTGCGCAGGAGGTAATACACTCTATGCGAAGTAAGAAAGGTGGCAAAAAATGGATGGCTATTAAGTTAGACTTGGAAAAAGCTTATGACAGGGTCAGCTGGAAATTTATAGAAATGTCACTGATCACTGCTGGAATTCCTGAGAAAATTCGCAAGGTAATCATAAATGCTATCTCCTCCTCTACTATGCAGATCCTATGGAACGGAGTCCCATCCAGACCCTTTAAGCCTGCAAGAGGGATAAGACAGGGATGTCCGCTATCGCCTTATCTGTTCGTTCTTTGTATGGAATGGTTAGGCTACCTAATCAAGTCAGAGATGAAAACTGGTAAGTGGCAACCCATTAGTCTCTCAAGATCGGGACCAGCATTATCCCACCTTTTTTTTGCGGATGACTTGGTTATATTCTGCAAGGCGGAAATGAGCCAAGCTCTTCTGCTAAAGGAGATCCTCAAAAGATTCTGTGATCTATCCGGCCACAAAATTAGTGCAAGGAAAAGTAACATTTTCTTCTCAAAAGGCGTGAACATCAACTTAAGTGATCAGATTAGTCAACTCTTTGGCTTCCAGAAGGTGACTAACCTAGGAAGCTACTTGGGGGTACCTCTTCTCCATGAACGCATGACCAAGAGTACCCTAAATTTTGTAGTCGAAAAAGTGAGAAACAAACTCCAAAATTGGGATGCTCGGAAGCTCTCTTTCGCAGGGCGTGTCACTCTCGCCCAATCGGTTCTCTTGGCCATTCCCAGCTACTTCATGCAGTCCGTAGCTATCCCGAAAGGGGTGTGCGAAGAAATAGAAAAAATAGCAAGACAATTCATATGGGGAGGCTCAACTGGAAATCCAAAATTAGTTTTGATTGGATGGGAAACCATATGTCAGCCCAGAACTTGTGGAGGACTAGGGCTTAGGCATCTCCAAGACCATAATAACTCGTTCCTTATGAAGATTGGTTTTAATCTCGCCTCTGAAAGGACGCTTTATGGCTCCAAGTTCTTCGATCAAAATATGGGTGGAAGAATCAGCTTCCTGAATCTGTACACAAAAATCAATGTTCGCACCTCTGGAAATCCATTTCTAAAGTGTGGACCCTTCTCCGTGAGAACCTTATGTGGTCTATTGGGGACGGTTCTACAATCCGTGGATGGAAAGACAATTGGATACCTGATGTAAGGCCCCTGTTATCTTGTGTTCCCGCTCACGATAGGATCAATTTGGATAACACTTTGAAGGACTGGGTCCTACAAGATGGATCATGGAATGTAGATATGCTCCGTATTTGGCTAACTGAAGATATGTTAAAGCGCATTGTCAGTATCCCCCCACCCCATCCGGATGGAGGCAAAGATAGAATCATATGGGCTCGCTCGGGAACAGGCTCTTTCTCTATTCGAAGCGCTTATTGGGCTTTAAAGGAGAATTCGTGGGGACCTAAAGAAGACCTTTGGAAAATCATCTGGAAATACCAAGGACCTCAGAGAATCCGAACCTTCCTTTGGCTTGTGGCTAATCAGAGGCTCCTAACCAACTCAGAAAGATACAGAAAAGGAATTGCACAGAGCAGTGCCTGTCTTAGATGCGGCCACGATTCTGAAGACATTATGCACGTCCTTCGCGATTGCTCGACGGCCAAGGAAGCTTGGAAACTTGTTGTTCCTCAGGAGAAGCAACCCAGGTTTTTTTCTGAACCCTTACAAACTTGGCTAACCAATAATCTTTGTTGTCATACTAAAATGCAGGAAAAAGGAATTACTTGGTCAAGCCTCTTTGGGATCATAGCGTGGAGGATTTGGAAGAACAGGAATCTTTTCATTTTCCAGAACACTGATTGGACGCCTCTCCAGCTCCTTAAAGCATCAATCAGCTGGGCTCAGAATTTTGAATCTATTATCATCAAACCCAAGGAGGCCGCAGCACTATTCGGGACTCACCAGCACTGCTCGGATAACTGGGTTCATCTTTTCTCAGATGGAGCAGTGGCTAGAATAACCGGGGAGGCCTCAGCGGGCGGGGTGGTGCAAGACCAAGATGGCAAATGGATTTCCGGATACACACACTATCTGGGCAAATGCTCACCACTGGAAGCAGAACTTTGGGGCATTCTTGATGGAGTGCTCATTCTAAAGAATAATGGTTACAAGAGGATCATCATCAACACTGATAATCTTGAAGTGGTAAAGGCATTGACCACGGAAGATATGACCGATACTGGAAATACTCTTATCAGAAGAATCAAAAGATTTCTACATTCTGATGGCCACTGGAACATTACACACGTTCCTAGAGAGCGCAATTTAGTAGCGGATCAAATGGCAAAGATTGGCCTTTCTTGGCAAACTTCGCTTCGAATTTTTGAAGTACCACCTGATATAGTGGCAAAGGCTTTTCTTCCCAGAACAGATACTAATGTACTTTAGGATTTCCTAATTGTCACTTGTTTTTCACCAAAAAAAAAAAAATTCACCATATGTATATTTACATTTTTATTGGTTTTTTGTTAAAATAAAATGATTAAAGTATCTTTAAATAATATAAATTATTTTTATATTTTTATATAAAAGCAATAATTTAAATTTAAATTATTTATTTATATTTTTATATGATTGTTAAAAAATTACAATTTTATATGATTTTTTTAATTTGAATATTTCTATATTTATTTATTAATAATTTATTATTCTCCCAATCTTTTCAATACAAATGCCAAAAATCCAATATTTCTAATTAATTATGATCTTAAATTAAATTATAAATATTTAAATTATAAACATTTTCTTGAAACTTATTTTTTAATTTTTCACGGGCTTTCAAAAAAAAAAACAAATGTCAGTATGCCCTCTTCATCATTATATTTGAGGTTTCAAAAGTGTTTTTCCACCGTAGAACCGTAGAACTAATAAGAATACTAAGTTTTTGAGGTCAAAATTGCAGTAGAAAAGTGTTTTTTTACCCAAACATAAAAACTGAGATATAGGTACTTTTCGCTTTTGTGTTAGGGTGAAAATTATCAAAATATTTTTATTTATATTAATTATTTAAAAGGTATATAAAAATTATATTAATTTATATTTTATGTATCATTAGTTTTACAAATAATTTATCTTTTTTACTTAAAGATATTTATAAATTAATTAATTAATTTTTAGTTTTTTACTATCATGTTCAAAAAAGACATTTTAATTTTCAACCAAAATTAAAAATTAACAATTCGTACTTTTTCAAAATATTATTTTACCACACTTTTCAATCGCAAAAAAAAATGAATAACTAGCGTATATAAAGTTTATATAGGCATTTAAATGTAATCTATTTGAGAGTTGTTTTTAATTATAGGTATAAATATTATCTTAAATAAATATTATCCAGAAGAATGACATTGAATATATGAGTCATTATAAATATTTTTTATTTAATAATTAAATAGTTCAAAAATTAAAATTTAAAACCAAAATATATGATCTAAACTTAAATAATCAAATATATATTGAGTTTATTTCAATTCAACTATAAACAGTTGGATTACGTGGATGTTATAATTTGATGTTTCGAAAAAAAATTATTATTTAGTCATATATATCTTTTTAGGGAGAGTTTCCATCTCTTCAGCATGAAGAAAAGAAAAAATTATTATTTAGTCATATATTTATTTTCAGTTGTTTTTTAGGGAGAGTTTCCACATCTTTGCGTGAAGAAAATAAATTGATGGTAGAAGTTAAGGAGAAGGTCAATATGACACATTGGTGCCAAATAGTTGAGCTATAGATATCTTTCTAGTCATGAATATATGATTTGTACTTCAGTCTGCAATTTTTTTTATTACATTTTTTCAAATTTTAAATTATTTACATATTTAAATAGAAAAAATGAATTATCATAACTTTTAAAATTATTTAATCTATTAAAATTTATCTTTCAAATTTTAGATTAATATATATTGTGAGTCGATTCCATTGAATATTAGTTATATGTTTTTGTTATTTATAGGACTGTACGAAATTCTTGAGCGAATTGGTCCAATGACATATAAATTAGCTTTACCTTCAAAGCTTGAGAAAATCTACAATGTGTTTCATGTATCAATGTTACGTTGATACTGTTCTGATCCATCTTATGTAATAATTTCGATTGAAATAGAGCTACAACTTTATTTGTCCTATAGTGAGGAACTAGTGAAGATTCTAACTCGAGAAGTAAAAGAACTGAGAAACAAGTGAATAACTCTAGTAAAGGTTTTGTGTCAACGCCATGGTATTGAAGAAGCCACCTATGAACCTGAGGAAACTATGAAGTCATAATACCCGAACCTCTTTTTAGGTAAAAATTTTCGAGGACGAAAATTTTCTTAGAGGGAGAATTGTAACAGCTCGATTTTAGTGGTATTGGAAGCGGTGGTTTTGGAACCCCGTTTACCGATGGTTGAGCTCGTAAGTTTTCATGTTTCATGATTACTAGTCTATTATATTGTTATAATAAATTATAATTAGATAATTCAGTTGATTTGATAATTGATTTTCGTTTAATGACTAAATTGTAATGAAGGTAATAGTTAGTCATCCTTGACCTTTAAGAGTTAAAAGGTTTTATATAGCATGTAACACCCCAGACCCGACCTAGATGTTATGGCCGAATCTGGCATGTCGCATCAAAAGGTTGTATAAACCACACGATCATTAAAAACCTTTCCTCAATTCAAAAACTTTTTATCAATGAAAAACTCTGAGTTTCGTTGCTTATCAAATAAGGCTTGCTTAAAGTTGTTTCCCTTGCTAACACATTATTATTTTCAAAACGTTGTTTGTTGCAGAAGACTGACTTTTAAAGTTGCGGAAACATGATATTTGAAAACAGCAGTTATTATTTTAAAAACCCGTGTTTGATTGTTTGGCAGTTCACAATTGAAAGAATTACCGAATGAAAGTTAAAAGAAAATCCCAATGGCCGTATCACATAAATTATTAACCCAAAAATAATATAGAAATAAATTAAACCCAAAATTTGCTAAGTTTCATTTATTAACAAATCCGGCGTATGGCCACTTCCGAGTCCTCCGCAGCTCCAAATCCTCTAATGCTGGGGATTACCTGCACGGTTAAAAAGAAAAGGGGTAAGTTACGAGAACTCAGTGTGTAATCCCCTATAACGGTCATAATCTAGGCCTGAGCCCATACGGTGTCGGTCTGGGCCTAAGCCCTATTCGGTAACAGACTGGGCCTAAGTCCTAAAACATATCAAATGCAATGGATGTATGCCCACCCCAATCCAACCAAGCTCTCCACCCGTACCAACCAAGCTCTCCGTGGGGACCAAGTCAACCTACCCAGCCAAAACTCTCCAATAGTGCAGTCATGCTGCTAATAATGGTATGTGGCTGAGCCACTTAATAAAGCATATGTGGCGAAGCCACTATAACGGTATGTGGCGATGCCACTAGAACGGTATGTGGCAGTGCCACTAAACGGTACTTCCTCCGATCAACAAACCCAACCCAATGCAAGATGTTATGAATGCAGTGTATTACAATTATAAACAGATATACAAAATCATATAAACGGTGTTTAACTATCACCAAGGGTATAATGGCCATTTTGTCATTTAGGGGTAAAACGGTAATTTCACCCTTTGGGGTATTTCGGTAATTTTACCCATCGATGGTATTTCGGCAATTTATCCACTAAGGGTATTTTGGTAATCTACCCACTAAGGGTATTTCGGTAATTTACCCACTGAGGGTATTTCGGTAATTTACCCACTGAGGGTATTTCGGTAATTTATCATCTAACGGCCTTTTCGAAGGCCCACTGTCGCCTCGGACAACACATACTCCCTTTTTGGTCATTACGGTATAATTGGGCCTAAAATCCAATTCGGCCCAAACGGTCCCACATGCTCGTGTGGCCCATTCAGCTCGTCTTTGATCTCGGTTCTGCGGACTTCGCAGTTGCATCACTCGTTCGGCAATTTTCCATCGATTTCGCTCATGTGGGCCCGTTAACCCATTGGGCCCACTTAGCCCGTTTCGGCTCAACAAGGCCCATTACAACCTCAATTCCGCGAGAGAGTTCGTGACACTCTCAATGGTCTATCGCCATCACCAGTGGCTCGGTTTATCTCTGCGAGTGTTCACACGCTCGAGAGATCTCAATTGCTGATACTCCGGCTTTTCGGTATTTAGGCTTTTGGCCGATTCACAGAACAGCACATAATAACACAAGAAAGGGTGTGAGATTACACACCTTAGCGAGACGCACGATTAGCTTCGTATCAAACCTACATATCATCAGATTCCTTATTAGCTAAATGTTTCTTAAGGTTAATCACTTAGAGAACTAGGCCCAAAACGTTCTCCTTACCTTGTTTGAGCAAACGACCCTAACCACCAAGATTACTAAGAACGATTGATTGGCTTCACGTCCTTAACAAGAATCTGTACCAAATGATACCCATAAGTGTGACTAAAATCCGCAACCACTCAACACAAACACATGGCACATTCGGCCAAACCAAGTATTATGACAACGTTCTTACCTCCCTTGAACGATGAATCAACAATAAAAGGTTTGATTAATACAAACCACTTGCTCTTTCACCCTATTGGAAACCCTAAGCCCAACGATGGCCAAATTACAGAAAAGAACATACGGTTATTAAGGAAGAAACCAAAAGGAAACAGAGTTATTGTCAAAGAGAGAACTATAACTTATTGATTGTCAAATTCCTTGCAGAGCCACACTAGGAGAGAACGACACTGTGATTCGGCTAAGAACTAACTCACCAAATGCAGTGAGTATGCCCAACACAAAAAGTGATAGAGGGTGTTCGGCTATTAGAGTTAAACTGCAAAAACCGAATGATGGGGAAAGAAAAGAAGAAGAGTCAATTGAAGAGTAAAGAAAAGGGAAATGATTCGGCTAATAGAGAAATAGCAAGAAGAAGTAGGGTAAGGCTTCGGTTTTAGAGTAAAGAAAAGGAGACGACGAGATGTGAAAAGAGATGGGAAGGGAAGTAGTGATTTGGCCTATCTAGTGTTTATGCTATTAACAAGCAAAGAAGAATGTACGAAAAGTGAGAAGGAGAGAAAGAAAGAAGCTAGGAATTCAGCAAAGAAGAATTGAGGAGGAAATGACCCAAAATGCTATAGACGAAAAACCCCAAAATGCAAAACTCTCCCAAAAGAAAACTAGAGAAATCGACACTCTCCCCTCTCAAAGCCGAATATGCTTCTAAAACACCCCTCTTCAGCCGAAATTCCCTTTAGCTAGCTTCCCACTTTCGGCCAACACTTCTCACACACATCTACTCATTGATTTTCTCCCTTTTTTTCCTCCTACAATTCCTCTCCTCCACCCATTTGAATTATTTGACGAAGTCTCCACTCTCCTTGCAGACTTTGATCCGAACTCTGCTTCCTCCCCTATCAAACCACAAAATAAAATCCTTCATTTGCCACCTGAGGGATTCGAACCCCTCCCTTCCTTGCTCTCTACTTGACGCCACACCACCACACCACATGCTCTACTTGTGTTAGTAAAACACACCCAAATACACTTAAGTCCAACCTCAACCAGACCTCTCCTCTTAAGGGCCAAAAACTAAAATTTTTCCAAGGCTTAGACTCGATCCCAGGCCTCCCTAGAACCCCCAAATACACTCAAATAACCAGCTGAGCAAGCACAACATGCCATTATGCAAAAATTTACAACCCCTAACTTTTGGGATGTTACAATTCTACCCCCTTAAAAAAATTTCAGCCTCGAAATTTACCTGATTAGAAGAGGTGAGGGTACTGCTGTCGCATCGCCTCCTCAGGCTCCCACGTGGCTTCTTCTAAACGTGATTACACCATAACACCTTGACTAATGGAATAGATTTCCTTCTCAGCACCTTAACATCACGATCCAAAATCTGCACCGGTTATTCTTCAAAGGTCAGATAGGTCTTACCTCAATTTCCTCCACCGGCACTATATGAGAAGGATCCGAATGGTAACGCATCAGCATAGAAACATAGAATACATTATGTATACGATCTAACTTAGGAGGAAGTTCCAGTTGATAAGTGACTGGCTCCACACGCTTTACTATCCGGTAAGGTCCGATAAATCTAGGGCTCAGCTTGCCCTTCCGCCCAAATCTCAGAATCTTCTTCTAAGGTGAGACTTTCAAAAAGACAAAATCTCCCATCGAGTACTCAACCTCTTTGCGCTTTAAATCATCGTATGACTTCTACCTATCAGATGCTTCTTTTAACTGACCCCGTATCAACTTCACTTTCTCCTCAATTTTAGAAATTAGCTCTGGACCCCACAGTCACCGCTCACCCAATTCTCTCTAACAAGTAGGGGTACGACACCTACGACCATATAACGCCTCGTATGGTGCCATCTGAATACTGGATTGGTAGCGTTGTTATAAGCGAGTTCTGCCAACAGTAAATAGTCCTCCCAACTACACTTGAAATCAATCACACAGCTTCTTAGCATGTCTTCCAAAATCTGAATTACCTTTTCCGACTGACCATCAGTCTGCGAATGAAATGCTGTGCTGAAATCCAATCTTGTACCCAAAGCTTCGTGTAACACTCTCCAGAATCGAGATGTGAATCTAGGGTCCTTATCTGAAATGATAGACACCGGTACCTCATGTAACCTTACAATCTTTGCCACATACAACTTTTCCAACTTCTGTAATGAGTAATCAGTGCGAACCGGTATGAAATGGGCGATTTAGTCAATCGAATCAACGATTACCCATACCGAATCTTTCTTAGTAGGCGTTAGGGGTAGCCCACTAACAAAATCCATAGTTATCCTCTCCCACTTCCAGAGTGGAATTTTCACAGGTTGCAGTAATCCAGAAGGCAGTTGATGCTCAGCCTTCACTTGCTGGCATGTCAAACACTTACCTACAAAGTCCGTAATCTCACGCTTAAGCCCTGGCCACTAGTACAGTTCACGTAGATCTCGGTATAACTTGTTTCCACCGGGGTGCATAGCATATGGACTACTATGCGCCTCCCACAGAATAGACTGCCTTAGCTCAAAATCCCTCGGTACACAAACTCTTCCACGAAAGCATAATACTCCCTTACTATTCAGCTCAAAATCCACAGTCTCTCCCTTCTTCACCTGTTGGAAACGAGGAACCAACGATTCATCCAATAATTGCTTTTCTCTAATCTGACTAATCCAAGTCGGTTTCACTTGAAGTTCAGCTAACAAACTATCATCCTCAAACAGGCTGAGACGAGCAAACATTGCTCTCAGATCAGACACAACCTTACGGCTCAGTGCATCCGCTACTATGTTAGCTTTTCCCGGATGATACTCGATCGAGCAATCATAATCCTTCAGCAACTCTATCCATCTTCGTTGCTTAAGATTCAACTCTTTCCGAGTAAGGAGGTATTTGAGATTCTTATGGTTGGTATAGATGATCGACTTCTCCCCGTACAGTAATGTCTCCAAATCCTTAGTGCGAACACCACCGCAGCTAATTCCAAGTCATGAGTAGGGTAGTTCACCTCGTACGGTGTAAGCTGACGAGACGCATATGCCACCACCTTCCCTTCCTGCATCAGCACACATCCCAAACCCGTGTGTGACGCATCACAGTAGACAACAAATTCTTTTCCAGCCTCAGGCTGTATCAATATCGGGGCTTCCGTTAGAATCCTTTTCAATTTCTTAAAACTCTCCTGCTGTTGATCAATCCAAACAAACGGTACTCCTTTACGCAGCAGCTTAGTTAGGGGTGCAGCAATCAGTGAAAACCCCTCAACGAACTGTCTGTAATACCTAGCCAGACCCAGAAAACTTTGAATCTCAGATACCGACTTCGGTGGTTCCCAATCTAGTATGGCCTCAACTTTTCGAGGATCAACCCTAATCCCCTCGTTAGACACGACATGTCCCAAAAATGTCACCTCTCGCAACCAAAACTCACACTTGCTGAATTTAGCTTAGAGTTACTTTTCTCTCAATATTTGTAGAACAACCCGGAAATGTGAATCATGCTCCTCTTCAGCTCTTGAATACACCAGAATATCATCTATGAATACCACCACGAACCGGTCCAAGTAGGGTTAAAAGACCCGGTTCATCATATCCATGAAAGCAGCTGGTGCATTCGTTAGCCCAAACGGCATGACCAGAAACTCGTAGTGTCCATAACGAGTCCTGAATGTAGTCTTGTACACATCTGCCTCCTTAACCCTTAATTGATGATATCTTGATCTAAGATCTATCTTGGAGAAAACCGCGGCTCCTCGCAGCTAATCAAACAGATTGTCTATTCTCGGTAAATGGTACTTGTTCTTGATCGTCAGCTTATTCAATTGACGGTAGTCAATACACATGCGCATTGACCCATCCTTCTTCTTCACAAACAGTACCGGTGCTCCCCATGGAGACATACTCAGTCAGATAAATCGTCGTTCCAGTAGTTCTTGGATATGAGCCTTTAATTCAACCAGCTCCTTCGGTGCCATCCTATAAGGGGCGATGGACACCGGAGCCGTTCTCGGTAAAAGTTCAATGCCGAACTAGACCTCACAGTTTGGTGGCAATTCCGGAAGCTCTTCAGGGAATACATCTGGAAATTCCTTCACGGTCCTGACATCCCCAACAGACAAACTCTTAACCTTAGATGTGCTGACATAGGCTAGGAACGCCTCGCAACCTTCGCGAATCAACTTCTCGGCCCTTAATACTGAGATTACATTGGATAAATAGTCTCTTCGCTCCCCTACCACAATCACTTCCTCCTCCTCAGAAGACTTTAATACCATACGTTTAGCAGCGCAATCCAAATTCACACGGTGTTTCACCAACCAGTCAATGCCCAAAATGAGATCAAACTCGCCAAACGACAGTTCCATTAAATCCGTCGGAAAGACAACCCCTTGAACCTCTAGAGGCACGTCTCTAAACAGCTTATTCACTCTAACCGGCTGTCCTAAAGGAAAAATCACCGACATTTCTCTATCAACAAGTTCGAACTGTATACTAAAGTTCCAGACACAGTACATGCAACATACTAGTGTGTCGACCCAATATCAATTAAAGCAACACATGGTACATTATGAATGAGGAATGTACTGGTTATGACATCAGGTGATCGCCATCCTCTCGACGCCGAACAGCATAAACCAACCTTAGCTGTCTCGCCTCTATATTATTAGCACCTCTGCCCAGTGCTCCACGACCTCGTCGCAATCCATTTCCCCCTCTAGGTGGACCACGGCCTCTCGGTGGCTGCTGACAACCTCTCCCTGGCTGCACATGACCCTGACCTACTACCTGCCTCTGACCAGGCTCCTAAGGACAGTTTCTATACTGATGATCCTTGGACCCACATCTGAAGCACCCCCAGTCCTTTTTCAACACTCTCCCGAATGAGGTCTTCCACCCTCAACACAAGGTTGCGGTCGACTAACAGCAATTGGAATCCCAACTCGGCCTGGCCCATCAAACCTAGGCCTCTTATTAAACCCACCTGAAGAACTTGAAGGCCCAAAATCCCTCTTGCTTCTGCCCCTTTCCTTCTTACGGTTTTGACGCTTAAAGCTTTTCACATCCTCGGCATTCTTTGCCTTTTCAATCAGAGCAGCAAAATCCCTCTCCCTCTGCGGGGCTATCAGCACTCGTAAGTCATCTCGAAGACCATCTTCAAACCGTACACAGCGCTCGTACTTAGTCATGACTATCCCCCGAGCATACCGGCTCAACCGTAGAAACCCTGCCTCATACTCTGCTACGGACTTGTTCCCCTTACCAGATTCAGAAATTCCTTTTTACGGGCATCCACATAACTTGCCTCGGCATATTTTCCTTGGAAAGCCGAATTAAAGAAATTCCATGTCAATCAGTTGGCCTGCGTGCCTTCCCTCTCAGTCAGGCACCATTGATATGCCTCATCTCGCAGTAAAGACACTGCTCCCTTTAGCTTTCGCGCAACTGCCTCCAACCAATACTCTGCTACATTTGGGGCTACACCAGAAATGCCTCTGAAAATTTTTGCCTCGTTTGACCGGAGCCACTTAGAAATTGACCCTCGAGCCACTGACCTAGTACTCGCTTCAGTAACCCTTTCCAGAACCCGTAGCATTGCTTGGGACAAAGCATCATCCCTCCGGCTCGGTCATGAGATCCCGTTTCAGTCACTGGTGATGCCGGCGCTTCCCTTTCAGGCATATGCCCTGATGCTGAGGACCCAGCCCTAGCACCACGGCCTCTACCACGGCATCGTGTACCCCTTTCGCGACCTTTTGTACTCATATCGATGTAACATATTAATCTATTTAAGAGTTCTATGAATCAGCTTATAGTCCTCATGATTATTAACAAATGTTTTATGAAAAATAGTGATAAGAGTTGTGTTCGCAAATCGAGTTTACTATAGTTCTAGTCTCGTCGCAGTTTCCCTAACTAAAGAGTTCGATATGCTACTACTATCCCTAATAGTTTCTCAATACAGTCATTATAGCATATAACAGAGTATAAGATCAGGAAACTTACGGATTTGGTGTCGGAGACTAGGTGTGCCATACTTTCAGTAATACAATCACTTCCCAAGTTAAAAATGTAAGCAGATTAGAAAAATTTTCAAAACCCACTCCACCGCCGAGTTTTGCAACCTGGCTCTGATACCATAAAATGTAATAGTCCAGGCCTGGCCTAGATGTTACGGTCGAATCTGGTATGTTACATCAAAAGGTTGTATAAACCACACGATCATTAAAAACCTTTCCTCAATTCAAAAACTTTTTATCAATAAAAAACTCCGAGTTTCGTTGCTTATCAAATAAGGTTTGCTTAAAGTTGTTTCCCTTGCGAACACATTATTATTTTCAAAACGTTGTTTGTTGCAGAAGACTGACTTTTAAAGTTGCGAAAACGTGATATTTGAAAATAACAGTTATTCTTTTAAAAACTCGTGTTTGATTGTTTGGCAGTTCACAATTGGAAGAATTACCGAATGAAAGTTAAAAGAAAATCCCAATGGTCGTATTACATAAATTATTAACCCAAAAATAATATAGAAATAAATTAAACCCAAAATTTGCTAAGTTTCGTTTATTAACAAATTCGGTGTATGGCCACCTCCGAGTCCTCCGCAGCTCCAAATCCTCTAACGCTGGGGATTACCTGCACGATTAAAAAGAAAAGGGGTGAGTTACGAGAACTCAGTGTGTAATCCCCTATAAGGTCATAATCTGGGCCCGAGCCCATACGGTGTCGGTCTGGGCCTAAGCCTATTTCGGTAACAGACTGGGCCTCAGCCTTTAAACATATCAAATGCAATGGATGTGTGCCCACCCTAATCCAACCAAGCTCTCCACCCGTACCAACCAAACTCTCCGTGGGGACCAAGTCGACCCACCTAGCCAAAACTCTCCAATAGTGTAGTCATGCTGCTAATAACGGTATGTGACTGAGCCACTCAATAAAGCATATGTGGCGAAGCCACTATAACGGTATGTGGCGATGCCACTAAACGGTACTTCCTCCGATCAACAAACCTAACCCAATGCAAGATGTTATGAATGCAGTGTATTACAATTATAAACAGATATATAAAATCACATAAATGATGTTTAACTATCACCAAGGGTATAACGGTCATTGTCTTTTAGGGTTAAAACGGTAATTTCACCCCTTGGGGTATTTCGGTAATTTTACCCATCGAGGGTGTTTTGGTAATTTATCCACTAAGGGTATTTTGGTAATCTACCCACTGAGGGTATTTTGGTAATTTACCTACTGAGGGTATGTTGGTAATTTATCATCTAACGGCCTTTTCGAAGGCCCACTGTTGCCTCGGACGACACATGCTCCCTTTTTGGTCATTACGGTGTAATTGGGCCTAAAATCCAATTTCGACCAAAACGGTCCCACATGCTCGTGTGGCCCATTCAGCACGTCTTCGATCTCGGTTCTGCGGACTTCGTAGTCGCATCACTCATTCAGCAATTTTCCATCGATTTCGCTCATGTGGGCCCGTTAACCCATTGGGCCCACTTAGCCCGTTTCTGCTAAACAAGGCCCATTACGGCCTCAATTCCGAGAGAGAGTTCGTGACACTCTCAATGGTCTATTGCCATCACCAGTGGCTCGGTTTATCTCTGCGAGCACTCGCATGCCCGAGAGATCATAATTGCCGATACTCCGGCTTTTCGGTATTTCAGCTTTTGGCCGATTCACAGAACAGCGCATAATAACACAAGCAAGGGTGTGAGATTACACACCTTAACGAGACGCACGATTGGCCCTTCGTATCAAACCTACACATCATCAGATTCTTTATTAGCTAAACGTTGCTTAAGGTTAATCACTTAGAGAACTAGGCCCAAAATGTTCTCCTCACCTTGTTTGAGCAAACAACCCTAACCACCAAGATTACTAAGCACGATTGATTGGCTTCACGTCCTTAACAAGAATCTGTACCAAATGATACCCATAAGTGAGACTAAAATCTGCGTACCACTCAACACAAACACATGGCATATTTGGCCAAACCAAGTATTATGACAACGTTCTTACCTCCCTTGAACGATGAATCCACAATAAAGGTTTGATTAATACAAACCACTTGTTCCTTCACCTTATTGGAAACCCTAAGCCCAACAATGGCCAAATCACAGAAAAGAACGTACGGTTATTAAGGAAGAAATCGAAAGGAAATAGAGTTATTGTCAAAGAGAGAACTATAACTTATGGATTGTCAAATTCCTTGCAGAGCCACACTAGGAGAGAACATCATTGTGATTCGGCTAAGGACTAACTCACCAAATGTAGTGAGTATGCCCAACACAAAAAGTGATAGAGGGTGTTCGGCTATGAGAGTTAAACTGCAAAAATCAAATGATGTGGAAAGAAAAGAAGAAGAGTCAATTGAAGAGTAAAAAAAAGGGAAAAGATTCGGCTAATAGAGAAATCGCAAGAAGAAGTAGGGTAAGTCTTCGGTTTTGGAGTAAAGAAAAGGAGACAACGAGATGTGAAAAGAGATGGGAAGGGAAGTAGTGATTTGACCTATCTAGTGTTTAGGCTATTAACAAGCAAAGAAGATGTACGAAAAGTGAGAAGGAGAGAAAGAAATAAGCTAAGAATTCGACAAAGAAGAATTGAGGAGGAAATGGCCCGAAATGCTATAGACGAAAAACCCCAAAATGCAAAACTCTCCCAAAAGAAAACTAGAGAAATCGGCACTCTCCCCTCTCAAAGCCGAAGCTTCCAAAACACCCCTCTTCAGTTGAAATTCCCCTTAGCTAGCTTCTCACTTTCGGCCAACACTTCTCACACACATCTACTCCTTGATTTTCTCCCTTTTTTTCCTCCTACAATTTCTCTCCTCCACCCATTTGAATTATTTGACCAAGCCTCCACTCTCATTGCAGAGTTTGATCCGAACTCTGCTTCCTTCCCTCTCAGGCCACAAAATAAAATCCTTCATTTGCCACCTGAGAGATTCGAACCCCTCCCCTCCTTGCTCTCCACTTGACGCCACACCACCACACCACATGCTCCACTTGTGTTAGTAAAACACACTCAAATTGATAAACCGTAATAGTAACATATTTTAAGCCCATATTTAGCATGCTTTTGGATGATTTAAGCCTTGAATTGTGTAATTTGGTGCTCTTAATCCTTTGTTTTCATGTTTTATACTTAGGAGAGCACCGGATGATAAAACGAACGAGAAATGGGCCCAAAACGGAGTAAATGTGCCATATTACGAAATCAACACGGCCTGGGCCCAAGACCACACGGCCGTGCCTCACCCAACAGACTCGAACACGGCCTG
The DNA here is from genome assembly GCA_005393395.2 of Gossypium australe. NCBI lineage: Eukaryota > Viridiplantae > Streptophyta > Magnoliopsida > Malvales > Malvaceae > Gossypium > Gossypium australe. The sequence continues at coordinate 94,933,171 of CM016615.1, forward strand.
GCCACGATTCACACGGGCGTGTGCCATAGGCGTGTCCCTGACATGAGAAAGAAGAGTTTCGGTCGGATTAGGGTACTTAGAGGCAAAGAATGCCATTCCAAAAGCCTATATAAACACCCTAGAGGCCAACCTTCAGGGGGCGACCAGCAAGGCCAAGGAGCCGAGCCAGAGAGGCTAGATTTGTGGAATTCACTCGAAGAAAGCCAGTTGATTCATCTCAAGAAGCCAGAGTCATACTCAAGACGGAGGATCTCTCTTCAATTCCTTCAGGGAGTTTTAGGGTTTTCTTATGTTTTATTTTATCTTTTCTTATGTGATGTATTCTTTTATCATTATGAACTAAACCCTCAGATACTTGAGGGGGATGAAACCTAAGATGAATTTTGTTATCGTTTGCTGAACTATATGATAAATATTTGTCTTGTTCTTAATTATGTGTTCTTAATTCTTGTTTTGATATTTCCGGGATGTTAATTCAAGTGTGATGTGCTTAGGTAGAGGAGCAAAAGTCCTTGCCTAAGAGTAGATCTAGCATAGTTAAGTGGAGTTGCTCACGTGCCTAGAGATAGGGTGACGAAAATCTGCCGGATTAGGGTGAAACCTAAAATGAGAGTCCATAGATCGAGTTAATGCAATTCTAGGGGTTTTAATTAGAAAGAGATTTCAATTAATCAACCTAGGGTTAGATGTTAGTCGCCTCGAGAGAGGGATTAATATACGTTAGGGAATCCTATGGATCAAGTCAAGTGAATAAATCGTCTGGTTCAGAGTTAGATAACAAGTGAAGTCTAGGTGGATTCTTCCCCGGGTATTGTCTTAATCAATTGGTTTTCTCTCACAGGTATTTTCCCCAATTTCATTCTTCTTTATCTTAAAGTCTTTAGCTTAGTAGTTATTTAATTTAGATTAATCAATAATTTCCCTTTATTTTAGGCTAGATAATAAAAAGAAAGTTAGTATTAGTACTTTTAGTTCCTTTGGGTTCGACAATCTAGTCTTGCCTTAACTATATTACTGTTTGATAGGTGCACTTGCCTCAAATCGTTGTCATAGTTAGTTTCTAGGTTTGATCATTCTTTATATAAAATTTAAGACTTTGACATCGCATAAAACAACGATCACAAATACACTTAAGTCCAACCTCAACCAGCCCTCTCCTCTTAAGGACCAAAAACTAAAATTTTTCCATGGCTTAGACTCGATCCCAGGCCTCCCTAGAACCCCCAAATACACTCAAATAGCCAGCTGAGCAAGCACAACATGCCATTATGCAAAAATTTACAACCCCTAACTTTTGGGATGTTACATAGCAATTGTCCACTTTCAAAGTTAGTGGGTGGTTGATGTATGGATTTGGATGAACACCTATTAGAATGTTAGTAAAATAAAACTTTGATAATTTTCAGAATAAGTATTTAAATAGAAGGAAAGATGATAAGGAATTGGAGTGGAGGAAGCGGAAGAAGAATTGAATTCAAGTTGTATGACTCAAGAAGAAAAGATTTGGATATGACATGAAAGGAAGAAACCAAATAAATTTAGAAAATAACAAAGGAAATAATAAAAATAAGAAAAAGGATAAATATTCAAAGTAATAATTAAATAGTGAAAATATAGATTAAAGTAAAGTGGAAGATGGAACGATAAACTGAAGGATATGATGGATAGAAGGATAAATGTCCAATTGAACCCTTTGAGATATAAATCACAACAAACTCAACTAATGACTATAATCAACTCTCCAAAAAATAATCATTGGTAAATTGAAGGGTGAAAAATGAATTCCCATGACTCCTTGTAGAAAATAGAGAAGAAAACTACTTCTAAAAAATCACAAGAAAGAAATCTTGCCCAAAGAAAAAAACTCCCAGAGTTGAAAACTTTATTAATGAAAACAATTGTCTCCCCATTACACACTGAAGAAGCCTTTACATAGGCTAGCTAAGTACATTCAATAAAACTCTAAAGTATACTGAAACTTTAATTAATCTAAATAAGAAGTAGTTTTAAAGTAAAAGTTTATTGTTTGACTAAGAAACAAAAACTCCTAAATAACTTAAAATACTTAAACAATATCCGAAATTCGAAAGAAATAAATAATAAAATAATAAAACATAATGAATATACTATTGGGCTTATATATAATAAAAATTAAGCCTAAAAATGGAACCCAATATGATTTAAACTCGAATTAAAAGCTCGAAACTCGTAATTCCTGTTATAATCCCATCTAGAAATTCTACTTGCGCAGTCTTCAGTAAAATGGTCATAACTAGAGTTCCCAAGCTCGAAATCGAGTGATTCAAAATGTGTTTCGAAGCTAAGAGATAGATCTTCGAATGCCATGAGACATATAAACCCAAAAATGTCCAAATCCTATCTAAAAAGTCATCGCAAATCTAATAATTCCTAAACTTAAAAATTGGCAGCTTCGGTGAATGGAATTTAATAAATTTCACCCCATCTGTGCATGTATCAAAATAGAATGATTTTCATTCTCATCTTCTTCTTCAAAATCTCACCATAGTAGGCAGAAAGAAAAACTTTAAAAATCTCCTTAGCCTTCGGTCTTGCATGGTAAGTAAATTGTAGTATGATTGTCATAAATTTTATGTTTTTGTGAATGTGATAACTCAAATTAGCTAACTTGTGTGTCTGTTTTCAAAAGTATTAAAGTTTTGAAGGGTTACTATTGTTACATGCTTGAGGTGCTGGTGTTAATTAATTAGATTACAAATTTAGATATGAAAAATATTTTCCTGGTAAAATGAAGGATTGTTATTCTTAATTATAAAGATTCAAGTATGAACGTCTGAAACGGGTTTAAATGTATTGTAACATGATGAATAGTATTTAGAATTTCAAGTGATAGAATTGAATTGACTTATATATATAGATAGTGAGACGATGAATGATATTTGGTTGATAAGAATTAAATTAAATTAAATTATGTTATAGATCAAGAGTTGAATCCGAAAAGAGAAGACCGCTAAAAAGGAAAGGTTGTTGAGTAAGCTTTATCAAGGTGTGTTACCATTCCGCCAGGTAAGTTCATACAATATAAACATTATTTAATTCTTTTTTAATTTTATTATTTAAATTGTATAAATTGAATTTGGTAAGTTAGATTCGGTTTGTTAAATATAGAAATGAGATATTGAATTATGAAATGAAAGTGTCCCAGTGAACTTAGTAAAAGAATTGTATACATAGATACATGTAACACCCCAAACCCGACCCAAATGCTACAACCGGATCTGGTATGTTACGGGTTAAACGATAAAAACTTTGCTGTGAAGGGATTTGAAATCTCGATTTGTTTATGATAAGTGTTGTTAGCAGAAAACCCTTGTGGGTTTTTTTTTTCCTAAAACTAACTTTGTTTGAAATTCCCATTTTATTTCTTCTTATAAATAAAAACTTTGAACATAAATTTATAAATGTAAACATCATCAAATATAATTCGATAACCTAAGCTATGGAGGATTTATTACAAAAATAGTCCCAAATTAAAACTTAAAGAAAAACCGGAAATAGTTTATGAAATTAAATGACGTGATGGCCCCTCGAGTCTGCCTCGGCTCCCATGTCCACGATCTATTGCTCATCTGAAAAGTCAGGAAAATAAAAGGGTGAGTCACCAAGACTCAGTGTGCAAATCCCGAAAACACATTAAAGGCTTGAGGCCCACAAACACATTATGGGCCTTAGCCTATACACAATGGCAACAAAATATTTACATGCTACATGGCCCAACCCAAACCTAATAGTCCATCCTCTACACACCAGCCTGTACCAGCCAACACACCCCGGGGATTTCTACAATCAACCCACCAACCGCTACACACCATATCGATAGTCATGCTGCCTATTCCTAACATTCAGGAATAAATTCAACGTGGCTTAGCCACCGATCACTATTGTGACCTAATTTATAATTCGTGGTTTAACCACCGATCACCAAGTGACCTATTACATGCTCTTCCCCTTCATCATATTTGTCCCATCCCATGCATACATCCATGCAGAATCAAAACAATATACTACCTAAAAGATCACAGATTATCACATACATCGAAACTCATAGAGAAGTTTCTATGATTACGTACCTGGCATCCCTTGCCTACCCTTTTTGGGTAATGCGACTGTCCATACGGCCTTTCTCCGGCGTTTAGCCCATAATATACATAATACAGATTAATTAGTGTGATAGAGATCAACACACCTGATTACAGTCAAGACGAGACTTTCTATGTCGACACTATCAGAAGCCGATACGACTGCTATCTGTCTAAGATGTTGTTCTGAAGCTGGTCCACAACCTGGTGGCCAATCCCGTACTGTTGACATCGCTCGTTTCTTAAACTTAGGGATTGGTTTTCAAGATCCAATCCCCTCTTTCGCCTGATCGATATTTGATTCCATTAAAAGACCTTATCATAACATATGGTTAAGATCAGAATTACGATAGCGAATCTAAAGAGAATCTAAGAAGAACCCCTTACCTTGAAATCCCGAAAAGAGAGATATGAAGTTCAGAGACTAACGGTTCTGGCTTTTAGATCTAAGCGATCTACTTCAATTCCTGAATGTTGCCCAACACGTAAACACAAGAACCAACAATCCATTAGCCTTTCGGCTTTGTCTCCTAAAACCGAAAGAGAAAAAGAATAGATCAGAAGAAATCAGCACCTACCTTTACAGAAAATTTGGCAACCCCTAGAAGATTTCGACTTTTTGTGAAGAGATCGGCAAAAGGGAATAGAAGGTATTCGGCTATGGAGATGAGAAGAAAGTTTAGAGTTTTGACTTTTGAAGGAAAAGATGTTGAGAAGAATTGGGTTGTTTCGGCTTTGTAGAAGAAAACAGAAAAAAATAATAGACTTTCGGCTTTTGCATAGAAGTGAAGATGAGAGAATAGGCTTAGAGATTTCAGCTTTTGTAGAGAATGGGAGAATAGAGAAGCCCTAATGTCGAAATTGAAGAAGAGAGTGGGAGAATAATACCCTAATGCCGAAAATAAAAGGTATTCCCCTCACTTAAACAAAATTTCGGCAACTACCTTTCAAAAACCGAAGATGCCCCTTCCGATAACTTAAAATTGATCAACTAATGAAGGAAATTTCGGCACCCCTATAGTATAACAAAACCGATTTCTCCCCCTCCAAGAGATGGAAATTCGGCCACCACTGTTGATCAGCAGATAACTCCTACCCTTTCTCCCTTATCTTTATCTACTCACACCTCTAAAAGAAGCCTAAATAACACCACATCTTCCTTCCTTTATCTACCATATTATAAGCATTATCCACTCGAGCAAATCTTCATATTTTTAAGCCTTATTGCCGTCCCACTCTATCCATTTAAATGCCGAAAATTAGCTAAAATTTAATTAAAGGAATTGGGCTTCATGCCACTTGAATTTGGGCCTCCCCAGTTAACGCCACTTCCCTGCTCTTTAAGTGGCGACACTTTGCCACTGGCCACAAGCCCATTTTGTATTTTAATTCACAGATTATATCCTTTAAGCCCTATCCTACCTGGCTCTCCACTAGAGTGCTCAAACAGAAAATTTTAACTAAGGCCTCGGCCCAACCTTGAGCCCAATTTGAACCCCTTAAACATTCTAACTAACACCTTAAACGTAACACACATCAAATGCAAAGGCCCATTAATTCAGGATGTTACAGTTCTACCCCCTTAAAGAAATTTCAGCCTCGAAATTACCTGATCAGAATAGATGCGGGTACTGCTGTCGCATCGTCTCCTCTGGTTCTCAATTAGCCTCCTCGGAGTTGTGATTCCGCCATAGAACCTTAACCATCGGAACCGTCTTCCTTCGCAATACTTTGACATCATGTTCTAAGATTTCCACTGGTTCCTCTTCAAAGGATAGATCAGGTCTTACCTCGATTTCCTCTACAGGCACCACATGAGACGGATCCGAACGATATCGTCTCAGCATAGAAACATGGAACACATTGTGAATCTGGCTTAGCTCAGGAGGTAGCTCTAGCTGATAAGCTACGGGTCCCACTCGTTTCAACACCCGATAAGGTCCGATAAATCTGGGACTAAATTTACCTTTCCGTCCAAACCTCAGTACTTTCTTCCATGGCGACACCTTCAAGAAAACCTTGTCACCCACTGCAAATTCTATGTCCTTACGCTTTAGGTCAGCATAGGACTTCTGTCTGTCCGATGCTTCCTTTAATCGAGCCCGAATTAACTCAACCTTCTCCTCGGTCTCGGTCACCAACTCCGGACCCAACATTCGACATTCCCCTAATTCCGTCCAACAGGTAGGAGTACGACACTGTCGCCCGTACAATGCTTCATAGGGCGCCATCTGAATACTAGACTGGTAGCTGTTATTGTATGCAAACTCCGCTAATGGTATAAATTCTTCCCAACTACCCCTGAAATCAATGACACAACCTCTCAACATGTCCTCCAAGATCTGAATTACCCGCTCAGACTGTCCATCGGTCTGAGGATGAAATGCTGTACTGAAATCCAACTTCGTATCCAACGCTTGATGCAACGCCTTCCAGAATCGTGATGTGAACCTAAGGTCCCTGTCCGATATGATTGATACTGGTACTCCATGCAACCTCACTACCTCCACTATATATAACTTAGCCAATTTCTACAGAGAGTAATCGACCCGTACTGGTATGAAGTGAGCAGACTTCGTCAAGCGATCAACAATCACTCAGACCGAATCTTTCTTAGTAGGCGTGGGAGGTAGCCCACTAACAAAGTCCATTGTGATCCTTTCCCACTTCCATTGTGGAATCTTCATCGGCTGCAACAACCCTGATGGTAACTGATGTTCCGCCTTTACCTGCTGACAGATCAAACACTTCTCCACAAATTCGGTCACCTCTTGTTTCAGGCCTAGCCACCAAAACTATTCTCGCAAATCCCGATACATCTTACTCCCTCCAGGGTGCATAGCGTATGGACTACCATGCACTTCTTGCATAATCCTACGCCTTAACTCAGGATCTTTCGGCATGCACACTCTCCCTTGGAAACATAATAGCCCTTCCTTATTCACACTAAATTCCGTTGGCCCATCCTTTGATATTAACGGCAGCTTCACCTTAAGCAGCTCATCGGTCTGCTGCTTCTCCTTAACCTGACTGACCCAAGAGGGTTTCACTTGAAGTTCGGCTAACAACCACCCATCATCGTATAAACTGAGGTGAGCAAACATCGCTCTCAAGTCAGAGATTACCTTTCGACTCAGGGCATCTTCCACCACGTTAGCTTTACCCGGATGGTACTCGATCGAGCAGTCATAATCCTTTAACAGCTCGATCCACCTCCTTTGCCTTAGATTCAACTCCTTCTGGGTCAAAAGGTATTTTAAGCTCTTATGGTCAGTATAAATGATAGATTTCTCCCTGTACAGGTAATGTCTCCAGATCTTCAAAGCAAAAACCACCGCCGCCAATTCCAAATCATGGGTGGGATAATTTGATTCATGCGGTCTTAACTGCCGAGAAGCGTACGCAACAACCTTTCCATCTTGCATCAACACGCATCCTAGTCCCGTGTGTGAAGCATCATAGTAAATCACGAACTTCTTTCTAGCCTCCAGCTGAATCAACACCGGAGCTTCTGTCAAGATCCTTTTTAATCTCTCGAAACTCTCTTGCTGCTTATCAGACCAAACAAACGGAACCCCTTTCCGCAACAACTTAGTCAACGGTGCCGCGATCAATGAAAATCCTTCCACAAACCTTTTGTAATACCCGGCTAAACCAAGGAAACTCCGAATTTCTGCTACCGATTTAGGCAGCTTCTAATCCAACACCGCTTCAATTTTCCGAGGGTCAACCCTAATCCCCTCTGCCAACACCACATGTCCTAGGAATGTAACTTCACTTAGCCAAAATTCGCACTTACTGAATTTGGCATACAACTGCTTCTCCCTCAGAATCTGCAAAACCACTCGCAGATGTGAGTCATGCTCCTCTTCCGATCTTGAATAAACCAAGATATCATCTATAAATACCACGACAAACCGATCCAAGTACGGTTGGAACACTCGGTTCATCATATCCATAAACGCTGCTAGCGCATTGGTCAATCCAAATGGCATCACCATGAATTCGTAGTGACCATAGCGAGTACTAAATGTCATCTTATGAATATCTGCCTCCTTGACCTTAAGCTGATGGTACCCTGACCTCAGATCTATCTTTGAAAAGACTAAAGCCCCCTTCAACTGATCGAACAAGTCGTCGATCCTTGGCAACAGGTATTTATTCTTGATGGTCAACTTATTCAGCTAGTGATAGTCAATGCACATACGCATTGATCCATCCTTCTTCTTAACGAACAACACCGGCACTCCCCAAGGCGACACACTTGGTCGAATAAACTTTCTATCCAGTAACTCCTGAATCTGCGCTTTCAACTCCACCAACTCCTTTGGCTCCATTCTATATGGAGCAATAGAGACTGGCGCTGTCCCTGGAAGAAGATCAATACCAAACTCCACTTTACGATCCGGGGGTAAACCCGGAAGCTCTTCTGGGAAAACATCAGGAAATTCTTTCACCGTCCTGACGTCCCCAACTGTTAATTCCTTGGATTCCAGAGCCCGAACAAACATTAAAATTGCCTCGCATCCTTTTCTCACCATCCTTTCTACTCTTAAGGCAGACACCACATTTGACAAGCAGTTCCCCCTTTCACCTATCACCAACACTTCGCCATCCTCGGCGGTTTTTAACACCATATTCTTGGCTGCACAATCTACATTAGTTTAATACTTCCCCAGCCAATCCATGCCTAAAATTAAATCAAACTCCCCGAACGGTAATTCCATTAGATCCGTTCGGAAAACTATCCCCTGAACTTCTAAAGGTACTTCCCGATAAAGCTTGTTTACCATCACAGAATGTCCTAATGGGCTAACTACAGCCATCTTTCTAGAGGAAATCTCAGAATCTACGCTTAAAGTTTTAGACACCCTACTAGTAACATATGAATGCGTCGACCCAATGTCAATCAATGCAGTGTAAGGCAAGCCAAAAATTAAAAACGTACCGGTTATGATATCCGGTGCGTCAGCCTTCTCTCGACGTCTGACAGCATAGACTAACCCCGGATGTCTCGCCTCAGTGTTTCCTGCCCCTTGGCCTGATGCTCCACGACCTCGACCGGAACCATTACCACCTCTGGCCGGACCACGACCTCTCTGTGGCTGCTAACCTCCTCTCCCCGGCTGAACATTCCCTTGACCCGTGGGCCCTTCACTGCCCCGTTGCTGCGGACAGTTTCTAACTTGGTGGTCCGTAGATCCACACCTAAAGCACTTCCCACTGCCCGCCCAACACTCACCTACATGGAATTTACCACATCGAGCACACTTCTGTGTCTGACCAGCAGCAGCAAGTCTCTCATCCCGTCTCGGCCCGTCTGACCTAGGTCTTTTCTGAGTACGCCCAGTTGTCCCCGATGATCCAAAATTTCTCTTACTTCCACCCCTATCTCTATTCTGATTCAGTTTTTCTGTCCGCTTAACCTCCTCAGCTATCTTAGCTTTTTCCACAAGCACAGCAAATTCCCTCTCCCACTGTGGTGTTATCAGTACGCGCAAACGTCCCTCAGACCATCTTCAAATCAAACACAACATTCATGGTCTGTGGCCACCATCCCTAGAGCATAACGGCTGAGGCGTAAGAATTCCGCTTCATACGCCGCCACCGACCTACTCTCCTGAACCAGATTCAGAAACGCTCTACGCTGCGCATCCACATAACTTGTCCCAATATACTTACACTGAAACGCTATTTTAAAGAAATCCCAGGTGATACGGTCAGCCACCGAACCATCCTTGACCGTAAGCCACCATTGATAAGCTTCGTCCCACAGGAGAGATACAACCCTTTCAGTTTTTCCTCTTCCGTGAGATCCAGATCATCCATTATACGCTCAACCGCCTCCAACCAGTACTCAGTCGTACTCAGGGCTATACCAGAAATTCCCCTAAACACTTCTGCCCCATTAGCTCTAAGTCGCTCCGACACAAATTTCCGGGCTTCTGTGCCCATGCCTGCCCAGCAACCCTCTTTAAAACCCTTAACATCGCTTGAGATACCACATCGTCTCCGGCCGTCTGATCCTGAAATTCGGCCTCTGCAGCCGGCATCTCGTTTCCTGACTCGTGGCCAGATCCTACCGGTTCCGACACGACCATCCTACCCCTACCATGGCCACGCGGCGAGCGTCCTCGACCCCTTGTACTCATTCTACCGATTCGCGTTTATCTGATTAGAAATTTTATGAATTATTAATTTCTTTCACTGATTAACCCCGAACAATCTTATGAACAGTAGTTTCAAGAGTAGTTCTTTCGAATTCGAAATTATATCTACGGGTTTCAGTCTCAAGCTTGTATCTCCTAGTTCTAAGAACCACATACATTCAACCATCATACATCAATATACAAGTAGCACCCATGAACTCACTTTCATCACATAAGGGTATTTTCGTCATTTCACTACCTAGAGGTATTTCTGTAATTTTGTCCTACAAGGTATTTTCGTAATTCCTAAAAATAGGATATCTTGGTGATTTTTCGAAATAGAGGTATTTTGTATTATCGTAACACAGGGGTATTTTAAATTTAAATTTTTTTCAAAACATGGGTATTTTGGAAAATTTTATTTTGCAAACCAGGTACTTTTGGAAATCTAGGGGTTTTCGGGTTATTTCTCAAAACAAAGGTATTTTGGTAATTTTGCCAACCGGGGGTGTTTCAGTAATTTCACAAATTTTAGTAGTTTTACAAATCCAGGGTATTCTGGGAAATTTTCACAAATCAAGGGTATTTCAAAAATTTTACAAAACTAGGGGTATTTTAGTAATTTTACGAAATAGGGTGGCTGGTCCCTTTCGGGTTTTAATTATAAATTTTGGCCCGTCAACAAGTCCTTATGGCTAAGATGAACAGTCACTACGCACCAGGTAGGATTCCAGCGAAGAGGAGGTGAGTCACTAGGACTGCTTAAGTACTAAGCTCTTCCCGAATCCAATCCTAGACATGCGTATGCCTGTTGCCACACCCTAACCCAGTGATTTGTTCATGGGTATGTTTGGCTAGATTAAGTCTTATGAATTTAAAGAGTTGTTTAAACTAAGCCTAAAGTCCATCAATGCCTAACATACTAGTCTACGTCCATCAAGCCCATCAAACCCAACATGCATATCACATCAAGAGTTAGAATACTTACCTGCATAGATCGGGTGCTGGTAGACTCGAAGGCCATATTTCAACCCAAAGCATTTTTCCCAAATTCACTTCAATTTTACAAAACACTGTTAGACCCATTTCACAGCCTGGGTTTTGCAACTGGGCTCTGATACCAAAATGTAACACCCCAAACCCGACCCAAACACTACAACCGGATCTGGTATGTTACGGGTTAAACGATAAAAACTTTGCTGTGAAGGGATTTGAAATCTCGGTTTGTTTATGTAAGAATTCGTTAAAAAAGTGTTGTTAGTAGAAAACACTTGTGGGGTTTTTTTTTTCTAAAACTAACTTTGTTTGAAATTCCCATTTTATTTCTTCTTATAAATAAAAACTTTGAACATAAATTTATAAATGTAAACATCATCAAATATAATTCGATAACCTAAGCTATGGAGGCCTTATTACAAAAATAGTCCCAAATTAAAACTTAAAGAAAAACCGGAAATAGTTTATGAAATTAAATGACGTGATGGCCCCTCGAGTCCGCCTCGACTCCCATGTCCACGACCTACTGCTCATCTGAAAAGTCAGGAAAATAAAAGGGTGAGTCACCAAGACTCAGTGTGCAAATCCCGAAAACACATTAAAGGCTTGAGGCCCACAAACACATTATGGGCCTTAGCCTATACACAATGGCAACAAAATATTTACATGCTACATGGCCCAACCCAAACCTAATAGTCCATCCTCTACACACCAGCCTGTACCAGCCAACACACCCCGGGGATTTCTACAATCAACCCACCAACCGCTACACACCATATCGATAGTCATGCTGCCTATTCCTAACATTCAGGAATAAATTCAACGTGGCTTAGCCACCGATCACTATTGTGACCTAATTTATAATTCGTGGTTTAACCACCGATCACCAAGTGACCTATTACATGCTCTTCCCCTTCATCATATTTGTCCCATCCCATGCATACATCCATGCAGAATCAAAACAATATACTACCTAAAAGATCACAGATTATCACATACATCGATACTCATAGAGAAGTTTCTATGATTACGTACTTGGCATCCCTTGCCTACCCTTTTTGGGTAATACGGCTGTCCATACGGCCTTTCTCCGGCTTTTAGCCCATAATATACATAATACAGATTAATTAGTGTGATAGAGATCTATACACCTGATTACAGTCAAGACTAGACTTTCTATGTCGACACTATCAGAAGCCGATACGACTGCTATCTGTCTAAGATGTTGTTCTGAAGCCGATCCACAACCTGGTGGCCAATCCCGTACTGCTGACACCGCTCGTTTCTTAAACTTAGGGATTGGTTTTCAAGATCCAATCCCCTCTTTCGCCTGATCGATATTTGATTCCATTAAAAGACCTTATCATAACATATGGTTAAGATCACAATTACGATAGCGAATCTAAAGAGAATCTAAGAAGAACCCCTTACCTTGAAATCCCGAAAAGAGAGATATAAAGTTCAGAGACTAACGGTTCTGGCTTTTAGATCTAAGCGATCTACTTCAATCCCCGAATGTCGCCCAACACGTAAACACAAGAACCAACAATCCATTAGCCTTTCGGCTTTGTCTCCTAAAACCGAAAGAGAAAAAGAATAGATCAGAAGAAATCGACACCTACCTTTATAGAAAATTTGGCAACCTCTAGAAGATTTTGGCTTTTTGTGAAGAGATCGGCAAAAGGGAATAGAAGGTATTCGGCTATGGAGATGAGAAGAAAGTTTAGAGTTTCGACTTTTGAAGGAAAAGATGTTTAGAAGAATTGGGCGGTTTCGGCTTTGTAGAAGAAAACAGAAAAAATAATAAACTTTCGGCTTTTGCATAGAAGTGAAGATGAGAGAATAGGCTTAGGGATTTCGGCTTTTGCAGAGAATGGGAGAATAGAGAAGCCCTAATGTCGAAATTGAAGAAGAGAGTGGGAGAATAATACCCTAATGCCGAAAATAAAAGGTATTCCCCTCACTTAAACAAAATTTCGGCAACTACCTCTCAAAAACCGAAGATGCCCCTTCCGATAACTTAAAATTGATCAACTAATGAGGGAAATTTTGGCACCCCTATAGTATAACAAAACCGATTTCTCCCCCTCCAAGAGATGGAAATTCGGCCACCACTGTTGATCAGCAGATAACTCCTACCCTTTCTCCCTTATCTTTATCTACTCACACCTCCAAAAGAAGCCTAAATAACACCACATCTTCCTTCCTTTATCTGCCATATTATAAGCATTATCGACTCGAGTAAATCTTCCTATTTTTAAGTCTTATTGTTGTCCCACACTATCCATTTAAATGCCGAAAATTAGCTAAAATTTAATTAAAGGAATTGGGCTTCATGCCACTTGAATTTGGGCCTCCCCAGTTAACGCCACTTCCCTGTTCTTTAAGTGGCGACACTTTGCCACTGGCCACAAGCCCATTTTGTATTTTAATTCACAGATTATATACTTTAAGCCCTATCCTACCTGGCTCTCCACTAGAGTGCCCAAACAGAAAATTTTAACTAAGGCATTGGCCCAACCTTGAGCCCAATCTGAACCCCTTAAAAATTCTAATTAACACCGTAAACGTAACACACATCAAATGTAAAGGCCCATTAATTCAGGATGTTACAATACATGTTATTTCCTGATGATTCTGAGATCCAACATTTGTTGCGGATTCGAAGATACATGTGACACATAATTAGTTTGGACTGGTAATCTGATGTCATTTTAAAGGTTTAGCCTAGATTGGTAACCTTACAGGTATATATAGCCCTGACCAGGCTTTCTTTGTGTCGATAAAAGGTTTAGCTTGGAAGAGTAACCTGACACCTTTGTATGTGACTAGCTTAGGATGGACTCTGATGTAAAGAAAACATGTATTTCGAGTTCTTTTACAATGTTTCATCAAGTATGGTAGATTATGCAATGAGTGAAATTGGTAAATTATGGAATAGAGGTAATAGGACAATTGTTGTTAAATTTTGAATCCGTACCCTTAAAAGATAGATGGACAAATTGAACAGGAAATTTTAATACATCGTGTTGCATATTTGGCGTAGTGTATTTGATTCATGTTAGATATGGTGCCCTAAGTGTAGCATTTTTGTCTAAGTACACTTGTAACTTTTTCAAATAGATTGATTATTAAAATTATTAATGAATTAAATTAATATACTTTGTATTATTATCCTCAAATGGTTTTTGCACGTAAAGAAAAATAGAAACAAATGTTGCTCATTGGTTTTCTATTGTTTAAACTGTTACTAAGTGATATTATGTGGTCGAATCGTAGTACGAAAAGACAACTTGTATTAGTAGATGAACCTAAACATATCCTTAATTTAATCAGAAATGAGTAAAATGATTGAAAGGCTAATATGTCGTCTATCATGTCCAGTTGGAGAGACGCCTTATCTTGGGCATCGGAGTGGATGACTCCCAAAAGATAGACACATAGATGTGACTGATTGGACTGAAAGTACATCGGACAGGACCCAAGCAGAATAGATCTTAAATTCATTTATGGGTTTATTCACTTTTGCTTTAAGTCCTGAGTGGATGACAGACTATGTATGCGTGACACGTACACTTTGATGTAAGTAAAAGCCTGAGTTCAAATAGATAAGGAACTGAAAGCTGGTGCGTTAGGTGTACGACTTATGTAGTATTAGCGTCATTCACGCAAAACATGTGTAAGTGATATCTTCTCATTGGCATTAAATGGTTGATGAAAAGTAAACATGACCACAGGTCGTCCGTCTTTGTGATGGATGACTTGATCACTATTTGATAGTGATTGAATTTCATAAAGAAATATGTAATGTTTACCATGATATAAAATAGGATCATATTGGGAGAACGAATATTAGCCCAAAGAGATCAAGGATATCCTATAAGGGTAACATATTAATGACAAGGTCATTGGACGAGCACTAAGTAGTTGCTTTCGTAATGGTATGTTGGTGGGGAGAATTGAGTCATGATACTATAGTGGAATGAATTCATGACTAAATGAGTACAATTAATAGGCAAAAAACTGTAACTTAATTATAAATCATTTGAGCCTCAACTACATATGTCCAATCGGTCCTTTCACTAACTCGTTGAAACCAGAAATGAATTGTGTGTTTGAATAAATATGAACAGAACGAATAGTGTCAAACCTTAAAATTGGGCCTAGTAGTTTTGAGGGTAATTTAGGAATTTTAGCTCAAATGTGTTCGAAAATTTGAAGCATGGTAAATCGAAAATTTGAAGCACGGTAAATCGAAAATGTCTTTGTCCATGGCTTTTAGAAATTTAAATCAATTTTTGAAAAGGATGTTCTAAAAACCTTTAATTTTGAATAGAGGACTTTTTTTTTGAAAAAAAAGGTTAAAGTTAGGAGTATCAAAAAGGTAGATATACCAAATTTTAAAATTAACCTATTTCTTTTTCCCCAACCTACAACAAAACTCATGAAACCTCTTCCCCTTATTTTTGTTTTGCCATCCCTTGCATTCCCAAGCTCTATTCATTCAATTTTATTTCCCAAACTTCAAATCCTTTGATTTCTATCATCATTTAAGTGTTAAACCTCCCTAGAATTTCAAGAGAAGCATTAAAAACACCATAAATTTTGTTATCTCTCAAATTTGTAGATTTTTTTGATTTTCTACCAAACATTCAATTTTCTCCCATCAAAGGTAATGATTCAATTTCCTATTAGTTTTTGATGATATCTAGTCTTTTAAATAGAGTTTTTACCTATTCAATCGATAGCTTTGAATAAATACTGAAAATTGGGTCGTTAATGATGGATTTTGGGATTTTGAAGGAAAAAGATTTTTCCAAAGTGTTTTTCAAATTTTTTTTAAAGTGATTAAAAGGTTTCTAAGCTTTCCCTAAAGCTTCGTTAAAGAATTTTAATGTTTTATTGAGTATATGTAAAAATTGCCATTATATGTCGAAATTGCGGAACCATGAATTTGTGCAGTTTTGTGCAGTTTGAAGGTTGAGAATTGTTATTGGATGTATAATTAGCCGATTGCAATTAGTTCCATTTGATAGGAGTGAGTAGGTGTTGAGATTTTTATGTTTCGGCTAAGCTAGTCAGAATTTTGATTTCATAAGGATCTAGCTTAGGCTTGTATTTTTGGTTGATTTAAGTGGGTCTATGGCTGAACGTTAATTCTGTGATTTACTTTGGTGAAGCTTCGGAATCGTTAGGACCTTTTACGAGTAAAGAAAAAGGCAAGGAAAAACTAGTTTAAGCTTTCAACATCTAGGCGAAAGCGTGAACGGTGAGTGTTTGGAATTGCTGCTTGTAGACACGATTCATAATGTTAATTGGGAATTTAGGAGTAGCCTAAAAATTTACTCTAAGTTTCGAGTGTAAGCTTTCTCATACCCTTGTTTAATTTGTGAATGTGATTATGTGTTATGGAACTGTGAATTGAGATGTGATACTATGACATGTGAAATATGCTTGTGATGGCTATTGTGAAAGTGTTAATTGTGGGTATATTGTACATGCCAATTGAATGTGATAACGTTGTCCTTATAAAGTGAATATGCAGTGAAAAATGCAGAAAATGGTAAGTAAAATGTGAGTTTAATTGTGGATATTTTGGCCTTGTGATCTTTGAGACCATTGGATATAGTTGGCATGCTATAGGATTTGTGAGTACTCACCCTTGTGTTAAGTTTTTAGGGTGTTAAGGTCTAGGACAAATTTGGAGAGATAAGGGAATGTGAGCTCGACTCCATTCAATGAAATATGTTGGTGTGTTTGGAGAGTGTCAACTAAATGCTACACTTTTGGGATATGTTCGACTCATTGAGTCATTGGTGTGTTGGAGATCCATGTATTTGATGTGTGGTGATTAGAGCTCACTTTATGTTTCATAGCCACAGGTGCCAAATTATCATTTAAATGTGATATTACAATATGTGATGTATGCATACACAGGTGAATAATAAGCTAAATGAGTTGATTAATATTACATGAATATGTTAGTATGTTCTCATAATAAGTTGTGTATGTTGTTGTGAGCTTTGATCATTTTCATTTAACGTGTGAATGCATGTCTATTTGGTGGTTATTCTGATAATTGACTAAGCTTGTTTAAGCTCACCTACTATTTTAAAATCTTTGCAGACAGTTAGTGTGCAGTGTGAGTAATGCAAAAAATTCCAAGGGAGTGATCCAAGTAGATTTAGCATTTAAGTACGTGATTTATAACTATTATGTTGAATTGTGGGAATAAGGTAATATGGTAGATTTGTTGCATGAATATTGCCATGATGTTTTGTGCAAAGGTATCAATAATTGGGTATTTAGTATTGATACCTCTATGATATTTCGAATGTGTAGGAAGTTAGTAGCTCATTTCGGTATCAATACCATTTCTCAAGTATCGATACTTGGGGTAAAAATACCGATACTTTTTTACTGGTATCAATAGTTTGCTGGTTTTGTTTTTTTGTAGGGAAATAAAATTCTAAAATGGTATTGATTTTCTAAATGGTATTGATACCCCTTATAAATATATCGATTCCATCGAATGGGTATCGATAAATACATGATTTTTTAATATTTTATGTTAAATGGTCTTTAAGCATGCCGTTAACTTGTTGTAAGGTTGATTATTGTATGTTTAAGCGAAATTTTAACTTCGCTAAGGGGAGATTAGACTTAAACCTCATATAGTTACTTATTATGATGTTAATCGCATGTCAATGAGATGCTTTATGCTTTATGCTAAATTTTTTAATTGTTTGAGATATCTTTGTTTGAACTGCATGAATTTGTTTGAAACTGGGGTATGAACGAGAACACATTACCTTTATTCTAAAGTTTTCTTGCAGGAACATGACTTGGATAATTTCCTCCCCACTCACACCTCTTATTTGTTTGTGTATGTTAGATTATTAGATTCGATATGCCTCGTAGACGTGTGAATGAGCTCAAAAGGATGGTACATCCTCTGCACATCCTGTACCGCTGCGTAGAGTGAATATACCTGATGAGGGTGCTGACTTTCTGATGGAACCTATGATTGGAGCATTTTAGAGGATTTCTAGTGCTAACCCTACTCCTACACCTTGCGAATCCTGCACCTGTTAGTCGAAGATTGCCGTTTGAATGTCTGCGAGCATTGGGTGGGAAAGAGTTTTTTGGAGTGAAAGGGACCAATCCGACCGTAGCTAATTACTGGTTGGAAGGAGTTAAAAGGATCCTCAAGAAGATGTCCTGTTTTGATGAGGAGAAGTTGGGTTGTACTATGTCCCTACTCGACGGTGAGGCTTATCGTTGGTGGAATACTGTTAAGAGAGGTACTACTTCTAACAGGTTGACTTGGGAATACTTTCTTAAGGTTTTTAAGAGGAATTTTATGGGCGAACAGTACATGGAAGCTCGTAAATGTGAGTTCTTAGAATTAGTTCAAGGTAATTTCACAGTGACTGAGTATGAGTAGGAGTTCGTATGACTTAGTCATTATGCTCCTGAGATGGTTCTTTTTGAGAGGGACTGTTGTAAGAGGTTTCATTTTGGGCTTAATCGTGAGCTTCGGGTTACTTGGTAACTTAGAACTCGAAGTGGTTTGATGAGTTGGTTAAGAAAGCCAAAGCTGTTGAGGAGAGTTTCGCTGAGCTACCTTGTTCTGTGGTAACTGAATCAGTTGGGCAGCGGGTTGTTGCTCATACTGTTGCTACTCAGGTTGAGTCTGGAGGTCCAGCTCGAGTTTATGCTGTTAGGGAGCTGGAGGATCTGGATTCAACTGATGTTATCGCAGATACTTTTACTTTGCAATCTATTCCATTATTCTTTTTGGTTGATGCTGGTTCTATACATTCGTACATTCGACTTTAGCATGACATATTTGATCACTTATGCATACATGACTGAATTTACTTGGTGAAATGATTGAACTGATTTATGTGCATATTTATTTTTTGAATGATATGAATAACTTTGAAATTGTTTCAATTGATGGTCTATGGCTGAGTATATTATTACAATTGCTTGACTAAAGTAGCAACACCGAATTACTGTATTTAAAAATTGACAGATACTTATAACCGATTGTTCTTATTGGTATGATGTACAATGTAATTTAATGTTTAAAATTATAACTGTATAATTTGTTTTTTTTTTTTTTGTAAATGGACTCACATTGAGCTCCTAATTTCCATCTTTACAGATAATCCTTCTGACTAGGACGTAGACACGACACTCGGAGGGTCTCGACTTTTGTCCCATTTATTTTGTTTCTGTTTCTGTTATTGTTTTTAATTCCTTAGGAGGTTGAGTTATTTTTTTTTCTTTTATTAGGAACCGTGGTTTGGGATTTGGTTTTAATTTCATTATTTGGTGCATCTCATTCAGTATAGGTTATAAAGTTAGGTTATTGTGTGTTAGTATTGGATTGGACTAATTTGTTTTATTAAAATGACTTAAGTTTTATTTCCGATGCTATTTCTAATAAGTTAAACTTGAATATAAATTGTAAATCATCGGTATAAACTTGAGTTATAAAGGAAAATTGATTTTGATAAAGATCAAGCCACTTCGGTAGTTAATGTAATCTCCCGAATTTGAGTCTACCATTTAGGCCAGATTGGGGAGGTTACACTTTGTCCCACAACTGCCTTCAATTCGTCCACCACATGTTTGGGAAAATGACCCTCAAAAAAATAATTTTTAAGCCTAAAATTGGTGTTTTCCTTTTCATGTATAGGATTTGTTTCTTTATAATATGATCATAAGTTTATATCTGAACAAGAAAAAGAACATTTGAATGTTGATTTTTGTGGGGAAAGGTTTTGTGTTTGTTAGTTTGGTTTAGTGTACTCTAAATTTTATTTATGGTCTTCTTCCAATCTAGGGTTTGTGTTTGTACTCTGAAAATCTAAAGTGCTAATAACTAAATTAAGTACCTTTAGTGTACCAATTGTTTATGTTTTCTACAGTCTAGTTAAGGAACAGGGAAAGTGTTGAGAAGAATGGGGTTTTGATTTTTTAATTCTTGGATTAATGTTGCCTTGGTAGTTGGAAGATGGCGAAGTCTCCATTCGAAGATCAAAGGAAATTGAAATGCCAATTGTCGTTGGAGAGTGAGAGGGTCGGGGTAAAAGAGGGAGGGACAATGGGGGAAAGGGAGGGGAGAGGGATGAGGGTGGGAGATGCGGAGGGATTTTTTTATTTTTAATATTAGTTTTAATCAGTATTAATATTAATATTAATATTAAATTATAAAATCAAAAAAAATAATTTCAATGTTTCTAATTTTTTGTTTTGTCATATGTCGATTGGTGATTGGGCCACATCATCATTGACCAAGATTGACTGACAACTAACTACGGAGAACTAACGAGGTGCCAATGTGAGAAAAAAAATCAGTTTAGATACTCAAATTGATCAAAAAAATTTTAAGTACCTATTTAAGAAAATGAGTTTATTTTAGGGTGCAATTTTTATATTAAGCCGTTTTCACAAGGGAAAATGAAATTTGGATCTTTCTAGCAATTTAACGTTAGGAATGATATATAGTGTTACTTTTTAGGCTAAGAAAACAACAATGCAACGTATTCAGCCTCTAAATCCAATATCCATTATTACATCCACATTACGAATTAAAAAAAAAAATTGTCCTTTTCTAAAATACAAACTTACCCATACTATATTGACTGCCTTGTGTGAGAAAAGATTTAAAAGTTATTTTAAAAAAAATAAAAATAGAAATATCTTTACATTTAAATATTTTATACAAATTTTTAAAAAAAATAACTTGAATCATTATTTAAAATAAATAGCTCTATAAAAATCACGGGTTAGGTGAGATGACAAGAATCTCTTTTACCTTAATCAATAGTTTAGGATTTGATCATTGTCCTAGGTATGGAGTAGTTTTAGAACTCGTGGTCAGCGTTTATCCCTTTAATAGATTGACAAAATGCAGATGATTAATTACGATACTCACTCCAATGAATACCTTAAAAAAAATAAATCTCTAAAAACCACTATATTTTATAAATAACTTTTAATAATTTTTTTAATACAGAGATATTTTATCTTTTTATAGTATTATAATAGTCAAATTTGAACATAAAACATTTTACTCTTTATAACTTCTTTTTGAAGGCTACTCTTTATAATTTTAACTTAACCATTATAACAAAAGTCTATTATCAATATATTTTTACATGTTATTTTCACCTTATATATGTGTCTTTAACAAGTTCATAGTGTGATACTATCTAATATCACATTAAAAAAAAAGCTAACTCAAGAATAGTTTGCATATATGGTAACATTTTTGGAAGTAACAATAATTTTTACCTTTTAGAAGGAAATCAGTATATTAAAATTTAAAAATCCAATTATTAAGGTAGTGTTTGAAAAGTTACCTAGTAATTGAATTTGAATATAATTGTTTATAATTACACAATGGTGGCATGCTTGCGTAACTTGTAACACTCTCGACCCAGCCTAGGAGTTTCAGCTAAGTCTAAGACGTTACATTCGATCACCGAAGTGATCTTGTAAAGTCACTTTTTTTTACTTGCGTTGATATGTAAGGAAAATACTCTTTTGTTTTTAGTAAAACATTCATTCATTAAGCTGACTTTTCTTAGAAATTTAATTATGATAATGTTATTATGATAATGGTTGTTTTGAAAATTCTCAAAACTTTAAGTACTTTGTAAAGTATGGGAGAACATTTAAAATAATAATTCTCTAAATCGAATAACATGCAATATCAAAGTAATAATTAAGTAACATTGTAACACCTCTAACCCATATCCGTCGCTGGAATAGGGTTATAGAGCAGTACTGGAGTTTACAAAACAAATACAATTAATTCATGTCTTTTACTATTCATATCCGAAACAAATCATAATTCAATTATGTTGTACCTTAAATGGACCCTCGAGGTCCTATTTATACATTAGAAACAAGTTGGGACAAAATTGGGAACTCAGAAATTGTTTTTCGTGAAATTTCAAAATTTTTCTTAGGTGCAGGGGACACATGCCTGTGTGGTCAGACCGTGTGGCTCTCACATGGCCAAGTGACACGCCCGTGTCTTAGGCCGTGTGGGTATTCGATGTGAGGCACACGGCTGTATCCCAACCCGTGTTCAAATTAGGGTAGCTACTGACTTGGGTCACATGGCCAGCCACACGCCCGTGTGATAGGCTGTGCGGACAATTTAATTTTCAAAAATAGGTGCAGTATTCACACGGCCAAGACACACGCCCGTATGTTGGGCCTTGTGTTTCACACGGCTGAGACACATGCCCGTGTGACCAATTCTGAGAATTCTGTTTTACAATTTTTAAGATGCAGGGGACACACGACCAAACCACACGCCCGTACGCATGGCCGTGTGTCACACACGGTTGAGACACACGCCTGTGTGTCTACCAATGTGGACAAAATAGGCCATTTTTAAGCCTTATTTCTTACCCAAATTTTGCCTTGTACCTACATTAATACTTGCATACATATAACAACCAATTCAAGACATTAAAACCAAGTCAACATTAACATTATACATGATATGTCATCACATGTATTCAAACTCATCTTTTGTAAGACGCATATGTTTGCCATAATTCAATCTAACCATACCAAGCACACATATATTAACCATATTATAACCTCAAGTATATATTCACTAAATATACCATTATTAGCCATTCCAATGGCTAGATTACAAACAACCATTTACATGCCAACATTGGCCAAGTTAGCCTATACATGCCATTATACCAAAATAAGTTTGCTATTTGTACCGAAACGTGCTGAAAGATAGTGTGATGGCGCTCTGATCGATTCCAACCTTTACGAGCTTCCGAGCACTATAAAATAGAGCAAAGAAAACCGAGTAAGCATTTCAAATGCTTAGTAAGTTCGTATAACAAGAATTTAACTTACCAATCATGTATATTCGAAATAAGTGTACAAACATGCATCCAAATCATTATGGCCATTTGCCTAAACACATATGATCTCAAAAACTTGTTATTCATGTATATCATGTAAACATCAAAAATCAAAGATGAGCTTATCATGTAATAACTTTCATAAACACGTGTTTTTCATATCATATTTTCATATAGCATGTGCATTTTTTTATAATCAATCATCTTAAGTTCAATTCAACCATATCAAAACTATTCCCGTTGAATTTATTTGAAATATCGATGGATCACATGCAGTACACTCAAAGTGTACAAAACTGTAAACTGTCAAATCATATTCAGGGTGCCCGATTAGGGCACATAATCAGGAAGCACTCTCTTGAGCCATATAACAAGATGCTCATGTGAGCCTTGTAACAGGAAGCTTATCCGGGCTAAATCACAAAACTCATAAGAGTTTAGAACAGGAAGCTCATTGAGCTTAACAGTTAACTCCGAAGAGCTATTATTAGGGAGCTCCAGATAGCCATATAACAGGATGTTCAAGCAAGCCATGTCAGGAAACTCACAAAGAGCCTATATTAGGATGCTCATAAAGAGCTACGCTTGTGTCCGCAATATATGCAAGATCACAACCGATTATATAACAAGACATTCACAAAGAGCTGCGGTAGTCCGCAACACATGTAGGATCACTACCGATCAGGATGCTCGCAGAAACCATATAACGGGAAGCTCAAGAGGGTTTATAACATGGTGCTCTTTCAAGTTATGGTGTGTCTGCAATATATGCAGGACCACAACCAATCAGGAAATCCTGTATCCATCGAATTCCATATTTTCAAACAGGACTTATCATGTATCGGGCTTTGTCGGATATAATATTTATTTCATATTCATGACAATGATGCAATTCACATACATATTATTCAATTTAAAATATATAAATACACAATTTAGTTACACGAACTTACCTCGTCACTTGTTCTTATACGGAAATCAACTAATCCGGCACTTTTTATTTTCCTCGATCTAACTTCGTATTTGAGTTATTTAGATCTATATAAATGAATTTAACATCAATTTAATCAATTTCATATTCAATTCAATTCAATTCACATCCTAGGAAAAATTACCATTTTGACCCTATACTTTTCATAAATGATGATTTCGTCCCTAGGCTTGGAAAATGAAATTCATGCAAATTAATCCTTATTCCAAGCCTAACTGATTTTTACTATAACATTTACAGCACATATATTTCATAAAAATAAAAAATTTTCCATAAATTTTATATCTTTATAATTTAGTCCCTAAATAACAATTTCATGAAAATTCACTTTACAAAAGTTGTTTATCTATCAACAACCTTTCATTTTCTACCACAAATTTCAAATTTTTAGCATATTCATCCATGGAAAAATTTCAATACTTTAATATCTTTTCAAATTGATCCCCAAAATAGATAGATTAGGTTATTCCGATCTCAAAAATATAAAAATTACTAAAAATGGGACAAGATTACTTACCCAATTAAGCTTGCTTGATTTTCTTTCTCTTTCCTAGGGTTTCCATAAAATTTGGGGAAGAAGATGATACAAAATGATGATATTTGATATTTATTTTATTTATCATCTTTTATTTATTTCAAATCCAATTTAGTCCTTTTCTTTTTCTAATTTTCCATGGATGAATCATCAAAAATATCTACTAACTTTTTTTAATGGTCTAATCTCCATATAAGGACCTCAAGTTTTGAATTCCATAGCTATTTGAAACTTATAGCTACTAGAACTCAACTTTTGTATTTTATGCAATTTGGTCCTTTCCATTATTAAACATGAAATCGGTAAAATTTTCTTATCGAAATTTTCATACGTCTTTCCTATCATGATGCAGACCATGCAATAATTTTAAAATAAATTTTCTTTCTAACTCAAAATTATGGTCCCGAAACCACTATTCTGATTTCGTTGAAAACGGGCAATTACAAACATGCTTAATATAACTAAGTTAAACAATCCCAAACCTAAGATATAAAAGTAAGAATAATTAATAATTACAACCCAAAACAAAAATATTATAGAAAAAATTAATGAAAACTTTTAAATATGAAGAAAAATAAACTACTAATTCGAGGCTCCTTCGATGCCATTCCTAAACCTAATTCTCTGCGCTACCTGAAAGGTAAAGTGATACGAACTCGGTTCAGTGATGATTCGAGTCGTTTAGATTTCCCAATCATTAAAATGAGAAGTACCGTTCGAAATAGAACAAATGGGTTAAATTCGGCCAGGCATGGTATTCAGTTTCCAAAATAGGTTCAAAATGGCTAGGTATAGTGATGATGATTAGTCGGCTATCAAAGAAAAACAAAGGAATAAGAAATAGTTTGGTTGGGAAGGAATTGGATCGAAGTGAACTTAAGAATCAAGAATGAACCAACACTATGATTGAGTGCTGACCTGAAACTTATGTGATTTTAAGGGTGATGGATGTTGAATGATAGATTGATCGTGACCCTCTATCAAGAGTGATAGGAACCAATCGGTATATGGGTGAACGCCACACTCGATTTAGGAGTGATAAATTCGAAAAGAAACAGGTAGACGCCATTAGCTTTTGCTAGATAAGTCAGCTTGAGTCTTAAAATGAAATAAGAGAGTTGGAAAACTCACAAAATGTTATAAACATTCAAAAGGTAGCTGTAACATCCTGAAATTGGGCCTAGAAGAATTGGGCCCAATGGGCCTTGGGCGTAGGAGTGTTTAAAATTTTTGAGAACAAGAGAATGGCATTATTGCAAATTGGACTTATTAGTTAAGTGAATTTGGAAGGTTACGGGGTCTCTATGAAGTCTCGGGTTCAAGTTAGGCTATAGGTAAAATTTTGTGTTTAAGCCTATTAAGGAGAGATGGTAAGTGGCCTCAAGGCTTATGGAAATAAATGAGTAATGTGCTAGCATAATGGAGCATATAGTAAAGAGGTTGGGGTGTCACATGATGGACTTTGAGGGAGGAGGTTCAAATCCCATAATGAGCAAATTTGACTTTTTTTTTTGTATTCCTTCCCTAAGTGTCGGCCATGGGTGTATTTTTGGTAAGGTGGACTTTTTAATTTTGGCAAGGTGGCTAAGGAAATATGGTAAGGAAGAATGGATGGAAAGGAGTAAAAGAAAAGGGAAGGAATAGGGAACATCTTGGCATTTTTTGTGGGGGATGTTTTGGAAAGGTTTTATTTGGTCTATGTTCATCTTTTGGTAAAGATGAGAATGGTTTGGAAAAGGGAGAGGGTAGCCGAATTTTAATGGGAGCATTTTGATAGTTTTGGTGCTTGTTAGGTCTAAATTCCTTTTGGCATCCTTTGTGTTCATTCTTCCAACTTCTCCTCCCATTGCCGTAACTTCAATACTATAGTGGACATTTTCCCTTTTCTTTCTTGTTTTGCTGAAAATACCTAGCCTTTGTAACCAATTATTTTTCACTCATCTTCTCTTGAAAACCGAAACTACCGATCCTTCTTTGTTGTCTTGCTACTAGTGCCAAACCGTGTTCTTCATTTTGGTTAATCCCTATTATTAAGGTAAAGGTTCTTTCTTCTTATTCATGTTGTTTGTTCTTTCTTCTCTTGACTTGGCTAAGCAAAAACTCTCATCCCTTGGCTAAGCCGAACCTAGCCACTTGTTGTTATTTTAAACCCCTCTTATTCTCTTTTGATGAAGGCCGAATCAAGCCATCCTTTGCTGCTACTTATCTTTCTCTTAGCCTTGGTTTCGAAAGTTGATTGGGACTAGTTGCAATAGCCAAGGTGCAAGGCTGGATTTTAGAATCTAGTAGGGAAGGATCGCGATTGTGGTAAGTGACTCTTGTGAGTGAGTACTTTTGGGCTTTTGGAAACTTTAAGAAATCGAGGCTAACTTTTGATCGATTTTATTTTTAGGGGGCAATGAAGAGTGGTTCTTTAGGGAATCCTAATCAAGGTGTGTAATCCCGTACTTTCTGAATACATGTTTGAAATGGTGTGTAATCTCACACTTCTCTGAAAATTTGCATGAAATGTTCTGTGATTTGGTCGAAATACCAAAGAAAACTGGAAACCGACATCCGTGATCACTCGGGCGTGCGTAGGTTCATAGTGGTAGGGGTGAGTATTCGATCGAGTCGAGTCGAATCGAGTAAAAAAATTTCGAGTTAGTCGAGTTGACGAATCTTATTTTAGCAAAGAATTCAATTTGAAATTTTTTCAAATCGAGTCGAATCGAGTCAAAATATTTCGAGTCGAGTCGAGTTAACGAATCCTATTATTTATACTCAATATTATATTTACATGAACCTATTTTTTATCTAGTAAACGAAGTACAATATTATTTAACTACATGAACAATATATACTAAATAATTACATGTAAAGAACTATTTTAGGCATGCAAAATAATTATATATAACGTTGCAAGATGATGATTGTGTGGCCATAATTTGAGTTAACTACATAAGTTATTACACCACATGCATAATTATATTTACATAGTGCATAATAATGCATCAAGAACTATCTTATATACAAGATAACAAAATGATATACCAAAAGCATGATATAGGGATACATGTCACTACTATACAAAATATGATATAACAAAATGATACACCAAAAGTATGATATAGTTGGTTATGGTGTGACGCTCCAAGATTCGAATTCAACAAAATAAATTCAAGCTTCCTACACAACAAAATCCAAAGTTTAACCAATTGTTTTGACCAAATCAAAGCAAATGCAAAGTTGAAGTTTTCATAAGGATTAACAAAATATCTATTCCAAAAAAAAGTTAAAATCAAACTATCTTCAAGCTTCATCTTCTTCGAACACTGTAGATAGTACCGACAAATCTGTAACAAAAATAAAAATGTATTCTTAAATTATGAAAATCTTTACTAGAAAAAATTAAAAATAAACATTCAATTTTGTGAGTTGTAGTTAAGTATGTTACCATCTTCATGTTCCGATAACTTTGACAATTCTAATAAATATCAAAATAGAAAAAAAGTTAGTTAAATTGTGAGAATATTTATAAAAATAAATAAAATAAGCAATTAACATTTTGGATTAAAGTTAGTCCCTTACCATCATCTATATTTTGAAGTTCCTCCACATACTCCTCAAGGTTGATAGGATCTTTTGACCTTCGAAGCCAATCTTGTGTGCAAACCAAAGCCTCAACCATAGAAGGAGTCAAAGAACTTCTAAAATTATCTAGAATACGTCCACTTGTGCTAAAAGCACTTTCGGATGCAACGGTTGAAATAGGAACGGATAACACATCTCGAGCCATTTGCGCAACAATTAGGAATCTTGGACTATTAACTTTCCACCACAATAACAAATCAAATGAATCTGAATCATTTTCACAATCTTCTCCCAAATATCTATCCAACTCAGATTTACTTTCCAAGCCAACACGTTGCTTTTTCTTCATATATTGTTGCATGACTAAGCCTATATTTAGTTTTACTTGATTTATTTCATTTTCACTTGAACTTGGAGCTTTAGTAGGAAAATTACTTTCAACTTCAAAGTTCAGGTGATGATTTCCCTCAACAATTGCAGAATATTCATCAAACAAATAATGCAATTCTCTATTGACTATCCTTATAATGTCATCTGCAATAGTAGGAAAAAGCAAGTTGACTCCAAATGCAAGAAAATCAATTTTGCGCCGTGGGTCAAAGATAACTGCTAGATAAATAAGCAAGTTCATCACTTTTGAATCACCCCAGTACTTCTTGTACTTGTCATTCATTTTTGAAGCCATAGACATTATGTTTAAATCCCCACAATGTTTCCACCCATCGAGATGACAATGCACATCTGTTACTACTTTAAAAAAAGTATTAGAGGTGACATGTAATGATCCAGACACCTTCAATGTAAGTTCATGAAAAGGCTCAAGCACTTTCGTAACTCTTCGAACATTTTCCCAATCATCACATGTGGGGACTCCATATCCAGCACTAAGGTCTAGAAAAAAATTATGATCATCATAAACATAAGCTTCAAACATACATTCATATTTTTCAGCCACATTTAACATCATATAAGTTGAATTCCATCTAGTAGGCACATCTAGACATAAATGAGCCTTAGTACCTACCATTTCTTCTTTTGTCCGATGGTTGAATTTAGATAACCTTGATGGTGATGCTCTAATATATCTCATAGCTCCTCTAACTCGATCCACAGATATAGAAGCATCCTTAACCCCTTCTTGAACAATGAGGTTAATAATGTGTACCGCACATCTCATATGTATATATTTACCATTCGCAACACAAGCTTTTCGATGAACCAACTTCTTTCTCAAATAATCAACAGCAACATTGTTAGAAGATGCGTTATCAACAGTAATTGCAAAGACCTTCTCAATCCTCCAATCCCGAAGGCATTTCTCAAGGGCTTGACCAATGCTCTCACCTCTATGAGCAGAAATTGGGCAAAAGTTTATAATTCTCTTTTGTAACTTCCACTCATCATCTATCCAATGAGCTGTTAGAACCATGTAGGATATCCTTTGCAATGACGTCCAAGTGTCAGTCGTCAAACAAATTCTACTTGTGTCTTTTTGAAAAGATTGCTTTAATGTATTCTTCATGGAATTAAACAAATCAAGACAACCTTTTCTAATTGTCCAACGAGATGGAAAATGAAACCTTGGGCATGCTATAGAAATAAAGGACTTAAAATCCTCCCCTTCCACAAATTTAAAAGGCAATTCATCCACAATGATCATATTAATCAATGCATTTTTAATATCATCTTGATTAAACACCCAAGTTGACAAATCTACATTTTCTTGGCTAGATTTTGTAAATGCAAGCTCTGTTTGCTTAAGATCAGAGGTGTTACCTCGGGGTTTTCTTGAGCAAGTCTTCAAATGGTTATTTAGATTGGTGGTAGAAGCCCCGGTTTCCATTGTGTAAGTGGCATCGCAATAATTACACTTTGCCCTATTCTCCCCATCTTCTGTTGAGTATTTGCTGAAATGTTGCCAACAAGGTGCCCTTGGTTTGGCCTTTCTTCGAGTATTTCCCTTCTTTGTTATGGGAACAACTTTGTAGGAGAAGTAGGTGTAGCTTCTTGTAATGCTTTTTTGCCTTGGGACTTTTGGGATGATGTTGAGTCATTCATCTACAAAAATAAATATAATCAATTAAAATTACAAAATAGTCAAAGGTAATAATTCCATCAAAGTTTTGTACTAATAGATATGTTCCACACAAATATCCATCAACAATTCAAATTAAAGCGTTCAAAATTAACTTAAAACAAAAACAATAGAGTAACTTAATTATAAAATATACTAATTTAACTTATCGAATTTATTAACGAAACATATAATTGAGCAAACGTACCAAAAGTTTAAAAAAAAATAGAATAAAAAACCAAAATTTTAAAACTCTTATTTGAAAAGTTGTGGTTCACATAAATAATAATAAAAAATAAAGTTTACAATAAATAATATAAAATAAATCAATAGTCAAAGATGAAAGAAGCCATATGTCCATAACACTTCTTTTGGGAGATTAAAGTGAGATTTCCAATTATTTCAACTAAAATTTATAATGGATAGAAACAACTTCCTTTAGCCTAAAAATCATTCTCATCCACATGTTTAGGAATAGAAATTGAATGAACTAAAATTCCATCACGTTTGTCAATTGTCACATAATATTTAAATAAATGTAATAAACATAACATTATTACTTTATTAGGCATAATAAGTTAAAGGTCTGTTTCTTTTTGCTTTTGCAAAATTAATTTATTTAAAGAGTTGATTAATTTAATTTGAATTGGGTTTTATATATATATATATATATATATATATATATATATAAATATGCAGGACTTAAATGAAACTAAATGGAAATATGGAATATATATATATGCATTAATATATATATGCGCATGCTTTAAATGAAGCAAAACAGTATGTATATGTATTGTTATATTTGGCATGACTTAAATCAAACAATTTAATTAACTGCAGTATATATATTGTTCAAGCAAAACAATTTAATTAAAGCAAAACAGTATGTATATCAGTATATGTATTGTTATATATAGTAGGCAGTACTGCAGTATATATATGCATTAATATATATATATATATATATATATATATATATATGCTTGACTTAAATGAAGCTAAACTGCTAATTAATAATGGTATATATATGCATGAACTAAATGAAACTAAACTTGTTAATAATGGTTAATTTAATTAACCTGGAATAATGAGAAAGAATAACAAAAACATGGAAACTTTGATTAATAAAAACAGACCCTTAAATCAAACAATTGTTAAATCAAATAGACCCTTAAGATTTCAGGAAAAAAAACAAACATTAAAAGTGAGTTAACATTAAAAAAACAAATAATTAGTATTTCTAAAATCATAAGAATGCTAATATCTAAAACCTGAAGTAGTTATTTGTTAACTAATTTATTTCCATTTTAATGTTGAGTAATGTTGAACCATGGAAGGTTGTTTCTTGCTGTTCTGCACTACTTCTGCCATTCAGATTTGGCTTGTTATGTATGCATATATAGGCACATGTTATATGTGAGTGTGTATGGTATAATGAGAAATAAAATTTGATGTCTAGGTTGTTTATTCATTTTCTTTTTGTCATAATTGTTTCTTACAGTTATATGACATAGGTTGGATCAAGGCTTGATGTTCTGAGGGAGGTTTTTGTATTCATGGTACTTTCACTGTTTCACTTTTCTCTTTCGAATCTTTATTATTTACTACAGTGAAAGGTTAGCTAAACAAACGATAGATGAAATTTCCATTACATGAAGAGGGGTTGAGCCAAACTCCAAGATCCAACATCCATAGTAGAAGAAACAAATTTCCATTACAAGACTCCGTATAGTACGACCAAAATAACATAGAGAGAGGTTTTGACAAGCCAAGGTACATAATCAACCTCTTTATTTTTCAACTAAAAACAATACTAAATTCAGCAAGAGAAACTAGTCAAACATCATCCAAAAAATAGACCTTTAAATCAAACAATTGTTAAATCAAACAATTGCAGCACAGCATTAGCATTGGACCATAGGAATTACTTTTGGCACCTTATGATTTGGTCTGGAACAATAAAACTTGATGTAGACTTGTAGTTCGAAATTGTTTCTACACTGTTTGGTGAAATAGGTTCTTTTAGAATCAATTTCAAACCATAAAGGTGAAAACTAAAAAGTAAAAACACTCACTCACTCACTCATGCACAAAACCAAAAAATATATATACACAATCTCACCTTAAACAACTGATGGTGGTTGACCGGTTGTGGCCTGTGGAACCTTGGTTGTGGCTTGTGGACAGTGGAACCATAGTCTACTAGTCGTGGCCTCGTGGGACAAAGTAAGAAATAAGCAAATATTAAACAAATGGTGAATGGAAGGGGGGACAAGTTGCGGGGAACTAGAAGGAAATG
The DNA here is from genome assembly GCA_005393395.2 of Gossypium australe. Taxonomy (NCBI): domain Eukaryota; kingdom Viridiplantae; phylum Streptophyta; class Magnoliopsida; order Malvales; family Malvaceae; genus Gossypium; species Gossypium australe. The sequence continues at coordinate 94,965,830 of CM016615.1, forward strand.
CTGATGAAACGATAGAAATGAAAAAGGGGGGGAAGGGGTGGGAATTTGAAACGACAGAAAGAAAAGAAACTAAAGTTAACTGTTACTGTTAAGTGTTAAGGCCTTAAGGCTGATGAAAAAAAATTTAAATTTAAAAATTAAAATTTATCAAAACGACGTATTTTTGTCATTTCTTATTCGGATTTTCGGATAACTCGAATTGTGTAATTCATATCCGAGTTGAAAAATTTGAATTTTTTTTCGAGTTGATCCGAATAACTCAAATAACTCGAACTATTTAATTCAAAATTTGAAATTTTTATCGAATTTTTCGAGTTGAGTCGGATTTTGCTCAACCCTACATAGTGGTAACCATATTTTTACAATGAAATAGTTTGGTCAGCAGCAGTGACGTGATTTTGAGAAATCACGAAAAATAGGAGAAAGGGAATTAGAAGGTGAATAAGATATCAAATAAAAGCTTGCTGTCTTTGTTTTGATATGAAAGAAACAGAGAAGGAAAAGAAATTTTATTTTCTGTGATATTCTAATTTTAGTGAGACTGGTTCTGAATTACTTAGTGGTTCCCCGATTTGTCTTGGAAAAATCATATAAAATTGTACAAAGTGAATTATGGGTTATAATTTATATTTATAGATTCCTTAGTGAGCCTATTTTCATTAGAAACAAGTGGGAGCAATATATGAAAATTGTACAGTGAGATATTTGAAATTAAGGTAGGAGAGGTCAGAATCATTGGATAGTGAAACAAGGGAAACTTTAAGAAATAAAATATACTAAATGGCTAAGCCAAAAATTCTGGAAAAATTGTAGTAAGAAGATATATGAGTCTAGTTTCGAGGAAAATTTGCAGATCTTGATTTCGAGTTTCCTAACACGAGTTATAGTTAATTTAGTCAGTATGACGCAGATGGACAGTTTCAATTTTTATGCCCCACATTAGTAGTTAAGTCTAGGTTGCGAATTACCAAAATACCCTTGGATGGTAAATTATCGAGATACCCCTGGGCTGCGAGATTACTGAATTACCCTTAGTGGGTAAATTACAGAATTACGAAAATGCCCCTAATGGGCCGAATTATGGAAATGCCCCTAATGGGCCGATTTGATATATTGCCCTGATGGGCTGATTTTGCAAAGTGTTAATTGGGCCAAATTGTTTGTAATGAACCTCTGAATTAATAAATTGTTGTTTATATTTGTAATATTATGATTTACTATGTATGTTGCATATACATAATTTTGCATGGGATGGGAAAATGTTGAAGAGAAGTAATTCCGGTGGCACTGCCACAAAAATGTTTGTTAATCTGATTCGCTATGATTCTGGTGGCTCTGCCACATATTCTGATAATGGCTGTGTGCCAACCTAAATATGACTTTGTGCCATCGTGATTATGGCTTTATGCCAAATGTATTTACCCGGGGCTATGTGCCTAACGTATGAATTAACGACTCTGTGTCGATCATATTTACCCAAGGCTGTGTGCCGATTACATTACCGTATATGATATTTTGGTGGCTCTGCCACAATCTGTATAGTGGCTATGCCACGTTTAATTATGACTCTGGTGGCTCAGCCACAAATTTGTTATAAATGGCATAATGCCTGCGATTGGTGTGTTGGCGGGGTGGGTTGACTTGATCCCCACAGGTGTGTTGGATGGTACGGGTGGTGTGTAGCGGATGGATTATTAGGATGGGTTGGGTTGCATATATTGCACACATACATTTGTCATATATATATACTGTTTCGCTATATGGGCTTCGGCCCAACATTATGCTATAGGGGCTTAGGCCCAAGTTATTGCTAAATGGGTTCAAGCCCAGTAGACAATGGTAAAGGGATTATACACTGAGTTCTTGTAACTCACCCCTCTTTTTCTTAATCCTTGTAGGTAACGCTCAGTGACGAGGACTTAGGGCCATGGATGACTCGGTGGAGGCCATACTTCATTGATGTTTGCAAACATTAGTAAACTACTTTTTCGTATTATTTCATTACATTTAATATTTCGGGTTTTAAAGTTGTAATAAGGCCTCTGGGATAAACTTTAATTTGCTTTATGTTTGGACGTATTTATGATTTTGCTTGAAATATTTTTAAATGGGGATTTTCTAAAAGCATAACCAACGATTTTCCAAATTAGATTAACAAATGGATTTTTATAACAAACTTTTACAAATGATTTAACTCGGACTTTCTTTTAAATTATCAATGACATTTTCAAAAGTCACAGTTTTAAAATTTACTACCTCGATTTTTGTTTCATCAAACAATCTCTCAAAAATAGTTGTATTTTATCAAATATTTCAAATCAAACTTGTTTCCCTTGATTATAACAAAATTTTTGTATGAATAAAAAGAATTTAACATGTTTTTCTTCATGTGACATACCAAAACTGCTCATAACGCATGGGCCGGGTTTGGGGTGTTACAGTAGCAAAAGTCCCTTACAATGAGCTGATTACAAGTATTTATAGTGCTAGATAAGGCCTAGCCGAAAAGTCACAATTGTTCAGCTTAAATGAGCTAATAATGAGCCGAAATAAAACTTAATCACTAAGCACAAACTCTTGAAATTCTAGGCCTAAGTAACAGAAACTATCAATACGATTTAATGTTCTAATTCAGCTGATTTAATAAGCTTGAATGCTTAAGTTTCATTCTTGAGCAGCCAAAGAGTTTAGAATAAGCCTTAAATTCTCCCTTGGTCAGCCGAATAGACACCAACAACATTGATGATATTTTTGGGCACACAAACAGGCCATGGAGTGTTCTTTAAGAGACATTCGATTATGGAATGTGTAATCACTCCTTTGTCCATTGCTATTCCTGAACAACACCTTGGAGAAGATGGAGAGGCTGCCTAATTTTAATGATGCACATTACTCTCCTTTAAATGTTGTAACAGCCCTTGTATGTAACCAATTCAGCTGAATAGTTACATTTATCACTTTGTAATAGTCCCTTGTACATAATTGATTCCAATTGAAAAGTTACTTACAAGCATTTATTAACAAACACATTAAAACACACTAAACTTAATAAGCTTAATTAATAAACTGTAAATAAACACATTTAACACTTAACTTAATTTAATAAACTGTAAATAAACTCATTTAACAATAAGTTATTCCAGCAAATAAATTAACTAAGATAAGCATTTATTCCAGCAATTAATTAACTAAAATGAGTTTAATAAAAATAAAGTCCAGCAACTCAATTATTAACTAAGATGAGTTTAATATCAGCTTGCAATAAATTGCAAAGGACGCCTATTGAGCTGAATGAGCTTGTAATGAAGCTTCATTTTGCACTTAGGCCCCTTGAGTTTAGGCCAATCTCGATGGCGTCGAGTTGCGTCGTAACATGATGCGCCTCGGTTCGCATCATAAAGTAAGGGGGAGTGAGCTTATGACAACTCAATGTAAGTCTAATTTTTAAACCATTATACATAATCATTCAAACAGTACAACATAATAACAAATTAAACATAATATAAGGAACATATAGTAAATCAATGTATGTACAGGTTATGTTCATGATGCAATGCAATTTTAATTTTAAGTTCCCACCCACCTATCCTATTTTCCCTCGAGCATTGCTCGACACACCAAAACACATATCAATAGCTAACTGTAACAACCCATTTTTTTAGTTGTGTCAGAAATAGTGGTTTCGAAATCACAATTTCGATGAGTGAGTCTGTAAATATTATTATTTATTATTTACGAGTCAAATATAGTAATATAGTGAATTTTGATTTGATAAATTTTGTTATTTGGACGACTAATTTAAATACAAGTGGGTTGCCCCTAAAGTCAAGTGTTTTTGAAAAAGAAGGTATCAGGACCTCGCTTCTATAAACTGAATAAAAATATTTATAGAATTATTATATTAGTATGTGAAGGTTCGGTTCAAGAATTTTAATGTTTGGTTAGTTAATTAAAGAAAAAAGGATTAAAATTTAAAAAATGCAGAAAGTTAATTGCTATAGGTTAATAAGAGTTAATTAAGTGCAAAACATAATATAATGGTTTTATATAGCAATTTAGTCATAGATTTGTTAATGGCCGGTTAGTCATAAAGCTTTATTATTAAATATATGTTGTAATTTAATAAGACATGATAATGAAAATAATAAAACAAAAGTTAAAAGAATAGTCATCATCTTTATTTTGTTCTTGCATCGAAATAGTAACCTTAAAAACACCATGGATGGAGTTGAAGTTTCGGTCACTACTCTTCCTTGCATGTAATTCTGTTTTTAACCTGGTTCTTATAAATTTTATGTTTTTAAAATCGTTGTAACTTAATTTAGCTAGTTCAATGATTATTTTGTAAAACTATCAAATTATTGAAAACTTGCCGTTGATATTCTTGAAGCTTTTTTGTTGTTAATGATTTAGTTGGAAGCTTGATAATGAGTTTGGACTAGTTTGTAAAGTGATTTTGTTTAGTTTTTATGTTTAGGGGTTAAATTGAAAATAAGTTAAATTTGACATGTTTTTCTAGGAAATTTCAGCATGTGAGAATTATTTTTGGGTGTTTATAAATTTGGCACATGGGTTAAAGGACTAATTGTGAAAATAATCTTATTTTGGTCTTAGAGACCAAATCAAATGAAGTGTAAAATTTTAGGGAATTTATGAAAAAAGTGTGAAGAGGAAGTCAAATGCATTAAATTGAATACTACAATGAAGTTGAAGCTAATAATTTAAATAAATTATCGTATAAATCAAGAACATGTAGAAAACCGTGGAAAATAAAAAATTTCGGACTAGTCCCTGATATTGCTACTTCTGCAAATTGGCCCTGGTAAGTTCATACAATATTATTTGGTGTATTTTAGTAATGTTATTATTAAAATTCTGTAATTTGTTGACATTGGTTTTAAATTGAAATGTTACAATTGAAATGATGAGAAAATGGATTGAAATGTAAACTTTTATATGGTTATATGTATCGAGCTCGGATGAACATATGATAGGATACAATTGGCATGCCAATAGGTTATATTGCGCGCTGTACGGGATTTAACTATGATGAGATGTTGATTTTTGACTTGTTATTTATCCACTGAATATACTGGAGTCCAGCATTTTTTGCGGACTATCGTGTTATATTTATAGTGATTCTAGTGTGTTACTAGAGGCAGATGTAAAGCCTATGGGCTTTGCACTTGGTGCCCAAGCGTGTTCTTGGTTGGTTTGGCTCGTTTGAGCTTTCTGGCATGTCTTTGGTGGATAACCGCATATCTGCATTTGTTATATCAATCAACAAGCAGTTTTTCAATGGTTAAATTATTTGTTATCGAATTATACAAATGTTGGCATGATTTTTTGATATTATATCGTGACTTGGTATGAAATAATCTTGAACGGCTGAATAGATTTTGTAACTCATATATTTGTAAAACTCACCTATTGAATGATTGTGGTTGGCAGGAGTAATGTTAATTAACATTATTATACAATTTGCTAAGTTTGTTTGGTAAGTTTTAACGTTTCAACTTGTGAACTTACTAAGCTCTATTGAAGCTTACTCGTGTCATTTTTTGTTGTTTCCTTGTAGATATCATTTTGTGGAATTGGAAGATTGGATCAACTTGAAGATCACATTATCCAGCTATCTTTTGGTAGATTTTAAAATTTTTTTTCTTTTGGGATATATGTCATGTAATAGGAGTGTCTTGTATATATTATAAGTATTTACTTTGGTGGTATGTTTATGCTAGTGTGATGGGTATATGTTTAAGGTTACTATTGTGGCTATTTATAGCTTGAAGTGAAAATCTAAATGTGGTAATGAATTTTTCTTTTAATAGGAGTTATCTTAATTATGAATGTGTTTGAGGATATGTAAATGCTTGTTATTAATTTGGCCATTTTTCTTGATGCCTCATGAATGTAGTGAAAACATGGTAGAAATGATTGCGAGGGGTATGAATGAAATGATATGCTTGGCATGTGTAATATGTAGGAACTTGTAGTCTTTGAATGTGAATTGGTTGGTTTATGAAATGTGGTGCCTGATACATTTAAATTATATAGGTTTTATTAGCACCTTTTTACTCATAATTTATGCAAATTTCGAGCATGTGGGTAGCCAATTGAGTCATTTTAATTCATATTGAGACATTAGACATAATTTGAGTGAAGTTTGTAATTTTATACAATTTACTATTAATTTTATATAATTTTGTAGCATCTTGTAACTTGAGTCTGGCGACCGGTCCGGGTATGGGGTGTTACACTAACCATCTTGGATTACCTGGTGAAGATGGTCGGTCACTTGTCATAAGTGATGATAACTTTTACTACAATAACTTGCCATCCCAATTGTCTGATTTTGATGGCTTTTATTGCCGCCTACTTCATGCAGTACTGACTTTCGGTGTGGACTTAAATTGCCACTGTATCTTACAGAACTCATTTGCCCTCCATACCCAATTTCATGTAATTATGCACATATACTTAGCATATTATGCTATTTATCATTAGTCGGTGCTACATTCAATATTTCATACTAAAATTTAATGGCATGTATTCATGCATTCATTCTCATAAATTTCACATATACAATTAATTTATGCGAACTAAAAACAATTTCACATATACATTTTCTTTATGCGAATTAATATACCTAGTTCAGTTAACACATACAAAATAGGTTCACACGAAGGGTTCACACATAAAGGGTTAGCACATATGGTGTAATATCCTAGATTTAGGGGTTATGCATTCGTGCATAATTCATGTGTTAGTATAGTCTTGTGAAGGTTTGATTTTATTTAGGAAGCTAGAATAAATTTTTAGTATAGTTTATTTAATGAAGTGGATTAAGTGAGCTTGACACTTAAGTTAATTTAAGTGTTAAGTTAAAGCATAAGAGGAGTAAGTGGCAAGATGGTTAAGGAGCTTGAAAGGTTGCTTAAGGTTAGAGGTTCGAGTAGCATGTTTAGCATTTTGATGACTTTATTTTTGTGTTCTAGCATTGATGGACGGTCAACCTTATTCATGATAGGTTGGACTCCTAATTTTGGTAAGTTGAACATATGTTTCAGGAAAGCATGAAAGTTGGGATAAGAATCTTAAAGTTATGGTACGATGAGGGGACAAAGGCATGGAATATGGAAGATGTTTTAGAAAGTAATCCTAGGCCTTTAGTGCATGTATGTGGACGGCATGGGTGTCTAGGGGGGTGGCCGAATGTTGTTAGGTGTTTTGGGGGGATTATTGGTCAACTTTAGCTTTTTGTGCATCTTTTGGCACTTTTCTCTTCCTCTCCAAAAACTTTTCCTTTGGCCGAAAGTACCTAGGCACTTTGGTGCAAATTTTGCTTGTGCTTTAGCCTTCTTTTTGTTGAACTAAAAATGCTATTCTCTTCCTTTCATTTTTCTCTTGAAACGCAACAACATATGAATTTTGTGCACTTTTCTTTTAGGCAAAATAGGTGTTGGCCGAACCTCATTTCTCCCATCTCTCTCTTTTCTTCATTTGACTTTTGTTCAACCACATTTTCTTTCTCTTCCTTTTTGGCCGAACCATTCTCTTCTTCAAACTCTCTCTTTTCTTTTGTTGATTAAACCGAATTCTCTCTCATTTCAATTCTCTTTTCTACTCACATATTTTTCATCTTCCATAACCATATAGCCGAAACTCTCATATTCTTTTGATTTATTTTTGGCCGAATATTCAAGGGCAGGACTTCATTTGATTTCTTCGATCGGTTTTGGTTGTTAAGTAAGTATTCTTGGCCGTTTTTCCTTCTATTCTTTTCTCCTCTCTATGTTATTTTCTTGTGGATAAAGGCCGAACCTATGGGCATTTGTTGCAAGGTTCTAATCATTCTAGGAACCGATTTCTTTTAGGCTCCTCGGGACGTTGGAAGCAATCAATCTAAGCCTCGTATCTTTGTCTCTCGTTTTGGGTAAGCTTTTAGGTAAGATTGGTATTTTGAAGCGATAACTTTTTGGATTAAGGTGTTAATGGCCGAATGGCCTTTGTTTATAATTTTAGTATTGACCGATTGTAGGACAAGGTGATCTAGTGCGTTAGATCAGATCTTTGGAAGATAGTTCTTGCGTTGGTGAAAGGTGTGTGTATCTTACACACTTTATAACTTGGTTCATATTTGTATATATGTGTGTTAAATAACTTTTCATGTTGTTAAAGCCGAAATGATGAGATTTTGGTATGATACCATGATGGTATGAATGAGGATTCGGGTAAGTCCATTTCGATATGTTGTTAATACATGAGGATTGAAATCATGATCTACGATTTATGAGATTTTGTTATATGATTCATATCAAAGTATATTGACATGATTTGTTTATATATTGCATTGGTATGGGCAACATGAGAGGAGGGGGAAGATTGTGACTTCGGTCACCAGTGATTTGGTATCACATTTGTGTCTTCGGACACCAGAGATTTGGTATCTCCAGTGATTTGGTATCACATTCGTGTCTTCGGACACCAGAGGTTTGGCACCTCATAGCGTCTTGTCCCTGTGGTTTTACACCACCGTGGGTTGGCCCCACTTTTGAGATATGGGATCTACGCCAGTGATTTGGTATCACACATGGGTTGGCCCCACAACTTGATGATTTGTGACTTCGGTCACCAGTGGTTTGGCACCACCAGTGGTTTGGCACCACCAGTGATTTGGTATCACATTCGTGTCTTCGGACACCAGAGGTTTGGCACCTCATAGCGACTCGTCCCTGTGATCTAGCATCACCGTGGGTTGGCCCCACTTTTGAGATATGGGATTGTCGCCAGCGATTTGGTATCACACGTGGGTTGGCCCCACAGATGGATTATTCGTGACTACGGTCACCAGTGATTTGGTATCACAATTGTGTCTTTGGACACTAGTGGTTTGGCACCACCAGTGGTTTGGTACCACACGGGGTAGAAAATGAGTTATGGATGGCTAGGTTGGGTGCATTTTACATATATGTTGCTTTGTTATAATTTGTGTAAGTATGTGGTATTTACCCGGGAGAGGGAATATGCACTGAGTCTTGGTGGCTCACCTTCTCCCTTATCTTTTCAGGTGATTCGTGAGATTGCGGATAAGGAGCCAGATGAACTCGAGGAGGCCATGCAATAAATTTGGTTTTACATGAACTTTCATTTGGGTACTTTACTTTAATTTGGTTTTCATATTTTTATGGGTTTGTAATAAGGCCTCTTTAATTATGTTTTGGATTATTTTTATGTTTTGATCATGTTTTAAATATGGGTTATAAATTTCAAATGATGTTTATTATTAAATTAAGCACAAAGTTTTCTAAACTTCACAACGCGATGGTTTTTAAAACGTTACCATCGGGTAACATAAATTATTTGACAATTTTATCAACTTAAGTGTTTTCGATAATTTAAATGATTTTCAAATATTAAGTACCTACATTCAAATGCAAATGGTTTTCAAAGTAATAATTCGAGTTTTCTTAAAATGATATAAATGTTTTTTAACCTATGATTTATTCACTTATTTTAAAGTTTTATGTAATTTCAAAGTAAATTTCAGTTTTAACATATTTTCTACAAATAAAGAATTTCAAAGATTTTTTCACAAAAATTTAATTGTTAATTCGATTCTTTCAAAAATATTTTCCTTAGTGACATACCAAATTCGGTCGTGGCGTATTGACCGGGTTTGGGGTGTTACAAATTGGTATCAGAGCTAAGTTCAAAAGCTCGGCTGTGGGCCTGAGGCCCAAAATGTTTTAAAGTATAGTTTTAAAATGTTATTGTTGAAAAATTTTATGTTTGGAAAGGTATGGCCCCGAGTCTCCGGCATCAATCCGCCCTGGTATGTACATCAAAACTGTTGATTTTGATGATATGATTATAGTGATGTTGATATGACTATATAGTAGTAGGAACTACTTTAGAGACCCAAAACTATAGGTTTGGTGTACTCGCGAAATCTCTTATTAAAACTTTTCATAAAACTGTGCTTTAAAGAAAGTGGAATATTGATTAATGCATAAAACTTTTAAATAAGATAAGTCGAGACGTTAGACATGAGTACTCGTGGTCGAGGTTGTGTTATGCGTGGACGTGGTCGAGGTAGGATGGCTATGTCTGAGCCAGTGAGGTCTGGTCAGGGATCCGAGAATGAGGTACCACCAGCCCCACCACCAGCGGTTGGAGTTGAGCATCAGGATCAAACGGGGGATGACGCGGTGTCTCAAGCAATGCTGCGAGTTCTTGAGAGGGTAGCTGGAGTAGGTGGAGGCGCGGGAGCTCGGAAGTCAGTACCTGAGCGACTCCGAGCCAACGGAACCGAGGTATTTCGAGGTGTTTCGGGTGTATCTCCCAGCTCGGCTGAATATTGGTTAGAGGCGATGGAGCGAATCATGGATGATCTGGATTTGAATGCCGAGGAAAAACTGAAAGGGATTGTATCGCTTCTTCGTGATGAGTCATATTAGTGGTGGCTCACGGTTCGGAATGGTGCTGCGGCGGAGGATCTCACTTGGGATTTTTTAAGGCAGCGTATCAGAAGAAATATATTGGGTCTAGTTACGTTGATGCGCATAAGGCATTTCTGAGTTTGGTCCAAGGAAGTAAGTCCGTATCAGAGTATGAGGCTGAGTTCTTAAGATTGAGCCGGTATGCTGGAGGTATTATGGCTTCGGAGCATGAGCGATGTGTCCGATTCGAGGATGGTTTGAGAGACGAGCTGAGATTGCTGATTGCTCCACATCAGGAGCGAGAATTTGCTACATTGGTTGAAAAGTCTAAAATTGCTGAAGGGATAAAGGAATCTAGAAGACAGAGCTACGACCGGAATAAGCATAAGAGAGGTTTTGAATCATCTGGGTCGGCCGAAGATTCTCAAAAAAGGGTTAGGCAGAATGGGCCGAATCAGTCTGGGAGGCCTGTTACTGCTAATCAGGGACCAGCATAGTGTAACAGATGCGGAAAATTTCATTGGGGCGAATGTTGGACCGGTGGGAAAGGATGTTTTGAGTGTGGCTCGCTGGATCATCGAGTGAGAGAATGTCCACGTAAGCAAGCCAGGAATCAATCTGAAGGTCAAGATCGTGCTCAGTTCAGAAAAGAGGGACCGTCACCACAGAAGGGTCGTGATAACGGTAGAGGAGGTAATGGTTCTGGTCGAGGTCGCGGAGCATCGGGCAGAGGTGCAGGCAACACTGAGGCAAGACAGCCTGGGTTGGTGTATGCAGCGAGACGTCGAGAGGAGGGCGACGCACCGGACGTCATCACCAGTATGTTCTTGATCATTGGATTTCCATATACTGCTTTGATTGATGTGGGTTGACGTATTCATATGTCGTTAGTAGTATAGTAGTGTTATTAAGATCAGAGTGCGCAGCAAGAGCGTAGTGCGGTGAGTTAGACTGTACGATTGATCGTTAGTAAGTAATTTCGAGGACGAAATTATTTTTAAGGAGGGTAGAATTGTAATATCCTAGATTTAGGGGTTATGCATTCGTGCATAATTCATGTGTTAGTATAGTCTTGTGAAGGTTTGATTTTATTTAGGAAGCTAGAATAAATTTTTAGTATAGTTTATTTAATGAAGTGGATTAAGTGAGCTTGACACTTAAGTTAATTTAAGTGTTAAATTAAAGCATAAGAGTAGTAAGTGGCAAGATGGTTAAGGAGCTTGAAAGGTTGCTTAAGGTTAGAGGTTCGAGTAGCATGTTTAGCATTTTGATGACTTTATTTTTGTGTTCTAGCATTGATGGACGGTCAACCTTATTCATGATAGGTTGGACTCCTAATTTTGGTAAGTTGAACATATGTTTAAGGAAAGCATGAAAGTTGGGATAAGAATCTTAAAGTTATGGTATGATGAGGGGACAAAGGCATGGAATATGGAAGATGTTTTGGAAAGTAATCCTAGGCCTTTAGTGCATGTATGTGGACGGCATGGGTGTCTAGGGGGTGGCCGAATGTTGTTAGGTGTTTTGGGGGGGATTGTTGGTCAACTTTAGCTTTTTGTGCATCTTTTGGCACTTTTCTCTTCCTCTCCAAAAACTTTTCCTTTGGCCGAAAGTACCTAGGCACTTTGGTGCAAATTTTGCTTGTGTTTTAGCCTTCTTTTTGTTGAGCTAAAAATGCTATTCTCTTCCTTTCATTTTTCTCTTGAAACCGAAACAACATATGAATTTTGTGCACTTTTCTTTTAGGCAAAATAGGTGTTGGCCAAACCTCATTTCTCCCATCTCTCTCTTTTCTTCATTTGACTTTTGTTCAACCACATTTTCTTTCTCTTCCTTTTTGGCCGAACCATTCTCTTCTTCAAACTCTCTCTTTTCTTTTGTTGATTAAACTGAATTCTCTCTCAATTCAATTCTCTTTTCTACTCACATATTTTTCATCTTCCATAACCACATAGCCGAAACTCTCATATTCTTTTGATTTATTTTTGGCCGAATATTCAAGGGTAGGACTTCATTTGATTTCTTCGATCGGTTTTGGTTGTTAAGTAAGTATTCTTGGCCGTTTTTCCTTCTATTCTTTTCTCCTCTCTATGTTATTTTCTTGTGGATAAAGGTCGAACCTATGGGCATTTGTTGCAAGGTTCTAATCATTCTAGGAACCGATTTCTTTTAGGCTCCTCGGGACGTTGGAAGCAATCAATCTAAGCCTCGTATCTTTGTCTCTCGTTTTGGGTAAGCTTTTAGGTAAGATTGGTATTTTGAAGCGATAACTTTTTGGATTAAGGTGTTAATGGCCGAATGGCCTTTGTTTATAATTTTAGTATTGACCGATTGTAGGACAAGGTGATCTAGTGCGTTAGATCGGATCTTTGGAAGATAGTTCTTGCGTTGGTGAAAGGTGTGTGTATCTTACACACTTTATAACTTGGTTCATATTTGTATATATGTGTGTTAAATAACTTTTCATGTTGTTAAAGCCGAAATGATGAGATTTTGGTATGATACCATGATGGTATGAATGAGGATTCGGGTAAGTCCGTTTCGATATGTTGTTAATACATGAGGATTGAAATCATGATCTACAATTTATGAGATTTTGTTATATGATTCATATCAAAGTATATTGACATGATTTGTTTATATATTGCATTGGTATGGGCAACATGAGAGGAGGGGGAAGATTGTGACTTCGGTCACCAGTGATTTGGTATCACATTTGTGTCTTCGGACACCAGAGATTTGGTATCTCCAGTGATTTGGTATCACATTCGTGTCTTCGGGCACCAGAGGTTTGGCACCTCATAGCGTCTTGTCCCTGTGGTTTTACACCACCGTGGGTTGGCCCCACTTTTGAGATATGGGATCTACGCCAGTGATTTGGTATCACACGTGGGTTGGCCCTACAACTTGATGATTTGTGACTTCGGTCACCAGTGGTTTGGCACCACCAGTGGTTTGGCACCACCAGTGATTTGGTATCACATTCGTGTCTTCAGACACCAGAGGTTTGGCACCTCATAGCGACTCGTCCCTGTGATCTAGCACCACCGTGGGTTGGCCCCACTTTTGAGATATGGGATCTACGCCAGTGATTTGGTATCACACGTGGGTTGGCCCCACAACTTGATGATTTGTGACTTCGGTCACCAGTGGTTTGGCACCACCAGTGGTTTGGCACCACCAGTGATTTGGTATCACATTCGTGTCTTCGGACACCAGAGGTTTGGCACCTCATAGCGACTCGTCCCTGTGATCTAGCATCACCGTGGGTTGGCCCCACTTTTGAGATATGGGATTGTCGCCAGTGATTTGGTATCACACGTGGGTTGGCCCCACAGATGGATTATTCGTGACTACGGTCACCAGTGATTTGGTATCACAATTGTGTCTTTGGACACCAGTGGTTTGGCACCACCAGTGGTTTGGTACCACACGGGGTAGAAAAGGAGTTATGGATGGCTAGGTTGGGTGCATTTTACATATATGTTGCTTTGTTATAATTTGTGTAAGTATGTGGTATTTACCCGGGAGAGGGAATATGCACTGAGTCTTGGTGACTCACCTTCTCCCTTATCTTTTCAGGTGATTCGTGAGATTGCGGATAAGGAGCCGGATGAACTCGAGGAGGCCATGCAATAAATTTGGTTTTACATGAACTTTCATTTGGGTACTTTACTTTAATTTGGTTTTTATATTTTTATGGGTTTGTAATAAGGCCTCTTTAATTATGTTTTGGATTATTTTTATGTTTTGATCATGTTTTAAATATGGGTTATAAATTTCAAAGGATGTTTATTATTAAATTAAGCACAAAGTTTTCTAAACTTCACAACGCGATGGTTTTTAAAACGTTACCATCGGGTAACATAAATTATTTGACAATTTTATCAACTTAAGTGTTTTCGATAATTTAAATGATTTTCAAATATTAAGTATCTACATTCAAATGCAAATGGTTTTCAAAGTAATAATTCGAGTTTTCTTAAAATGATATAAATGTTTTCTAACCTATGATTTATTCAATTATTTTAAAGTTTTATGTAATTTCAAAGTAAATTTCAGTTTTAACATATTTTCTACAAATAAAGAATTTCAAAGAGTTTTTCACAAAAATTTAATTGTTAATTCAATTCTTTCAAAAATATTTTCCTTAGTGACATACCAAATTCGGTCGTGGCGTATTGACCGGGTTTGGGGTGTTACATATGGGTTCTCACATGTAGGGTTCGCACATATGGGTTCTCACATGTAGGGTTCACACTTATAGGGTTTGCACGTACATAGTTCATACATATAGGGTTTGCACATATAGGGTTTGAATATTAAAACATACGAGGTTCACATATTAAATCCATAAGGGTTTGCCTGTAGGCTCGCATTCATGGGTTCACATATGAGGGTCCGCATGCAAGGGGGTTCACTTGCGAGGGGGTTCGCTGCAAGATGGTTCACATAGGGGTTCACATACATGGGGTGTTCGTTACTCACTACTTTCTTCTTAATACTTCAATGAATCAAACATACTGATTTAAGTTTAGATCCTACAACTGATTTTGAAAACACAAAAAACCTTAATCGAATAAGGAGATTGATGATCTACTCAGCAGGAGAGAGATGATTTTGAAAACTTTGAATTCTTTTGTTTGAAGATTGATTTGGTAATGGTGGAGAAAAAGAAGAACTTGAGAGTTTTTCTTAAAAAATTTGCTAGATAAAAATGCTAGGATTTGAAAAGATTTCCTTTTTATAAGACTGTTTTTCCTTAATTGAAATAGGTTTTAGAAATTTATGTAGAATTAAGACTATTTTAAAATAAGGACTAAATTAGAAAAAATGGTTTTGGTTGGGATATTTTGAAAATTTGACAATTTCATGGGGTAAAAATAGGAGAATATAAAAATTTGGCTTAATACACATTAATAAGGGGTTTCGAACTTAGGACCTAAAGAACTAAGACTTTATCACTAAATTAATAGACCCATTCTTATTATTTTCTTAACACAAATAATTTTTAAGGCCTTTTAATTCTCTTACCCTATATTTTAACTAAAAGTAAAATTTTTAAGTTTTATCCCTATTTCTTCTAGTCATATTTTTAGGATGTGACATAACCGTTGTAATTGGTGGATCCTAAAGAATTGAGTGTAATTAGAGTATCTCAATTATTGGTGGATCCTAAAGAATTGGGTGTAATTAGAGTATCTCAATTACACTTTTCAATTATTAGGGGAAGAGTGAGAATTTGAGTAATTACACGAGTAATTACACCTAATTTCAATTTTAAAAATTATTTTTATACAAGTTATAAAATTATATTATAAGTATGAACACATATAAGTGTTTGGGATGGCTGTAGCTAAAAATTTCTTATACTATAAATCATAAAAAATCATATTATAAAAATAATTTGTGTATTTTATAAAGTTGTAACGCCCTGAATAATTTATCTCTGTTTCTGTAATTATCTGACACAACTGTGTATCTGCTTTAGTGGTAAAGTGTTCTGGGTATGTGTGAGAGGTCTTGGATTCAAGCCTAATCTTTGACAATTTTGTCATTTTTCTAACCCAAGCCTTACCCTTGTTGAGTGGGCTTATATCAAATTTTCTGTAAAACTATATCAGAATGAGCCTGCTGGTTCGAGTGGTAAGAGAGTCAGTGTGTGGGAGGTTCTGTGTTTGAATCCCTGTGTGAGCGAGGCTGTTTATTTATTTTTACTCGGTTGACTGTTAGTGTCTCGGTAAAGCTAAAATTCTGAAGTGGTTGACACGGCCATGTGATCGATGAAGGCTTGGCGTGCGCAGGACACGACCGTGTGGTGGATGAGTATGGCCGTGTGGGCCACACGGGATAGGCTGTGTTGGGCATGTGGGCCCACATAGGCATGTCACACAGGCGTGTGGGCCACACGGGCATATGGGCCCATTTTTCTAAAAATTTCCCTAGGGTCACACAGGTCGCTCCGATCAACTGTGGGCCTACTTAAGATCGGTACGAGCTAATTAAACTCTGATTTCTATGCTATGATATATTGATAGACTGATATGAATAGGATACTAAATGTATGCCTGACTATATTGATGTATGTGTATCCATTAGTTGTATAAAGCATGTTGAGCATGTTTAATTTATTATATCTGTATCTGAATCTCGACATTAATCGCTTTTATACTGGCAGCTTGGCTGCATATTATCTGATATGTGTCTTAATGGCACAACGTGATGTGTAGGATGGGTGGGTGTTTTTAACCCCTCTTAGTGTGATGGGATGGTCGGAGTTGGTGTGTAGAGGATGGGGGTAGGATTCTGCATATCTAAAACTGAATCTGAATCTGAATCTAAAACTGATTCTGTATTTGTATCTGACTGTGCATATAATTCTGTATGTTTGCATGCTTAATTCTGTTGGGTTACACTCTTGAGTTTTCGTAAACTCACATCTGTTATCTGTTTTGTCAGGTAATCCACAAACTTAGGAGGATCGGTGCGGCAGAGACTCAGTAGTGACCACTAGTCTGTAAACTGTTTAACATTATTAGTTTTATAGTTTTATTATGATTTTGGTTTTCCTTTGGAGAGTTTGTTATTTTGGGGACTCTCTGGACTTTATGGTTTTTAATTGTTGGTTTTTTGGGTTATTAATGATATGCATGATTTGTTAAGATGTATGAATTCAACGGTTTTACACGAAAAGAGATTTTTCTAAAAATAACAAATCGGGTTTTTTAAATGTAAGGAATTTTTTAAACCTCCGCTGTAATAAGTGTTTTGACAAAACTAATTAATTGAATGGGTTATCAATTCGACACCGTTTTCAAAATCCATTTTTTGTGACATCACCAGATTCGGCCATAATGTCTAGGCTGGGTTTGGGTGTTACATTTAGTGGTATTAGAGCCAGGTTGCAAAACTTAACTGTGAATTTTGGACTCCAAAATTGTGTTTCAATTTTTTTAAATAATTTAAATAATTTGAATAATTTAGAAAGTATGTGGTACACCGAGTCTCCGGGGCCGATCCTGTAAGTATTTCTAAAATTTAGTTAGAACTGCTCTGTAACACTATAGATAGTACCTTCTGAAACTGTAACACCCCTAACCCAAGACCGTCGCCGGAATAGGGTTAAGAGGCATTATCGAACAATCGAAACATTTCATTACTATTTCACGACACAAAGTCAAACATGAATCAAACATATTCATTCATAAGTATATAGTCCCTTATGGAGGTCTTCGAGACCTCAAACACGTATTAAAAGGGGTCGGGACTAAACCGGAACACATGCAAAAATTCTTAGAAATTTAAAACTTTTCAAAGTTTTAGGGGTTACACGCTCGTGTAGGCAGACCGTGTGCCTCCCACGGCTGATAGACCCCCATGTGTCTTCCCCGTGTTCGATCCTGACTTTACTCCTTGGCCACCGCGCACGCTCGTGTACCTTGGCCGTGGTCAAATCTGACTTGGCTCCACGGCCACCAAGCACGTCCGTGTGCCAAGGCCGTGTACTCTTAGCTAGCTACTGACTTAGCCCCACGGTCACTAGGCACGCCCGTATGCCACAACCGTGTGACAAAATAGGCCATTTTCAAGGCCAACTTGCCACCCACACAAGGGTCAAACCTACAAGCACATAGAAGCATAATTTCACACACAATTTGGCAACCAATTCCAAGTCAAGTGATCATTATAACATCACATACCATCTCATTACTAAACATGTCAACTTATAAACTAATTTGCACAACTTAAACACATTCAATCCCAAACATAATTCATCCTCAAATTCATTAGATCATACTAGCATCAAACTAGCACTAAGTTTACCATTCATAAGACATTCTCATTACGAACAACCCATACTATAATATGCATCATATATCAAAGCCATTCATGCTTAAAGCCATCATATATTTAGCCACATCACATGGTTATTTACATATCTCAAATATGATTCAAATAACTAGCCTATACATGCCATATTTCATCTATGTACATCTTTCCAAAAGTACCCAAAATAGATTGCCAATAGTGTGATTGAGATACTGACGATTCCCATATCCGAGCTAGCTTTACTGACACTGCAAAGCAGAGAAACAAATCACACAGTAAGCTTTCCAAAGCTTAGTAAGTTCGAAATACAATAAAATTATCTCATTGATAAACCGTAATATGAATATATTTTAATCCCACATTTAGCATACTTTTGGGTGATTTAAGCCTTGAATTGTGTAATTTAGTGCTCTTAATCCTTTGTTTTCATGTTTTATACTCAGAAGAGCACCGGGGGATGAAAAGAATGAGAAACGGGCCCAAAACAGAGTAAATGGGCCAAATCACAAAATCAACACGGCATGGGCCTAAGACCACACAGCCGTGCCTCCTTGATAGTCTCGAACACGGCCTGGCCACGATTCACACGGGCGTGTGCCATGGGCGTGTTCTTGACATGAGAAAGAAGAGTTTCAGTTGGATTAGGGTACTTAGAGACAAAGAAAGCCATTCCAAAAGCCTATATAAACACCCTAGAGGCCAACCTTCATGGGGCGTCCAGCTAGGCCAATGAGCCAAGCCAGAGAGGCCAGAACTGTGGGATTCACTCGAAGAAAGCCAGTTGATTCTTCTCAAGAAGCCGGAGTCATACTCAAGACAGAGGATCTCTCTTTCAATTCCTTCAGAGAGTTTTAGGGTTTTCTTATGTTTTGTTTTATCTTTTCTTTTGAGATGTATTCTTTTATCATTATGAACTAAACCCTCAGATACATGAGAGGGATGAAACCTAAGATGAATCTTGTTATTGTTTGCTGAACTATATGATAAATACTTGATTTATTCTTAACTATGTGTTCTTAATTCTTGTTTTGATATTTCCGGGATATTAATTCAAGTCTGATGTGCTTAGGTAAAGGAGGAATAGACCCTGCCTAAGAGTAGATCTAGCATAGTTAAGCGGAGTTGCTCGCGCGCCTAGAGATAGGGTGACTAAAATCTGCCGGATTAGTGTCAAACCTAATATGGGAGTCCATAGATCGAGTTAATGCAATTCTAGGTGTTTTAATTAGAAAGAGATTTCAATTAATCAACCTAGGGTTAGACGTTAGTCACCTCGAGAGAGGGATTAATATACATTAAGGAATCTTACGGATCAAGTCAAGTGAATAAATCATCTGGTTCAGAATTAGATAACAAGTGAAGTCTAGGTGGATTCTTCCTCGGGTATCGTCTTAATCAATTGGTTTTTCCCAAAGTTATTTTCCCCAATTCATTCTCTTTGTCTTTGCATCTTTAGCTTAATTGTTAGTTAATTTTAGATTAGATAACAAATTCTTTTAATTCTTAGGCTAGATAATAAAAAGAGAGTTAGTGTTAGTACTTTTGGTTTCTTTGGGTTCAACAATCCGGTCTTGCCACAGCTATACTACTGTTCGATAGGTGTACTTGCCTCAAATCTTTGTCACAGTTAGTTCTAGGCTCGATCATTCTTTATATAAAATTTTAAGACTCTGACATACACGATCAAGTTTTTGGCGCCGTTGCCGGGGAACTGAAATATTAAGAACGCTTAATTTTTATTACTTTAGCCATATTATATTTATTTTTTGTTTCCAATTTATTTTTACTTTTCTAAATTTTCTTCTTTTCTTCTGGTAGGTACCTCTAGTTTATGACTAGAAGGAACCCGACAGGACCCCAGATTTATGACAGTGATATTGAAGGTACTATTCGCAGAAATCATAGAGAAATAAGGCGAAGCCTAAATTACATAGAAGAAGAGCAAGAAGTCGAAGAGATGGCTGAGAATAATCCGCTACCTCCAGAGATGGCCGAACATCATGCTCCTCGAACTATGTATGATTATGCTAAACGTAATTTAACAGGAACTGAGTCAAGTATTGTTAGACCTACTATTGCTGCAAATAATTTTGAACTGAAACCTAACACTATACAGATGATACAACAGTTTGTTCAGTTTGATGGTTTGCAGGATGAGGATCCTAACACACACTTAGCGAATTTTCTAAAATTCTGCGATACCTTCAAAATAAATGGTGTTTCTGATGATGTCATCCGTCTTCGGTTATTTCCTTTTTATTTGAGAAATTAAGCCAAACAGTGGTTGCATTCACTTCCACGAGGGTCAACCACTATATGGGATCAAATAACCGAAAATTTTTTACTAAAATATTTTTCGCCGGCCAAAACGGTGAAGTTAAGGTATGATATCTCTTCTTTTGTGTAGATAGATTTAAAAACACTTTACGATGCATGAGAGAAATACAAAGATTTGTTGAGGAGGTGCCCACACCACGGATTACCTTTGTGGCTACAGGTCCAAACTTTCTACAACGGTGTGAACCCCTCAACAAGGCAATTAATCAATTCAGCAGCCGGCGGAACTCTGAATAACAAAACTCTTAAAGCAGCCTACGAGTTTATAGAAGAGATGCCATTGAATAACTATCAGTGGCAAGTTACAAAGACAAGGCCAGCAAAAGTAGCCGGAGTTTTCAACCTCGACGCAGTAACCTTACTATCAAATCAGGTAGACATGCTAAATAAAAAGGTTGATGGTTTGTGTTCCTCGCAGGTACATCCAGTTATGCAATGTGAGACAAGTGGAGGCATGGCAAATCTTGAGTACCCACCCTACAGATAGGGTATGGAGAGCGAACAAATGAACTATATGGGTAAAAATTTCCGATCTCAAAATAACCCTTATAGTAATACTTATAATCCAGGTTGGAAGAATCACCCCAATTTTCATGGGGTGGTCAAGGAAATCAAAGACAACAACTACCCCAAAACTTCCAACAACAGCCCTACCCACAAGAAAAGAAGCCGAACCTTGAGGAGATGTTGACAAAATTCATAGCAGTCTCAGAAACATGTTTCCAAAATACCGAGACAACACTTAAAAATCAACAAGTATCGATTCAAGGAATCAAAAACTAGTTAGGGCAACTTGCTAAGCTGATCTCTGAAAGACCACAAGGAAGCCTACCAAGCAACACCGAGACTAACCCAAAGGAGCAAATTCAAGCCATAACAGCTTAAGATAGCGAAGGGTTAGATGAGCCCAATTTCAGGCAAGAGAATTCGGTAGAAGAAGGTAAGGTTGAGGTAAGTAATAAAAAGCCAAAACCGGTAATCAAAGAATACCAACCTCGCATACCATATCTCGAAGCAAAAAAGAGAGACGACACAGAGGAACAGTTCGGTAAGTTTCTTAAACTTTTAAAGAAATTACATATTAACTTACTGTTACTTGAAGCTCTTTCGCAGATACCAGATTCAAGGAAATTTTTAAAAGAGTTTTTAACAAACAAGCGGAAGTTAGACGAGGAATCACATATCGAGTTAAACGCAGTGTGCTTAGCAATGTTGCAAAATAAACTACCTCAAAAATTGAAAGATCCAGGGAGTTTTACAATTCCATGCTTAATTGGTAGATTATCTATTGATAATGCTTTAGCTGATTTAGGGGCAAGCATCAATGTTATGCCTTATAAATTGTTTAAACAACTAGGTCTAGGGAAACCCAAACAAACTAGGATGAGCATTTAATTAGCCAATAAAACTATTAGAATTCCTAGGGGTATAATTGAAGATGTGCTAGTAAAAATTGATAAATTCGTATTCCCAGTAGACTTTGTCGTTTTAGACATGGATGAGGACAATAGTATCCCCTTAATTCTAGGAAGGCCCTTTTTAGCAACTGCCAGGACTAAAATTGATGTCAGTGCAAGAGAACTCATACTTTGTGTAGGTGACAAATCAATTAGTCTCCAGGCTCTCGACTCAACTAGGACATCGAGCAAGCAAGGTGAGAACATAAATTCTATTAATAACCATTCAGTTAAACCTTCTTTTCAGGAAGCACTGCGAAACTACATAACTGAGCCAGATCCTATACCTTATGACAACGAGCAAATAACTCATGAGGAACAAAGGCTTCAGATCGATGAACTAGACGAGTGGAAGACACACTTCAAGGAGAAATTAGGAATACACAAAGCAGAACCAACACCACTCCATGGGACAAACAGGTTTAAGATCGGAGATCAGGTATTATTAGATAAGGCAGACCCTCGAATACCACCTCCTGACCCTAATACAAACAAAGAAATCTCTTTTAAGGTAACCAAGGTTTTCCCATACGAAACAGTTGAGGTAAGTAATCCTATATTTGACACTTTTAAAGTAAACGCTACTCGACTTGAACTATGTACTGATAATAGGACTGATAGCATGAGAAAGGATTTTTCACTCCTCAAACCACCATGATCATGCGAATGAGAGGAAAGTCTAGCTTAAGACTATAAACAAGCGCTTCTCGGGAGGCTACCCGAGTACTAACCCTATTAATTTTTACATTTTTATTTTTTCTTTTATTTTTCTTTTTTTAGCACCTAACTTTAAACTAACAAAGTGTAAACTTCCATACCACACGGCCGTGGTCGTGGCCATGTGGATACTACGGATGTACGTACTGACATGGCAGAGATAGTATGACACAGGACGAAAAATATCTTCAAGCCACAGGCACCGACAAAACACCATAGCCTTGCTAGGCGACCGTGGCCGACACTGTTTAATAGAACACGGGCGTGGCGACCTACACATGGGCGTGAAAAACCGAACGAAGCATAACACTGCCATGCGACACGACCGTATGACTCGACACGCCCATAATACACTGGCGTGGAGATGTACCAGACATGAATTTTCTATTTAAAACCACCCTCCCCTCTCCCCGCCTACCCCAATTCTCCTTCTTCCACAACTTTTACATTTCCCCCTTCTTACCTACTCCCCATCCTTCTTCTTCCTTTACACCCCCTCTCCATTCTTCATTCTCAGTTTTCTTTGTTCTCATGACTCTAGCTCTAACATATCCATGTCGAAGAAGTGGAAGGATCCTAGCACAGTCCCCCTTTGTGAGACCGATCTACATAAGTTCATGCCGGCCGCTTCATTTGCTCGATAGGAAAAGGACCTTTGAGTCCATCTAACTTTTCTTTTTATTTTCCCTTCTCCTTTATTTTCCTTTTCTTTAGTTTTCTTTTACTTAGTTTAATATATTTTCTTTTGTTTTCTTTAATTTAGGTTCTAAAGGCTGCTAGGGAATCACCACGACCACGACCATAGCCACGACACCACAGCCTTAGAAATCACACTCACCTCGCGAACCATCCAACAATAAGGACTTTTCAGTCCATTCATCTTTTCTTTTAGTTTTATTTCAATTTTTACACTATTTCTCTTTATCTTTCTTGTCTTTAAATATATATTTAGTATATTTTAAATTATTCATATTATTCCCTGGCTAATTCTTCACGAGCTTCCCAATTTCTTCATCTAGCACAGAGCTCGTTTGCAGCCACCACCCCACGGGACTCCCAACTCAAGGAAGCCGTCCAAAATTCAGGAAGTTTCACTTCTCCCTCTCTTTTGATTTTCCTACTATATGATCATTATCTATCTTTGTACATTGAGGGTAATGTACATCTTAAGTGTGGGGGAGTGAATATTTATTTCAAGAAAGTGCCCAACTTTCTGCATTATTCTCAAATCCCTGAATGATATATTGTCTTTAAGTAATTTTCTCATATTACTATGAGAATGAAATTTCCTGTGATCCATGATTTTCTTTGATATGTTTTGGATTAAATCATTGATAATTGTGCAGTGATGATTTAAATTTTAAGAGACTAGAGAATCAAGCATGATGAGTCTATTTTCAAAAATTAAATTTTTGTTAGGTTGTCTACCTGAATCTAATTATTATCTTGAATTTTGAAATTTACAAGGTTGATATCAAAAACCCATAATTCTTGTGAGATTTTGAGCCCTTTAGAGCATAAATTCTTTCGTGCTCACTTTTTTATTATGAGTGTGTCAACATTGATATGTTATTCTAGAACTTGCTTTGATTATACATGTCGAGACCCCACCTTTGATTTGATATACAGAGATGATAAAGGCACCTAGGTTTTAACCCACTTACTCCACTAAAAGCCTACCTTCATAATTAACCCCCAGTGAACCCCTTTTGATCCTAACAACCCTTTTTATTGACTCACCCACTAATATTAACCTAAAACCTATTCTGTATTTGTTATCACCATTCCTTGACTCCCTTTTTGTCGAGATTTGATTTTGAACAGTTTCCTAACTATGTTCTATATTTCAGTTGTTAAAGTTCTTTCTTATTATTGTAATGATTTGTTCTTAAAAAAATTCGAAGTATATTCATTATTAGTCCTATGTCAGCTGAGCTTATACATGAAAACTCCAAATCTTGAAGAAGAAGCTCGTATTATTAGTAATGAAGTTTTTAATTAATGTAATTATTCATTATCAGTTCATTGTTTCTAGTTAGGTAAATTATCAATTCAATCTCGATTTTAACCTTCTAATGCAGCCTTTATCCATACCTTTGACCTAAGCCCCGTTACAACCCTTTTTAAAGACCTTTTGATCTGTGTATCATCTCATTTTACAGTGGTGGAGATTTGATTTTCAGGCAAGCTTATGGGATTAACTTTTCTTGTTCGACTTTTGAGGGCTTAATTTTGAACCTTAAACACTTTGAGTGATTTGAGTGAATCTTTAGTGAGGATGTCAACTCTTGTCAATTACGAATCAGAGGTAATTATTTAGGTAAAGGGAAACGCCTAAATTTTCATGCTATAAATGTATGACTTTGATTGTTTGAATCTTTAGGACCCTTTGAGTTAAATTATCCATGTATGAATTATCTTTGAATATGATAGAACATTATTGATGAATATTATGAATCAGGGAAGTTTATTTTAATTGTGAGTTGAGAATTTTGCTTGAGGACAAGCAAATGCTTAAGCGTGGGGGTATTTGATAAACTGTAATATGAACATATTTTAATCCCACATTTAGTATACTTTTGGGAGATTTAAGCCTTGAATTGTGTAATTTGGTGCTCTTAATCCTTTATTTTCATGTTTTATACTCAGAAGAGCACCGGAGGATGAAAAGAATGAGAAACGGGCCCAAAACAAAGTAAATGGGCCATATTACGAAACCAACATGGCCTGGGCCCAAGACCACATGGCCGTGCCTCCTTGATAGTCTCGAACACGTCCTGGCCACGATTCACATGGGCGTGTGCCATGGGCGTGTCCCTGACATGAGGAAGAAGAGTTTCAGTCGGATTAGGGTACTTAGAGGCAAAGAAAGCCATTCAAAAGCCTATATAAACACCATAGAGGCCAACCTTCAAGGGGCGTCCAGCTAGGCCAAGGAGCCGAGCCAGAGAGGCCAGAATTGTGGGATTCACTCGAAGAAAGCCAGTTGATTCATCTCAAGAAGCCGGAGTCATACTCAAGATAGAGGATCTCTCCTTCAATTCCTTCAGAGGGTTTTAGGGTTTTCTTATGTTTTGTTTTATCTTTTCTTTTGAGATGTATTCTTTTATCGTTATGAACTAAACCCTCAAATACCTGAGGGGGATGAAACCTAAGATGAATCTTGTTATCGTTTGCTGAACTATATAATAAATACTTGATTTGTTCTTAACTATGTGTTCTTAATTCTTATTTTGATATTTCTGGGATATTAATTCAAGTCTGATGTGCTTAGGTAGAGGAGGAATAGACCCTGCTTAAGAGTATATCTAGCATAGTTAAGCGGAGTTGCTCGCGCGCCTAGAGATAGGGTGACAAAAATCTGCCGGATTAGGGTCAAACCTAATATGGGAGTCCATAGATTGAGTTAATGCAATTCTAGGGGTTTTAATTAGAAAGAGATTTCAATTAATCAACCTAGGGTTAGACGTTAGTCGCCTCGAGAGAGGGATTAATATACATTAGGGAATCCTACGGATCAAGTCAAGTGAATAAATCATCTGGTTCAGAGTTAGATAACAAGTGAAGTTTAGGTGGATTCTTTCTCGGGTATCGTCTTAATCAATTGGTTTTTCCCAAAGTTATTTTCCCCAATTCATTCTCTTTGTCTTTGCATCTTTAGCTTAGTTGTTAGTTAATTTTAGATTAGATAACAAATTCCTTTAATTTTTAGGCTAGATAATAAAAAGAGAGTTAGTATTAGTACTTTTGGTTCCTTTGGGTTCGACAATCCGGTCTTGCCACAGCTATACTACTGTTCGATAGGTGCACTTGCCTCAAATCGTTGTCACAGTTAGTTCTAGGCTCGATCATTTTTTATATAAATTTTTAAGAATCTGATAGACACGATCACTCATCAATTTAAATCAATGTATATAATAACCATCACATAGATTAATTCTCTCATATTCATACCATATCATCCATAGCTAAAATACTCATTCATCCATTCATAGCTTTATCTATAAGCTCATCAACCACAAAGGTTCAATACATACCTTAGCTAACACATAGTTACTCAATCTTCGATATTACATGTCAGTCATCCTTTGATATTCTTTCAATTTAATCGCACACTCAGTGCCATATACATGTTCGAAGCATATTCTTCATCGCACACTTAGTGCCTATTCTTTCAACCGACTTATCTCGATATCGCACACACAGTGCCAAATCTATAAGCCGAAGCTTTCATAACGTCGCACACACAGTGCTATTCATTTCTGTTTCGATTTCAATTCCGCACACTTAGTGCCATCTAATTAAATCTTTCACATAGCACCTCAATTCTCATAATCATATACATATTCATTCCATAATACTAAAACATATCTTAATAACATGTATTATATCCGAACTTACCTCGGATGTCGAACTAACGAAACGGTCGATTAATCGAGCACCTTATCTTCGCCTCGATCTCGATCCGAACCTCTCCTCTCTTAGTCTATACATATTCAAATTCAATCCATTCAATTACCAAATCTTTCATTTTAGTCCGAACACATATATTTAGGCCATTTTACATAATAGCCCTCACATTTTCACATTTTGACACTTTAGTCCCTATTTCACAAAATCATCAAATTCACCTAATTTGTTTGTACTCATGCCTAGCTGAATTTTCACTATACTCATTCAAGCTCACACATTTCATTTATTTTACATTTTAGTCCTTCAAAATTCTATTTTCTCAATTTAGCCCTAATTAGCTAAATTCATCAAAAATTCAAGAACAAAACATATTCATTAAACACATATCTTTCATTTAACACCATCACTCATCACAAAGCTCCTCATTTCATCAATGGCACATTTCATAAACATCATCAATTTAAAAAATTACAACATGGGTTAGCTAGAGCACGAAGCAACGATTACAAAAACGTAGAAATTATAAAAAACTAAACATAACTCATACCTCAATCAAGATCAAAATGTGCCGAACCCTTGTGCTCTTTTCCCTTTTCTTTTCTTGCTAATATTCGGCCAAGTATGATAACTAAATGGCCATTTTCATGTTTTATTATAACATATTAAACATAATTATTACTTTACCAAACTAACCTTTTAATAAACATATAAGACAAATATACATTAAGGTTATTTAGTCATTTAACCACCCACTATCTTAAAAATGGACTAATAACAACATAAGGCCTCCACCTTAAAAGCCAACAACAATCAAGCACTTATAAATCAGCACACAACTTTTACACTTTATGTGATTAGATCCTTTTTCATAATTCAACATATAGTCAATAAAATTCCACACAGAATTTTCAGGCAAGGTATATAACATATAATCAATACCAAGGATAACATTAAAATATTATTTCGACCTCAGATTTGTGGTCTCAAAACCACTATTCCAACTAAGGTCTAAATTGGGCTGTTACAGAAACACTGTAGATAGTACCTTCTAAAACTATACTGAGTTAGCTAGAGACTAAAACCTCTGGAAACAATTCTAAACTTCTGACAATTTATGTATAAAACATTTGCTAATAAATACTAGAACTGATGCATAAAATTTTATAATGTAGATAAAACTCAAATTATATGATGAGCACTCGTGGAACTAGTAGACGTGGTATTCGAGGCCGTGGTAGAGGCCGTAGGGGGGCTCGAGCTGAGTCTTCCTCTGTAGGTAGTATGCCGCATTTAGATACGAGTAAGACACCAGTTTCACTTGCTACTGAAACTGGGTCTCAAAGTCGTTTGACTGGGGATGGCGCACTGTCCCAAGCCATTTTGAGGATTTTAGAGAGGGTCGCTGGACCCCATTTTGGAGCTGGAGGCCGATGGTCAGTAATTGAACGACTCTGGTCCAATGGTGCTGAGTTGTTTAGGGGTGTCACTAGAGTCACCCCTAATATGGTCGAGTATTGGTTGGAGGACATTGAAAGGATCATGAATGATCTAGACTGTATTCCTGAGCAAAAACTGAAGGATACAGTCTCTTTGCTTTGTGATGAGGCTTATCAGTGGTGGTTGACGATTGAGGAGGGTACTCAGCTTGATCGTCTGAATTGAGATTTCTTTAAGACCACCTTTCAGAGTAAGTACATGGGTCAAGCCATGTGGATGCTCGTAGGCTTGAGTTCACGAATCTCACGCAAAACGAGAGATTTGTGACCGAGTATGAGGCTGAGTTTCTAAGGTTGAGCCGCTACGCTCGAGGCATGGTGGCGTCTGAGTATGAAAGCTACGTCCGGTTTGAGGATGGATTAAGGGATAATCTAAGGGTGCTGATTGCTTCACAAAAGGAATAAGAGTTTGCGGTTCTGGTTGATAAGGCGAAGATCGCTGAGGATGTTAAACGCATGGAGCACCAGAATAGGGTCCGAGAGAGAGGCAAGAATAAGAGGGATTCAGAGCCGTCTAGTTCTGCTCAGAGGCCTAAGAAAAAGGCCAAACCTGATGGGCCGTTAGAGCTGGAGCCCCTGTTGCTCCTAGCGGGATTCAGCCGTGGGGAGATTGTGGTAGGTGCCATCTAGGCGAGTGTTAGAGGAGGATTGGGGCTTGTCTGAGGTGTGGGTTATTAGAGCATCGTATTAGAAAGTGTCTACAGTGGCTAGATCAGATGCAAGCTTCATGACTGTGTTCTACGTAGCCTCAAAAGGTAGTTCAGCAGTCACCTAGGGGCTGTGGACCGGCTAGGGGTGGAAATGGTGTGGACCGAGGGCAGAGAGCACCGGGCAGAGGTGCTTGTCAGACTGAGGCGATGCAGCCTGAGTTGGTTTATGCTGCTCGACGCTGAGAGGATAGAGATGCTCCAGATGTTATCACTGGTACGTTCTTTATATTTGATGTACCTTATATTGCTTTGATAAACATAGGTTCTAAACACTCCTATGTAGCTAGTATTGTATCTGAAACCCTCGGGATTTCTGTTGAGAGCACTACTAGTAAGGTTACTGTACTGAGTTTGTTGGTGTAGTATGTTCGGGTTAGTAAACTTTATAGGGACGTTCCATTAGAGGTGCAAGGGGCAGTATTTCTTGCAGATATGATGGAGCTTCCATTTGGGGAATTTGACTTGATCCTGGGTATAGATTGGTTGGTTAAGCATCGAGTTAGTTTGGATTGCATGACTAAGAGGGTCGTTCTGAGAACTGAGGATGATAATGAGGTGGTTGTGATTGGTGAGCGCCGAGATTATCTATCTAATGTGATTTCCGTGCTTATGGCTGAGGAATTGGTTCAGAAGGGATGTGAGGCGTATTTGGCTTACGTCAGTGATTTTATTTTTTAGGACTCTTCTGTTGGGGATATCAGAACAGTGAGGGACTTTCCGGATGCCTTTCCTAAGGAGTTACCGGGTTTACCTCCAAATCGAAAAGTTGAGTTTGGAATTGAGCTTTTACCGGGTATAGCTCTGGTGTCTATCGCTCTATACCGTATAGCACCGAAGGAGCTTACAGAGCTTAAGGCTCAACTACAAGAGCTTCTAGATCGTAGTTTCATTTATCCTAGTGTGTCTTCGTGGGGAGTACCAGTTCTTTTTATTAAGAAGAAGGATGAGACCATGAGGGAGTGCATCGATTATCGACAGTTGAACAAGTTGATTGTGAAAAATAAGTATACACTTCCAAGGATTAATGACTTGTTTGATTAGTTTTGAGGGGTTTCGGTGTTTTCAAAGATTGATCTTCGTTCTAGCTATCATTAGTTGAGGGTGAGGGATGTGGATGTTCATAAGACTGTATTTAGGACTTGTTATGGACATTACGAGTTCCTAGTGATTCTTTTTGGTCTGATGAATGCTTCAGCGGCATTCATATATTTGATGAATCGAGTGTTTCAGCCATATCTGGATCAGTTCATTGTGGTCTTTATCGATGATATTTTGGTATACTCTAAGACCGAGGATGAACATGATGAGCATCTTAGAGTAGTAGTTCAAATTCTACGTGAGAAACAGTTTTACGCTAAGTTGAGCAAGTGTGAGTTCTGGTTGCGTGAAGTGACTTTTCTAGGGCATGTGGTTTCTGCTGAGGGGATCTGTGTTGATTCGAGAAAGATAGAAGCTCTGCTTGATTGGAAAAAAAACCTAAGAGCGTGTCTGAAATTCGTAGATTTTTGGGTCTGGCAGGTTATTATCGGCGGTTTGTTGTGGGGTTCTCTCTGATCACAGCTCCGTTGACTAAGCTTCTGCACAATGGTGTTCCTTTTGTTTGGACTGATGCGCAGCTGTCCAGCTTTGAGAAGCTCAAGTCTGTTCTAACTCAGGCTCCTGTTCTGATACAACCTGAATCTGGTAAAGAGTTTGTGGTATATAGTGATGCGTCGTATGTTGGTTTGGGTTGTGTTCTGATGTAGAACGGTAAGGTTGTGGCTTATGCATCCCGTCTGCTTAAGACACATGAGGGAAATTATCCGACGCATGATTTTGAGTTGGCTGCGGTGGTTTTTACGTTGAAAATCTAGATGCACTATCTGTATGGTGAGAGGTGTATCATCTATATCGATCACAAGAGTCTCAAGTACCTCCTTACTCAGAAGGAGTTGAATCTCAGGTAGCGCCGATGGATTGAATTGCTCAAGGATTATGACTACACGATAGAGTATCATCCTGGTAAGGCCAATGTGGTGGCCGATGCTCTAAGTCGTAAAATGATGAGTGATTTGAGGGCGATGTTTGCTTGCCTTAGTCTGCTTGATGATGGGAGCCTGTTAGCCGAGTTGCAAGTTAAGCTGACTTGGATTGATCAGATTCGAGATAAGCAGTTGGGGGATGAGTCTCTGGGTTTGCGGTTCCGTCAGGTTGAGAGTGGCAGCACTTCAGATTTTGGGTTGAATAATGATGGGGTACTATGTTTTCGAGGATAGATCTGTGTGCCGAATGATTCTGATTTGAGGCAGTCAATTCTGAGAGAGGCGCATAGTAGCCATTATGCTATGCATCTCAGTGGTAATAAGATGTATCGCGATCTTCGTGAGTTGTACTTGATAAACCGCAATTATAACATATTTTAATCCCACATTTAGCTTACTTTTTGATGATTTATTCCTTGATTTATATAAAAATGTGCTTGTAATCCTTTCTTTTCATGTCTTATACCCAGGAAAGCACCCGAGGATGAAAAGAACACAAAACGGGCCCAAAACGGAGTAAATAGACCTTAACACGATAATGACACGGCCTGGCCCAGAGTCCACACGGCCGTGCCTCGACGATCACCTAGTGCATGGCCTCAATCCCGCCTCACACAGCCATGCCTCAAAGTTATAAATCCGAACACGGTCTGAAGTCGATCCATACAGGCGTGTGCCATGGCCGTGCCTCTGTCACTGGAAAGAGCAATTTCAGTCGGAAAAGGATACTTAGTGAGAAAGAATCGCATTCCAAGAGCCTATATATATCCCTTAAGTGCTACCTTTGAGAAGGCGTCAAAGCTAGGCCAATGAGCCAAGCCGAGAAGGTCAGATTTAGGGAATAACGCGAGGATAGCCAGTTGATCCATCCCAAGAAGCTGGAGTTATACTCAAGACGGCGGAATTCTCCTTCAATTCCTTCAGGGGGTTTTAGGGATTTCTTATTTTTTGTTTTATCTTTTCTCTTGAGATGTTTTCTTTATTCATTATGAACTAAACCCCTCAGATACCTGAAAAGGATGAAACCTAGATGAATCTTGTTATATGATTTCTGAATTATATGATAATTACTTAGTTTGTTATTAATTATGTTGCTTAATTCAAATCTGATGTGCTTAGGTGGAGGAGGAATAGACCTTGCCTAAGAGTAGATCTAGCATAATTAAGCGGAGTTGATCAAACGCCTAGAGATACGGTTACGAGATTTTGCCGGATTAGGGTGAAACCTAATATGGGAGTCTATTGATCAATTTACTGCTATTCTAGGGGGTTATTATAAGCGAACGAGAGTTCTACTAATTAACCTAGGGTTAGATGTTATTCGCCTCGAGAGAGGGTTTAATATAGGTTAGGGAGTCCTACGGATCAGGCTAAGTAAAGAAATCATATGGTTTAGGGTTAAATAACAAGTGATGTCTAGGTGGATTCTTCCTGAGGGTATTGTCGTGATCAATTGAGTTTTTTTCTTCAAGTTATTTTCCAAATCGTTCTTTTTGTCTTTGTGTCCTTAGCTTAGTCGTCGTCAATTTAGTCTAAAGCAACTTCACTTAAATTTTAAGGCTAAATAATAAAAAGAAAGTTAGTATTAGTACTTTTAGTTCCTTTGGGTTCGATAATCCAGTCTTTCCTAAGCTATACTACTATTCGATAGGTACACTTGCCTTTAATCATTGTCAGAGTTAGTCTCCAGGTTCGATCATTCTTTTTTAAATTTTAAAGCTCTGATTTCAGCGATCAATACTAGTGGCTGGGTTTGAAGCGTGAGGTTACGAATTTTGTTGCTCGTTGTCTGACGTGCCAAGAAGTTAAGGCTGAGCACCAGTTGCCTTCGGGTTTGCTCCAACCCGTTAAGATTCCCTTATGGAAATGGG
This sequence comes from Gossypium australe, assembly GCA_005393395.2. Lineage (NCBI taxonomy): Eukaryota > Viridiplantae > Streptophyta > Magnoliopsida > Malvales > Malvaceae > Gossypium > Gossypium australe. The sequence continues at coordinate 94,999,124 of CM016615.1, forward strand.
AACGAGTAACGATGGACTTCGTTAGTGGGTTGCCCTTGACACCCACTAAGAAGGATTCTGTCTGGGTCATCGTGGACCGATTGACCAGGTTTGCTCACTTCATTTCAGTTCGGACGGACTTTTCTCTGCAGAAGTTAGCAAAGCTTTATATCTCTGAGATTGTAAGATTGCATGGGGTTCCTGTTTTGATTATTTCTGATAAAGATCATCGCTTTACTTCTCGGTTCTGAAAGAAATTGCACAAAGCTCTGGGTTTGAGATTGGACTTTAGTACTGTATTTCATCCTCAGACCGATGGTCAATCTGAGAGGGTGATTCAGATACTAGAGGATATGCTTCGGAGTTGCGTCATTGATTTTCAAGGTAGTTGAGAGTATTATCTGACGCTAGCTGTGTTCGCCTACAATAACATTTTCCAGTCTAACATCCAGATGGCACCTTACGAGGCTTTGTATGGTCGTAAGTGTCATACCCTGCTATGTCAGACTGAGTTGGGTGAACGTTAGATTTTGGGTCCTGAGTTGGTTTTTTAGACTGAGGATAAGGTTAGACTGATTCGGGATCGTCTGAAAGTAGCTTCTGATAGACAGAAATCTTATGCGGATCTGAAGAGGCGAGATATTGAGTACTCTGTGGGTGATTTCGTGTTTCTAAAGGTTTCATCGTGGAAGAAGGTTCTGAGATTTAGCTGTAAGGGCAAGTTGAGACCTTTGTTCATTAGGCCATATCTGATTTTGAAGTGTGTGGGACATGTTGCTTATCCGTTGGAGCTACCTCTTGAGCCAGACCATATTCTCGATGTCTTTCACGTTTCAATATTGAGGTGGTATCGGTCTGATCCATCTCACGTTGTCTCTGTTGAGGAGATCGAGGTTAGACCGGATTTGACTTTTGAGGAGGAGCCGATTTAGATTCTAGATTAAGATGTTAAAGTTCTGAGAAGGAAGTCCATTCCTTTAGTGAAGGTTCTGTGGTGGAATCATGGCACTGAGGAAGTCATGTCGGAACCTGAAGACTCGATGCGACATCAGTTTCCTCAATTGTTCTGATCAAGTAAATTTCGAGGTCGAAATTTCTTTTAGGGGGTAGAGTTGTAACGCCCTGAATAATTTATCTCTGTTTTTGTAATTATTTGACATAACTGTGTATCTACTTTAGTGGTAAAGTGTTCTGGGTATGTGTGAGAGGTCTTGGGTTCAAGCCTAATCTTTGCTAATTTTGTCATTTTTCTAACCCAAGCCTTACCCTTGTTGAGTGGGCTTGTATAAATTTTTTTGTAAAACCATATCAGAATGAGTCTGCTAGTTCGAGTGGTAAGGGAGTCAGTGTGTGGGAGGTTCCCTGTTCGAATCCCTACGTGAGCGAGGATGTTTGTTTATTTTTGCTCGGTTGACTATTAGTGTTTCGATAAAGCTAAAATTTTGAAGTGGATGAGATTGAGGTGTTATTGGGAAGTTGGGATTATCAAGTTGGTCTTAATTTATTTTCTTTTATTTTCCCAAAATTTCCCTAATTAGCCTATTTTTCTTTGTTGCTCTCCCCCTCTGCGTTTTTTTCTTCCCTTCGTCTACCTCTCCATTCTTTGAACTGTATTTCTAATTAAACGGTGGGTTTTGATTGACTAATTGACGTTGTGGTGTATTTCTGGCTCCTTTCTGTCCAATTCCTTTTGCGATTTAATTTGGTGAGTTTCGGTAGGGTAGTTTTGTTTTCGCTTGTTAATTCTTTATTGAAGGGTGTCGTTAATGCCGTTTAGGGGAAGATTTAGGGGCTCGAAATTGCTTGTCAGGGACTCACTTTCATGGGAATTACAGTTGTTCGATCGAAGGTAAGGGTTGGTTGCTCAATGGATGGTTAGCTCGATTTGGGTTCGGATTTAGTTTGGTTTTAAACGACTCAATGCTTTGTTGGTCAATCTTAGGTGCTATGAGGTTCGGGAGTGTTCCCACATTGAAATCATATAAGGTGTTTTCCCAAAACGCGAAAAATTGAGTTTCAGCGAAAGCCGAAAAATTGCACTGTCGACGCCACACGGGCGTGTGGTCGCCCGTGTGGATGGCCGTGCGTGAGACACGGCCGTGTGATCGACAAAAGCTTGGCGTGCGCAGGACACGGCCGTGTGGTGGCATAAGTGCTGCCGTGTGGGCCACACGGGCTAGGCTGTGTAGGGCGTGTGGACCACACCGGCGTGTGGACCACACCGGCGTGTGGACCACACCGGCGTGTGGACCACACCGGCGTGTGGACCACACCGGCGTGTGGATTTTGGATCAGTCAGTGTGGGCCACATGGGAAACCACATGGGCATGTGGGCCCATTTTTCTGAAACTTTCCCTAGGATCGCATGGGTCTTTCTGATCGACTATGGGCCTACTGTAGAGTCGGTAAGAGCTAATTAAACTCTGATTTGTATGCTATGATATACTGATAGACTGATTTGAGTAGGATACTAAATGTATGCCTGACTATACTTATGTATGTGTATCCGTTATTTGTATAAAGCATGTTGAGCATGTTTAATTTGTTATATCTGTATCTGAATCTCTGTATCTGTTATTGGGGTGGAATCTGTATATGAGGAAGAAGTATTTTATTCGGAGTTAATCACCTTTATACTATATGTGTCTTAATGGCACAACGTGGTGTGTAGGGATGGGTGGGTGTTTTTAACCCCACATGGTGTGATGGGATGGTCAGAGTTGGTGTGTAGAGGATAAGGGTATGATTCTGCATATCTGAAACTAAATCTATTATCTGAATCTGAATCTGAATTTGATTCTGTATCTGTATCTGACTGTGCATATAATTTTGTATGTTTGCATACTTAATTCTGTTGGGTTACACACTGAGTTTTCGTAAACTCACATCTGTTATTTGTTTTGTCAGGTAATCCACAGACTTAGGGGATCGGTGCGACAGAGACTCAGCGGTGACCACTTGTCCATAAACTGTTAAACGTTATTAATTTTATGGCTTTATTATGATTTTGGTTTTCTTTTGGAGAGTTTGTTATTTTGGGGACTCTTTGGACTTTATGGTTTTTAACTGTTGGTTTTTTGTTTATTGATGATATGCATGATTTGTTAAGATGTATGAATTCGACTGTTTTACACGAAAAGAGATTTTTCTAAAAATAACAAATCGGGTTTTTAAAATGTAATGAATTTGTTAAACCTCCGCTGTAATAAGTGCTTTGACAAAACTAATTAATTGAATGGATTATTAATTCGACACCGTTTTCAAAACCCATTTTTTGTGACATCACCAGATTCGGCCATAACGTCTAGGTCGGATTTGGGGTGTTCCAAAAGTTATAATAAAAAATATATTATTTAAAATATTAAAAAAATTATAAAGTTATGACCAAAAAATTATTATAAAAAATAATGGCTTAATATGAAAATTTGCCATTATAATTTAAGTTAAAATTAAAAATTACCATTATACTCCTCCACTACGATTGACATTTTCCATTTTCCTTATTAACTAGAGAAAAAATTATTTTTTTAAAAAGATATTTCTCATATTAACAGCATCACCTTAGTATAGCATAAAAAACGAGGTTGGATAATACTATCATATTGCATATTTCATAACTTCAACATAGGTGGAATTGAATTATCCATACTTCGAAGAGTACATGGAAGTAGGAGATCTCGATAATCTTAATGATGCAAATTCAAATGTTGATAAGAAGTATATGTGAAATAGAAAAAAGGGAATAACCTAATATGCACTAGAACAATTAGATAAAATTGCATATGATGTATCATCAACTATTTTTTAGACTAACATAATACATATGATGATTTGGTTTTAATTTTTGTCACTTGTTTAGAAAATATTTTTATCATACTAATTATTTTTTATAGTAACTAATATTTATTAAAAACATTAATTATGTAACTATGTAATTACAACTTATACTACCAAACATGACATATGGAATTACAATGTAATTACACTCTGTCAGCTAATCACATCCAGTAATTTATAATTCTTTGTAATTTCAAGAGAGTGTAATTACTACATTAGTAATTACACTTTCATTTAATTACTCTGTGCTATCCAAACAGACCCTAAAAGGAAAAATGTAATAAATTTAGTGGGATGGAGGAGTACAAAATTTGAAAACTAACCATGGAACTCTTATCTATTAGAAAAAGTGCAAATTGACCCTTTTGTTAAAAATTCCATTCATATGTGCTATTAAGTGATGATTTGGCTTATTCAACTTTTTTTATACAAGTGACCTGGAAATAAATGATGAGTAGGATTAGTTAAAAGTACAATGGAGGCCTTTGTATTAGGAGTCAGGTTGCATTTTAACCCCCTCTACTCAAAAAATAGGAAAATTAACAATTGTACGTTAAATCAAATAGCAATCTGGTTTTTTTTTTTGTTAAAAATTCCATCCATTTGTATTATTAAATGCTGATATGGGTAGCAGAGGAACCATACAGTAGCATATGGTGTGCCACATGTACCTCATATTAACGTGATAATATTTTAAAAATTAAAAATTCTAAAAAATAAAACAATATATAGTTACTAATGATGAACTTGGACAAATGATTGTCTTAATTCATTTTAGCTTGGGCATGTTTTTTCAAAAGTTATAAAAGCATAGGGAGTTATATAAAAATATTAAGAATTATAAATAGTTTCAAAATTACTACAAATTAATAAAGATTATTACAAGCAACTTCCAAAATCATCCTAGACAAATGGTTGTCTAAGCTCAAATGAACTTGAAGAATCATTTGTCTAAGTTCATTCTAGAGTAGTTTCTTAAACAATTATTAAATAATTATAGAAAATTATTTAAAAATTATTAAGAGTTATAAGAAATTAAAAATAATGATTAAAAGTTTTAAAAATTACAAAAAATATATATACACACATATAACATGCTTGAAGAATTCAAATATACCTATATACACATACGAATCTTATTAATCAAGTTAATATTTTTAGTTAATTAAGTTAAGAAGTCCTATTTTATTAATTTCTTATAATTATTTAAGAAACGACTCTAAAATGAACTTAGACAAATGGTTATATGGCTCATTTGAACTTGGACAACCATGTGTCCAAGTTCATTTTAGACATTGTTTTTAATAATTTTTAAATGATTTCAAAAACTTTTGTAATTTCTCATAAAATTTTAATATTTTTTATAATTATTTTAAAAACCACGTCCAGGATAAACCATATGGGCATGTTTTTTTTTTTTTTTTTTAAATAATGATTAGAAATTAGTTATTTTTTAGATTTTTTTAAGTTTTAAATATTTGTTGATGTGACAAAATGTATCATATCAAAATGAGGTATACATGGTACATTAAGTGTCGCTATTTAGTTGTTTCGTCAGTCACATCATCACTTAAAAGTAGAAATTGATGGAACTTTTAATAAAATTGCTAGTTGCTTTTTGATCTAACATATAATGATTAATTTACCCATTTTTCAGTAGAGGGGCAAATAAATGCAATCCAACTCTTACTTTAGGGCCCTCCACGGAACTTTTATCTAATCTTACTCATCCTTTAATTCCATGCCACTTACATATATATTTTTTTTGAAAAGTCCAAAATCATCTCTTAACAACACATAAGGGTGGAGTTTTTAACAGAACGGTCAATTTACACTTTTTTTTTTCTAATGTACAGGAGTTAATTTGCCCATTTTTAGTAGATGGGGCAAAAATGTTATCCACCTCTTAGTACATAAGCCCTCATGGTACTTTTATAGTGCAAAATTTAAAAGACATAAAAAATATTTGTTATGTTATTTGATATAAAACGTATTTAATCATACTAGGTCTCATGTCACGTACGTTACATATTTATTTTTTAAAATAATATATTTTCATAAATTTTAAAGTATATATTTCTTGATTAAATAAGAATTGGTCTATTTTATAATAAAAGTCCATTAATTTTAAAAAATAATTGAGAGAATAAAATACCATTTTAAAAGTAATGAGAATAAATAAGTGAGAAAACATCAATAGAAAAATATTAAATAATTAGATAAAATAACTTGTCTTTCGAACATGAATAGAAAATTCACATACAAAAAACTATTACTTTAATACTTTATTGCCTTTAACATATTATTTCATAACATAATGGTAAACAACAATTAACAAATATGTAAATATTATTAAAATCAAATAATAGTAAGACTATTAAAAATAAAATAATAACTAGCCATCTCAAATAATAATAAAAATTATACCTTTTTCGGTGATGAAAACAAAACTATTAAATAGTACTAAAATATAATTTTTTCAATAATTCTTTTAGATGTTATTTTGAATGAAAATGTCTTACCAATGCATATATTTATAGTGTTAAATATTAGTTTTAATTGGTATATAACCGTAAAACTAATTAAGTGAGAATTAATCTAAAATAATAAGTGTACTTTAATATGAATCCAAAGTCTAATTAAATGATAATAACTATTATATTGATTATTTCAAAAAATCTATTACATTATCAATAAATAAATAAATTTAGACATTATATATTAGATTACCAATATATTGATATTACCTTTTTATATATTTAATGTTAATATCACATATTCATTTTTTATTAATTACAAAAAATAATTTTAACATTATTAATTGTTAACATATCTATATATAAATATATATAATTAACTAAAAAAACTTGGATTTTTTCTATTTTTAATTTATCCAATTATATTTAATGATTTTATAGATTTTTAATTTCATTAATTAATAATATATTATGTTATTTTTTTAAGTGGATATTTTAAAAGATATGACGAAATTAATTAATTTCACATTAATATATTATCATATTAATTAATATTATTTTTATCATTATTAATATAATAATATTAATAAATTATTACTCTAATGTTAATTTAGTAATATAATTTGTATTAAGTGAAATTTTTTTACAAATGCATACTTTATATATTATAATATTCTAAAAGAAACGTATTTAATCATAATTACAAGTATGCTTTTTTTTTTTGGTGAAAGAAAAAATATTACAAAGAACTACTTAGATATATACCCAAGCCTCCTTGGAGGCGTTTTAAAAAATTGAAGGCCACTGTTATAACCAACTGTCATTTTCGCTAGCCTATCAGCATCTTTGTTGAGTTCTTTAGAAACATGATGAATCGACCTGTAATATCTGGGATTTAGGGGTTGTGCATAAATGTATGTGGAAGCATGCTTATGTGTTGTTTGAATGTGTTTTGAGAGTTCCGGGAACTTTAGAATGTAGGAGAATACCTTAGGAAAATATTGGATTTTAAGTCTTAAAGGGAAGTTAAGCATGTTAGGCCTTAAGGAAAATTGTAGGGGAATTTGGACACAAGAATTCAGTTGGCAAAGTGGCAAGGAGGCGCCACTTAAAGCCTTAGGAAGTGACGCCATAAGCAGTGCAAGAAGGGCTTAGGTTCGAGCAGCACAAGCAACATTTTGGGGCTTTTATTTTTCGGCAAAAAGGAGTAGTAGTGGACGGCACAGGGACTTTAAGTAGATGGGGATTAGACTTGGTCAAATCCACTTGAAAATTCAGCTAAGGGCAAAGGATAATGGTTGACCCTTTTAAATTATTTTGAATGGGTAAAAAAGAGAGAAAATAGGAAAAAAAGAAGGAAGTTGATAGAGGGAAGAGAGTTGGCCGGCCTAGGGACTTTCTTGATGTTATTTTCTGTTCTCTCTTCTTCCTTTAGTAGTGTGCCGAAATTTCTTAAGTCAAACACCACCATTGCCGAACCTCTCTCCATCTCTTTTCTTCCATTTGTTAAGGCCGAATATCTCTTTTCTTCTCTTCTTCTTTCCATAATTCTCCAAAAGCCAAAAGTAAGTCTTTCCTAGCCATAACCGATTGTTCACTTCTTGCCTAATCTGAATTACTTATTTTGTGGCCATAGCCGAATGCTCCTCTACCCTCTTGGAGCCGATTTGATCTTTTAATTAGGAGCCGAATCTCTCTGTTCCAAGCAAGGACATTCGATTGAGTTGGTAAGGGATTCTTGGCATTTAATTTTCCTATCTCTTTCTTTTGATTTAGCCGAAATTAGGAATCTAATCCCTTTCCCTCTCTTTGGCTGAAACTTTGAAGGTGAGTTTCGGGATTTGTTTGTAGCCGCCTATAAGGGAGATCATCCGGGATTTGATTAGTTAAGGTAAGAGAAGTGTGATACTAGGCCGAAGGCCATTTGCTTTGGTTCAATTAAATGTTAGAATTAAATCTAACATAAAGTTTTTAGGGATTTCCACATCTCCTTAGACAAGTGACGATTTCGGGATTTAGATCCGCAAGGTAAGAGAGTACTAATATTCGGCCAAGGCCATATTAAGTGTTAGTGACTAGCCGATTCTGACTATGGTTTTAGGGGAGGAGTACAACCTGTTTCGGTAGATTTTCGGGATTCAGTAATCGTGTTAGTACCAGGTGTGTAGCCCGACACTAATTCTTGTTAGATTTATGGTTTTGATTTAATACATGTGTTAATGGAAATATGAAAAATGTGGCTAAGGGTACCATTCCATGGTACAGAGTATTCAGGTACGTTAACCTTTAATACTATGTTAATAATGTTATGAACATTGAATATGACACATATGTGGATTCGTTATAAATATGGAATAAGGTATATTGCATGATTTCTGCATGTTTGGTATGACGCATGGGCATATGGGTGATAATGAAAAGGGGAAGTGATCTGGTGGTTTCTACCACATTATCTGGTGACTCCTGTCACATAATCTGAATCTGGTGACTAATGTCACATATTGTTATCTGGTGACTCTGTCACATTATCTGGTGGCTATGCCACGATTATAAGGGCGATGTGCAGTTGACTGCAGCGACTGCCTTCGATGGTGTGTAGCGGATGGAGGGTTGATTTAGTAATCCCCACGGTGTGATTGGCAGGTACGGGTGATGTGTAGAGGATGGTTATTTAGGTTTGGGTTTGGGATTGCATCATTGCCTATATTTGTTATATATATGATTTGATATGCCTAAATCGTTTGGGGGTTTGTGTTGGTTGTTACACATTGAGTCTGTTGACTCACCCCTTTGTGGGATATCTTTTCAGGTGATACTTGGTGACATGGACCGAGTCAGCAAGGACTATGTGGTGGCCATGCTGAATGTTTTTTTCGGGATTTCAAACGGTTTAATAAGGCCACTACTTAGACGTTTAAACTTTTATGCTTTAAGTCTAAACTTTCATTCAATAAACGGTATATGAATTAACCAAACGTTTTCACAAAACTCTAAATATTTTATCACCTAATTAACTACGGTTTACAACTTATTAACCAGTTCTAAAAACCGGCAACCCCACTTATTTTACAAAATGTAAAACAAACGCTTTCTTAAAAGAAATACAAACTCGAGCCACATCTCACTAGCTTAACACGCCAAGATTTTAAAATTTGATTTAAAAGCCGACATGTTTTATCAAACACAAATCCACTGCAAAATCATCACAGTTTTCCAAAACGCAAACGAGATTTAGTTAAAGTTTTTCCTAAGGAACATGCCAAATTCGGTCGGGACTTGTGGGCCGGGTTTGGGGTTTTTCAATTTGGTATCAGAGCCCAGTTTTAAACTCTCGGCCTTGGGTTTAAAGCCCACAACATTTTCAAAATTGAGCTCAAATAAGTTTTTGTGGAAATTTTTGGAATTAAGCAAGTTTTCTGGCATGGCACCTAAGTCTCCGACCCGAAGTCCACCAGGTAAGTACCCCTAACTGTTGTATGATTTGTATTATTGTATGATTTGTATGGGGGTATTACGGGATCGTAGATTAGTACATTAGGAGTTAATGAACCCTAGGATTAGCTTACTCCAACCCAGAATTACATAAAAATTAAGGCCTAATTAAACAAACCTGTGAGTGAGTCGCCGAGTTAGGGTGTGGCAACCATTGTGCGCATGTCTAGGATTGGATTCAGGGAGAGCTTGGTATTTAAGCGGTCCTAGTGACTCACTTCCTCTTCGCTCGAATCCTACCTGGTGCGTAGTGACGGTTCACCCTAACCAAGAGGACTTATTCATGGGCTAAATTCAATAATTAAAACCCGAAAGGGACTAGCTACACTATTTTATAAAAACCTTAGTTTTTAAAATCACCAAATCACCCCTTTGATTTGTAAAAACTATTTTGAAAAAAAAAATTCCGAAATATTCCCGGTTTACAAAATTACTAAACTACCCTTAGTTTATAAAAATTGCCATACTACCCTCGATTTTTACCAAGATATCCTTACTTTACAAAAATACCAAAAATCCCTATTTTGCAAAATATCAGGATACCCCTATTTGGAAAAATTTACCAAAATACCCCTATAGGACAAATTACGGAAATACCCCTGGGTTTGGAATGGACGAAAAGGTTCGAGTGGGGAATATGTGTGGTTGGTACTATTGAATGAATGTGTTTCTCTGAATTAGGGTAGAAGACTTGAAACGAAAACTCTGAAATGATCGAAAGAACTACTACTAAACTTCTTTACATAAAACTTATTCGTGGGTAATCAGTGGAACAAGAACTAATGCATAAAACTTTTTAACCAGATTAGATCGCGATCGTAGATATGAGTTCTAGGGGACGTGGTCGTAATGTACGAGGGCGTGGTAGAGGCAGAATGACCGTATCGGAACCCGTGAGGTCTGGTCAAGGGTCTGAGAATGAGGTACCACCACCCCCACCACCAGCTGCTGAGGTTGAACATCAGGATCAGACGGGGGATGATGCAGTATCGCAGGCGATGCTGCGGGTTCTTGAGAGGGTGGCTGGAGCAGGTGGAGGTATGGGAGCTCGGAAATCTGTACCCGAGCGACTCCAAGCCAATGGAGCTGAGGTATTCCGTGGTGTATCCGGTGTGGTGCCCAATACTGCTGAGTATTGGTTGGAGGCGACGGAGCGAATTATGGACGAGCTGGATCTGACTGCTGAGGAGAAACTGAAAGGAGTGGTGTCGCTACTTCGCGATGAGTCATATCAATGGTGGCTCACAGTTCAGGATAGTGCTATAGCTGAGGATCTCACTTGGGAGTATTTCAAGGCGGTGTATCAGAAGAAGTATGTTGGGACTAGCTATATTGATGCGCAGAGGAAGGCATTTCTGAAGCTGGTTCAGGAAAGTAAGTCCGTAGCGGAGTACAAGGCGGAATTCTTGAGGTTGAGCCGGTATGCTCGAGGAATCGTGGCTACGGAGCATGAGCCATGTGTCCGGTTTGAGGACGGACTGAGGGATGACCTGATATTGTTGATAGCTCCACAGCAGGAACGGGAGTTTGCAGTGTTGGTAGAGAAGGCTAAGGTAGCCGAAGGAGTTAAGGAATCTGTGAGACAGAATACGGATAGGAATAGGCAAAAGAGAGGTTTTGGATCATCAGGGTCATCCGAGAATGTTCAGAAGAGACATAGAGTGGATGGGCCGCGAGGTCAGCAGGTTGTTACGGGAGGATAGTACCGTACTTGTGCTCAGTGTGGAAAAATGCACCTAGGAGAGTGTTGGAAGAAGACAGGGGGATGTTTTAAGTGTGGGTCCAAGGATCATATGATTAGGGACTGTCCTATGAAAACAGACGGGAGTCGACCAACAAGTCAGGGTTTTAATCAGGCTGGAAGGGGTGGACAGCAGCCACCGCGGGGTCGTGGTCCGATTGGCAGAGGTAATGGTTCTGGAAGAGGACGAGGAATGCCTGGCAGAGGTGTGGGTAATACAGAGGCAAGACAGCCTGGTCTGGTGTATGCAGTTCATCGGCGGGAGGATGGTGACGCACTGGATGTCATAACCGGTATGTTCCTTATAGCTGATAAGCCTTACTTTGCTTTAATTGATGTTGGCTCGACCCACTCATATGTTGCATGTAGAGTAGTTGAAACGCTAGGTGTAACATCTGAACTGTCTACTAGGGAGATGACTGTAGTGAGCCCGTTAGGTCAAACGGTAGTGGTGAATAGGATATTTCGGAGTGTACCTTTAGAGATTCAGGGAGTGGTATTCCCTGCTGATTTGATGGAACTACCTTTCGGAGAATTTGATCTCATTCTTGGCATGGATTGGCTAGTGGAACATCGGGCGAAATTGGATTGCGCAGCTAAGCGAATGGAGTTAAGGACCCCAGAGGATGAGGAAATAATTATGATAGGAGAAAGGAGAAACTATTTGTCTAAAGTAGTCTCCGCGTTAAAGGCTGATAAGATGGTTCGGAAAGGGTGCAAAGCATTTTTGGCCTTCGTTAGTGCGTTGGATGCGAAAGAGGAAGGAGTTAGTGGAGTTAGAACAGTAAGGGAATTCGTGGATGTTTTTCTAGAGGAGCTACCTGCGATACCCCCGGACAGGGAGGTGGAGTTCGGAATTGACTTACTGCCGGGTACAGCTCCTGTGTCAATTGCTCCGTATAGAATGGCACCAAAGGAACTGGTTGAGCTCAAGGCTCAGATCCAAGAGTTACTTGATCGTGGATTTATCCGACCCAGTGTGTCTCCATGGGGAGCACCGGTCCTGTTCGTGAAGAAGAAGGGCGGGATTATGCGCATGTGCATAGATTATCGGCAGTTGAATAAGCTGACCATCAAGAGCAAGTACCCGTTGGATAGACGACTTGTTCAACCAGCTTAAGGGGGCTGTGGTATTTTCAAAGATAGATTTACGGTCTAGATATCATCAGCTCAAGGTGAAGGAAGTGGATATCCATAAGACAGCTTTTCAGACAAGATACAGGCATTATGAGTTCTTAGTAATGCCGTTCGGATTGACAAACGCCCCAGCTGCGTTCATGGATATGATGAACCGGGTTTTTCAACCTTACCTGGATCGGGTCATCATTGTGTTCATCGACGACATCCTAGTGTACTCCAAGTCTGAGGAAGAGCATGATGAGCATCTCTGGATAGTGTTGCAAGTGTTAAGGGAGAAGAAGCTATATGCCAAATTCAGCAAGTGTGAATTTTGGCTAAGGGAGGTAGCATTTTTAGGGCATGTGGTGTCTGCAGAAGGGATAAGGGTGGATCCTCGGAAGATTAAGGCAGTATTAGATTGGAAACCACCTAAGTCTGTGGCTGAGGTTCGCAGTTTCTTGGGGTTAGCAGGCTATTATAGAAAGTTCGTAGAAGGGTTTTCGTCGATAGCTGCACCTTTGACGAAATTGCTAAGGAAGGAGGTACCTTTTGTATGGACAGATAAGCAGCAGGAGAGTTTCGAGAGGCTTAAGAAAGTTTTGACAGAAGCTCCGGTTCTAATTCAGCCTGAGGCAGGGAAGGATTTCGTGGTGTATTGTGATGCTTCTCACACAGGATTGGGATGTGTGCTAATGCAAGACAGGAAGGTAGTCGCTTATGCGTCCCGACAATTAAGGCCACATGAGGTTAATTACCCGACGCATGACTTAGAGTTGGCAGCGGTGGTCTTCGCTCTTAAGGTATGGAGGCATTATCTATATGGAGAAAAGTCAGTGATCTACACAGACCACAAGAGTCTTAAGTATCTGCTGACTCAGAAGGAGCTGAATTTGAGACAACGAAGGTGGGTAGAATTACTGAAAGACTACGATTGTTCTATAGAGTATCACCCGTGCAAGGCGAATGTAGTGGCGGATGCCCTAAGTCGGAAGGTTGTGTCAGATCTGAGGGTGATGTTTGCACATCTTAGCTTGTATGACGATGGAAGTTTATTAGCAGAGTTGCAAGTCAAGCCGACATGGTTGAATGAGGTGAAAGAAAGGCAGTTGGTAGACGATGATTTAAGTGCTAAGTTGCGGCAAGTGCAGAATAGGGAGTTAGAGGAGTATGGTGTTGACAGCGATAGAGTATTGTGTTTCAAGGGTAAAGTCTGTATGCCTAAGGATAAGGAGTTAAGGCAGAGAATTCTTCAGGAATCGCATAGTAGCCCTTATGCTATGCATCCTGGAGGTAGTATGTTGTACAGAGATCTACGGGAACAATTTTGGTGGCCTGGTCTTAAGCGGGAAGTTACAGAATTTGTAGGAAAGTGCTTAACGTGTCAGCAGGTCAAGGTTGAACACCAAGTTCCGTCAGGATTGCTTCAGCCGATAAAGATTCCGCAGTGGAAATGGGAGAGAATCACCATGGACTTCGTTAATGGGTTTCCCCTTACGCCTACTAAGAAGGACTCGGTATGGGTGATAGTGGATCGATTGACAAAGTCCGCGTATTTCATACCAGTACGGGTTGACTATTCTTTGCAGAAGTTGGCAAAGTTGTATGTGGCAGAGATTGTGAGGTTGCATGGAGTACCGGTGTCGATTATTTCGGATAGGGATCCGAGGTTTACGTCTCGGTTTTGGAAAGCATTGCATCAGGCTTTAGGCACCAGATTAGACTTCAGTACGGCTTTTCATCCACAGTCAGACGGTCATTCTGAGCGAGTAATCCAAGTGTTAGAGGATATGTTGAGGGGTTGTGTGATAGATTTTAGAGGAAGTTGGGAAGAATATTTGCCTTTAGCAGAATTTGCATATAATAACAGCTATCAAGCCAGTATTCGGATGGCACCGTATGAAGCGCTGTATGGACGGAAGTGTCGCACTCCTACGTGTTGGACGGAATTGGGGGAACGTCGAGTTTTGGGTCCAGAGATTGTGGCTGAATCCGAAGAAAAGGTTAAGGTAATTCAGGCACGGTTGAAGGAAGCATCTGATAGGCAAAAGTCGTATGCGGATCTCAAGCGGAAGGAAATAGAGTTTGCTGTGGGAGATCAGGTGTTTCTTAAAGTTTCGCCATGGAAGAAGGTGATGAGATTTGGTCGCAAAGGGAAGTTAAGTCCCAGGTTTATAGGACCTTATCGGGTATTGAAGCGAGTTGGACTAGTGGCATACCAGTTAGAGTTACCTCAGGAGTTGAAGGAGATGCACGATGTATTCCATGTTTCTATGCTACGTCGATACCGATCGGATCTATCTCATGTAGTGCCGGTTGAAGAGGTGGAACTAAGGCTAGATTTGTCCTACGATGAGGAGCGAATTCAGATTTTGGAACGAGATGTGAAGGTATTATGGAGGAAATCAGTTCCTCTAGTCAAAGTATTATGGCGTAATCATGGATCGGAAGAAGCTTCATGGGAGCCGGAAGAAGCAATGCGACAGCAATACCCTCACTTGTTTTAGCCAGGAAATTTCGAGGTCAAAATTATTTTAAGGGGGGTAGAACTGTAATATTCGGGATTTAGGGGTTGTGCATAAATGTACGTGGAAGCATGCTTATGTGTTGTTTGAATGTGTTTTGAGAGTTCCGAGAACTTTAGAATGTAGGAGAATACCTTAGGAAAATATTGGATATTAAGTCTTAAAGGGGAGTTAAGCATGTTAGGCCTTAAGGAAAATTGTAGGGGAATTTGGACACAAGAATTCAGTCGGCAAAGTGGCAAGGAGGCGCCACTTAAAGCCTTAGGAAGTGACGCCATAAGCAGTGCAAGAAGGGCTTAGGTTCGAGCAGCATAAGCAACATTTTGGGGCTTTTATTTTTTGGCAAAAAGGAGTAGTAGTGGACGGCACAGGGACTTTAAGTAGATGGGGATTAGACTTGGTCAAATCCACTTGAAAATTCGGCTAAGGGCAAAGGATAATGGTTGACTCTTTTAAATTATTTTGAATGGGTAAAGAAGAGAGAAAATAGGAGAAAAAGAAGGAAGTTGATAGAGGGAAGAGAGTTGGCCGGCCTAGGGACTTTCTTGATGTTATTTTTGGTTCTCTCTTCTTCCTTTAGTAGTGTGCTGAAATTTCTTAAGTCAAACACCACCATTGCCGAACCTCTCTCCATCGCTTTTCTTCCATTTGTTAAGGCCGAATATCTCTTTTCTTTTCTTCTTCTTTCCACAATTCTCCAAAAGCTGAAAGTAAGTTTTCCTAGCCATAACCGATTGTTCACTTCTTGCCTAAGCCGAATTCCTTATTTTGTGGCCATAGCCAAATGCTCCTCTACCCTCTTGGAGCCGATTTGATCTTTTAATCAGGAGCCGAATCTCTCTGTTCCAAGCAAGGACATTCGATTGAGTTGGTAAGGGATTCTTGGCATTTAATTTTCCTATCTCTTTCTTTTGATTTAGCCGAAATTAGGAATTTAATCCCTTTCCCTCTCTTTGGCCGAAACTTTGAAGGTGAGTTTCGGGATTTGTTTGTAGCCGCCTATAAGGGAGATCATCCGGGATTTGATTAGCTAAGGTAAGAGAAGTGTGATACTAGGTCGAAGGCCATTTGCTTTGGTTCAATTAAATGTTAGAATTAAATCTAACATAAAGTTTTTAGGGATTTCCACATCTCCTTAGACAAGTGACGATTTCGGGATTTAGATCCGCAAGGTGAGAGAGTACTAATATTCGGCGAAGGCCATATTAAGTGTTAGTGACTAGCCGATTCTGACTATGGTTTTAGGGGACGAGTACAACCTGTTTCGGTAGATTTTCAGGATTCAGTAATCGTGTTAGTACCAGGTGTGTAGCCCGACACTAATTCTTGTTAGATTTATGGTTTTGATTTAATACATGTGTTAATGGAAATATGAAAAATGTTGCTAAGGGTACCATTCCATGGTACAGAGTATTCAGGCACGTTAACCTTTAATACTATGTTAATAATGTTATGAACATTGAATATGACACATATGTGGATTCGTTATGAATATGGAATAAGGTATATTGCATGATTTCTGCATGTTTGGCATGACGCATGGGCATATGGGTGATAATGAAAAGGGGAAGTGATCTGGTGGTTTCTACCACATTATCTGGTGACTCTTGTCACATAATCTGAATCTGGTGACTAAAGTCACATATTGTTATCTGGTGACTCTGTCACATTATCTGGTGGCTATGCCACGATTATAAGGGCGATGTGCAGTTGACTGCAGCGACTGCCTTCGATGGTGTGTAGCGGATGGAGGGTCGATTTAGTAATCCCCACGGTGTGATTGGCAGGTACGGGTGATGTGTAGAGGATGGTTATTTAGGTTTGGGTTTGGGATTGCATCATTGCCTATATTTGTTATATATATGATTTGATATGCCTAAATCGTTTGGGGGTTTGTGTTGGTTGTTACACATTGAGTCTGTTGACTCACCCCTTTGTGGGATATCTTTTCAGGTGATACTTGGTGACATGGACCGGGTCAGCGAGGACTATGTGGTGGCCATGCTGAATGTTTTTTTCGGGATTTCAAACGGTTTAAATTTGCGTTTTCTATTATTTTATTTTCGGGATTTATTTGATATTTTTCAGATGTAATAAGGCCACTACTTAAAGGTTTAAACTTTTATGCTTTAAGTCTAAACTTTCATTCAATAATCGGTATATGAATTAGCCAAACGTTTTCACAAAACTCTAAATATTTTATCACCTAATTAACTACGGTTTACAACTTATTAACCAGTTCTAAAAACCGGCAACCCCACTTATTTTAAAAAATGTAAAACGAACGCTTTCTTAAAAGAAATACAAACTCGAGCCACATCTCACTAGCTTAACACGCCAAGATTTTAAAATTTGATTTAAAAGCCAACATGCTTTATCAAACACAAATCCACTGCAAAATCATCACAGTTTTCCAAAACGCAAATGAGATTTAGTTAAAGTTTTTCCTAAGGAACATGCCAAATCCGGTCGGGACTTGTGGGCCGGGTTTGGGGTGTTTCAATTTGGTTTCAGGGCCCAGTTTTAAACTCTCGGCCTTGGGTTTAAAGCCCACAACATTTTCAAAATTGAGCTCAAATAAGTTTTTGTGGAAATTTTTGGAATTAAGCAAGTTTTCTGGCATGGCACCTAAGTCTCCGACCCGAAGTCCACCACGTAGGTACCCCTAACTGTTGTATGATTTGTATTATTGTGTGATTTGTATGGGGGTATTACGGGATCGTAGATTAGTACATTAGGAGTTAATGAACCCTAGGATTAGCTTACTCCAACCTAGAATTACATAAAAATTAAGGCCTAATTAAACAAACCTGTGAGTGAGTCACCGAGTTAGGGTGTGGCAACCATTGTGCGCATGTCTAGGATTGGATTCAGGGAGAGCTTGGTATTTAAGCGGTCCTAGTGACTCACTTCCTCTTCGCTCGAATCCTACCTGGTGCGTAGTTACGGTTCACCCTAACCAAGAGGACTTATTCATGAGCTAAATTCAATAATTAAAACCCGAAAGGGACTAGCTACACAATTTTATAAAAACCTTAGTTTTTAAAATCACCAAATCACCCCTTTGATTTGTAAAAACTATTTTGAAAAAAAAAATTCCGAAATATTCCCGGTTTACAAAATTACTAAACTACCCTTGGTTTATAAAAATTGCCATACTACCCTCGATTTTTACCAAGATATCCTTACTTTACAAAAATACCAAAAATCCCTATTTTGCGAAATATCAGGATACCCCGATTTGGAAAAATTTACCAAAATACCCCTATAGGACATTACGGAAATACCCCTGGGTTTGGAATGGACGAAAAGGTTCGAGTGGTGAATATGTGTGGTTGATACTATTGAATGAATGTGTTTCTCTGAATTAGGGTAGAAGACTTGAAAAAAAACTCTGAAATGATCGAAAAAACTACTACTAAACTTCTTTACATAAAACTTATTCGTGGGTAATCAGTGGAACAAGAACTAATGCATAAAACTTTTTAACCAGATTAGATTGCGATCGTAGATATGAGTTCTAGGGGACATGGTCGTAATATGCGAGGGTGTGGTAGAGGCAGAATGACCGTATCGGAACCCGTGAGGTCTGGTCAAGGGTCTGAGAATGAGGTACCACCACCCCCACCACCAGCTGCTGAGGTTGAACATCAGGATCAGACGGGGGATGATGCTGTATCGCAGGCGATGCTGCGGGTTCTTGAGAGGGTGGCTGGAGCAGGTGGAGGTATGGAAGCTCGGAAATCTGTACTCGAGCGACTCCGAGCCAATGGAGCTGAGGTATTTCGTGGTCTATCCGGTGTGGCACCCAATACTGCTGAGTATTGGTTGGAGGCGACGGAGCAAATTATGGATGAGCTGGATCTGACTGCTGAGGAGAAACTGAAAGGAGTGGTGTTGCTACTTTGCAATGAGTCATATCAATGGTGGCTCACAGTTTGGGATAGTGCTATAGCTGAGGATCTCACTTGGGAGTATTTCAAGGCGGCGTATCAGAAGAAGTATGTTGGGACTAGCTATATTGATGCGCAGATGAAGGCATTTCTGAGGCTGGTTCAGGGAAGTAAGTCCGTAGCGGAGTACGAGGCGGAATTCTTGAGGTTGAGCCGGTATGCTCGAGGAATCGTGGCTACGGAGCATGAGCGATGTGTCCGGTTTGAGGACGGACTGAGGGATGACCTGAGATTGTTGATAGCTCTACAGCAGGAACGGGAGTTTGCAGTGTTGGTAGAGAAGGCTAAGGTAACCGAAGGAGTTAAGGAATCTGTGAGACAGAATACGGATAGGAATAGGCAAAAGAGAGGTTTTGGATCATCAGGATCATCCGAGAATGTTCAGAAGAGACATAGAGTGGATGGGCCGCGAGGTCAGCAGGTTGTTACGGGAGGACAGTACCGTACTTGTGCTCAGTGTGGAAAAATGCACCTAGGAGAGTGTTGGAAGAAGACAGGGGGATGTTTTAAGTGTGGGTCCAAGGATCATATGATTAAGGACTGTCCTATGAAAATAGACGGGAGTCGACCAACAAGTCAGGGTTTTAATCAGGCTGGAAAGGGTGGGCAGCAGCCACCGCGGGGTCGTGGTCCGATTGGCAGAGGTAATGGTTCTAGAAGAGGACGAGGAACACCGGGCAGAGGTGTGGGTAATACAGAGGCAAGACAGCTTGGTCTGGTGTATGCAGTTCGCTGGCGGGAGGATGGTGACGCACCGGATGTCATAACCGGTACGTTCCTTATAGCTGAAAAGCCTTACTTTGCTTTAATTGATGTTGGCTCGACCCACTCATATGTTGCATGTAGAGTAGTTGAAACGCTAGGTGTAGCATCTGAACTGTCTACTAGGGAGATGACTGTAGTGAGCCCGTTAGGTTAAACGGTAGTGGTGAATAGGATATTTCGGAGTGTACCTTTAGAGATTCAGGGAGTGGTATTCCCTGCTGACTTGATGGAACTACCTTTCGGAGAATTTGATCTCATTCTTGGCATGGATTGGCTAGTGGAACATCAGGCGAAATTGGATTGCGCAGCTAAGCGAATGGAGTTAAGGACCCCAGAGGATGAGGAAATAATTATGGTAGGAGAAAGGAGAAACTATTTGTCTAACGTAGTCTCCGCGTTAAAGGCTGATAAGATGGTTCGGAAAGGGTGCAAAGCATTTTTTCCCTTCGTTAGTGCGTTGGATGCTAAAGAGGAGGGAGTTAGTGGAGTTAGAACAGTAAGGGAATTCGTGGATGTTTTTCTAGAGGAGCTACCTGGGATACCCCCGGACAGGGAGGTGGAGTTCGGAATTGACTTACTGCCGGGTACAGCTCCTGTGTCAATTGCTCCGTATAGAATGGCACCAAAGGAACTGGTTGAGCTCAAGGCTCAGATCCAAAAGTTGCTTGATCGTGGGTTTATCCGACCCAGTGTGTCTCCATGGGGAGCACCGATCCTGTTCGTGAAGAAGAAGGACGGGACTATGCGCATGTGCATAGATTATCGGCAGTTGAATAAGCTGACCATCAAGAACAAGTACCCGTTGCCGAGGATAGACGACTTGTTCGACCAGCTTAAGGGGACTGCAGTATTTTCAAAGATAGATTTACGGTCTGGATATCATCAGCTCAAGGTGAAGGAAGTGGATATCCATAAGACAACTTTTCGGACTAGATACGGGCATTATGAGTTCTTAGTAATGCCGTTCGGATTGACGAACGCCCCAGCTGCGTTCATGGATATGATGAACCGGGTTTTTCAACCTTACCTGGATCGGTTCGTCATTGTGTTCATCGACGACATCCTAGTGTACTCCAAGTCTGAGGAAGAGCATGATGAGCATCTCCGGATAGTGTTGCAAGTGTTAAGGGAGAAGAAGCTATATGCCAAATTCAGCAAGTGTGAATTTTGGCTGAGAGAGGTAGCATTTTTAGGGCATGTGGTGTCTGTAGAAGGGATAAGGGTGGATCCTAGGAAGATTGAGGCAGTATTAGATTGGAAACCACCTAAGTCTGTGGCTGAGGTTCGCAGTTTCTTGGGGTTAGCAGGCTATTATAGAAGGTTCGTAGAAGGGTTTTCGTTGATAGCTACACCTTTGACGAAATTGCTAAGGAAGGAGGTACCTTTTGTATGGACAGATAAGCAGCAGGAGAGTTTCGAGAGGCTTAAGAAAGTTTTCACAGAAGCTCCGGTTCTGATTCAGCCTGAGGTAGGGAAGGATTTCCTGGTGTATTGTGATGCTTCTCACACAGGATTGGGATGTGTGCTAATGTAAGACAGGAAGGTAGTCGCTTATGCGTCCCGACAATTAAGGCCACATGAGGTTAATTACCCGACGCATGACTTAGAGTTGGCAGCGGTGGTCTTCGCTCTTAAGGTATGGAGGCATTATCTATATGGAGAAAAGTCAGTGATCTACACAGACCACAAGAGTCTTAAGTATCTGTTGACTCAGAAGGAGCTGAATCTGAGACAACGAAGGTGGGTAGAATTACTGAAAGACTACGATTGTTCTATAGAGTATCACCCGTGCAAGGCGAATGTAGTGGCGGATGCCCTAAGTTGGAAGGTTGTGTCGGATCTGAGGGCGATGTTTGCACATCTTAGCTTGTATGACGATGGAAGTTTATTAGCAGAGTTGCAAGTTAAGCCGACATGGTTGAATGAGGTGAAAGAAAGGCAGTTGGTAGACGATGATTTAAGTGCTAAGTTGCGGCAAGTGCAGAATGGGGAGTTAGAGGAGTATGGTGTTGACAGCGATAGAGTATTGTGTTTCAAGGGTAAAGTCTATATGCCTAAGGATAAGGAGTTAAGGCAGAGAATTCTTCAGGAATCGCATAGTAGCCCTTATGCTATGCATCCTGGAGGTAGTAAGTTGTACAGAGATCTACGGGAACAATTTTGGTGGCCTGGTCTTAAGCGGGAAGTTACAGAATTTGTAGGAAAGTGCTTAACGTGTCAGCAGGTCAAGGCTGAACACCAAGTTCCGTCAGGATTGCTTCAGCCGATAATGATTCCGCAGTAGAATTGGGAGAGAATCACCATGGACTTCGTTAATGGGTTTCCCCTTACGCCTACTAAGAAGGACTCGGTATGGGTGATAGTGGATCGATTGACAAAGTCCGCACATTTCATACCAGTGCGGGTTGACTATTCTTTGCAGAAGTTGGTGAAGTTGTATGTGGCAGAGATTGTGAGGTTGCATGGAGTACCGGTGTTGATTATTTTGGATAGGGATCCGAGGTTTACGTCTCGGTTTTGGAAAGCATTGCATCAGGCTTTAGGCACCAGATTAGACTTCAATACGGCTTTTCATCCACAGTCGGACGGTCAGTCTGAGCGAGTAATCCAAGTGTTAGAGGATATGTTGAGGGGTTGTGTGATAGATTTTAGAGGAAGTTGGGAAGAATATTTGCCTTTAGCAGAATTTGCATATAATAACAGCTATCAAGCCAGTATTCGGATGGCACCGTATGAAGCGCTGTATGGACGGAAGTGTCGCACTCCTACGTGTTGGACGGAATTGGGGGAACGTCGAGTTTTCGGTCCAGAGATTGTGGCCGAATCCGAAGAGAAGGTTAAGGTAATTCAGGCACGATTGAAGGAAGCATCTGATAGGCAAAAGTCGTATGCGGATCTCAAGCGGAAGGAAATAGAGTTTGCTGTGGGAGATCAGGTGTTTCTTAAAGTTTCGCCATGGAAGAAGGTGATGAGATTTGGTCACAAAGGGAAGTTAAGTCCCAGGTTTATAGGACCTTATCGGGTATTGAAGCGAGTTGGACTAGTGGCATACCAGTTAGAGTTACCTCCGGAGTTGAAGGAGATGCACGATGTATTCCATGTTTCTATGCTACGTCGATACCGATCGGATCCATCTCATGTAGTGCCGGTTGAAGAGGTGGTACTAAGGCCAGATTTGTCCTACGAGGAGGAGCCAATTCAGATTTTGGAACGAGATGTGAAGGTATTACGGAGGAAATCAGTTCCTCTAGTCAAAGTATTATGGCGTAATCATGGATCGGAAGAAGCTTCATGGGAGCCAGAAGAAGCAATGCGACAGCAATACCCTCACTTGTTTTTGCCAGGTAATTTCGAGGTCGAAATTATTTTAAGGGGGTAGAACTGTAATATCCGGGATTTAGGGGTTGTGCATAAATGTATGTGGAAGCATGCTTATGTGTTGTTTGAATGTGTTTTGAGAGTTCCGGGAACTTTAGAATGTAGGAGAATACCTTAGGAAAATATTGGATTTTAAGCCTTAAAGGGGAGTTAAGCATGTTAGGCCTTAAGGAAAATTGTAGGGGAATTTGGACACAAGAATTCAGTTGGCAAAGTGGCAAGGAGGCGCCACTTAAAGCCTTAGGAAGTGACGCCATAAGCAGTGCAAGAAGGGCTTAGGTTCGAGCAGCACAAGCAACATTTTGGGGCTTTTATTTTTTGGCAAAAAGGAGTAGTAGTGGACGGCACAGGGACTTTAAGTAGATGGGGATTAGACTTGGTCAAATCCACTTCAAAATTCGGCTAAGGGCAAAGGATAATGGTTGACTCTTTTAAATTATTTTGAATGGGTAAAGAAGAGAGAAAATAAGAGAAAAAGAAGGAAGTTGATAGAGGGAAGAGAGTTGGTCGGCCTAGGGACATTCTTGATGTTATTTTCAGTTCTCTCTTCGTCCTTTAGTAGTGTGCCGAAATTTCTTAAGTCAAACACCACCATTGCCGAACCTCTCTCCATCTCTTTTCTTCCATTTGTTAAGGCCGAATATCTCTTTTCTTCTCTTCTTCTTTCCACAATTCTCCAAAAGCCGAAAGTAAGTCTTTCCTAGCCATAACCGATTATTCACTTCTTGCCTAAGCCGAATTCCTTATTTTGTGGCCATAGCCGAATGCTCCTCTATCCTCTTGGAGCCGATTTGATCTTTTAATCAGGAGTTGAATCTCTCTGTTCCAAGCAAGGGCATTCGATTGAGTTGGTAAAGGATTCTTGGCATTTAATTTTCCTATCTCTTTCTTTTGATTTAGCCGAAATTAGGAATCTAATCCCTTTCCCTCTCTTTGGCCAAAACTTTGAAGGTGAGTTTCGGGATTTGTTTGTAGCTGCCTATAAGGGAGATCATCCGGGATTTGATTAGCTAAGGTAAGAGAAGTGTGATACTAGGCCGAAGGCCATTTGCTTTGGTTCAATTAAATGTTAGAATTAAATCTAACATAAAGTTTTTAGGGATTTCGACATCTCCTTAGACAAGTGACGATTTCGGGATTTAGATCCGCAAGGTAAGAGAGTACTAATATTAGGCCAAGGCCATATTAAGTGTTAGTGACTA
This sequence comes from Gossypium australe, assembly GCA_005393395.2. Classification (NCBI taxonomy): domain Eukaryota; kingdom Viridiplantae; phylum Streptophyta; class Magnoliopsida; order Malvales; family Malvaceae; genus Gossypium; species Gossypium australe. The sequence goes on from CM016615.1 coordinate 95,023,589, forward strand.
GCTGGTTCTGACTATGGTTTTAGGGGAGGAGTACAACCTGTTTCGGTAGATTTTCGGGATTCAGTAATCGTGTTAGTACCAGGTGTGTAGCCCGACACTAATTCTTGTTAGATTTATGGTTTTGATTTAATACATGTGTTAATGGAAATATGAAAAATGTGGCTAAGGGTACCATTCCATGGTACAGAGTATTCAGGTACGTTAACCTTTAATACTATGTTAATAATGTTACGAACATTGAATATGACACATATGTGGATTCGTTATGAATATGGAATAAGGTATATTGCATGATTTCTGCATGTTTGGTATGACGCATGGGCATATGGGTGATAATGAAAAGGGGAAGTGATCTGGTGGTTTTTACCACATTATCTGGTGACTCCTATCACATAATCTGAATCTGGTGACTAATGTCACATATTGTTATCTGGTGACTCTGTCACATTATCTGGTGGCTATGCCACGATTATAAGGGCGATGTGCAGTTGACTGCAGCGACTGCCTTCGATGGTGTGTAGCGGATGGAGGGTCGATTTAGTAATCCCCACGGTGTGATTGGCAGGTACGGGTGATGTGTAGAGGATGGTTATTTAGGTTTGGGTTTGGGATTGCATCATTGCCTATATTTGTTAAATATATGATTTGATATGCCTAAATCGTTTGGGAGTTTGTGTTGGTTGTTACACATTGAGTCTGTTGACTCACCCCTTTGTGGGATATCTTTTTAGGTGATACTTAGTGACATGGACCGGGTCAGCGAGGACTATGTGACATGGACTGGGTCAGCGAGGTCTATGTGGTGGCCATGCTGAATGTTTTTTTGGGGATTTCAAACGGTTTAAATTTGTGTTTTCTATTATTTTATTTTCGGGATTTATTTGATATTTTTCAGATGTAATAAGGCCACTACTTAGAGGTTTAAACTTTTATGCTTTAAGTCTAAACTTTCATTCAATAATCGGTATATGAATTAACCAAATGTTTTCGCAAAACTCTAAATATTTTATCACCTAATTAACTACGGTTTACAACTTATTAACCAGTTCTAAAAACCGGCAACCCCACTTATTTTACAAAATGTAAAACAAACGTTTTCTTAAAAGAAATACAAACTCGAGCCACATCTCACTAGCTTAACACACCAAGATTTTAAAATTTGATTTAAAAGCCGACATGTTTTATCAAACAAAAATCCACTGCAAAATCATCACAGTTTTCCAAAACGCAAACGAGATTTAGTTAAAGTTTTTCCTAAGGAACATGCCAGATCAGGTCGGGACTTGTGGGCCGGGTTTGGGGTGTTTCACGACCAATGCACCATTTTAGCCAATAACAGTCGGATTCTTCTAACCAAAGCGGATGTAACACCCCCGACCCGGCCTAAGAGTTTTCGACTAAGTTGAAGGTGTTACATTCGATCACCAAAGTGATCCTGTAAAACCACCTTTTTACTTGCGTTGATATGTGAGGAAACCACACTTTTGTGTCTAGAAAAACATTTATTCATTAAGCCGACTTTTCATAAAAGAATTAATTAAGATACTATTATCATGGCATTTTAAAAATAGTTAAGGTTTTCAAGATTTTTTCCAAAACTTTTAAGTATTTTGCAAAGCAGCGAAAAACATTATTAAAATTAATTATTTTTTAAACCAAATAGCATGCAATTATCAAAGAATTAACTAAGTATCATGCTTAGAATTAATAAGCTAAAGAATCCCAAACCTAAGATATAAAAGAAATAAATAAATAATAATTACAACCCTAAAAATGATGAAGGAAAAATTTAATGGAACATTAAAATAATAATAAAAATGAGCTGCTAGTCCGGGGTTCCTCTGATGCCTTTTCAAGTCCTAGTTTTTTATGTTACTTGAGAGGTAAGAAAAAGGGGGGTGAACTTATGACAACTTAATGTGAGTCTAATTTTTGAACTGTAACACCTGAAACCCGGCCTAGACATTATGGCCGAATTTGGAGATGTCACAAAGAAGGGTTTTGAAATAGCGTCATTTCGATAAAGCTCTGTATAGTTGTTCGAAAAATAATCCTGGTTTTATAACCCATATTTGTTTATAATTATTACTGAAAGCATTATTTAACCCATTTATTTGCCAAAACATAATTTACAGTGGAAGTCTTAGAAATCGTTATATTTGAAAATTATGTTCGTACTCTCAGAAAAACTTTGTTTTAGTAAAACCATATTTTTTGTTAACCATCGCAAATAAAGAGTTAAATCGAAAATCCAAAATAAAACCAAACAGTCCAGAGAGTCCCTTATTTACAGAACTCTTATAAATAATCCATAATTAAACAAAAACCATTAATTTAAAGCAGTTCACAAACTTGTGGTCACCGTGAGACTCCGCTGCACCGATCCGCCTAAGTCTGTGGATTACTTGTACAGAACAGACAAATAGAAGTGAGTTTTCGTAAACTCAGTGTGTAACCCAACATAAATAGACATGCTATATATATAGAAAACTCATATACAGTCAGATTCAGATTCGAACTTAAGTCCTTTACAGATACAGATAACATAATCAGATAAGCAGAATATATATACAGAATCCTACACCCATCCTCTACACACCAGCTCCGACCATCCCATCACACCATGTGGGGTTAAAAATACCCATCCATCCCTACACACCATATAGTTTCAATACGACACATCACAGATAATATGCAGTAGAGCTGCCAGGGTATAGGCAAAAGGTCGCCGTACAAATCACTTCCTCCACATATACAATTCCCACCCCAAACATATATACAGAATACAGATACAAAAATATCATGCTTAACATGCTCGCATATAGATAGCATATATATTCAACAAAATAATCAAACATGCATAACGGTGTCTTAATCAGAGTAGATTATTAGAATACCAAATCATATAATTTAGGGTTTGGTTAGCCTTTACTGACCCTACAGTAGGTCCACAATCGATCGAAGCGACCCTTGCAACCCTAGAGAAAATTTTAGAATTATGGGCCTGCATGCCCGTGGTTTTTGCCGTGTGGGCCACACGACCTAGATTGGCCTTGCCCGTGTGGCCCAGACGGCCTAGCTGAATACCCATACGCCCGTGTTGCATGCCCGTGTGGGCCAACATGCTCTACTTGGCCTAGCTCGTGTGGCCCACACGGTCATACCCACACCACCGCATGGCCGTGGCTTGTGCTCGACCATGCCTTCGTCAAACACACGGCTGTGTCTCACACACGGCCAACCACACGGCCAGGCACACGCTTGTGTGCCATCGACATAATGCTTTTTCAACTTTTTCTGAAACTCAATTTTTTGCGTTTTGGGAACACACCTGTTACATTTTTGATGTGAACCAACCCCAAGACCACTAGCACCTAAAAATAGAATCCCAATGCCCTATTAGCAAATGATTTATGAATTCAACAAAACTAAACCGAGCAACGCTCAAAACTTACCACTGCAAAGATGACTACACGCAAAAATTAAACTGTTGAAGCGAAAACCATAGCTTCACCGCCTTCACCTACACAATCGTTCGCAAAATTCAAATTCCTTACAACTATCGTCACACCATAAAGAAAATGAAAATGAAACGAAAAACTTATCGAGATCGCGCAAAAGACATTAAAGAAAAAGTAAAACGAGTGAAAGAAAATGAAAGAACAGAAAATAAACGTAGATGATGAACAAGAGGACCAAACGGTAGAACCAAAGAGGAATGGCAGAAAACTGACATCAGGAAACTTGGATGAGAGAGAGAACTGAATTGTTTTTGAAAAGCAAAAATAAAATTAGATAACCCCAATATCCCTACTCCCCACTATCATCTCAACCACAACTACCCACTCACTCAGACTCCCAATCCCTTCCAAACTCTCTCAGCCAATTGAGGCAAAAATTAATACCCACACTTACCCAGGGATTCAAATATAGGACCTCCAACACACCAACTCCTTACCACTCGAACCAACATGCTTATTCTGATATGGATTAACAGACAATTTTATATAAACCCACTCAACAAGGATAAGGCTAGGATTAGAAAAGTAATAAAATTTACCAAAAGTGGGACTTGAACCCCATACCTCACACACACCCCCAAAACATTCAACCACTGAAGCAGATGGACACTTGTGTCAATTTTTACAAAACAAGCTTAAAAGCATTCAAGGCGTTACATGAACCATTATATGCATAACTGTTCAAACAGTAAAGAATTCAATCTATAGCAACATAATAATTAATCATAATGTAAGGAACATTCAATGAATCAATGCATGTTCATGATGGACTGCAATTATGAATCTTAAATTCCCACCCATCCATCCTATCCGCCCTCGAGAATCGCTCGACACACAAAACACATGTCAATACATGACCATCCCGGGTTTTCCAATGATGATGGTGTTAGAGTATGCTTAAAGACCAATCATGCTATGATTGCAATCACATACTCATTTTACCTTGTTTATTAATATAAGACATTGCCATTATTATTTCTGTTTCTTTTTTTGTGTATATAAGTAAACATGAATTGTAATAAAGTCCTAAGAAAATATGATTATTCTTAAAATGTCCTTAGCCAAGTATTATTATGGGCTAGAAAAACAATAATGCATTCAGACTAATGTGTAGTTGATTATTGACAAAGACTTGTCATTGACATAAGGATGCCAAAATCAATACATGAGTATGTGTTAGAGAACAACATATTGGACTGACCTAATATGAGTATGTTTCTTGGATTATTATGTAATAGTCACAATCTTACTTGATAAACCATAATTTACACATTTTAACCCCATGCTTAGCTTAATTTTGGATGATTTTCCATTGAATTTGATGAATTCGATGCTCCTAATCTCTTAATTTCACGTTTTATACTCAGGAGAGCTTAGGAAGTCGAAAAGGACGAGAAACGGGCCAAAAAGGGGCAAAATGGGCCTACCTAGGAAATCAACATGGCCTGGACTATCGACCATGGGTGTGTCACACGGTCGTGTGTGACGAGCAGAATCGACCACGGGCTGGATTATCGACCACGGGCGTATCACACGGGCGTGTCCATGTCGAAATCAGGATGAATTCTATTTGAAATAGGATACTTGTCGGCCAAGTAAGGCATCTCAAAGCCTATATAAACACCCTAGGGGGCAACCTAAAAGGGAGAGTTCGACAGGATGTTGAATAGACGCCGAGTAAAGGAGAAAATACTCCAAGACAGCCGTCGGGAATAGCTTAGGAGAAGGATCTCCATCAAGACTGAGGATCTCCCATCAAGTTCTTTAGAATTTTTTGGGTTTTCATATGTTTTGTTGTTTTCCCTATTCTAATACGTTTCCTTCTATCAGTATGAACTAAATCCCTCAAATACCTGAGGGGATGAAACCTAAGAAGAATCTTATTATTATTTGATTTATGAGATAAATACTTGTGTTTATTCTTAATTGTGAGTTCTTATTCTTGTTTTGATAATTCATGTTATTGATTCAAGTTGAATGTGCTTATTCAGTGGAGCAAAAGTCCCTGTCTAAGAGTAGCTCAACACAATTAAGCGGAGTTGATTACAACCCTAGAAATAGGGCGACGAAAATCTGCCAGATTAGGGTTAAACCTAATAAGGGAATCCATAGATCGAGTTAATGTGACAATAAGGGTTTTAATTAGAAAGATATTTCAATTAATCAACCTAGAGTCAGTTGTTTTTAGTCTTGAAAGAGATATTAATATAAATCAGGGATTTCTACGGATTAAGCCAAGTGAATAAATCCATGAATCAAAAGTTATAAGTGAATTCTAGGTGGAATTCTTCCTTAGGTATTGCTTATCTCATATAAAGTTGTCTAAAAGTATTTTCCCAATTTACTCTATATCGCGTTCATAGTTAGTTAATTTTAGATTAAAAATAAATCCCCTTAATTATTAGGCTAGATGATAAAAAGATAGTTAATACTAGTACTCTTGGTCCTTGAGGATATGATATTCTGGACTCACCACAGCTATACTACTGTTCGATAGGTGTGCTTGCCTTTGTCGAAATAATAGTTAGTTTCGAGCTCCATCAAGTTTTTGGCGCCGTTGCCGGGGACTAAGATATTAGGAAAACTAAATTTTTATTACTTTAGCCATTTTATTTATTTGCAATTTATTTTTATTTTTATTTTATTTTAACTTTGCTAATTTTTCTTTATTTGCTTCTGGCAGGTAATTCTAGTTTATGACTAGAAGGAACCCGTCAGGACCCTTGGTTTTTGACAGTGATATAGAAGGTACCGTTCGTAGAAACCGAAGAGAAATAACGCGAAGCATACAATACATAGAAGAAGAGAAAGAGGACGAAACCAATACTACCGAAGAGATGGTCGATAATAATCTGCTACCTCCTGTGGTTGCCGCAAACCTGGTGAATCAAAATCCTGCTCCTCGTACTATGTATGATTATGCTAAACCTACTTTAATAGGAATCGAATCTAGTATTGTTAGACCTACTATTGCTACAAATAATTTTGAATTGAAACCTAACACTATACAGATGATTCAACAATTTGTTCAGTTTGATGGTTTGCAGGATGAGGATCCAAACAATCACTTGGCAAATTTTCTTGAGTTTTGCGACACTTTCAAGATCAATGGCGGTTCTGATAATGCCATTTGCCTTTGATTTTTCCCTTCTCGTTGAGGAACAAAGCTAAATAGTGGTTGAACTCGTTACCACGAGGATCAATCACTACATGGGACCAAATTACCGAAAAATTTTTACTTAAATATTTTCCACTGGCTAAAATGGCTAAGTTTAGGAATGATATTTCTTCTTTTGTACAGATGGATCTAGAAATACTCTGCGATGCATGGGAGAGATATAAGGATCTACTAAGGAGATGCCCTCACCATGGGTTACCCTTGTGGCTACAGGTTCAAACCTTTTATAACAGTGTGAACCCCTCAACTAGGCAGTTGATTGATTCAGCCGCCGGTGGAACTCTAAATAATAAGACCTTTGAAGCGACTTATGAGTTTATAGAGGAGATGTCATTGAATAACTATCAGTGGCAAGTTACAAGGACAAAGCCAACAAAAGCCGCAAGTGTTTTCAACCTCGACGCAGTAACCATGCTATCAAATCAGGTAGAACTTTTAAGTAAGAAAATTGATGGTTTGTGTGGTTCTTCGCAGGTATATCCAGTGATGCAGTGCGATACGAATGGAGGAGAAATGAACAACATAGAATATCCGTCCTACAACCCTGGCATAGAAAGCGAACAGATGAACTATATGGGTAATAATTCTAGACCTCAAAATAACCCTTATAGTAACACTTACAATCCAGGTTGGAGGAAACACCCAAACTTCTCTTGGGATGGTCAAGGAAATCAGAGACAACAACCCCCTCCAGGCTTTCAACAGCAACCCTACCCATAAGAGAAAAAGCCGAACCTTGAGGAGATGCTAACAAAGTTCATCGCGGTGTCAGAGACACGCTTCTAAAACACCGAAACAACACTTAAAAATCAACAGGCATCAATTCAGGGGCTCGAGAACCAATTAGGACAACTTGCTAAACTGATATCTGAACGACCACAAGGAAGCTTTCCAAGCAACACTGAAACTAACCCTAAGGAGCAACTTAATGCCATTACCACTCACGATAGTAAAGGGTTAGACGAACCAAAACTGAGGTAAGAAAACTTGGTAGAGAAAGGTAAGGTTGAGGTAAACAATGATAAACCAAAACCGATAATTACAGAGTACCAACCTCGTGTGCCATACCCCAGTGCGATGAAGAAAGACAGAACAAATGAACAATCCGGTAAATTTCTTAAACTTCTAAAGAAATTACATATTAACTTGCCGTTTCTTGGAGCTCTTTCGCAGATGCCCAATTCAAGGAAATTTTTAAAAGAGCTTTTGACAAAAAAACGGAAGTTAGACGAGGCGTCGCATGTGGAGCTAAATGCAATGTGCTCAGCAATTCCACAAAATAAACTACCACAAAATTTAAAAGATCCAGGGAGTTTTACAATTCCATGCTTAATTGGTAGTTTAACTGTTAATAATGCTTTAGCTGATTTAGGGGCAAGCATCAATGTTATGCCTTATAAAATGTTTAAACAGCTAGATCTTGGGAAACCCAAACAAACTAGGATGAGCATCCAATTAGCTGCTAAAACCATTAGAGTTCCTAGGGGTATAATTGAGGATGTACTAGTGAAAATTGACAAAGTCATATTCCCAGTAGACTTTGTTGTTTTAGATATGAATGAGGATAATGATGTTCCTTTAATATTAGGACGGCCTTTTTTAGCAACTGCTAGGACCATTATCGATGTTGATACAGGGGAAGTAACACTTCGTGTAGGTGATGACATGATTAAACTCAAAGCACGTGGTTCTAACAGAATATCTAATGATCAAGAGAATACAAGTCCTGTTAATATAAACAAACTTAACGTTCAATCTTCTTTGCAAGAAATCTCTCGAGAAAAGATAATAGAGGTAGGATCTAGTGCTCATATTGAGAATAAAATTGTTCATGAGGAACGAAGATTACAAATCGATGATCTAGATGAATGGCGGACCAACATCAAGGAAAAACCCACAAAACACGGGGAACCAAAGCAAAACCATGTCAAACTTAAGGATGGGACAACCCAATTTAAGATCGGAGATCAGGTATTGTTGGATAAGAAAGACCCTCAAATCGCCACTTCAGACCTTAATACAAACGAAGAGATCCCTTTCACAGTACTAAATGTCTTTCCATACGGAACAGTAGAGGTAACTAATCCTACATTCGGCACTTTTATGGTAAACACCTGATCGTGTCTGTCAGAGTTTTAAATTTATAATGAATGAGAATGATCGAACCTGAAAACTAACTATGACAAAGATTGAGGCAAGTGCACCTATCAAACAGTAGTATAGCTTAGGAAAGACCGGATTTTCGAACCCAAAGGAACTAAAAGTACTAATACTAACTTTCTTTTTATTATCTAGCCTAAAATAAGTGAAGTTGTTGTCTAATCTAAATTTAACTAACTATTAAGCTAAAGAAGCAAAGACAAAAAGAATGAATTGGGGAAATACTGTTGGGAAAACCCAGTTGATTAAGACGATACCCTAGAAAGAATCCACCTAGATTTCACTTGTTATCTAACACTGAACCAGATGATTTATTCACTTGACTTGATCCGTAGGATTTCCTAATTTATATTAAACCCTTTCTCGAGGCGAATAACGTCTAACCCTAGGCTGATTAATTGAAATCTCTTTCTAATTAAAACCCCTAAAATCACATTAACTCAATCTATGGCAGATTTTCGTCACCCTATCTCTAGGCACGCGATCAACTCCGCTTAACTATGCTAGATCTACTATTAGACAGGGACTTTTGCTCTACCACCTAAGCACATCCAACTTGAATCAATATCCCAGAAATATTAACTCAAGAATTAAGCACGCATAATTAAGAACAAATCAAGTATTTATCATATAGTTCAGAAAACAATAACAAGATCCGTCTTGGGTTTCATCCTCTTTAGGTATCTGAAGGGTTTAGTTCATAACAATAAAAGAAAACATCTCAAAAGAAAAGATAAAACAAAACATAAGAAATCCCTAAAACCCTTTGAAGGAATTGAAGGAGAGATCCACCGTCTTGAGTAGAATTCTAGCTTCTTGAGATGGATCAACTGGCTATCTTCGAGTGATTCCCACAAATCTCACCTATTCGGCTCGGCTCCTTGGCCTAGTTAACCGCCCCCATTTAGGTTACACTTAGGGTGTTTATATAGGCTTTTGAAATAGGTTTCTTTGCCCCTAAGCATCCTTTTCCGAGTAGAATTGCTCTTTGCCACGACAGGGACACGGCCATGGCACACGCCCGCGTGAATCGTCTTTAGGCCGTGCTCGGACTTTTAATGAGGAGACACACCTATGTTAATCGTGATCAGGCCGTGTTCTAGTTTATCAATGAGGCACAGCTGTGTGGGCTTAAGTCCAGGCCGTGTCGATTTCCACTTTGGCTCAATTTGGTTCGTTTTAGGCCCATTTCTCGTTCTTTCCATCCTCCGGTGCTTTCCTGAGTATAAAACATGAGAAGAAAGGATTAAGAGAACCTTTTTACATAAATCAAGGGATAAATCATCCAAAAGTATGCTAAATGTAGGATTAGAATATGTTACTTTTACGGTTTATCAAATACCCCCACACTTAAGCTTTTGCTTGCCCTCAAGCAAAATTCTCAACTTACAATTAAAACGAACTTTCCATAATTCATAATTCCTATCAACAATGTCTCATCATAATTCATAAATAATTTATACATGGATAATTTAACTCAAAGAGCCCTAAAGATTCAAACAATATAAGTCATACATTTGTATCACTAAAACATAGGTGTCTCCCCTTATCTAAATAATTACCTTTAATTCAAAACCGACAAGGATTGACATCCTCACAAAAGATTCATGATAAACCGTAATTATAACATATTTTAATCCCAAATTTAGCTTTTTTTAGAAGATTTATTCCTCAATTTATGTAAAAAGGTGCTCTTAATCCTTTCTTTTCATATCTTATACCCAGGATAGCACCCGAGGATGAACAGAACATAAAAAGGGCCCAAAATGGAGTAAATGGGCCATATCACAAAATCGACACGGCCTGGCCCAAAGAGCACACGGCCGTGCCTTGATGAGCATCTAGAACACGGTCTCAAACCCGATTTACACAGCCGTGCCCCAACATAGAAATCCGAACACGGCTTAAAGACGAGTCACACGGGCGTGTGACATGGCCGTGCCCCTGTCGTGGCTTTAGACAATTTCAGTCGGAAAAGGATACTTAAGGAGAAAGAATCGCATTCCAAGACCCTATAAATAACCCCTAAGTACCACTTTCGAAAGGGGCGTCGAGCTAGGCCTAGAAGCCAAGCCAGAAAGGTCAGAATTGTGAGAATCACTCGAAGTTAGTCAATTGATCCATCCCAAGAAGCCAGAATTCTACTCAAGACGGCGGGTTTCTCCTTCAATTCCTTCAGGGAGTTTTAGGGGTTTCTTATGTTTTGTTTTATCTTTTCTCTTGAGATGTTTTCTTTATTTGTTATGAACTAAACCCCTCAAATACCTAAAGGGGATGAAACCTAGATGAATCTTGTTATCGTTTTCTGAATTAAATGATAAATACTTAGTTTGTTCTTAATTATGTGTGCTTAATTCTTGAGTTAATATTTCGCGGATATTAATTCAAGTTTGATGTGCTTAGGTGGAGGAGGAATAGACCCTGCTTAAGAGTAGATCTAGCATAATTAAGTGGAGTTGATCGCACGCCTAGAGATAGGGTGACGAGATTTTTCCGGATTAGGGTGAAACCTAATATGGGAATCCATATATCGATTTACTGCTATTCTAGGGGGTTATTATAAGAGAACGAGAGTTCCACTAATTAACTTAGGGTTAGATGTTATTCGCCTCAAGAGAGGGTTTAATATACGTTAGGGAGTCCTACGGATCAAACTAAGTGAATAAATCGTATGGTTCAGTGTTAGATAACAAGTGAAGTTTAGGTGGATTCTTCCTGAGGGTATCGTCGTGATCAGTTGAGTTTTTCTTCAAAGTTATTTCCCAATTCGTTCTTTTTGTATTTGCGTCTTTAGCTTAGTAGTCGTTAATTTAGATTTAAAGAAACTTCACTTTATTTTAGGCTAAATAATAAAAAGAAAGTTAGTATTAGTACTTTTAGTTCCTTTGGGTTCGACAATCCGGTCTTGCCTAAGCTATACTACTGTTCAATAGGAACACTTGCCTTTAATCGTTGTCAGAGTTAGTTTCCAGGTTTGATCTTTCGTTTTATAAATTTTAAAGCTCTGATTTCAGCGATCAAGTTTTTGGCACCGTTGCCGGGGAGCTAAAATATTAAGAACGCTCTACTCTTATTACTTTAGCCAATATTTTTATTTTTATTTTTTTTTGCAATTTTATTTTTTAGGTTAAATTTTAATTTTTGCTAAATTTTCTTTCTTTTTCTAGCAGGTACCTCTAGTTTATGACTAGAAAGAACCCGATAGGACCTTTGGTATACGACAGTGACGAAGCTACGGTTCATAGGACCCGCAGAGAAATTAGGCGAGCCTTAAATTACACAGAGGAAGAGCAAGGAGGCAGACCCAATCCTACTGAAGGGTTGGACGAGAATAATCCACCACCACATGATGTGGGGGAAAACAATACTCCATGTACAATGTTTGATTATGCTGAACCGCATTTAATAGGAGCGGAATCAAGTATTGTTAGGCTTGCTATCGCTGCTAACAATTTTGAATTAAAGCTTAACACGATACAGATGATTCAACAGTTTGTTCAGTTTGATGGTTTGCAGGATGAAGATCCAAACACGCATATAGCTAATTTTTGAGAGTTCTGTGATGCCTTCAAAATAAATGGCGTTTCTGATGATGCCATACGTCTTCTGTTATTCCCTTTTTCATTAAGGAATAAAGCCAAACAGTGGTTAAACTTGTTACCACAAGGATCAATCACTACATGGGAACAGATGACCGAAAAGTTTTTATTGAAATATTTCCCACTGGCCGTTTTGTGCAGATGGATTTAGAGACATTATACGACGCATGAGGGAGATACAAGGATCTTTTGAGAAGGTGTCCACACCACGGTCTACCCTTGTGGCTACAAGTCCAAACATTCTATAACGGTGTAAACCCCTCAACGAGACAACTAATCGATTCAGCCACCGGTGGAACCCTGAACAATAGAACTCCTGAAGTAGCCTACGAGTTCATTGAAGAGATGTCACTGAATAATTATCAGTGGCAAGTGACAATGACGAAATCGACAAAATCAGTCGGAGTTTACAACCTCGATGCGATAACCACACTATCAACACAGGTAGAGATGATGAATAAAAAGATTGATAGTTTGTGTTCTTCGCAGGCACATCCAGTCATGCAGTGCGACGTAAGTGGAACTGTGACAAATCCTGAGTACCCACCCTACCAACCAGATACAGAAAGCGAATAGATGAATTACATAGGTAATAATTTCAGATTTAATAATAATCCCTATAATAATAATTACAATCCAGGTTGGAGGAACCACCCAAATTTTTCATGGGGAGGTCAAGGAAATCAAGGAAATCAAAGGCAGCAGCCTCCTTAAAACTTCCAAAATCAGCCTTATCCGCAAGACAAGAAGCCAAACCTTGAAGAAATGCTGACAAAATTCATGGAAAACACGGAAAACCGTTTCCATGAAACTGAAAAAACAATTAAAAACAATGAGAATCGAGTCGAGGAACTTACTAAGTCAGTCAAGGAAGTCACTAATACAGTCGAGCAACTCGCAAATCTAATGTCTGAACGACCGTAAGAACGTCTACCAAGTAACACCGAGATTAGCCCTAAGGAGAAAATTCAAGCCATCACAGATCATGATAGCAAAGGGTTAGACGAACCAAACCAAAAGGTAGACAACGGTAAAATAGAGGTAATACAAGAAAAGCTGAAACCGGTAATCAAAAAGTACCAACCTTGTATACCTTATCCCGAAGTGATGAAAAGAGATGATTCAGAAGAACAGTTCGGTAAGTTTCTTAAACTTTTAAAGAAATTACATATTAACTTACCTCTTCTTGAAGCTCTTTTTCAGATGCCAGACTCGAGGAAATTTCTAAGACAGCTCTTGACAAACAAACGCAAAATAGATGAAGAGCACCATGTGGAATTAAACGCAGCATGCTCAGCAATGTTACAGAATAAACTACCGCGGAAGCTAAAAAACCCAGGGAGTTTTACTATTCCACGTTTAATTGGTAAGTTAACTATAGCTGATTTAGGGGCAAGCATAAATGTCATGCCTTATACATTGTTTAAACGACTAGGTCTAGGGAAGCCCAAACAAACTAGGATGAGCATTCAATTAGCTGATAAAATAGTTAGAATTCCTAGGGGCATTATCGAAGATGTTCTTGTAAAAATCGATAAATTTATTTTCCCAGTAGATTTTGTTGTCTTAAACATGGATGAGGATAGTTCAATCCCCTTAATTTTAGGAAGACCTTTTCTAGCAACTACCAAAACTAAAATTGATGTTGCCACAGTCGAACTCATTCTTTGCGTAGGTGACGAATAACTCAGTCTCCAAGCTCTTGACTCGGCCAGGACAACAGTCGATGAAGGTAAGGAAGTCACTTCATTTGATAACCAAATTGTTCAACTTTGACCGCAGGAAACACCACAAGAATACAACCCTGAGCCAAATCTTAGAAGCCAAACCAACAAAGATGAATTACATAAGGAACAAAGCCTTAGGGTTGACAAATTAAAAGAGTAGAAGACACACATCAAAGAAGAACCGGAACCACACAAAGCAAAACCGAAGGAACCACCTGAAGAACTCGTAAGAATATCAAATCACTTCAAAATAGGAGACCAGGTGCTGTTAGACAAAGCCGATCCTCGCATCACCACATCAGACCTGAACGTAAGCGAGAAAATTCCTCTAAAGGGACGCGACATCTTCCCCCACGGAATAGTCGAGGTAAGCAATCCAACATCTGGCACTTTCAAGGTAAATGCTTCTCGACTTAAATTTTATCAAGAAAATAAAACTGTAAACATGAGGGAAGATATTCAAACCTTTAAACCTCCTTGTTTTTTTTTCAATTTCAAGGAAAGTCTAGCTTAAGACTATAAATGAGCGCTTCTCGGGAGGCAACCCGAGCACTAACACTATTTACTTTCAAATTTTTAAGTTTCTTTTCTTCCCTTCTTTCTTTTCTTTTAAACTAACACGAAAGTGCATAATTCCAGACCACACTGTCTTACACACGGCCGTGTCCATGACCGTGTGGACCACCAGAATCTCCGTACTGGCTCATCAGAGGCCGTGCAAATCAGTCCCAACCACTTTTCGACGTCACGGATCCAACCACTACCCCACGGGCTCCGTAAAAGAGGCACACCCGTGCCTCTTGATCGTGTGAAGCTACTGACTTACACACCACGGGTAGAACACACCCGTGCCTTCCAACCGTGCTAACATACTGACTTTACATACACGGGCATGGTTAGCAGAAGAACGACCAGGGAGATACAGCATGCACAGACACACGGCCCTGCGAGACGGCCGTGTAAATTGACAAGCCCCTGGTCCACGGGCGTGGGAACGTGCTAGATTTGAAATTCTATTTAAACCCCACAGCCCTTCCCCTTCCCCTTCTCCCCATCTTCATTTTCCCTACTTTTCCTTTCAAAATTTCTCTTCTTTCCTTAGAAAAGGTGTCCAGACTCTTGAACTACACTAGAATCATGCCGAAGAAGCATAAGAAGGCAAGCATAATCTCCACAAAGGAGATCCTACACATAAGTTCATGCCGGCAGCTTCGTCTACTCACCAAGCCAAGGTCTTTGAGACCAATTAGTTTTTATTTTTCTTTTCTCTTTTGCATGAATTTCCTTCTCTTTGACAATCTTATGCTTAGTTTAGTTTAACTTATTTTAGTTTCTTAGCGTTAGGTTCTAAAGGCCGCTTGGGAATCACGCCACTTCTGCCACCGCCAGCCCGTCGCCTTAGAAGCCACACCCACCTCACGAACCATCTACCAATAAGGATTCTCAAGCCCTTTTATCTTCAAGTCTTAGTTTATTTTCCTTCTTAGTCTCCTTTCCTTTTTATTTCTTATTTTTAGTTATATATTTCATTTATTTTTATTATGTTTCAATAATCCCTGGCTAACTCTTCACGAGCTCCCCAATTTCTTCATCTAGCACAGAGCTCATTAGCAACCACCCCACCAACAAGATGGCACCGGCCACCTATTTCCGACATCTTCCAAATCATCGATAATTCAGGAAGTGACACTCTATCCCTTTCTCTTTTGATTTATCCCGTAATTGTCATTATCTATCTTTATACATTGAGGGTAATGTACATCTTAAGTGTGGGGGGATAAAAGTGCCTAACTTTTTCATTATTCTCAAATCCCTGAATTTAGTCTTGTTTTTAAGTAAATTTTTCATATTACTAATTAGGATGAAATTTCTGATGATTTATGATTTTTATTGACATTTTTTAGATTAAGTCATAGTTAATTGTGCATTGATGATTGAATTTTAAGATACTAGAGAATCAAGCATGATAAGTTTATTGTGACACCCCAAACCCGGCCCACGAGCCTTGATCGGATCTGGTATGTCACGGAGTAAAACGTTTTGAAAGATTTGTATTAACAGTGGAAATCTGAAAATATTGTTGAAGTTAAAAACGGTGTTCGCTAAAACTCAGATGGATTGATTTGATAAACACGATTGAGTTAACTTGGTAAATTTTTGCTACCCGATGGTAACATCTTTGAAAACGCGTACGAGTACTTATTTTGAAAACGTTACTTTTAACCGATCGATTTAACAGTTTATAAGTTCATTAGCAATATAATAAAAATAAAGTAAAAGCAACTACTTAAACACCCAAATGATAATTAGCGGCCATATTACAAACCAAATCAAAATTTAGCAAATAGTAAACTTTAACGGTACGAAATAAAATTTCAAGTCCAAGGAACAAGCATGGCCGCCTCGAGTCCTCTCCGGCTCCATCTCCGCGATCTACACACCTGCAAAATGATATGGGAAGGGGTGAGTCACCCAGACTCAGTGTATAAATCCCCAACCCGAAAATGCACCTCATACACAAGATATTAGTAAGACATGCAAATATGCAACCCAAGCTAGCCATCCATACTCCTTTTTCTACCCCGTGTGGTACCAAACCACTGGTGGTGCCAAACCACTGGTGACCGAAGTCACAAATATATCAAGTGATGGGGCCAACCCATCGTGTGGTCAAAACCACTGATGACCATAGGTCACAATATCAACATGTGGTACCAAACCACTTGTGGTGCCAAACCACTGGTGACCGAAGTCACAAATATCAATATGTAGTCAAAACCACTGGTGGTGCCAAACCACTGGGACTTAGTCACAAATTATATCAACGGTGTGGTCAAAACCACTGGTGGTACCAAACCACTGGTGACTGAAGTCACAAATATCAATTGATGGGGTCAACCCATCGTGTGGTCAAAACCACTGGTGACAGTCCATAGAGATCATCTCCCTCCTCTCATCAATCCCACCATCATCATGCTCACATAACAAGTATCATGATCCCATATATCATGCATTTGTATATAGCATAGCATTTAACAGCATGTGATGGCATACACAACATACATCATAGAACAAGTATTAGGGGACTTACCCGAAATCCAAGCTTATGCCCACAAGGCAAAGTTACTACATGAGAGGTTATATATAACATCATAATAATAGTCTATACTAGTAAAGTGTGTAAACTCTTACACACCTGCTATTAACGCAAGTACTAGATCCCGAAGTCTCGATCTACAGCACTAGATCCCTTGACCCCCTTTGCCTTACGAACGCCAGTCCCAAAGCAAGATAAATGAGACCACTCTTCCCCTATAATCGGCTAACATCACAACTTAGTTTCCCATAGCCTTCGACTTTTCCAATCAACTCGAAGAATAATTAAACCAACTTGGATCCTTACCACTTGACTTACCAACCGATTGCTAAGGAAGGGAAAGCTTAGATCGACTACCTCAAATCCCGGAGTACCTAGAAGAAATCGGTGTCAAAAAGGTGATTAGAGACCTTGCTAACCACTGCCAAAATCGGCTACACCCTTACGAAAATAACAGAGTGGAGATAGGTAACTCTTAAAACATTCGGTCGTGGCACCTACCTTTTCTCAAAACCGAGTGGAGCAGGACCAACAAATAGATCTACTCTTTATGGATATTCGGTTAAGACTACAATAGAAAAGGAAGGGAATTTTGAAGAATTTTGAGTGCTGTGGCTAGAGAGAATTTGGCCAAGAAACAAATTGAAAAGAAAAGAAGAACCAATCAAAGAATTTCGGCACCCTCTTGCAAGACTCAAAACTGATTGTTGAGGCCCCTAGAGAATGCTTCATATTCGGCCATGCACAAATTGGAGGGAAGGGAAAACAAAACAATGCATTTCGGCCATGCTTCATAATGTGATGATTCTTTATTTTATTAACAACACCCATAAAACAATATTTAGCAATTTTTGCCCATCTCTTAAACCCATCTTCCTATGCATAAAATAATAATGATAAAAATAATAAACCATCCCATACTCCAGCAGAATATTTAGAAAGGAGCAACACCCATCAAGCATTGCTTCATGCGCCCATGTGCCCATGCAGCCACTAATTCACGCCGGCCATAAAGAAAAAAATAAAATAAACATTCCAAGTTGCTGCTAGGTCTCGAACCCGAGACCTGGAGAAGACACCCAAGCCTCCAGCCACTACGCCACTGACTCCCTTGTGACATAACCTCATCGAAATTTCTTTTAAGCTCTCATTCCTTAGCTCCCTTTGCTTTAACGTCAGAAGCCAAAAATAATACACCCATGCGCTTCCATCTGGACTCGAACGCGAGTCCTCGTGCCGCAGCCCTCCTAACACGCCCCATGCCACTTTACCACCTGGACTTTCATGTCCATCAATGCTCCCAAATTTCTTTTAAAGCCTTCTTAGCCCCCTTCCTTTTTAACGCCAAAACAAATTAAAATGCCCTTGCGTCCATGGTGACTCGAACCTGAGTCCAAACGCCCCTAGGCCCTTAAGTGGCGCTCCCAAGCCACTTTGCCAGGCCGACCTTCATGCCATAACCTCGCTGAAATTATTTTTAAATCCTTCTTCACCTAGCTTTCCTTCAACGCCAAAAATAAAAACTTCCCAATGAAATTCCTGGGGTTCGAACCCCTGTTCTGTCGCATCTTCTAGCTCCTTAGGCAGCGCCCTAACCACTCTACCAGCCATTTCCTTGTGTCATGTTTCGCACCAACAATTATTTAAAGCTGCCTTACTAAGCGTTTTCCTCTTAAATGCTAAAAAGAATTTTTTTTTTTAAAACCTAAGTCAGACCTGACCCGGGGTTATGACTAGACCATCACACATGCATTCTTCAAGTAATCACACGAAAATAATTAAATTGCAAACAACCCCTAATTCGGGATGTTACAGTTCTACCCCCCTTAAAAATAATTTCGTCCTCGAAATTACCTGGATCAGAAGAGTTGGGGGTATTGCTGCCGCATCATATCCTCGGGTTCCCACGTGGCCTCTTCCATGCCATGGTTTTGCCACAGCACTTTTACCAAAGGTACCGACTTCCTCCTCAGAACCCTGACATCTCGATCCAAAATATGTACCGACTCCTTCTCAAAAGACAAGTCCGCGTTTACCTCAATATCTGCAATCGGCACGATGTGTGATGAATCTGATCGATAGCGCCTAAGCATTGACACATGGAAGACGTCATGAATCTGACTTAATTCTGCCGGCAATTCAAGCTGGTAAGCTACTGGTCCCACACGTTTCATCACTGTGTATGGCCCGATGAACCTAGGGCTTAGCTTGCCCTTCCGGCTAAAACTCAGCACCTTCTTCCAAGGTGATACCTTCAAGAAGACCTTATCACCCACTGCATACTCAACCTCTCTACGCTTAAGATCAACGTAGGATTTCTGCCTGTCCGATGCCTCCTTCAGACGAGCGCGAATTACCCTAACCTAATCTTCTGTCTCTGCCACCAACTCTGGACCCAACATCTGATGCTCATCCAGTTCTGTCCAACAGGTAGGAGTACGGCATTTTCGACCATACAATGCCTCATATGGTGCCATCTAAATACTCGCTTGATAACTGTTGTTATAAGCGAATTCTGCCAAGGGTAGGTACTCCTCCCAACTACCACGGAAGTCCAAAACACAGCCCCTTAACATATCTTCCAAAACCTGGATTACTCTCTCAGATTGTCCATCAGACTGTGGATGAAAAGCCGTGCTGAAATTTAACTTCGTACCCAACGCCTGATGTAAGGCCTTCCAGAATCTTGACGTGAACCGGGGATCTCTATCTGAGATAATGGACACTGGTACTCCATGCAACCGCACTATCTCAGCTATATACAGCTTGGCTAACCTTTGAAGTGAGTAGTCAACCCTTACCGGTATGAAATGGGCCGATTTAGTTACCCGATCTACTATCACCCATATAGAGTCTTTCTTACTGGGCGTAAGGGGAAGCCCACTTACGAAATCCATCGTAATCCCCTCCCACTTCCACTGTGGGATCTTTACTGGCTGTAACAGCCCTGATGGCAACTGGTGCTCAGCCTTAACTTGCTGGCATGTCAGACACTTGCCCACTAACTCGGTTACTTCTCGCTTAAGACCCGGCCACCAAAACTGCTCCCTTAAATCCTGATACATCTTGCTGCCTCTAGGATGCATAGCGTACGGGCTGCTATGTGCTTCTTTAAGGATCCGCTGCCTCAAATCATCATCCTTAGGCATGCATACTCTCCCCTGGAAATACAACACTCCCTCACTACCCAAGCTGAAACCTTCGGCCTCACCACTCTGTACTTGCAACCTCCGAGTACTCAAAACTTCGTCGGTCAACTATCTCTCTTTGACTTCATCGATCCAAGACGGTTTTACCCGCAATTCTGCCAAAAGACTCCCATCCTCATAGAGACTTAGGTGGGCAAACATTGCTCACAATTCTGCCACCACTTTACGACTCAAAGCATCAGCGACTACGTTAGCCTTACCCGGATGGTACTCGATAGAGCAATCGTAGTCCTTCAGCAACTCAATCCATCTCCGCTGCCTCAGATTTAAATCCTTTTGGGTCAAGAGGTACTTCAGACTCTTGTGATCCGAGTACACCACCGACTTCTCCCCATACAGGTAGTGCCTCCAAATCTTCAAGGCAAAAACCACAGCAGCTAATTCCAAATCATGTGTAGGATAGTTACCCTCGTGAGGACTCAACTGCCATGACGCATAAGCGACCACCTTTCCTTCTTTCATCAACACACACCCTAAACCAGTATACGATGCATCACAATACACAGTGAACTCCTTTCCTGACTCAGGCTGAATCAAGACTGGTGCTTCCGTCAAAATCCTCTTTAGTTTGTCGAAACTCTCTTGCTGCTTCTCAGACCACACAAACGAAACTCCTTTTCTCAACAACTTGGTCAACGGTGCTGCGATTAAGGAGAAATTTTCCATGAATCTTCTGTAATATCCTGCCAACCCTAGAAAACTCCAGATTTCCGTAACTGACTTTGGTGGTTTCCACTTCAACACTGCCTCAATTTTGCTAGGATCCACTCTGATTCCCTCAGCTGAAACAACATGTCCTAGGAAAGTTACCTCCTTAAGCCAGAACTCGCATTTGCTGAATTTGGCGTACAACTGTTTCTCCTTTAGAACTTGCAGAACCACATGAAGGTGTGCGTCATGCTCCTCTTCAGACTTCGAGTACACCAGAATGTCGTCTATAAACACTACGACGAATCGATCCAGATAGGGTTGGAAAACTCGGTTCATCAGGTCCATGAACGCTGCTGGTGCATTCGTCAAACCAAAAGGCATTACTAGAAACTCGTAGTGCCCATACCGAGTACGGAATGCCGTCTTATGGATATCAGCTTCCTTCACCCTAAGCTGATGATACCCCGATCTGAGGTCGATCTTAGAGAAAACCGATGCACCCTTGAGTTGGTCAAACAAATCACCAATCCTGGGTAAAGGATACCGGTTCTTTATTGTCAGCTTGTTCAGCTGTCGATAGTCTATGTACATCCTCATTGTTCCATCCTTCTTCTTGACAAAAAGCACTGGAGCTCCCCAAGGCGATACACTCGGTCGGATGAATCCTCTATCTAACAACTCCTGAATCTGTGCCTTCAACTCCACTAATTCTTTCAGTGCCATCCGATACGGAGCTATAGATACTGGCGCGGTTCCGGGTAACAAATCTATACCAAACTCAACCTCACGATCAGGAGGTAGACCCGGGAGTTCTTCTGGAAACACATCAACATACTCCCTTACAGTCCGGAATCCCTAATAGCTGCATCCTTAGCTTCCAAAGCACGAACATGCACCACATATGCCTCACAACCCTTCCTAACCATCTTTTCTGCCTTCAATGCAGAAACCAGGTTAGATAGGTAATCTCTCCTCTTACCTATCATCACTACCTCATCTCCTTTCACGGTTTTTAACACCATGCACTTAGCTGCGCAATCCAGGCTAGCTTGATACTTTACTAGCCAATCCATCCCGAGAATCAGATCGAACTCCCTAAAAGGTAGTTCCATTAAGTCAGCCAAGAACACGACCCCTTGGAGTTCTAGGGGTACATCCCTATAGAGTTTATTTACTTCTACAGAGTGACCTAGAGGGCTTAACACAGTCATCCTCTTAGAAGTAAGCTCAAAGTCTAAGTTCACAGTTTCCACAACGCTACTAGCAATGTATGAGTGAGTTGAGCCCACATCAATCAAGGTGCTATAGGGTAATCCAAAAATCAAAAACATACCGGTTATGACGTCCGGTGCGTCGCCCTCCTCTTGACGCCTCGCGGCATAGACCAAACCAGGTTGCCTAGCCTCAGTACCACCGGTACCTCTACTCGATGTCCCACGACCTCTGCCAGCACCATTGCCTCCCCTTCCTGCACCACGACCTCTCGGTGGCTGCTGGTTATCCCTCCTATCCAGTGGACATTCCTGATCCTCAGACCTCAGCCTAGCTGCCTTTTTCGGACAGTCCCTAACTCGATGTGTCACGGACCCACATTCGAAGCATCCTCGATTACCTTTCCAACACTCTCCCGTATGAGACTTTCCACACCGAGCACATCGTGGCGGCCATTGAGTATTAGCAGCAGCAGCAGGCCTAGCAGCTTACTCTGACCCACCATACCTTGTCCTCTTCTGCTGGTTCCCAGAAAACCTCGAAGATCCAGAGCTCCTCTTGTTCCAGCTCCTATCCTGATTTCGTCTAAAAGACTGTCTTACCCCTTCAACAACTTTAGCCTTCTCTACTAGAACAGTGAACTCCCGTTCCTGTTGCGAAGCTATCATCATCCTCAGCTCATCCCTCAGCCCATCTTCGAATCTGACACAGCGTTCATACTCAGTACCCACGATACCACGAGCATACCTACTCAATCGGAGAAATTCAGCCTCATACTCTGCCACCGTCTTATTACCCTGAACCAGGTTCAAGAAAGCCTTTCGTTGCGCATCCATGTAGCTAGCTCCTATATATTTCCTCTGGCAGGCTGCCCTAAAGAATTCCCATGTGAGATCTTCCGCCATCGCTCTGTCCCTTACGGTGAGCCACCACTGGTATGACTCATCCCGAAGTAGAGAGATTATACCCTTCAGTTTTTCCCCAGCTGTAAAATCTAGGTCATCCATGATCCTCTCAGTCAGTTCCAGCCAATACTCCGCCGTACTGGGCGCCACACCTGATACGCCTTGAAATATCTCATCTCCATTTGCTCGGAGTCGCTCAGGTATAGATTTCCGAGCTCCTGTACCTCTACCTGCCCCAGCCATCATTTCTAGAACTCGCAGCACAGCCTGCGATACTGACTCGCCTCCCGTCTGATCCTGTTGTCCAACACCAAAAGTTGGGGGTGGTGGTGGCGGGGTATTTCATTATCAGATCCCTGGCCCGACCTAACGGGTTCTGACACAGCCATCCGGCCTCTACCGCATCCCCGATGGCCACGACCTCTAGAACTCATCTCTTATCGCGCGATCTGTCTTAAAAAGTTTTATGAGTTAGTCATTGTTTCACTGATTATTAGCGAAGAAATTTTATGAACGGGGTTTAGAAGTTGTTCTTTCGATCAAACAAGTTTCAAGTCTTCTATTCTAATTCAAAGATACACATTCACCTATTCCATCACCTTTTTGTCCAATTCCTATCCCGGGGGTATTTTCGTCATTTGCCCTACAGGGGTATTTTTGTAATTTCCATAAATCAAAATTTTTCCGAAAAATTTTGCAAAATAATGCTCACAAATTTAAGGGAAATTTTTAAAAGTTTTAAAACTAAAGTTTTTATAAAAATACGGCTAGTCCCCTTTCGGGTTTTAGTAATCGGGTTTAGCCCATGAACAAAGCCCTCACGGTTAGGGTGAACCGAAGCTACGCACCAGGTAGGATTCCTGCGAAGAGGAGGTGAGCCGCCAGGACTACTTAAATACCAGGCTCTTCCGGATCCAATCCTAGACATGCACACAAAGGTTACCACATCTTAACTCGGTGACTTAGTCATAGGTTTGTTTAATTAGGCAATTAAAAATCTTATGCGATTATTGAGGTAAACTAGTCCTAGGGTTCACATACCTTTTATACTATCTACGTCCCATTTCTACCCCTTTACAGATAATCATTCACACAGAGGTTATAAATACTTACCCAAGCGGATTGGTGCCGGAGACTCGATGCCATGATGTTCAAAACAAAACCATTTTCATAACAGAGGCCTATCAAGAAAACATTTTCGGGCCTTGGGCCCCCACAGCCGAGTTTTGAACCTGGCTCTGATACCAAATATGTGACACCCCAAACCCGGCCCACGAGCCTTGACCGGATCTGGTATGTCACGGAGTAAAAACGTTTTGAAAGATTTGTATTAACAGTGGAAATCTGAAAATATTGTTGAAGTTATAAAACGGTGTTCGCTAAAACTCAGATGGATTGATTTGATAAACACGATTGTGTTGGAACCTTTTTCCTTTGAAACCATTTAATCATTTAAATTTTTAGAAACATCAGAGTTTTCGTTAACTTGGTAAATTTTTGCTACCCGATGGTAACATCTTTGAAAACGCATACGAGTACTTATTTTGAAAACGTTACTTTTAACCGATCGATTTAACAGTTTATAAGTTCATTAGCAATATAATAGAAATAAAGTAAAAGCAACTACTTAAACACCCAAATGATAATTAGCGGCCATATTACAAACCAAATCAAAATTTAGCAAATAGTAAACTTTAACGGTACGAAATAAAATTTCAAGTCCAAGGAACAAGCATGGCCGCCTCGAGTCCTCTCCGGCTCCATCTCCGCGATCTACACACCTGCAAAATGATATGGGAAGGGGTGAGTCACCCAGACTCAGTGTATAAATCCCCAACCCGAAAATGCACCTCATACACAAGATATTAGTAAGACATGCAAATATGCAACCCAAGCTAGCCATCCATACTCCTTTTTCTACCCCGTGTGGTACCAAACCAATGGTGGTGCCAAACCACTGGTGACCGAAGTCACAAATATATCAAGTGATGGGGCCAACCCATCGTGTCGTCAAAACCACTGATGACCATAGGTCACAATATCAACATGTGGTACCAAACCACTGGTGGTGCCAAACCACTGGTGATCGAAGTCACAAATATCAATATGTGGTCAAAACCACTGGTGGTGCCAAACCACTGGGACTTAGTCACAAATTATATCAACGGTGTGGTCAAAACCACTGGTGCTACCAAACCACTGGTGACCGAAGTCACAAATATCAAATGATTGGGCCAACCCATCGTGTGGTCAAAACCACTGGTGACAGTCCATAGAGATCATCTCCCTCCTCTCATCAATCCTACCATCATCATGCTCACATAACAAGTATCATGATCCCATATATCATGCATTTGTATATAGCATAGCATTTAACAGCATGTGATGGCATACACAACATACATCATAGAACAAGTATTAGGGGACTTACCCGAAATCCAAGCTTATGCCCACAAGGCAAAGTTACTACATGAGAGGTTATATATAACATCATAATAACAGTCTATACTAGTAAAGTGTGTAAGAGTTTACACACCTGCTATTATCGCAAGTACTAGATCCCGAAGTCTCGATCTACAGCACTAGATCCCTTGACCCCCTTTGCCTTACAAACGCTAGTCCCAAAGCAAGATAAATGAGACCACTCTTCCCCTATAATCGGCCAACATCACAACTTAGTTTCCTATAGCCTTCGGCTTTTCCAATCAACTCGAAGAATAATTAAACCAACTTGGATCCTTACCACTTGACTTACCAACCGATTGCTAAGGAAGGGAAAGCTTAGATCGACTACCTCAAATCTCGGAGTACCTAGAAGAAATCGGTGTCAAAAAGGTGATTAGAGACCTTGCTAACCACTGCCGAAATTGGCTACACCCTTACGAAAATAACAGAGTGGAGATAGGTAACTCCTAAAACATTCGGTCATGGCACCTACCTTTTCTCAAAACCGAGTGGAGCAGGACCAACAAATAGATCTACTCTTTGTGGATATTCGGCTAAGACTACAATAGAAAAGGAAGGGAATTTTGAAGAATTTTGAGTGCTGTGGCTAGAGAGAATTTGGCCAAGAAACAAATTGAAAAGAAAAGAAGAACCAATCAAAGAATTTCGGCACTCTCTTGCAAGACTCAAAACCGATTGTTGAGGCCCCTAGAGAATGCTTCATATTCGGCCATGCACAAATTGGAGGGAAGGAAAAACAAAACAATGCATTTCGGCCATGCTTCATAATGTGATGATTCTTTATTTTATTAACAACACCCATAAAACAATATTTAGCAATTTTTGCCCATCTCTTAAACCCATCTTCCTATGCATAAAATAATAATGATAAAAATAATAAACCATCCCATACTCCAGCAGAATATTTAGAAAGGAGCAACACCCATCAAGCATTGCTTCATGCGCCCATGTGCCCATGCAGCCACTAATTCACGCCGGCCATAAAGAAAAAAATAAAATAAACATTCCAAGTTGCTGCTAGGTCTCGAACCCGAGACCTGGAGAAGACACCCAAGCCTCCAGCCACTACGCCACTGACTCCCTTCGTGACATAACCTCATCGAAATTTCTTTTAAGCTCTCATTCCTTAGCTCCCATTGCTTTAACGTCAGAAGCCAAAAATAATACACCCATGCGCTTCCATCTGGACTCGAACGCGAGTCCTCGTGCCACAGCCCTCCTAACACGCCCCATGCCACTTTACCACCTGGACTTTCATGTCCATCAATGCTCCCAAATTTCTTTTAAAGCCTTCTTAGCCCCCTTCCTTTTTAACGGCAAAACAAATTAAAACGCCCTTGCGTCCATGGTGACTCGAACCTGAGTCCAAACGCCCCCAGGCCCTTAAGTGGCGCTCCCAAGCCACTTTGCCAGGCCGACCTTCATGCCATAACCTCGCTGAAATTATTTTTAAATCCTTCTTCACCTAGCTTTCCTTCAACGCCAAAAATAAAAACTTCCTAATGAAATTCCTGGGGTTCGAACGCCTGTTCTGCGGCACCTTCTAGCTCCTTAGGCAGCGCCCTAACCACTCTACCAGCCATTTCCTTGTGTCATGCTTCGCACCAACAATTATTTAAAGCTACCTTACTAAGCTTTTTCCTCTTAAATGCTAAAAAGAAATTTTTTTTTTAAAACCTAAGTCAGACCTGACCCGGGGTTATGACTAGACCATCACACATGCATTCTTCAAGTAATCACACGAAAATAATTAAATTGCAAACAACCCCTAATTCGGGATGTTACATCTATATTTCAGGAAATAAAATATTTGCTAGGTTGTTAACCTAAATTTGAATATTGCTTTGAAATTTATGAGATTGATGTCAAAACACCCATAATTTTTGTGAGATTTTGAGCCTTATAGAGCATATATTCTTTTTCGTGCTCACTTTTTGATTATGAGTGTGTCAACTTTGAACTTTTATTCTAGAACTTGCCTCGTTTATACATGTTGAGACCATATTGATGATTTGATATACAGAGATGATAAAGGCACCTAGGTTTTAACCCACTTACTCTACTAAAAAGCCGACCTTCATAATTAATCCCTAGTGAACCCCGTTGATCCTAACAACCCTTTTTTTGACTCACCTATTATTAACCCAAAACCCCTTTGTATTTGTTATCATCATTCTTTTGACTACCCTTTTTGTCGAGATTTGGTTTTGAGCAGTTGCCTAACTATGTTCTATATTTCAGTTGTAAAAGTCCTATCCTATTATTATTTGACTTGTTCTTAAAAAAAACGAAGTATATTCATTATTAGTTCTATAATTAAGTGAGCTTACATGTTTAAATTTCAAATCATCAAGAAAAGCTCGTATTATTAGTTTTCAATTGATGTAATTATTTAGGATTAGTTCATTTTTCTAGATAGGTAACTTGTCAATTCAATCTCGATTCTAACCTTCTAATTTCAGCCTTTATCCACACCTTAACCCTAGCCCCGTTACAACCCTAACAAAGACATTTTGATCTGTTTATCATCTCATTTTACAGTGGTGGAGATTTGATTTTCAGGCAAGCCTATGGGATTAACTTTTCAGGTTCGACGTATGAGTGCTTCTTTTTATGAACCTTAAACACTTTGAGTGATTTGAGTGAATCTTTTAGTAAGGATATCAACTCTTGTCAATTTCGAATTAAAGGTAATTATCCAGATAAGGGAAGACTCCTACGTTTTCGAATTACAAATGAATGACTTATCATTGTTTGAATCTTTAGGACTCTTTGAATTGAATTATCCATGTATAAATTATCTATAAATTATGATAAGGCATTGTCAGTAGGAATTCTGAATTATGGAAAGTTCGTTTTAATTGTATGTTGAGAATTTTGCTTGAAGACAAGCAAAAGCTTAAGTGTGGGGGTATTTGATAAACCGTAATTATAACATATTTTAATACCACATTTTGCTTGTTTTTAGATGATTTATTCCTCAATTTATGTAAAAAGGTGCTCTTAATCCTTTCTTTTCATATCTTATACCCAGGATAGCACCCGAGGATGAAAAGAATATAAAAAGGGCCCAAAACGGAGTAAATGGGCCATATCACGAAATCGACACGGCCTAGCCCAAAGAGCACATGGCCGTGCCTTGATGAGCATCTAGAACACGACCTCAACCTCAATTTACGTGACCGTGCCTCAACTTAGAAATCCAAACACAGCTTGAAGACGAGTCACATGGGCGTGTGACATAGCCGTGCCCCTGTCGTGGCTTTAGACAATTTCAGTCAGAAAAGGATACTTAGGGAGAAAGAATCGCATTCCAAGACCCTATAAATAACCCCTAAGTACCACCTTTGAAAGGGGCGTCGAGCTAGGCCTAGAAGCCAAGCCGGAAAGGTCAGAATTGTGGGAATCACTCGAAGTTAGTCAGTTGGTCCATCCCAAGAAGCCAGAATTCTACTCAAGATGACAGATTTCTCCTTCAATTCCTTCAGGGATTTCTTATGTTTTGTTTTATCTTTTCTCTTGAGATGTTTTCTTTATTTGTTATGAACTAAACCCCTCAAATACCTGAAGTGGATGAAACCTAGATGAATCTTGTTATCGTTTTCTGAATTATATGATAAATACTTAGTTTGTTCTTAATTATGTGTGCTTAATTCTTGAGTTAATATTTCGCGGATATTGATTCAAGTTTGATGTGCTTAGGTGGAGGAGGAATAGACCCTGCTTAAGAGTAGATCTAGCATAATTAAGTGGAGTTGATCGCACGCCTAGAGATAAGGTGACGAGATTTTGCTGGATTAGGGTGAAACCTAATATGGGAACCCATAGATCGATTTACTGCTATTCTAGGGGGTTATTATAAGAGAACGAGAGTTCCACTAATTAACCTAGGGTTAGACGTTATTTGCCTCGAGAGAGGGTTTAATATACGTTAGGGAGTCCTACGGATCAAACTAAGTGAATAAATTGTATGGTTCAGTGTTAGATAACAAGTGAAGTCTAGGTGGATTCTTCCTGAGGGTATCGTCGTGATCAGCTGAGTTTTTCTTCAAAGTTATTTCCCAATTCGTTTTTTTTGTCTTTGCTTCTTTAGCTTAGTAGTCGTTAATTTAGATTTAAAGAAACTTCACTTTATTTTAGGATAAATAATAAAAAGAAAGTTAGTATTAGTACTTTTAGTTCCTTTGGGTTCGACAGTCCGGTCTTGCTTAAGCTATACTACTGTTCGATAGGTACACTTGCCTTTAATCGTTGTCAGAGTTAGTTTCCAGGTTTGATCTTTCGTTTTATAAATTTTAAAGCTCCGATTTTAGCGATCAATTCAATCAAATCACTCGAAGTGTTTAAGGTTCAGGAAAAGAGTACTCATAAGTCGAACCTGAAAAGTTAACCCCATAGGCTTGCCTGAAAATCAAATCTCCACTACTATAATATGAGACGATACACAAATCAAAAGGTCTTTAACAGGGTTGTAACGGGGCTTAGGTTAAAGGTGTGGATAAGGCTGAATTAGAAAGTTAAAATCAAGATCGAATTGACAAGTTACCTATCTAGAAATACCGAGACAATAATAAATAATTACATCAAATGAAGAGTAATAACCCTAATAATACGAGCTTTTCTTTTGATAAATGGACTTTACCTGTATAAGCTCACTTTTCATAATACTAATACTGAATATACTTCATTTTTTAAGAACAAATCAAATAATAAAAAATAACTAGGTAACTAATCAAATTAGATCTCGATATAAGGGTAGTCAAAAGGAATGGAGATAACAAATACAAAGGGTTTTGTGTTAATATTAGCTGGTGAGTCAATAACAAGGTTGTTAGGATCAACGAGGTTTACTAAGGGTTAATTATGGAGGTAGGCTTTTTATGGAGTAAGTGGGTTAAATCCTAGGTGCCTTAATCATCTCTATATATCAAATCAAAGGTGTGGTCTCAACATGTATAATCGAGGCAAGTTCTAGAATAACAGTTCAATGTTGACACACTCATAATCAAAAACTGAGCATGAAAAAGAATAAATGCTCTACAAGGCTCAAAATCTCACAAAAATTATGGGTGTTTTTAACATCAACCTCGTAAATTTTAAACTTCAAAGTAATGTTCAGATTCAGTTTGACGACCTAGCAAATTTTTAATTCTGAAAAATAGACTTATCATGCTTGCTTCTCTAGTATCTTAAAGTATAAAGCATCAATGCATAATTAACTATGACTTAATCCCAAATATATAAATAAGAATCATAAATCAAAAGAAATTTCATTCTAATGAGTAATATGAGGAAATTACTTAAGAATAATATATAATTCAGGGATTTGAGAATAATGCAAAAAGTTAGGAAGAATTTGAGAATAATGCAAAAAGATAGGCACTTTTACCCCCCACACTTAAGATGTACATTGCCCTCAATGTACAAAGATAGATAATAACAATTAGTAGATAATCAAAAGAGAGGGAGAGAGGTGAAACTTCCTGAATTATTGGATGATTTTCTTGGAGGATGTGGAAAATACGTTGGAGGTGTCGTCTTTTGTTGTGGTGGTTACTAACGAGCTCTGCGCTAGATGAAGAAATTGGGGAGCTCGTGAAGAATTAACCAGGGATTATTAAGACACATTTAAAATAAACTATTTATATATTTAAGGACAAGAAAACTAAAGAGAAAGAAAACAGAAAGTAAAATAAAATTAAAAGTAAAGATGAATGGATTGAGGAGTCCTTATTGTTGGATGGTTCGCGAGGTGGGTGTTATTTTTAAGGCTACCGTGGTGCTGGCGGTGGCAGAAGTGGCATGATCCCCAAGCAGCCTTTAGAACCTGACACTAAGAAACTAAAATAAAATAAACTAAATTAAGTATACGAGAGTCAAAGAGAAGGAAAATAAAAGAGAAGAGTAAAGTAAACTAAAAGTTAAATGGTCTCAAAGACCCTTGGCTTGTCGAGTGGATGAAGCGGCCGGCATGAGCTTATGAAGATTGGTCTCCCTAAGGAGGACTATGCTTGAATCCTTCCGTTTCTTCGACATGGCCAAACGATTGAGAAGAATGTTGAGAATGGAGGGTGTAAGGGAGAAAAAAGGGTGAAAATAGGTGAGAAGAGGGAGGGGTGGGTGGGTTAAATAGAATTTTCAAGTCAAGTGTATTCACACGCCCGTGTACTATGGGCGTGCCATCTCACATGGCTGCATCGCACGGCCGTGATGGGCTTCATTCGTTTCTCCAACGCCCATGCTCAGGTCGCCATGCCCGTGTGTTATCAAACAGTGTCAACCACGGCCGCATCGCACGGCCGTGGTGTTTTGTCGGTGCCCGTGGGGTGGTGGTTGGAGTCCGTGATTCAAAGATTTTATTTGTTCTGACTTGTACCGTTCCTGCCATGTTAGTACGGAGATTCTTGGGGTCCACACGGCCACGGCCACGGCCGTGTGACTTGGGAATCTATGTTTTTGGTTAGTTTACAATTAGGTGTTCAGAAAGAAGAAAAGGAAATAAAATAAAATAAAAATAATTGTGAATTTAAAATAGGGTTAGTGCTCGGGTTGCCTCCCGAGAAGCGCTCGTTTAAAGTCTTAAGCTAGACTTTCCTTTTTCTCATATGATTATGGTGGTTTGAAAGTTTGAACATCTTCCCTCATGTTGTCAGTTTTATTTTCATGATAAAGTTTAAGTCGAGAAGCATTTACCTTAAAAGTGCTGAATGTTTGATTGCTTACCTCGACTATTTCGTATGGGAAGATATTATGTACCTCAAGAGGGATTTCTTCGTTTGCTTTCAAGTCTGACGTGGTGATTCAAGGATCTGTTTTATCTAACAGTACCTGATCTCCTATTTTGAATTGGTTTGATGTTCCTATGAGCTCTTCTGAGGGCTCCTTCGATTTTTCTTTGTGCGATTCTGGTTCCTCTTTAAAGTGTGTCATACACTCTTCTAATTTGTTGATCTTAAAGCTTCGTTCCTTATGTAATTTTTCTTTGTTGACATGGGGTCCATGATTCGGCTCAGGTTTGTAACCTTGTGGTGTTTCCTGTGGTGAAAGTTGAACAACTTGGTTATCAACTGAATTTACTTTCTCACCTTCATCAATTGTTGTCCTGGCCGAATCAAGAGCTTGTAAACTGATTGATTCGTCACCTACACGAAGTATGAGTTCTCCTGTGCCAACATCAATTTTAGTCCTAGCAGTTCCCAAAAAGGGTCTTCCTAGGATTAAAGGAATCGAATTGTCCTCATCCATGTCTAAGACAACGAAATCTACTGGGAAAACAAATTTATCAATTTTTTCAAGAACATCTTCGATAATACCCCTAGGAATTCTGACAGTTTTATCAGCTAATTGAATACTCATCGTAGTTTGTTTGGGTTTCCCTAGACCTAGCTGTTTAAACATTTTATAAGGCATGACATTTATACTTGCCCCTAAATCAGCTAAGGCATTATCAACAGTTAGTCTACCAATTGAGCATGGAGTTGTAAAACTCCCTAGATCTTTTAGCTTTTGCGGTAGTCTATTCTGTAACATTCCTGAGCATACTGCGTTTAATTCCACATGTGGCTCCTTGTCTAACTTACGCTTGTTCGTCAAGAGTTATTTTAAAAATTTTCTCGAATCTGGCACCTGGGAAAGGGCTTCAAGAAGCGGTAAGTTAATATGTAATTTCTTTAAAAGTTTAAGAAACTTACTGAACTGTTCCTCTGTATCGTCTCTCTTCATCGCTTCGAGATAAGGTATGCGGGGTTGGTACTCTTTGATTACCACTTTTGGCTTTTCTTGTGCTACCTCAATTTTACCTTCTTCTACCTCGTTTTATTGTATTGAATTGGGTTCATCTAACCCTATACTATCATGAGTTGTGATGGGTTGGATTTGCTCCTTTGGGTTAATATCAGTGTTGCTTGGTAGACGCCCTCATGGTCATTCGAAAATTAACTTTGCAAGTTGTCCAACTGCCTTAGTAAGTTCCCCAACTTGGTTCTCGATCCCTTTGATCATTGCTTTTTGATTATTGAGCGTTGTCTCAGTTTTTTGGAGACGGGTATCTGTGGCTTCCATGAATTTTGTTAGCATCTCTTCGAGGGTTTGGCCTCTTTTCCTATGGATAGGGCTGATTTTGGAAATTTTGAGGAGGTTGTTGTCTTTGATTTCCTTAACCTCCCCATGAAAAATTTGGGTGGTTCCTCCAACCTGTATTATAAGTATTACTATAAGGGTTATTATTAGATCTGAAATTATTACCTATATAGTTCATCTGTTCACTTTCTGTGCCCGGTTGGTAGGGTGGGTACTCAGGATTCGCCACAGTTCCACTTGCGTCGCACTGCATTACTGGATGTACCCGCGAAGAACACAAACTATCAATCTTTTTATTCATCATCTCTACCTGTGTTGATAGCATGGTTACTGCGTCGAGGTTGAAAACTCTGGCTGATTTCGTTGGTTTTGTCCTTGTAACCTGCCACTGATAGTTTTTTCAGTGACATCTCTTCAATAAACTCGCAGGCTGCTTCAGGAGTTCTGTTATTCAGGGTGCCACCGACGGGTAAATCAATTAGTTGCCTCGTTGAGGGGTTCACACCGTTATAGAAAGTTTGGAATTGGAGCCACAAGGGTAAACCATTGTGCGGAAACCTTCTCAAGAGATCCTTGTATCTCTCTCATGCGTCGTATAATGTCTCTAAATCCATCTGCACAAAAGAAGAGATATCATTCCGTAATTTGGCCGTTTTGGCTGGTGGGAAATATTTTAATAAAAATTTTTCGGTCATTTGATCCCATGTAGTTATTGACCCTCGTGGTAACGAGTTTAACCATTGTTTGGCTTTATTCCTTAATGAAAAGGGAAATAACCGAAGACGTATGACATCATCAGAAACGCCATTTATTTTGAAGGTATCACAGAACTCTAAAAAATTAGCTATATGAGTATTTGGGTCTTCGTCCTGCAAACCATCAAATTGAATTAATTGTTGAATCATTTGTATAGTGTTAGGCTTTAATTCAAAATTATTAGCAGCTATAGCAGACCTAACAATACGCGATTCTACTTCTGTTAAATGAGGTTTAGCATAATCATACATAGTACGTGGAGCATTGTTTTCTGCCACATCTTGTGGTGGTGGATTGTTCTCGTCCATCCCTTTAGTAGGATTGGATTTGCCTTCTCGCTCTTCTTTTGTGTAATTTAGGGTTCGCCTAATTTCTCTGTGATTCCTGCGAGCTGTAGCTTCAATATCACTGTCGTATACTAGTGGTCCTTTCGGGTTCCTTCTAGTCATAAACTAGAGGTACCTGCTAAGAAAAGAAAGTCAAAATTTAAAGTAAAAATAAAAGTAAATTGCGGAAAATAAAAATAATGGCTAAAGCAATAAAAATAGAGCTTTCTTAATATTTTAGTTCCCTGGCAACTGCGCCAAAAAC
The DNA here is from genome assembly GCA_005393395.2 of Gossypium australe. Taxonomy (NCBI): domain Eukaryota; kingdom Viridiplantae; phylum Streptophyta; class Magnoliopsida; order Malvales; family Malvaceae; genus Gossypium; species Gossypium australe. The sequence goes on from CM016615.1 coordinate 95,058,740, forward strand.
TTGATCGTGTCTGTCAGAGTTTTAAATTTATAATGAATGAGAATGATCGAACCTGAAAACTAACTATGACAACGATTGAGGCAAGTGCACCTATCGAATAGTAGTATATCTTAGGCAAGACCGGATTGTCGAACCCAAAGGAACTAAAAGTACTAATACTAACTTTCTTTTTATTATCTAGCCTAAAATAAGTGAAGATGTTGTCTAATCTAAATTTAACTAACTACTAAGCTAAAGACGCAAAGACATAAAGAATGAATTGGGGAAATACTGTTGGGAAAACTCAGTTGATTAAGACGATACCCTAGGAAGAATCCACCTAGACTTCACTTGTTATCTAACACTAAACCAGATGATTTATTTACTTGACTTGATCCGTAGGGTTCCTTAATTTATATTAAACCCTCTCTCGAGGCGAATAATTTCTAACCCTAGGTTGATTAATTGAAATCTCTTTCTAATTAAAACCCCTAGAATCGCATTAACTTGATCTATGGACTCCCATATTAGGTTTGACCCTAATCAGACAGATTTTTGTTACCCTATATCTAGGCGCGCGATAAACTCCGCTTAACTATGCTAGATCTACTCTTAGACAGGGACTTTTGCTCCACCACCTAAGCACATCCAACTTGAATCAATATCCCAGAAATATTAACACAATAATTAAGCACACATAATTAAGAACAAATCAAGTATTTATCATATAGTTCAGAAAACAATAACAAGATTCATCTTAGGTTTCATCCCCTTCAGATAGCTAAAGGGGTTAGTTCATAACAATAAAAGAAAACATCTCAGAAGAAAAGATAAAACAAAACATAAGAAATCCCTAAAACCCTTGAAGGAATTGAAGGAGAGATCTGCCGTCTTGAGTAGAATTCTGGCTTCTTGAGATGGATCAACTGACTATCTTCGAGTGATTCCCACAAATCTCACCTTTTCAGCTCGGCTCCTTGGCCTAGTTAATCGCCCCCTTTCAGGTTACACTTAGGGTTTTTATATAGGTTTTTGAAATAGGTTTCTTTGCCCCTAAGCATTCTTTTCCGAGTAGAATTGCTCTTTGCCATGATAGGGACACGGCCATGGCACACGCCTGTGTGAATCATCTTTAGGTCGTGTTCGGACTTTTAATGAGGAGACACACCCGTGTAAATCGTGACCAGGCCGTGTTCTAGTTTATCAATGAGGCACGGCCGTGTGAGCTTAAGTCCAGGCCGTGTCGATTTCCACTTTGGCTCAATTTGGTTCGTTTTAGGCCCATTTCTCGTTGTTTCCATCCTCCGGTGCTTTCCTGAGTATAAAACATGAGAAGAAAGGATTAAGAGCACCTTTTTACATAAATCAAGGGATAAATCATCCAAAAGTATGCTAAATGTGGGATTAGAGTATGTTACTTTTACGGTTTATCAACACCACTCGACTTAAACTATATATCGATAACCGAATTAATAGCAAGAATAAGGTGTTTCTACTCTTCAAACCACCATGATTATGCAAATGAAAGCTAAGTCTAGCTTAAGACTTTAAACAAGCGCTTCTCGGGAGGCAACCCGAGCACTTACCCCACTAACGTCCATATTTTCGATTTTTAGCACCTAACCAACAACTAACCAAATTAATAAAGTGTAGGTTTCTTTCTTCACACGGCCTTACACATGGGCGTGGCCGTGGCCGTATGGACACCACGAATAGGCACATTGGCCTGGTAGAGACCGTGCGAACCAAGGACAAAAATTCCCCAAAACACGGGCTGCGATAAAATGCCACGGCCGTGCTATTCAGCCGTGGTTGACACTGAGAAATTTATACGGGCATGAAACACGCCCGTGCTTTTAGGCTGTGGCCGACACTGATTAAATCCACATGGGCGTGGAAACCTCTACACATGCGTGGGAGAAACGAACAAAACATCACACGGCCGGGCGACAGGGCCGTGTGATCTAACACACCCATGGCACATGGGCGTGGGCAGCAACCATGTTTCTGATTGCTATTTAAAACCCCCCATTCTTCTCACTTTCTCCCCAATTTCTTCTTCTCCCAAACCCTAACCGCCACACCCCTTTGTTTTTCTATTATATTTTTCCTTTCATTTTCCTTCCCCCTTTCTCTCATTCTTTCTTCACACCACCATCACTATGTCGAAGAAGTGAAAGGACCCTAGCACAGTCTTCTCGTACGAGACCAATCTACATAAGTTTATGCCGGCCGCTTCATTAACTCGACAGGACAAGGACCTTTGAGTCCATTTATTTTTTCTTTTTCTTTTAGTTTCATTTTAAAATTTTGTCCCTTTATCTTTCTTGTCTTTAATTTATTTTATTTTGATTTCTTTAATTTAGGTTCAAAAGGCTGTTAGGGAATCACCACAACCCCACCGGAGTATCCACCTCCACCTTCATTTATGCTTAACTACCGTATCTTTTCTTTGACCCCGCAGTTTCTAAGGGTTCAGGGCACTATTAAGGAACGACTACACCACCGGAGTATTCTCCCACTGTACACCTCTACCTATTCCACCGTGCTTTTCTTTAAGGAGTTAATCTGAAATTCAGGAAGTTTCACTTCTCCCCCTATCTTATGATTGTTTATATTGTATATATCTATCTTTGTACATTGAGGACAATGTACGTCTTAAGTGTGGGGAGGTGTCAACAATACTAAATTATGCTTTGTTCTTAAGTAATTTTCTCATATTACTATTAGAATGAAACTTCTATTGATTTATGATTTTCATTGATATGTTTCGGATTAAGTCATAGATAATTGTGCATTAGTGGTTTAAACTTTAAGACATTAGAGAATCAAGTATGACAAGTCTATTTTCAGAATTAAAAATCTATTAGGTTGTTTCCCTAATCTTAAATATTACTTTGAAGTTTAAAATTTACAAGGTTAACATCAAAAACCATAATTCCTGTGAGATTTTGAGCCTTTAAGAGCATATATTCTTCTTGCTCACTTTATTGATTATGAGTGTGTCAACATTGATTTGTTGTTCTAGATCTTTCTTCGATTATGCATGTCGAGACCACACTTTTGATTTGATATACTGAAATGATAAAGGCACCTAGGATTTAACCCACTTAACCCACCAAAGAGCCTACCTTCATAATTAACCCCTAGTGAACCCCTTTGATCTTAATAAACCGTTTTTCTTGACTCACCCATTAATATAAACTCAAAACCAAATTTTTACTTCTCATAATCTTTTGACGTCCCTTTTTGTCGAGATTTGATTTGAGCAATTACCTAACTATGTTCTCTATTTCCGTTGTTAAGTCCTTTTTTATTAATTGTTTGTGCTTATTCTTATTCTTTAAAAAAAATATACAAAAATATTGGAGATTTATTCATTTTTAGTTTGAGCTTGAACAGTTAAGTTCACATCTTTAGAAGAAGCTCATTTTATTAGTGATAAGGGTTGTAATGGGGCTTGGGTTAAAGGTGAGGATAAGTTAAATTGATGTAATTATTAAATTGATTTGATATACTCAAAAAATCAAGAAATATGAAATTGGACTATACAAGTGTGACTATTCCATGACTTGTGTCCAATCTAGATATTAAGGATAAAATATATAATAAATGAAAAGATTATCACAGAAACTTTATGCCGAATCACGACTTCTTCTAACTTGGGTGGCAATGATGCATTGCTAGATGTCACTCATTACTTGTAATGTTAGAAATGTTCTAGTATTACTACCAACATTACAAGAGCCTACATGGTCACACCCTATAGTTGAAACGAACAGAACCCAAATACATTTGGTATTGTATTTAGTTATCACATGAATTAAATTAATTGTTGAATTAATTTAATTTGATAGTTAAATATTAAACACATTATATGTACAAATTTATTGTACACAAATAGAGAACATAGATAAAATTAATATATGAATTTGATTCATACAAAATATTAGTTGTATATATTTTATCGAATTTATTAATATAAAAAATATATTAATTAATTTCGGTCAAAATATAAAAGACATGAAAATTAATATTGTTTTGAAAAGAATATAATAAATATATGAATTTGATTCATACAAAATATTAATTGTATATATTTTACCGAATTTATTAATATAAACAGTTATATTAATTAATTTCAGTTAAAACATAAAAGATATGAAAATTAATATTCTTTTGGAAAAAATATAATTAATATATGAATTTGATTAATACTAAATATTAATTTTATTTATATAAATAGGTATATTAATTAATTTTGGTCAAAATATAAAAGACATGGAAATTAATATTCTTTTAGAAAGAATATAATTCATTTTTTCTAACTTTCCATTTGCCTTCTCTATTAATAAGGGAATAATCCTATATTATTTTGGAAAAAAATGTAATTTCTTTTTTTCTAACTTTTCATTTGCCTTCTCTATTAATAAGGGAATAATCCTAGTTTTCCCTTTTAATATGTGATATCAAAGAGGATAAAAGGATGATAATCTCTTAGTGTCTTAAGGTTACCAAACTTAATAATTTAAAAGGTCTAACAACCGTTTTTAATTCTCTCTGAAAAGTTTAAGAGAAAGTGGTTGTTTGTTTTTGACGGGGTGGACTATGTAGAGCCCGAGACATTTTTGTTGTGGCTTGGAATCGACATCGAATCGGCAACATCCTTTCAACATTTTTAGTAAAGAAGGTACATTTTCAACCTTTTTTCAACTCGTTTCATTCTTCGTATATGGATCTGTGGTTAATGATCATCGGAATAATTTTTCTAATGTGCCATGGGGCATACTGAGGATCCAATAGTGGTATTAGAGCCACTTGTATGATATGGATTCAGGATTAAATTTATTGGTTGATGCGATTCTATGACATACATGTTGTATACTATGTTTGAAATGCACGATGTTTGGAAATACATGGTTATAGCCCGATAGCTCATTTAATTTATGATAAACCGTAATAGTAACATATTTTAATCCCACATTTAGCATACTTTCGGATGATTTATCCCTTGATTTATGTAAAAAGGTGCTCTTAATCCTTTCTTTTCATGACTTATACTCAGGAAAGCACCCGAGGATGAAAAGAACGAGAAACGGGCCCAAAACGGAGTAAATTAGCCAAGGAGGAAATCGACACGGCCTGGACTTAATCCCATACGGCTGTGCCTCATTGATCAACAAGAACACAGCCTGACCCCCGATTTGCACGGCCGTGCCTCATTAAATAAATCCGAACACTGCTTAAAGACTAGTCACACGAGCGTGTGCCATGGCCGTGTCCTTGTCGTTGGAAAGAAGAATTTCATTCGGATTTGGATACTTAGGGGCAAAGAAACCTATTTTGAAAGCCTATATAAACCCCCTAAGTGCAACTTGAAAGGGGGCGGTGAGCTAGGCCAATGAGCCAAGCCGAAAAGGTCAGATTTGTGGGAAACACTCGAAGATAGCCAGTTGATCCATCTCAAGAAGCCGAAATTCTACTCAAGAAGGAGGATTTCTCCTTCATTTCCTTCAGGGAGTTTTAGGGATTTCTTATGTTTCGTTTTATCTTTTCTCTTGAGATGTTTTCTTTTATCGTTATGAACTAAACCCTTCAGATACCTGAAGGGGATGAAATCTAAGACGAATCTTATTATTGTTTTCTGAACTATATGATAAATACTTAATTTGTTCTTAATTATGTGAGCTTAATTCTTGTGTTAATATTTTTGGGATATTAATTCAAGTATGATGTGGTGGAGGAGCAAAAGTCCCTGCTTAAGAGTAGATCTAGCATAATTAAGCGGAGCTGATCGCATGCCTAGAGATAGGGTGACGAGATTTTGCCGGATTAGGGTGAAACCTAATATGGGAGTCCATAGATCGAGTTAATGCAATTCTAGGGGTTTTAATTAGAAAGAGATTTCAATTAGTCAACCTAGGGTTAGACGTTATTCGCTTCGAGAGAGGGTTTAATATAACTTAGGGAGTCTTACGGATCAAGTCAAGTGAATACATCGTTTGGTTCAGTGTTAGATAACAAGTGAAGTCTAAGTGGATTCTTCCTAAGGGTATCGTCTTAATCAACCGAGTTTTTCCTCAAGTTATTTCCCCAATTCATTCTTTTTGTCTTTGCGTCTTAGCTTAGTAGTTAGTTAGATTTAGAATAAACAGCAACCTCTCTTATTTTAGGCTAGATAATAAAAAGAAAGTTAGTAATAGTACTTTTAATTTCTTTGGGTTCGACAATCCAGTCTTGCCTAAGCTATACTACTGTTCGATAGGTACACTTACCTTTAATCGTTGTCAGAGTTAGTTTCCAGGTTTGATCATTCTCTTTATAAATTTTAAAACTCGACAAGACACAGCGATCAAGTTTTTGGCGCCGTTGTCGGGGAACTAAAATATTAAGAAAGCTCTATTTTTATTACTTTAGCCTTTATTTTTATTTCCCGCAATTTACTTTTATTTTTAGGTTAAATTTTGATTTTGCTAAATTTTCTTTCTTTCTTTCTTTTCTTAGCAGGTACCTCTAGTTTATGACTAGAAGGAACCCGAGAGGACCTTTAGTATACGACTGCTAAACTGTAATTATAACATATTTTAATCCCATATTTAGCTTGTTTTTGGATGATTTATTCCTCAATTGATGTAAAAAGGTGCTCTTAATCCTTTCTTTTCATGTCTTATACCCAGGATAGCACCCGAGGATGAAAAGAACATAAAACGGGCCCAAAACAGAGTAAATGGGCCATATCACGAAATCGACACGGCCTGGCCCAAATAAAACACGGCCGTGCATTGTCAAGCATCTAGAACACGGCCTCACCCCCGATCTACACGGCCGTACCTCAACTTAGAAATCTGAACACGGCTTGAAGACGAGTCACATGGGCGTGTGACATGGCTGCGCCTTTGTCGTGGCTTTAGACAATTTTAGTCGGAAAAGGATACTTAGGGAGAAAGAATCGCATTCCAAGAGCTTATAAATACCCCTCAAGTACCACCTTTGAAAGGGCGTCAAGCTAGGCCAAGGAGCCAAGCCGTAAAGGTCAGAATTGAGGGAATCACTCGAAGTTATCCAGTTGATCTATCCCAAGAAGTCGGAATTCTACTCAAGACAACAGATTTCTCCTTCAATTCCTTCAGGGAGTTTTAAGGATTTCTTATGTTCTGTTTTATCTTTTCTCTTGAGATGTTTTCTTTATTTATTATGAACTAAACCCTCAAATACCTGAAGGGGATGAAACCTAGATGAATCTTGTTATCGTTTTCTGAATTATAAGATAAATACTTAGTTTGTTCTTAATTATGTGTGCTTAATTCTTGAGTTAATATTTCGCGGATATTTATTCAAGTTTGATGTGCTTATGTGGAGGAGGAATAGACCCTGCTTAAGAGTAGATCTAGCATAATTAAGCGGAGTTGATCGCACGCCTAGAGATAAGGTGACGAGATTTTGCTGGATTAGGGGGAAACCTAATATGGAAATCCATAAATCGATTTACTGCTATTCTAGAGGGTTATTATAAGAGAACGAGAGTTCCACATATGAACCTAGGGTTAGACGTTATTCGCCTCGAGAGAGGGTTTAACATACGTTAGGGAGTCCTACGGATCAAACTAAGTGAATAAATCATATGGTTCAGTGTTAAATAACAAGTGAAGTCTAGGTGGATTCTTCCTAAGGGTATCGTCGTGATCAACTGAGTTTTTCTTCAAGTTATTTTCCAATTCGTTCTTTTTGTCTTTGTGTCTTTAGCTTAGTAGTCGTTAATTTAGATTTAAAGAAACTTCACTTTATTTTAGGCTAAATAATAAAAAGAAAGTTAGTATTAGTACTTTTAGTTCCTTTGGGTTCGACAATCCGGTTTTGCCTAAGCTATACTACTGTTCGATAGGTACACTTGCCTTTAATCGTTGTCAGAGTTAGTTTCCAGGCTTGATCATTCGTTTTATAAATTTCAAAACTCTGATTTCAGTGATCAAGTTTTTGGCGCCGTTGCCGGGGAACTAAAATATTAAGAACACTCTATTTTTATTACTTTAGCCATTATTTTTTTTATTTTTCGCAATTTATTTTTTTTAGGTTAAATTTTAATTTTTGCTAAATTTTCTTTCTTTATTTTCCTAGCAGGTACCTCTAGTTTATGACTAGAAGGAACCCGACAGGACCTTCGGTATACGATAGTGAAATCGAAGCTATCGTTCGTAGGACTCGCAGAGAAATCAGGCGAGCCCTAAATTACACAGAGGAAGAGCAAGAAGGCAGATCCAATCCTACTAAAGGGATGGACGAGAATAACCCACCACCACAAGATGTGGGGGAAAACAATGCTCCACGTACAATGTTTGATTATGCTAAACCGCATTTAAGAGGAGCGGAATCAAGTATTGTTCAATTTGTTCAATTTGTTCAATTTGATGGTTTGCAGGACGAAGATCCAAACACGCATATAGCTAATTTTTTAGAGTTCTGTGATACCTTCAAAATAAATGGTGTTTCTGATGATGCCATACGTCTGCGGTTATTCCCTTTTTCATTAAGGAATAAAGCCAAACAATGGTTAAACTCGTTACCACGAGGGTCAATCACTACATGAACAGATGACCGAAAAGTTTTTATTGAAATATTTCCCACCGGCCAAAACGGCCAAATTACGGAATGATATCTCTTCTTTTGTGCGGATGGATCTAGAGACATTATACGACGCATGGGAGAGGTATAAAGATCTCTTGAGAAGGTGGCCACACCACGGTCTACCCTTGTGGCTACAAGTCCAAACATTCTATAACGGTGTAAACCCCTCAACTAGACAACTAATTGATTCAGCAGCCGGTGGAACTCTGAACTATAGAACTCCTGAAGCAGCCTACGAGTTCATTGAAGAGATGTCACTGAATAATTATCAGTGGTAGGTTACAAGGATAAAACTGATAAAATCAGCTGGAGTTTACAACCTCGATGCAATAACCACACTATCAACACAGATAGAGATAATAAATAAAAAGATTGATAGTTTGTGTTCTTCGCAGGCACATCCAGTCATGCAGTGCGACGCAAGTGGAACCGTGGCGAATCCTGAGTACCTACCCTACCAACCAAATGCAGAGAGCGAACAGATGAATTACATAGGTAATAATTTTAGATCTAATAATAATCCCTATAGTAATACTTACAATCCAGGTTGGAGGAACCACCCAAATTTTCCGTGGGGAGGTCAAGGAAATCAAGGAAACCAAATGCAACAATCTCCTAAAAATTTCTAAAATCAACCTTATCCACAAGAGAAGAAGTCAAACCTCGAAGAGAAGCTGACAAAATTCATGGTAGACACAGAAAACCATTTCCAAGATACTGAGAGAGCACTTAAAGATCAACAAGCGTCAGTTGAAAAAATTACTGAGTCATTCGGAGAGCTCTCTAAGTCGGTTAGACTACTTACTAAGATGATCTGCGAAATACAGGCAGAGACTTTTTCTAAAGGAACAGAACAGGTAAAAGCAGTTACACTAAGAAGTGGAAAAGAGTTAGTTGAACCAAAGAGACCACATGAAGATAACAAAATGAAAGATGAGGGGGTGGAGGACGTAAATCCAATCCGCAAAGACAGTAAACCACCAATCTCATATCCAGCAAAGTTGAAGAAAGAAAGATTAGATACTGAATACGGTAAGTTTCTCGAACTTTTTTTGTGGAAGCTATTTCACAGATGCCAAAGTACGCAAAATTCTTAAAGGAACTCCTGACGAATAAAAGGAAGCTTGAAGAAGTGTCGACAGTGGAACTTAATGAAGAATGCTCCGCCATCCTCCAAAACAAATTACCAGCCAAATTAAAAGACCCAGGAAGTTTTACTATTCCTTGTTTAATTGGTAACTTGAATATTAAGAAAACATTAGCTGATCTAGGTGCCAGTATTAATCTAATGCCTTACAAGATGTTTAAACAACTAGATCTTGGGGAACCAAAACCCACTAGGATGAGTATTCAGTTAGCCGATAGATCCATTAAATATCCTAGAGGAGTTATCGAAGATGTCTTGGTGAAAATTGATAAATTTATTTTCCCTGTAGATTTTGTTGTGTTAGACATGGATGAAGACATTAATGTTCCCTTAATTTTAGGGCGTCCTTTTCTAGCTACTGTTAGGGTTGTTATTGATGTAGGTGACGGTAAACTTGCATTAAGGATAGGCGATGAGGAAATTATTTTTCAAATTTATGATGCCATTTTATATTCTAAAGAACAAGATGATTCCTGTTATTTTGTTGATACTGCTGATCATATCATTGAAAATTCATTACAGGAAATTATCCATGACGATACGATGGAACTGTACTTGACTCAAGAAGAGGGGGAAGAAGATGAAGGCGAAGAAATGAACTTGAATACATCTTCATTTAGACAAAAGAAATTAGAAACCATTGAAGACAATGACGAACTAAAATAGAAAACCTCCATTGATGAGCCACCAAATCTGGAATTGAAATAATTGCCGAAACACTTGGAATACGCATTCCTTGGGGAAAATTCTACGCTACCGGTTATTATCTCTTCAAAACTAAAACCCAAGGAAAAAGAGAAGTTGATACAGGTTCTAAGAGAACGTAAAAGGGCCATAGCTTGGAAAATTTCTGACATCAAAGGAATAAGCCCATCGTTCTGCACCCACAAAATTCTAATGAAAGAAGAATACAAGCCGTGTGTGCAGTGTAACATCCTGAATCGGGGCCTTTGCATTTTATGTGTTTGTATGTGAATTCTATGTTTGGCATGCTAGTTTAAGGTACTTTAGGGTCCAGGAATGAGTCATGGATAAACCGGAACCTTGGTCAAATTTTTCTTTTTGGGCACCTTAGGGGAGAGTTGGATGGGATAGGACTTAAGGGTTGTTCTTGTGAGTATTTGACACAAGAAGGTGTTGTGGTGAAGTGGCAAGTGACGCCACTTAAGGAGCAAGGGAAGTGGCATCAACAAGGAGTCTATTGGTAGAGGTGGAAGTGGCTAGGTGTTGTTGGGCATTCGGTTTTGGGTGTTAGCTTAGGGGTGGCCGATTGTTGGTGTTAGCTTAGGGGGTGTTGGATATTCGGCTAGTTAAGGAGCATCTAGGGTCTCTTTCTCTCATTTCTTTTGTGGCAAAACCAAAGCACTTCCACATACTATCATATCGTGACTAAGTCTCAGTGGTTTGGAACCACTATTGGTTAGGTACCACATATACTTCATTTTTGTGACTCGTCCCAGTGGCTTGGTACCACAGTGTGTTGGCCCATCATATTGATAGACGGGATTGTCACCAGTGGTTAGGTACCATAAGTGGGTTGGCCCTACATATGATTATTTGTGACTTTTGTCACCAGTGGTTTGGAACCACCAGTGGCTAGGTGCCACAAATTTGGGTAGTCATAGGAGATGCAGATGGATATCTAGGTTGGTTGGGTTGCATGACATACATACTTTGCATATGAATCTGCGTGAGAGCCCTAAATTCTTTTGGACGGGGATTTTCACAATAAGTCTCGGTGACTCACCCCTTCTGCTAATTTTTGCAGGTACCCTTAGACCGCGGATATGGAGCCGGGGAGGACTCGAGGTGGCCATGCATGATATTTCGGTTTACTCTTTTAAAAAATAGTTATTTCGGATTTGTTTTACTTTAAATTGGATTTCGGTAGTGTAATAAGGCCATCTAAATTTTAACTTGGATTTATTTATCTTGCTAATTTTCTTTAATTCTGTTTTGATTGATAAGGCATGCCTAATAGATTACGAAATTGATGTTTTCAAAACTTAAATAAATTCTGGATTCTCACAATCGGGTAATTAACAAGCGGGTAACAA